>JAUCMX010000010.1:8036259-8273759 GCA_033459395.1 Hemibagrus guttatus | reverse complement strand
AAAAAATTGATTTATTTGGCTGACCCTTTCATACAAAGCAATTAACAACTGAGTCAGTGATCAGCAGACCTTCTCATTGGCAGTGATGTGACCTAAATTCACACTCTTCTAACTGAACCACTGAACCACTATGCTCTGTGAGTTTATTTCATGACACATGCTGTCAAAGTGTTTTGAATTATTTTTTGTTCATTTCCATTAATATTTCATAGGGCTAAAATGAATGACTGAATTTTATACAGTAAATTCTACAGCACTGTTTTGGTAGATGTGATGACTTTGTGTCCAGGCTTTCCTATCCTTAACTATGAACTTACCAAATATTCAGTTTATTTACTAAGTTTAAGGTCAAACAGAAAAGTTACATGATGCAACACTGTTAATTTGAGGAGTTGGCTAGTTTCACTTCCTGTGATGAAATAAAATGGCAAGCTCTGCCTCTACTGCGTTTGTAGAACTAAAAAAAAAAAACACAGATTCAAAGTATCTGTAGATTGCATGCTTTATTTTTTTATGTTTTTAATGCTGTTGTTTTTTTCCACTATTCCTTTTCTTTGTTGCACCAAAATGTATGACAAGCACAGTTTACTGTAATGAAAACATATTTGCTTTCACTCTTATGAAATGTCTCCATCTGTTGGATAGCAAATAAAATGTTCCTGCTGATCAATAGCTAAATTATTTTTTTTTTATGTTTCTTGAAAAGATTTTTTTTTAATGCAATTATTTTTTCATGTATTTGTTTTAAGTACATGTTTTTGTTTTAAGTACATGTTTTTAATTTCAGAAAAGAAATACCACAATGGTAAGCAAATGAAGTGAATTAAGGCACTGTAAATGAATCAGACTAGCATTCTTCTACATTTAGATTCAAATGTGATTTTCTCTAGTACCAGGTAACTTAAACAGAACATCTTTTTCTTCAGTGTTTTTATTGTGTGTGTGTGTGTGTGTGTGTGTGTGTGTGTGTGTGTGTGTGTGAGAGAGAGAGAGAGAGAGAGAGAGAGAGAGAGAGAGAGAGAGAGAGAGAGAGAGAGAGAGAGAGAGAGAGAGAGAGAGAGAGAGAGAGAGAGATAAGATAAGATAAGATAAGATAAGATAAGATACAATAAGATAAGATAAGACAAAGACTTTATTGACCCTACACCGGGGAAAATCACATGTTACAACAGCTCGATGATACAGAACAGAGGTCAAAGAAGATTTTTATAATGTTTGGTCATTGATGGCTCAGTGGTCGGTTTCTCGCCTATCATGCAAAAGGCCCAGGTTCAATACCCAAACCCCAACCACTGGGTGTAGTGCTGGTCCCAAGCCTGGAAAAATGGAAGGCTTGTGTCAGAAAGGGCATCCAGCGTAACACCTGTGCCAAGTTGTTGTGTGGACCAGTCAGTCCACTGTGGTGACCCTGAACAGGGAGCAGCTGAAAGCAACATGATATTATAATATTTCACCCTATAATCAAGTACGACCAAATCAGAAAGGTCCTCAACAGCTGTTTATGACTTCTGAGCTGATTTGTTGGAAGATTTAGTGGAAAATTGGAAGAATGTTTCAATCGATTTTTAGTTTGTAGTGTGTTTCTGGAAGTGGAAACAGAGACACATACAGTATGTGTGACTATGACAGAAATCTCCCAGTGTAAGTCAGGGGCTCGTTGTGATGTGAAGCGTGCTCATCATTGTGCCAAATAGGAAAGTTAATTTCAGGTCTCAACAGTATGCGCTCAGTTGATAGAGCTGTGTAGGAACCAAGGATAATATGCAAAGCACAATTTACAGCTATAATTTACAAGAACAGCTGGCTTAGTGGTTAGCACATTCACCTCACACCCCCAGCGTCCTGGGTACGAATCTCACGCCTGCTGTGGAGTTTGCATGTTCTCCCCGAGCTTGGTGGGTTTCTTTCCACAGCCCAAAGACATCCTTCTAAGTTGATTGGCGTCTCTAAATTGTGTGTGTGTCCTGTGATGGGTTGGCACTCTGTCCAGGGTGTATCCTGCCTTGGTGCCTGAGATAGGCACAGGCTCCCCATGTCCTGAGAATAGATTGAATAAGTGGTACAGACAATGAAATGAATTTACAAGAAAAAGAAAGTGTGTGGTGCACGTGTGTGTGTTTTACAATACAATAAATTGAGTAAAAATGACAAGAAATGTCCACATCTTTCCAAACCTGCTGGAGTTTCAGTAAAATTTATGCATCTTTTCTACAACTTATGTTAGTTTTTCTACTACAACCTAAAGTTTTGGTGTTTTGCAAAAACATTAACATTTATGCATAAAGAAACTAGAATGATGTGATCAGTGAGAGAAAAGGATATAACTGACTCATAATGTGTAGTGTAGTGTATTGCAGACTTACGTCAGATATTCTCTTAAGACAATCAGATGTCTGTGTGTGTGTGTGTCACATGACACCTGACTGAACCCAAGTGGGCAGTTTTTTTTAGGGGTAGTGGTTGTAGGCAGTCCTGAGGACAGAAGAGGAGGGAATAAAATTGCAGAAGTTGCTGCTCCTCCCACAGCCAACAAGATCCTCCTTTTTTAGCACCAAGCTGCTTCTAAGTGCACACACACACACACACACACACAAATACACAAATACACACATCTATACACACACAGTCAGACAGTAGGGGCTGGCTAACAAAATCAGGATATGACATCATTCCCAGGAAGAGAAGCCAAACAACTTTTTTCTCTGCTTTTCGATTCTTATTTGTTTTTAACTCAGTCAGGTTTTCTGATCAGTTTCTGAGACAAAACTCTTTAGACAACAGTGTAATTTCATGCCCTCTGACTGCTAACTGGAGGCAGAGAATTTCTCCTGAGCTTTCCCACAGATCCCCACAGCATTCCAAGCATTCAGGACGGGACTCAAGCCAGGTATCTGGAAGCCAGGAAGATCTGTTTTTTGTTTGTTTTTTTGTTTTGCCTTATCTTTTTTTTTATCCTGAATATTTTCTCAGTAAGTATTCTTTTCCTTTGTGAGATGTTTTTGCAGTTTGTTCTTTTGCATTTAAAAGCCTGTATTCCATTACACTCTATAGGTTTAACAGATTTCTGGAATATGGAAAGGCATGCGAGTTCCTGAGAATGCATAGATTACGGTTCACTCACACACACCCACACATTAAACAAAATACAGATGTGGACATAAAAGCTTTTACTCAGTATATTAGTGCTTTGACATATACATCACATGCTCATCTCTATTCCTCAGTATGTTGGTGTGTAATTGTGTACCAGAATATGAGCCAGATACAGTATACAGTAAGATAAGAAATTTTGCAGTAGTTATATGGTTCAGATTACACAAGCCTTGTTGATGATGTAACAAAAAAGTTATTTTCTTTAGCAATACTTCAGGAAAAGTGAGTTTTTTAAATAATATTTCGCCCTGTAATCAAGTACGACCAAATCACAAAGGTCCTCAACGGCTGTTTATGACTTCTGAGCTGATTTGTTGGAAGATTTAGTTGAAAATTGGAAGAATGTTTCAATCGATTATTTAGTTTGTAGTGTGTTTCTGGAAGTGGAAACAGATACACATATAGTATGTGTGGCTATGACAGAAATCTCCCAGTGTAAGTCAGGGGCTCATTGTGATGTGAAGCATGCTCATCATTGTGCCAAATAGGAAGGTTAATTTCAGGTCTCAACAGTATGTGCTCAGTTCATAGAGCATATTAACCGAGGATAATATGTAAAGACTACAGACAGTCAGGAGTCAATAAGACAGGAAAAGAGAGGCTGTGAATTGAAAGGATAAGCCTGAGAGAGGCACAATGCTGGTCCCTTATCATATGTGGTCAGACCTCATAAAAACTAAGGAAGTGTTGGGGAAAAATTTTTGATCACACTGTTACAAATGGTCAAAATGATTTTCACAACAATAAACATAACTGAAATCTGACAGCCGCAGGTACAGATGTAAAAAAATATTTTACTTGTGTCCAGCTACTACAATAATATGGAGTCATATGACTAACAGGATCATATCATGTGTGGTCTTGGTTAGCATACATGTTCTGTTCTGTTTAACTTCTGCCTTCCCAAACTCAGATATTAATTTGTGTGTTGTAATCGTTATTATGCCACAAATCTACTACTAGAGGCTTAGTAGTTGACACATTTTCCTCACACTTCCAGGGTTGGGGGTTTGATTCCTGCCACCACCCTGTGTGTGGAGTTTCTATGTTCTCACCGTGATTCAGGGGTTTCCTCCAGGTACTCCAGTTTTCTCCTCCAGTCCAAAGACATGCCTTGTAGGCTGATTAGCATCTCTAAATTGTCCATAGTGTGTGAATGGGTGTGTGAGATTGTGTCCTGTGATGACTTGGAACCCTGTCCAGTGTGTCCTCCACCTTGTGCCCCGAGTCCCCTGGGATAGACTCCAGGTTCCCTGTGATGCTCTGTAGGTCAGGGTACATAGTCGGTACAGAAAAGACAGACTTTTTGTTTGACCTGGCTGTAATTATTTCCCAGTTAGAGGTAGCTTCATAACTTATTCTTATCTTTATTCTCATCCTTATATTTTTTCATTTACTTTTGTTGTCTGTAATCATTACATTATGATTGAGTCAGGAGACAAAGAGAAAATGCTCTATAAGGTATAAAGTCAGTGTTGTTTCAGAGGCCTTAGGACACTCGTATGTGTACTTAAAAAAATGCCAGCTCAGATACAACAAATCTCATCATGCATCCAACATTAGGAACAAAAGATGTCTGGTTTCAAAGGGCCGGGTAAAGGCAGGCAGCCCGTCATGAGAGAGAGAGAGCGCTACAAAACATGAAAGAGTGAACCAACCATATCAGCGTCAGAGAGTCAATATTACATATTACATACATTTTTTTCTGTAATTTGGTGCTTGTTTGATAGAGGAGCCACTTGATCATGATTACTCAGCTCTGAAGTTGTTTCAGCTAAAGAATTTGCTTATCATAACTGGCTAGTGACCAGTAGGAGGTGTTTATGTTAACGTTTATGGTGTAAACTTATAATATTGGACGAGAGTCAGTCATCTAATGTGTCTATTCACTCCAGTGTGTATATTTATTGTTCTGTTCTAATGTGCTACAATAAGGAGAACAAAATACACAGATATTGAACATACAAACAAAAAGAATATGTGGGCACAGTAGCGTAGTAAATACTACAGCAGGTCAGTACAGCAGTGTGTATCATTACTACACAAAGACACACCACAGCTCGGAATTCTCTCTGAATGTTTGTTAGCTTGGCACTCGCAGCTACGAAATGGTTCTGTGTAGCGAAGAAGGCCACAGCACAACCCAGACTATAAAAAACAATCCTTGCAAGTCATTTGCAGTACTATTTTTATATCAGAAATCTGAAATCTGCTACTTTGATTCTGTCAAATATGACTTAACCCTTGTGTGGCATTCGGCTCAGATCGACCCATTTTATATTTTTACTAAAAGTCTTTTGCATTTCTTTTAAATCATCTGCTGTATTTCATAGCCAGTGACTTCAATAATCTTTTGTTTCTCATGTATTTGATAAATCTGTTCAGTTTGTTCTATTTCAATTTTTTTCTAGATTTATGCCAAGAAGGTCTTTATAATAGTATATTTTGTTACACAAATGATAACTTTTATCACAAAAAAACAAATGCTTTTTAATTGTTGCATGTGATCTAGTGATTGCAAACATTAATCACAAATGACTGTGATAAAGGCAATATGTGAAATAAAAAAAATCTTCTATGTATTTTTTTTAATTTAAAACCTCAATAATGTCCTGAGTCAGATTGACTCTAACGGTACCAAAGGGTCCAAAGAGTGAACTTAACACAAGGGTTAAATTGTGAACTTAACAGACTCAATTTTTTTTCCTATTTTCATTATTCTCACAAGACTTCATCTCATCTATCCTGACATTTCTGCTGGAGATTCTGCTACTAACTCAAGCTTTGGAAACATGGCTCTGTGCCTTGGCCAAGTGTTTAGCAAAGACAAGACGTTTAGGCCTCGGAAGCGCTTCGAGCCTGGCACGCAGAGGTTTGAGCTGTATAAGAGAGCTCAGGCATCATTGAAGTCAGGGCTGGACCTCAGGAAGGTGGTTCAACTACCTGAGGGAGAGAACATTAATGACTGGATTGCGGTGCATGTGGTAGATTTCTTTAACCGCATCAACCTGATCTACGGAACAGTCAGCGAATTCTGCAGCGAGAGAACCTGCCCCGTCATGTCCGGAGGCCCTCGCTATGAGTACAGATGGCAAGATGGAGACCATTACAAGAAACCCACCAAACTCCCAGCACTCCAGTATATGAACCTGCTGATGGACTGGATCGAATCGCTCATCAACAATGAGAATATCTTCCCTACACGCGTAGGTGTGTCCACTATCATCTTTCACATGTTTTATTAAACTGTGTCATTTATAGTTCTCTCATCGCTCTGTCACGGATAAAAAGGAGATTTACAAACAGCAGTGGCTCTATACAGTCCCACCAGGATTTTTTCATGATTGTTGCGGACAAAAATGGCAATATTCTGCAGTTTTATTGCAAAATTTGCAATGCAGCTTGCAGTGTTGTTTTTTTATTAAAACTGCTTGAATTGGCAAAAGCACCAGATTCTTCCTGTAAACTCCTACCAGTAAAGACACATATGTAATTACTTTCTATGATAGCTGCACTCAGGTTCATGTTTGACCTGAGCAGAAAAATCCTCCATCTACTGCATATTCTTTGCATTTCCAGCATCTTCCACATATTTCACCCCTTTCCAACAGCGGCTATATGATGTTGAGATCAATCTTTTCACACTGAGGACACTTGAGAAACTCATGCATAACTATTACAAAAGCTGCAAATGTCCACTGAGGCACAGGAAGGCAGCATGATACATTAAGAGCTGGGGGTGTAAACATTTGCACAGGATAATAATGTAAATAGATATTATCTTTAACTTTTTCATTTTTATTTTTTTTATTTAGTCCAGGCATTTATAAGCACCATAATATATTTATATTTTTCCTAGAAGACAGTTCATACACCCCAACATCCTGCCCCCTGGGCTATTTATGTATTGTGTTATTGAGTTTGCAGAGTCCTTCAGTTTTTCTAAATTGTGATAAGATGACTCTCAACATCATATCGTCACTGTTGGAAAGTTATCAAATATGCAAATGACGCTGGAAAAGTAAATAATGTGCAGGAGCTGGAGGATTTTTCTGAAGAACTGTGGGCAGTTTAACTGCTCAGGACTAACAAGAGACTATTACAACTATCACAAAACATCATCACAGTCGCTGATCATCCAGGTCACAACACCCAGGATTAAGAATCAAGCTTCAAGTAAATTCATTTATACTGTGTCTTGTGGACTAGATATGAACATCTGTTATGTGAAATAGCTCATTCATGGCAATTATTACATATTGGGCGTTTGTAAACTATTAAAATTGGATAAATCAGTAAAACATGGTATATACTGCACACCCTTGGAGCATCCCTTATACACATTTAATCAAGCATATGACATGACACCAGGCTTTAAAGATTTTTCTCCTTTTCAGGGGTTCCTTTCCCGAAGAACTTCCAACAGGTCTGCAAAAAGATCCTTAGTCGGCTTTTCCGCGTGTTTGTGCATGTTTACATCCATCACTTTGACAGCATCTGTAACATGGGAGCCGAGGCTCATGTCAACACCTGCTACAAACACTACTACTACTTCATCTCTGAGTTTAGTCTCATCGAACACTCTGAGCTGGAGCCACTGGTGAGAAAGATATGTTTAAAACATTTTTTAAAGCAGTTCATTGGAGTCAGTGGAGATGTTTGACATACATACAAAATTCCATACAAAATTCATGTCTTTTCTTTTCCTACAGAGACCCATGACAGAACGGATCTGTAACTGAAGCAAGAGGACATTGATGTACTGTCAACGTTTATTCTTCAATGGTCCAAGCATCTCATTTTCTTTCATTGTTAACATATTGACTTAAGGTTCTCCTTAATAGGATATTATCCTACTAAATGAGCCTAAGTGTAGAACCCTAGTGGACTTGATATTCCAAAAAATGTGTTTTTTTTATGGTTAAAATATGCTATATGAGCCAGTATCATTCTATTTCTGTTTTGGGTTTTCTTTAGACTGCAAAAGAATCTTTTTGATCATAAAAGTTGCTCATTTTTATTGCTTTATGTTGCTTTTTATGTGAAAGGTTTTTATGCAGCATAACTAGATGTCTGTGATTGGAAAAATCTGACACAAAAAGTGTAGAATTTTTTTTCCCTTGATGAGAATACTGACTTGTGATTTGTGTTTTCTGGAGCTGTGCTGGGACATGTTGAACACCTGAGAACTCGGAGGAGCTTGAAACATGACATTCTTGTTCTCCCTAATGCTGCAACCACTGCCGAAGGGTCGACTGGGCCATTTGTTTCTCTTGCATGTATCATGGATTTTATGTGAATGCGTAATGTTTTTGTATTATTTTATTTATACATTGTTCCAGCACCAAATGATTAGCCTAAGAATTTACTGAACAACCAACCAAACTGTTTACTTTCTGCTGGTAGTTTTAAAGAGAGCTTCATTGCAGCACAACCAAGTCTTAGCACTCTTTTATATCATAATTTATTTTCTGGCTATTAGATTTGTAAAATTCACTGTACATATAAAAAGAGTATGTGAGTGTCAAATAGATAGAATTAGCCATGTAAAGGGAAGATAGGCGATAATTTCTTGCCCCACGTGTACTGAAATTTATGGCCCCCTGGTGTCCAGAGCTGAGCTGTTGTATCATTACTGTGTACATAGTGTTTCAGAAACCTCTTGCATGAATTCATTCTTTGTGAAAAGTAAATAGTTTTTGTATTACTATTATTAATATAATTATTTTTATTATTCATGTGCAACATAAAATAAATATTTGATATAGGTAAAGAGAAAGACCTTGGATTATAATGTGTATTAAACTATAGGTACAAATCAAACATTCATTCATATATTCATTTATCCATCTTTAACTACCACTTGATCTATCTCAGGAACACTAAGCATGAGGCAGAAACACATATTATATATATAAACTTGTAGAAAGGTTTTTATTTAACCTCACTCTACCGGATAAGGATATGTTCCCTTTCAAGTCTGGTTCCTCTCGAGGCTTCTTCCTTGTCTCAGGGAGTTTTTTCCTCAACACCGCAACCTCTGGCTTGCTCATTAGGAATAAATATAAATGTAAATTTTAAACTTTGTCATTTTTATTCTGAATTTTTCTTTTCCTGTAAAGCTATTTTGAGACAATGTCCATTGTTAAACGATTTTATATACTCATACATACATCAGACTATATTTAGAATAGCCAGTCTGCATACCTCCATGTTTTTTCGAAGTAAGAGGAAACCAGGGAACCTAGAGGAAACTCATAAAGGCATGAGAAGTATTTACAAACTCTGCACAGAGTTGAGAATCAATTCTCTTCATTTGTTACAAAAATGACCATTTCTCATACTTTATGTATATTCTAAATGCAGATCAAGAGAGTAAGAGGTCAGAATAATATCAAATTAGCTTAATAAATGATGCACAATATGAAACCAAGACTATGGTTGTGTCCAAAACATAAAAATGCTGCCTAGTGCTTCAGGCTGTATTCAGGCTGAGTCAGGAAGGCATCTAGTCATGTCTGAATTAAAACTTAGTATCTGATGTGGCCTTGTGACGTTCCTTCATCTGAAGACAGCATTTTACTGTACTTCATATCCCATAATTCAGTTCACTTGGCTTTAAAATGGTAATGAAAAACAAGAGGAGAGTGGATTCAGGTTGTGGACAAATAAGTTATTTTTTAAAAATTTTTGCTTAACATTTACATAACCAGAGTATGGTGTTGTATGCTGCCTCTAAAGCCCATCTCAAGCCTTTTTCATGGATATTGAAGAGCTGCCCTAACAATACGATGACTTACTTATGAGAAAGCAAAGGAAGCAAGGCAGCTGCCTTCTCTTTCAGACCAGCATCATATCTAAGTGTGGTTTCACACCTTCTAGCATTTTATGTGGTGTCACAAAACAAGACACAAGCTTTTCTCAGCCCATTTCTGGAGGTAGATTGAGTATGATTCTGTGGTTTATTTTTTTGGTCCATTTGAGTTGTGAAAACAAAGTGATCTCAGCTAGCTTTCAGTTGCTTTTTTCTATTTATGTTTTATTAGTTTTTTCACTCTTTATTTCATCCACGGTCAAATGACATATGAAAGCCATTTTCTGTGTTATACAACTGGATCATGGTGTGAACAAGTGCTCTAGAGCTCATAAATTGTTTTATGACCACCACTGTGGTCAATTTCAACAAATTCCTTTTCTGGTTCGTGACTGGAAATGGTCGATCATTTTTAAAAAAAACAGAACTGAGTCACTGAGTGAAACTTCCGCCCGTTTGCGTCATCACGCTGCTGCCGCAATAGACCAATAGAAGACAGGCTACATATGTGATGGGCGGGGCCGGGCAGTTTTGGGTTTCCTCCTCTTTTTCCCGCCTCTTGCGCGCAATACTGGACGCAGGCGGAGGCGGCGAAGAGAGTTATTTGGGCGCAATTTCCAGGTTTGGATGATGTTCTGTTTAATAGATTTTGTCCCACTGCTTAAACTCAGTATGTTAAATGTACAGGCTTTGAAAATGTTAAGATAGTTGTCCATTTGTCGTGTGTATTTTTGTAACAGTATCCGCTAACTATCTGCAGCAGTTTCTGATACATCAGCAGACTGAACAGCTTTACTGAACTGTATCTTCATTTAGCACAGCGACTTTAGAGATAACCTTGCCAGTCTGAAGGTATGGTTAACTGTTACTGCGTTATTATGTGCAGTATCCTGAAGTGAGACTGTAATGATAGCTGTATATGTGTTTATATACATAGGAGAAGACATAACCGGTATCCTCTAGCCGGTGTGTGGTTTGGGTTTTGGGGTGTTTATAATAAAAGAGTTTACGGTATCACAGGTTTATTTTAGCTTCCAGGCTACCGACAGAAAATTAGATAAAGTGTGAACAGTCTCCTATTTCGTTTAAGTTGTAAAATATGAATCACCTGTGATGTAGCAGGAGTTTCCCTGAACGAGATAAACCCTTTGAAATGTTCAATTATGTTCGCTATGCAGTTGACGCTTCCTTTAAGCGTCTGGTCATGTGACCAGTGGAGGCGGGTTGATTCTCCCTCGCTTTATTAAACTGTCAATCATCGCACCGGTTCAATCCGGTTTAAGTCCAGAAGATGAATGGAGTCGCATTTCAGACTCTTTATAAAAAATAAAAAAAAAAGAAATAAAAATGAAAATTGTACACAAACATATGCAGTTTAGGTTTCCTTATTTTCCTGCTGATAGAGATACAGAAATATCAGCCATTGCAGTAGCACAAGGAACTTTATTAAAAAGGGTGTTCTAATTGAGTTGTAAGTTTTAGTTATGTTTACAAATATGAGTCTTCTCCCCTTAATTATTGACATGTGGATGTGGAGTGAGTGACACCTGCGTTCTGGGACAACAAACCCTAACAGTGTACGCTTCATGACCAATAGTATGTGGACACCTGAACATCACACCTGTATGAATTTGTTGGACATCCCCTTCTGAAACCATGGGCTTGAAGTATGGATCCTCTTCAGTGGTGTCCACATACTTTTGCCATATCGTGTATGTTTGACTTTGGTATGTTCAAGAAGTCTTCATATAATTAATACTTCATATAGTTAATACTAGCTGACTGTATTTATTAGGCATGCCACTGAAATGTCCGAAAAATATGTACCTACAAACTTTGGCTGTAATCATAAAACTCTGCTGTCCATACTGAACATCCTTTCAACACAATCACTACTGTTTCACTATATAGTGGGCAATTTCGTAGGGGTAATAATTTAGTCTCTTTTTTTCTTTGTCACCCAGAGGAGGATTAGTTCCTTTTAAGTGCAGTTCCTCTGAAAGTTTCTTCCTCTTGTCATCTCAGGGTGTTTCCTCGCCAGTAACACCTCTGACTGACTCATTAGGGATGTAAATATATATCTGAATTTCTAGAAAACTGCTTTGTGAAGATGTCTAGTGTGTGTGAGTGTGTGTGTCTGAGTAACTAGTGATGTCCTGCAGGCACAGATTTGCTGAAGTCATTCAAAGCAAGGGCCTCTACACTTCCTACTAATTTGTGACAGCTGTAACCTTCAAAACTTTTAGTTCGAAACTTCTTTCGTGCTACAGTGGTTACTGTGCTCTAATTTTGATCACTGTGTTTTCCACAGAATAAAGGTTTTTGTTGACGTTTCTTGGTTATTTTGTAAAACATTCTAGTAGAACAGAGATATAACCCACGGCTAATATTCCTTCAAATTTTGAGCGATGAAGATCAACATTTCAGGAAAAAAAATCAAGTGTTTATAAATTGTTCTCCAAGGATGATCTCAACTGTACATTGTCCTATTCTTTTTTAATATAGTGACGTGAGGAAGCCACTGCTTTTCTTTCCGGCTCGCAGACATGGTGAGGAAGAGTGAGCGCTCGGATCTGCAGGCGCTTCACTGCACGCGCCAGGTAATTTAACCAGACAGCACTGCAGCGACAGAATAACATGACGCAGCTCTTTGTAAATTTGAATGCTTTAATGTTGCTATACCAAAGTCCTCCGAGTCAAACACTGTTCGTCCTTGGCAATTAGGACCTATACAAAATAATGAACACACAATACAGCTCAAGAAGGATATACCGCATTTGGAAATGAATAAGTGCCTTTGACTTGCTCAATTTCTTCCTCTAAATAGATTATAATTCATTCATTCATTGTCTACCACTTATCCGAACTATTCTCGGGTCACGGGGAGCCTGTGCCTATCTCAGGCGTCATCGGGCATCAAGGCAGGATACACCCTGGACGGAGTGCCAACCCATCGCAGGGCACACACACACTCTCATTCACTCACGCAATCACACACTACGGACAATTTAGAGATGCCAATCAACCTACTATGCATGTCTTTGGACCGGGGGAGGAAACCGAAGTACCCCACGAGGCTCGGGGAGAACATGCAAACTCCACACACACGGCGGAGGCAGGAATACGAACCCCCAACCCTGGAGGTGTGAGGCAAACGTGCTAACCACTATGCCACCGTGCCCCCTAGATTATAATTAATTTTATTAATTTTTTTTTATCAGTCTCATCGGTCTGCTCAAAAGGCCCTATAATGGAAAAACATTAACAGTTTATCACACAGCTGAGAATTTAATTAATTTTTTTTATAACAAAATATAGTGGAAAATATAATTGAAACTATTTTGGATTGCAATAAAACAAAATAAAAATAAAAAACATAGAGGGTCAGTCAGAATACTTTCTACATGCACCACATGGGTGAATACTTACTGTATGATCACTATAATTTAGTCTGCCTTGGGTTAGTTGGGCTTATCTGACAGAAAGACGTTTCATAACATCAGGAGAGTGAACTCATATCTAATGAATTAGATGCCGTAGCAACTTTTCAATTATGGGCTCGCTCTATTCATAAGACGTCGAGTTTAAATGTAGAGTATGTACATCTGACACTATTTATATTCATGATGCCTGCTAAAGTGTCATGACCGTTTGTTATTTTGGCTGCAGTAAGATTCAACTTCCAGTCATTCTAGGTCACCGTTTGGATTTCCTGTAAATGTCACTCACTCTATGTGTTCTTTTCTCTTACCTGGCAAGCTGTCTTTGTGGAAGCACACATAAAGCAGACTCTGTAATTACACAACCCTCTGTCTATATTTATCCACAAGTCAGAATGAAGTCAGCCAAACTCTCATCTGGGACGTTTGAGATTGTTCAGGATAATACACTCATAACATTCAGTGGTAAACAAAGGCAAGGGGTGGACAAATCACAAGTGCTGTTTATTATTATTCTAGTGTGGTTGCTTAAAAATCCAATGTAACCTCAAAGTATGACACTGTGTAACTATAAAAGTTTTATTCTCATGATTAAAGAAGAACCAGTGATTGTGATTGTAAGTGATTTCAGTCTGTGATTTCAGTCGGATTTACATGTGATTCTCTGTTCCTCAGGTGACCAGTAACTCTTTGGCGTCTGGACCATCTGATAATGTTGTGGAGCTTCCTGCTCCTTCTTACTGTGCTGTCCAGAACTCTGCAGGTACAGGGATCCTAATTCAATTAAATACAGAGATTAGACTCAGTTCTAAAAGCAGGTTAATGCAAAGAAATGAATGTTTTAACTTCATTCTTTTTTGTGTGAAGTAGTGACAGAGAGCAGTAAGCCAGTGGACATTAATGATGCAGGGATGCGAAGGAAGAAGAAACGCAGGACTCGGAGAGCCGACAGCTCCGTAGGAACATTCAAAGGTAATTCCTCTAAACCTGTTTGTCCATTGTGTGAAATGTACATGGATCACATTTCCACCATGATGGCTTTTGTCATGTAAAACGTAGCTGAATTGCCTTTCTACTCAGTGTTTTATTGCTCCAGCACCTTGAAATGCCTAAAAAGCATGGAAAAGAAGAGCACTGAAAAATCAGAAACATAATACACCGATCAGTCATAACATTATGAGCACTATCAGGTGAAGTGAATAACACTGATTATCTCCTCATCATGGCACCTGTTAGTGGGTGGGATATATTAGGCAGCAAGTGAACATTTTGTCCTCAAAGTTGCTGTGTTAGAAGCAGGAAAAATGGGCAAGCGTAAGGATTTGAGTTTGACAAGGACCAATTTATGATTTTAGACACTAGACGACTGGATCAGAGCATCTCCAAAACTGCAGCTCTTGTGGGGTGTTCCCGGTCTGCAGTGGTCAGTATCTATCAAAAGTGGTCCAAGGAAGGAACAGTGGTGAACCGGCGACAGGGTCATGGGCTGCCAAGGCTCATTGATGCATGTGGGGAGCGAGGGCTGACCTATGTGATCTGATCCAACAGGCGAGCTACTGTTGCTCAGACTGCTGAAGAAGTTAATGCTGGTTCTGATAGAATGGTGTCAGAATACACAGTGCATGACGGGTCAGGGCTGTTTTGGCAGCAAAATAGGGATCAACACAATATTAGGCAGGTGGTCATAATGTTATAACTGATCAGTGTACAGTCTGTGAAAGTTTCACAGAAATCATGATTCGGTTCTTTTGTGTTATACAAATTGTGGTGTAATCTGAGTCATTAATGTTTATATCTGTGTAAGTTGAGAAGCCTTGAAATGACTTTCATCTACAAGTAAAGATTGCACTAACAGGATGTGTTTTCACAGTGCTGTATTGCATACTCTGTATCAGTATATTGAGGTTAAATTAACTGACTAAATCTGAAATGAACTGATTCTTGTTCTGCAGATCTGTACAGGCTCACTGACGAGGTGCTGGGCCAGGGGGCTTATGCAAAAGTTCAAGGATGTGTGAGGCTGCAAAATGGAAAGGAATATGCTGTAAAGGTGAATTGTTATATTAGTGTCAGGGGTCAGGACAAGCTTTTAAAACATCCATATTTAATCAATCCCTCCAGGAGTTTTTTTTTTTTATTGTTGTTTTTTGTGATTGTCACAGCCAAAAATGCTTGATTTTGCTAATAAATAAAATTTTCATATTTTTTTACTTGATTTGGTGAAATTGCAAGTATTGATTGCAAGGATTATTTTTCTAAACTCATTCCAGTGAAGACACGTGTGTAATTACTTTCTATGACCGCTGTACTCATGTTCAGAGCAGGGCTTCGCCTGTGATGTCTCTTGTGATGACATCATATGATGCGTCTTAACCTAAAGCTGTGAAAAATCTGGAGTTTAAAAAATGAAAGCTTTCTGAATGTCACGGAGAATTCACATTAATTATCTGCGATCGTAAAATCCTGGAGGGACTGGTTAATACTTGACATGAACTAGTGTGCTATGTCCGAGACCTTTAATTTATAATATTTAATGTGTTTTAAATATCAATTAATAATAGTCTGTTATTGTGTATGAACACAGATTATTGAGAAGATCGCCGGCCACAGTCGAAGCAGGGTATTTAGAGAAGTGGAGACATTATATCAGTGTCAAGGCAATAAGTAAGCATTTAGCTATTACCCTGTGTTCCTTACAGTTGCAGCTAATCCGCTAATCATTTTTTGTGATTGCGTTAAGCAGCTGACACACTCGGTAATGCCTTTTTGCATTTTATGACAGGAACATTCTCGAGCTCACTGAGTTTTTTGAGGACGACAGCTGCTTTTATTTGGTGTTTGAGAAGCTCTGTGGAGGTACAGCTCTCTAAACAAAACTACAAGCAGATCATAAAACCTGCTGAAAGAGCTGATTCAGTGATCATTACTCAATTTATGTTTCTCAATTTTGTGTTTATCGGCTCGCCCTTTAGGCTCTATTTTAACACACATCCAAAGGAGGAAGCACTTTGATGAAAGGGAAGCCAGTCGTGTTGTGAGAGATATAGCACAAGCACTGCACTTCCTTCACACTAAAGGTAGTATTTCCTCATTCCTCATAGGTCAATGAAACCATCTGGTTAATCATATACTGCACACTAGGGCTGCAGGATTCCTCTAAAGCAATTTTTGTTTTTATTTTATTTTAATTTCCTGTGGTAGGTGTGATGTAACACAAAGTAAATCCAAGATGTATTAATACAGTATATACCCTTCTGGTATGGTATCATACCAGACCCCTATACTCTAGTGCACGGATGTCCAGTCTTATCCGAAAAGGGTCGGTGTAGGTGCAGATTTTCATTCCCTCCAAGCAGAAGCCACACCTGAGTCTACTGAATGCAAAGATTAACTGATTAAACAGATAGAATCAGCTTGATTGGTATGAAACCCTGCATGCACACCGGCTCTTTGCAGAAAAGATTAGACACAAGGGTCTGGTATGATGGTCTTACAGCGCCTACCTAATGCTAACTGATACATAAGGTTGAAAAAGTGAAACTATACCGTAAATACTACTCCTTCTACATATAAAACAGATCTCAGTTGGTTAAAATGAATTAGCAAAGTTTTAGTGGTGTATTAGATCATGGGCTTAAGATAATCATTTTTGCTTTTAACAACATAAAAATGAAGAATTATAATATTATGACTTCATTCCATCTTACAGGAATTGCTCACCGGGACCTGAAACCTGAAAATATCCTGTGCGAATATGTTGACAAGGTATTATTCTACTGATTCCTCACACTCGTAATGAATATTTTTGATGTAGCTTTTACCAAGGAAAAATATTTGAATAAACACTAAGTTTTAACATTTTATTTACTTTTGCAACCTAAAAAGGGGTTCTTGTTGACAGTCTGATCACGACCTGCATATGAGTCACCTGTTGTGAATGAGTCACCTGTTGATTACACAAGTGCCATGGTCATTGTTTGCTTTTGGCTGCAATAAAAATAATGATGATGCCTCTTTCATAGTCACGTAGTCACATAAGTGAATACTTATTCAATTACAACTCCTACAATTTTTAATTATCAGCAATTCCAGATTTCCAATTTTTTTTCCTGTAGATTCATTACTCACAAGTCAAATTCAATCAATTTCAGTTCCATGTTGTAACATTATAAAATGTGGGGATAGTACAGGGGTAGGGTGGGGTGGGTTTGGAGGCCAGTACTTGGATGAATCCCTGTAAAAGTCCAAGATATTCACGTCATGACAAGTTTCAAAACATCAGAATTTGTACTGTGCTCAAGGTCAGCAGATTAAAGTGGTGGGTTGTTTTAGTAATATCTGTACATGTGTCTGTATTTGTAGGTGTCTCCTGTGAAGATCTGTGATTTTGACTTGGGAAGTGGTGTGAAGTTGAACAGTGCCTGTACGCCCATAACGACACCTGAGCTTACTACACCAGTAAGTGTGCACACATTTTAAACATATTCCTGTCCTTTATTATAACGTGTGCTTTTTCAAACATGAGAGGGTCTGTTTTTTTTTGTTTTTTTTTCTCTGTAGTGTGGTTCAGCTGAGTATATGGCTCCAGAGGTGGTGGAAGTATTTACAGATGAAGCCTCGTTCTACGATAAGCGCTGTGATCTTTGGAGCCTCGGCGTGATCCTGTATATTCTGCTTAGTGGCAGTCCACCTTTTACTGGCCACTGTGGAACTAACTGTGGCTGGGAACAAGGGGAAACTTGTCGTGCATGCCAGGTAAGGCTTTAGCAATAGATCCTTTCAGTTCAGACTTCTTTGTCCAGTACAATCCCACAGATGACTGATTGGATTGAGATCTGGGGAATTTTGGAGGCCAAAGTCAAAACCTCAAACCATTCCCAATACATAGCACATGACTTCACAGCACACTATATCTCTAGTCGAATTCCAGAGATTCAGAAAACACAATGCTAATTTTTAGAAATTACGACTCATTTCTAGGGTATTGGGCATTTAGATGATTGGAACATGGTTTCCCAAATATATCTGTCAACAAAATATCTATAAACATTTTTTGGACCAAAATGATTTTTACATGTCAAGCATCACAATGATTAAAATTTAGAGAAAGAATGTTACACTTTTAGAATGCAGAATTTTGCCTTAAATGTGAAATATGAAAATTTCAATAATATTCACACAGTAAAATTGATTGACTTTTATTGTGAGACTGAAAGTGCTGGCATGTCCTGTGTGCAGAACAGCCTGTTTGAGCGGATCCAGGAGGGAAAGTACGAGTTCGCAGATCGGGACTGGGCTCACATCTCAGATGGTGCCAAAGACTTAATCTCTCGGCTGCTGGTGCGAGACGCCACACTGAGGCTAAGTGCCGCTCAGGTCTTGCAGCACCCATGGGTTCAGGGGGTGAGGCTGCTTCTCTTCCGCTTTCTCCATTTTACTTTTAACATAACTCTTTATTAATCCCCAGTGGAAATTCAAGAAATTAATTTCTTGCCATGGCGTTCGTGTTTAAACATTTATGCATTTTTCTTTCCAGAATGCTCCTGAAAGAGGTCTTTCTACTCCACATGTCTTACAAAGGTATTCAAGTTCATTCATTTTTTTAAGCTTATTATGGATTCATTGGCCAGTTGTATTAAAGTATGTCCAATTTGCTATAGGGTTGGGTCATGTGTTATTTAATACTAGTTATTTTTATACTGGACATGATATTGCAGAAGTGAGCAGTTTGACAAATCACACATGGATTGTGAGAATCTCAGTGGTGCCAGGTGTTATATAATAATAATCTCAGTATGCTGTTTTGTTCATATGGTGTCTTATTTATAGCACAAATATGTCAAGATTTTAACTGGCAGTTTGTTGTTTCTAGAAAGTTCAGCACTAAGGACCTGACTCAGTTTGCGGCAGAGGCTATAGCCTTTAACAGGCAGCTGTCGCAGCAGGACGAAGAGCAGGAGGATAACAGCGCCATCATGTGCTCCATGAGACTTTCTCCCCCCTCCAACTCCAGACTAGCAAGACGCAGGGCACAGGCTCACGCCCGCCGCAGCACCAGCCAATACCTGAACACTACTCAGGTTCCAGAATGACCTCGCACACAACACACACAAGTAGCAAGACAGAACGTTTTATGCCTGAACTATGCTCAGTAGCACCTATGATCACATAAGCAGTGAACATCATGAACATATGTTAACACATATTACATATACTGTATTGATTTCATAATACTGTTAATGTTATGCATTACAGCAGAGCTATAAAAGGTGCAAAATCTCAAAACTACATCCTTAAGGGGTGTCCTAATTCATGATGGACCACATACCCAGTGTTTAGCATACTAAAAGTATGAAGCTGTGTGATATTTTATGAATATTTAAATATTTATTGTTGATTTTTTATCCATTTAAGGGTGCTTAGAAACAAGGTGGGAACATCTACGTTAAGCATTACTATAATTGTTCTCAGCTTGCTTGTTTTTTTTAATCTCCCAACTTTATATATTTGAGGTGATAAGTTTACTTTATGTACTTGCCATTTTTACATATTTGTACATTTATTTTGTGTTTTTGCAGGGAAATATTGCCAAGGCATTTGATATTTTATGCCATAGAAATACTGTTCAGTATTGATAGATGGGCCTATATTTATATGCACATCATATTCATTATACTTTTTTTTTTAAAATTCAGTCCCATTTTGCACATTTTATCAGGAATAGGGCTCAGCAATGTTACAGAACATACCAGAAGGTAGCATGTATTTTGTACAAAATGGCCAGACTATTGTGAAGTGTTACTTTTTTTCCCCACTTGTAATGTCAATAGGTTTTGTACATCTAAAATATCAGATTTTTCTTTCTTTCCCATCTCTGTGCTGTTCTGCACATTTGGCTCTTTCCCTGTTTTTATATTACAATATTTTATTTGCAGTTGTGTTTTTGATGTTCTGTAATAGAGATTTTATTTAACGAGAGGAACGCTCTTTGTGTCCTTACTGTAGAAATCATTCAGCATGATCACACCAAAACTAATGCAAATTCATTTTTGATTTATATCTGCCCTGATTTATATCTGATTTGTGTATACAGCTGCTCCTGAATTCTTGGTGGGAAAATATGTTTATTATAGTAATATACATTTATAATAATAATACTGGAAGGAAAGCATGGTATGCAGCAGGTAATATGTACCTCACATCTCCAGGGTCCTGAGTACAATTCCAGTTTCCTCTGGCTTCTCTGCTCTCCTAACACTATCCAAAAAAACATGCAGGAAAGTCAACTGGCTGTTTGCCACTCGGTGTGAGTGAGTGTAGTGAACGTGAACTGTTGTCCCATCTAAGTGGAATTCTCCCTCATGCACCCAGAGCTTCTAGGGTGGGCTGTGGGTCTCATCTTCTTTCTGAATGAATAAAATGAATGTTTGTAATATTTCAGCTCTTTAGAATCTATAGAGTAATGATAAGTTTTTTGTCCCTTCTATAGTATCTGATTTATATAGCAAAGGTGCCATCTTGTGACTGATTGACCTTCTGGCCAGTTTTGTCAGTCTGAGTGACCCATGGTCATGCTGGAATTTGGGGCTCATAGTATACACTGCATACACAGACGTTCTAGATAATCATGTGGCAAAAGTTTGTGGAAGAACCACATATGGGGTCATGGTTAGGTGTCCACATAGTTTTGGCCATATAATGGTGATCAGAAGGTCAGGATTCAAGCCTTTGGACTGCCGAGCTAAAATCGAGCAAGGACGTTCTAAGACTTTAACAACTAGTGGAATGATGGTTTGTTCAGCCAAAATGGGGCTCAACAACACTGGAGTCATCCATTGTATCTCCTATTATTGATCTTCATACAGGTGTTAAATTAAAAGGGAAAATAACACAATGCTTCGGTTGGGCCACTAAAAGTCATCAAAACAAGCTCCTTGGCATAGATTCTACATGTACCTGGAATCAATGAGACTGTACTCTGTCTTCCCCCATCGTCCATGATATTCCCTCAGTTGGTGTTGTGATGATGATTGTGGAGAGTGCTATCTAACACACAGGTCCAAAATCTCCCATAAATATTGAATTGGGATCAGATCTGGTCACAGCATCTGATTTACATCGTTCTCATAGTCCTCAAACCATTTAGCGATCTCTCGTTCCTTGTGGATGTGGTCATTTCTGGAAGAGACCACACCCTAGAATAAAACTGTTCACTCAGGTTATCTTTGTATTGATTTGAAGTGCCCGAAATAGCATCAAATGATAACAAAGCCATTCATTTGTTAGCCATCTTGGGCTAGCATGTCATACAACAGACTACAGTCCAGTTGTCCTATCGTATATGTCTATCTTTAAAGAGAGATATGTGATTGTTTACACTCAGTTTCCAGTGTACATGGTCCACCTTATGCCATCTGTTGCTATACAATCTGTTAACCCTGCTCTACCTCAGATCATCTAAAAGATGCATGGAGAAACGCAATAAGAAAGATACCATTAAAATGATAACAGATTTACTTTTCCTTAAAATACAATACTTGTCTATTTTTTTCTACTTATGATAACAAAAAAGAAATGAGAGAGCTTAAAAATCTTTCATCTCATTATGTCCTAATGCTATCCAGACCTTTGTACACACCTGAACACACACTCTTTCACAGGGAGCTAAAATATAAATATGAAAACTGTAGCAGGTAGAGACGGAATATTAAAGTCCATGCAATACAATGGAATAGGGCATGGCGCCTCTTTGGTCTGGAGTGCAGATGGTGGTGGGCGTGGAATGAGGTGTTCTCAGCCGGATCTTTCTCTATAAATCATCTGGAAGAGACCACGGAGATCAGTTGGCTGGAACACAGCTGGATGTCTCTCTGGTTAAAGCTGGTGCTGCTGTTCATTTCAGAGCCACTCCATCTACTTTTACACGTAAAAACATTGCCATATACACAGAGCATCTACTTTCTAAAGCTGGAAATATAAACTCTTGGGTAAGTGTGAAATCTATACGTCTGTATACTGTATATACAAAATGTGTAGCATAATCAATATGATGTTGAATGTTATAGACTAACAGACACATGGTTTTGTTTGTGAGTTGTGAAGAATTGTGTGGATTTTTTTTCAACTGAATTACAACAAATGTTGTAACAGAAACATGCAAAGGTTGATATTCCTATTGTATCAGATTTTAAAGTTGATCTGTTTGGAGTTAATTTACTTTTAGATATGTTACATTTCTTCCACAGACCCAGTTTCATTATCCAAGACTGTCGTTAAGCCTTTTGTTATTTTTCCTTGTACATTACTGTGGTATGTTTTAGTAACAGTGTCAGAAGCCAGCGGTTCTGATTTGGCCTATTTCCTTATCTTACCCACTGTGTGCACAATGAAATAAACACGTGTCCATAGAGAAACGTATGCCATATTCCTGGTTAATGTCTCACACAGACATTTACAGCACCAAAGTCTGTCCAAAAGATCTTTTCACAGACATACCAAGTATTAAAGTTATATGGCACAGTAATTTGAGCCATTTACAAAGCTGCTCATCATTGCAGTCATCTGGACTTGGCTGCACTAATTGAATTGCCCCTCCAGAGAGTTCCCTCTGAAATGACACACAGCCGGACGGATATTAGCACAACAGTAAATGTTATTCCACTCCCCTCTGCTGCATTCATTAATCATCACTGTCTGTCCCACTCCCTTTCTCTGTCTTGACCTTGAAAAGGAAGTGCTGAGAAAGTGTCAAGACTCCACAGGGAGGATGATATGCTCCAAACAAGACCCACATCCAGCTGCAGTGAAGAAGAAGCGATCCCTGCGTCTGCACAGCCAGCCGTCTCCGGCTCTGTGCTGCGCCTGTGGACTATGCCTCATGCTAGCTGGGCTCAACATCACTCTCGTGGGTGCTTTCGGCTTTGCTAAGATGCTGCCTGCCAACAACCCACCCATCATCATCGGGCCCCTCCTCCTGCTGGTGGCGCTGCCGTTTTTTGCTGTGTGTTGCATGTTTAGTCGCCAGCCTTCAGCTCGCTCTTCTCATGCCAACACAAGACCGGTCCACTGGGGCTTAATGGGTGGAACCGCATTTGAGATGGAGACCAGCGAGCACACAGCCACCACAGCCATTCAGCTCAGTCCGAGTAACTCTCAATGCTCCTCCCACCACTCTAGTCCCACCCACCTACCTGCTGTCGTGCTCCACCCATCAGAGACTGCTAAACTTCCAAATGGAAGTTATTCATATGGTCAGTTGTCACCAAGAGAAGATGATATGGTTCCGCTTAGCTCATATGACGAGATAGATACATAACCCTAGCTCATATATACAATGTTGAATCTTCTAGTCTGCAAGAAGCAATACTTCCTGCACCATCCTTTAAAAGTCTTTTCAGCTTAGCACGATAAAAGGAAAGCTTTAAAACACAAACAACTGCTTTCACTTGGCTTTGGTCTCTCTGTGGACATTACGGTAATGACAGAAGCTCATGCGTTCATATGACACAGTGGAAATGAAGACAAGACTTCTACCACATCCAGGTGATTCTCAGACGTTTGTGTTTACATGTCTAAAGTGTTGTTATTTAGACACAGCATATGATCATCTTCTATCTGTCACACTCTTTTGTTCAATTCATTCCACTGACATTCGCTGAAAATGCGTTTTGTACACATAAACAGCTCATGGGAATTTAAATTCAATCAAGATATCCAAAATGTTGAAAACTAAATGTAGCTCTGCATCCTGCAACAAGACAACAATCCAAAATATGGTACAAAATGACCTGAATACTGAGTTTACTTACATTTTTAAGGCAGCAGGTGAACTTTTGTTTCTAGGTTTAACCATCTTGAAATGTCTTACAGTGTAGGCAGTTAAATATATCTGAATGGTTTACAAAGCAAACACGTCACAACAGGTTGGAACAGTGTCCTGTGCCCCAGAACCTTATGTAGATAATCTGCTTCACACCAGTTCCTACAGTGAAAATACATATTTGCAAATGGAATTCAAATTAAGGCAGAAAACAATAAAGATCCAACAGTAGCATCTTGATGTTGCTGGGATTTGAACCCACAACCTTCTGGACTCCTATTATCAAGCCCTAACCACCACTGCTGAAATTAATTGATACGATTTTTGTATCTGAGCTCCACTGATGCTGCTATTATAGTAAAATACACCGATCAGGGATAACATTATGATCACCTGCCTAATATTGTGTTGGTCCCCCTTTTGCTGGCAAAACAGCCCTGGCCTGTCATGCACTGCGTATACTGACACCTTTCTATCAGAACCAGCATTAACTTCTTCAGCAGTTTTGAGCAACAGTAGCTCGTCTGTTGGATCGGATCACACGGGCCAGCCTTCTCTCCCCACATGCATCAATGAGCCTTGGCCACCCATGTCCCTGTCACCAGTTCACTGTTCCTTCCTTGGACCACTTTTGATAGATACTGACCACTGCAGACCGGGAACACCCCACAAGAGCTGCAGTTTTGGAGATGCTCTGATCCAGTGGTCTAGCCATCACAATTTGGCCCTTGTCAAACTCACACAAATCCTTACGCTTGCCCATTTTTCCTGCTTCTAACACATCAACTTTGAGGACAAAATGTTCACTTACTGCCTAATATATCCCACCCACTAACAGGTGCCATGATGAGGAGATAATCAGTGTTATTCACTTCACCAGTCAGATTCTGTAGAGTTTACACATACGGTGTGTGTATATAAATATTATATATATATAATATTTAAATTTTTATTTTGTAGTATCTCTGCTGGTGGAATTAGAAGAGCTTATCTTTAATAGTATTCAATGAATGGCTTTGTCTAATTTGTCATGGATAAAATAGTAATGAATAAACTAATTTAAGTCTGGTGTATTTACGTGTCCTTGTGTTGAACTTTATTTACTGCATTTCCATTCCAGATGGCATTATCCAGAGCGACTTTAAGTCTCTATCAATAAATACATCCTGATACTGGTTCACTAGGTCACAGACTAAGATTGCTCAAATACAGTGGTGGTGTTTGTTCTTCTGCTGCTCCAGTTTCGGGGTCTGCACACATATTTGATTTTTAGCATAGGTTTTTATGCCAGATGTCATTCCTGTTGCAACCCTTCCATTTTATCCATCTCCCATTTATTGAGGGTTAACCCCTCAGTGACCAGGTTGATTCCCTTTAGATTCCCTGGTTCCTGGATCCTGCCTCAGGACCACCAGAGACATTAGTCTCAGATACAGTAATCAGTGTTAAATAATGTGCTAAATCAAGTTATATTAGTAATCCATGTCCGTTAAACCGGGTTGTAAGACATGGTACAGGAATTACAGTGCTGCAGTAGACGTCAAAACTGTCTTATAACTTCATCTGCTCTAACAGAGGATCTCAGAAGGCAGTAGCAGGTGCTTATTTATGGATCAAAATAGGTTTGAAAATCCCACTACATTTGAGTGTTTTGCAATGCCACACCTCTTCATCCACTTTAGTGCAGTGCATTCATTTATGACCATGAAGTATAGCATGAAATAATTAACTAATTAAACTTAAATATCATCTTATGTATATTATACAATTTGCTTATTTGTAGTATATTCAAAATGCCATATTGTGCACACAGTTTATAAATATATTAAATATAAATCAACTTTACACATGAATGAACGATTCAATTTTAACAGTAGTATTGCCTACTATGGAAGGGCATTGGTGGCTCAGTGGTAGGTTTCTTGCCTATCATGCAAAAGGCCTGTGTTCAATTCCCAGCCACTGGATGCAGTGCTGGTCCCAAGCCCAGGAAAAAAAAATGGGAGGGTTGTGACAGGAAGGGCATCTGGTATAAAACCTGTGGGGACCAGTTGGTCTGCTGTGGTGACCCCTAATGGGGAGCAGCTGAAAGCAACTATTGGAAACAAATGCATCTAAAATAGTCACAATTTATTTCAAAACACACAAGGTGGTTATCAGTAGAGCTAAATTCTTATTACACAAAATGCTAAATCCTGTCTTATCATGCAGGTGCCAGTGCATCCAGGACAAACATCCAAACACTGCAGCTAATGTTGTTAATGCTGCAGTCGTGTTTGCACAGGGTCAGAGCAGCAGCACCATCTGTGCATTACAGCTCAATTACAGCAGCCTCAAAGCAGAGCAAATCAGCCTCTAATGTCTGAAAACACATCAGGACTGGCAAGCAGTGGTCCAGCTCCTAATTTAAAACATTACACTGTATAATTAACGTAATTATTATAAGAAAAGTAAACACTCTGTTCTAGGCTTCCGGACAATGCTCTTAGATGCTGGTAAGAAAAGTATACTGTAATATAAGGAGTGTAGTGATGGGATAGAGGGCTTTTGTTTATTTGTTTGTTTGTTAGAAATTGATCTAGTAGTTTATATGTGCTGGATGCTGCTGAACAGGATTGTTCCAGAACCTTCTAAAAACTACAGAGGGATAATTTACAATGGTGTTACAATTATTATAGTTGTTCAAATCGTAGTTGAAGTGTGTGAAATACATATTGTATATGGACTTGGGTTATTTGTGTGAGCTAACCTTGAATTTACTTGCATGCAAAAGTTATGTGCAGTTGCTGTATGTGAGTATACAGAACATAATAATTGAGACATGAATAATATTGCCTTAATTATACAGAATGTTTGGGCAATACAGTATGAACTGTACCACATACATAATCCATTTCCTTTCCTCAGCTGTAATTACTGTACAACTAGGTTCTGTGGTTAAGATGTTGACCTACTGATCAGAAGGTTGTCGGTTCAAAACAGTCCAAAGACCATCAAGCTGCCACTGCTGGGTCTTTGAGTAAAACCCTCAACTACTCACTTGTACAAATGAGATAAATGTATATTGCTCTTGATTAAAGATGATGACACATATGTTGTTGTTGTTGTTGTTCTTTCGGCTGCCCCCTGTTCAGGGTCGCCACAGCAGATCATTTGGTCCACATGTTTCTATTTGCCACAGGTTTTATGCCGGATGCCCTTCCTGACGCAATATAAAGTATAAACATTGCTGTAGTTACACTCAGCCTCATTGCAAGACTAATCTTGAATGATCTCATACTGTTGGAGGATGATGGCTATTTGAAGCAAGCACATTCTCAGGGACTGGCTTTTTCTCGAAAACTCTGAATGAAGTATCAGGCATGTGCATCAGTAATTCAAATCAAGAAGAGAAACAGGATACACAACTTTAATATCTTTTAATGTCCAAGAACTTTTTCAACCATAAATGCTTTCATCTCCAGTCCCATTTAATTGAAGATCTCGGATAAGGATAAACTTGAAAGATCTATTAAAGCAACACAATTTATGTGCAACTAATGCCATCAGACATCTAAAACGTTTTACATGGGACACTCCTCCAAATCATTGAATTCAGGTGTTGTTTTTCAGGGGTTGGGCTCGGCCCCTCAGGTCCAGTGAAAGGAACTCTTAATGCTTCAGCATACCAAAACATTTTGGACAATTTCATGCTCCCAACCTTGGATGACCCCTTCCTGTTCCAACATGACTGCGCACCAGTGCACAAAGCAAGGTCCATAAAGACATGGATGAGAGAGTTTGGTGTGGAGGAACTTGACTGACCTGCATGGAGTCCTGACCTCAACCCGATAGGGATGAATTAGAGGCCAAAACTGAGATGTCTGCCTTTACATGCACATGAATTTAATATGGAGTTGGTCCGCCCTTTGAAGCTATAACAGCTTCAACTCTTTTGGGAAGGCTTTCCACAAGGTTTAGGAGTGTGTTTATAGGAATTTTTGACCATTCCTCTACAAGCGCATTTGTGAGGTCAGGCACTGATGTTGGACGAGAAGTCCTGGCTTGCAGTCTCCACTATAAAGTTTGGAGCATGAAATTGTCCAAAATGTCTTGGTATGCTGAAGCATTAAGAATTCCTTTCACATGAACTAAGGAGCCAAGCCCAACTACTGAGAAACAACCATGATTTGGAGGGGTGTCCCAAAACAGTAGTTATGTAGTGTATGTAGGTCTATATTTCTGACCACTAGGGCCCTCTAGTGGACACTCGAGAAACGAACCATTTTTCAACACGGCTGGTTAGAAAGCGTCAATGTGTCATGAAGTTTCGTCTAGCCAACATTAATCAAAAGAGTATCAAGGCTCAGAGCTTTAAAAACTGCAGTGCTGGAAAAGGGTTTACAGCGAATCTGTGATCTTGATGTTTATATACTAAGGTATCAGGACGTGACCCGGAAATGTTCGGCAGACCAAATGCGACCTCTGCTGGTGGGACCTGGTAATGGCCTGAGCAGATGTTAGAGGTTACATATAATAATAATAATAATAATAATAATAATAATAATAATAATAATAATAATAATAATAATAAGTCCCTCTGCTCCTGCCGTGCCTCTATTTCTACATTATTCTCCAGTGAAAAACTAAAGAAATGTTGGACACCAAACAGGTGTACCTGATCTCAAGTAATGGGAGAATGTGAAATTTGTATTCCTTGATTATGGAGACAAATAAATAATCTGATATTATTTATAAATCTTGTACAGTTTTATTCTGTAATCATTAGCATTTACGTACACACTTATTTAAGTATAGTAGATGTTCTCTAAAGATTTCATTTAACTGAGTAACCATTCTGGACCATTAAAGAGTTATTACTGGCCCAATATCAGAAAAGATTTACTTATATCATTAAAAAAGTACTGCATGGTTATACATTTTGATACCTAAAAAGCATATTAAAAGAAATAAAATGTCAGAACAGAAACAGCCAAAGCATTTCAAATACTGGATATGTAATAAAAATGTTATTCATGTTATCTTTCTGACGTCTTAGCATGCAGTTCATAGATGGTTATATCATGTCTTTGTCTGGAATCTGTGCTGTATCCACTTACATTAGTGTCATTTTCTTCATACGGAAAATCCAGCATGGTCTGACCACCAGCTGCTAAAACATATGCTGAAATATTCATGTTATTGTTCAGGTTCCTTTATTAAACTGATCAGTAAATGTCTGAAACTTTCCTCGCTTTTGTATTATTATATCTAAGATTACTTGCTGTATGATGTATCATTCATTTACATTAACCTGCTTTATCCTGGCCAGGGTTACAGTGGATCAAGGCCTATCCAAGGAACACTAGGACTCTTCATGGCATCTCTGTTCAAGGGAATCAGAGTATTAGGAGATGATTCTTTTCTATTATATATTCAGAATGAGTCGTTTAGTTTATGAAGGTTACGTCCTGTATCTATACATCTCTAGTATATCTAGTTAAATCTGACAGACTTATTGTACATGAAGCCACAAAGAAGTCAAAAGCACAGAGATTAAAATAGACACTAAGCATACAAGTTTCCCATTGACTCTTGTCTGCCATAGCTGTCCTTCAGAAAAGGGCGCATGCGCATTGGGGGCGCCGCCATGCTCCGCGCATGCGCACTCTGGATACGTCCTAGTTGTATATAAACCGTGGCGAGCCGCCGTCCCGTTCCACCTTCAGCCATTTTGAAGATGTTGGGAGCTGTGGGACGCTGCTGTACGGGGGCTTTGCAGGCTCTCAAGCCTGGGCTTACGCCCCTGAAGGCTTTTACCGGAGCTCCAGCGGCACTGTATTCTCGTAAGCTATGCACTCATTTGACGTCTTTTGAGAATTTTGTGTTGCTTTACGGTCTTTTGCACGGTTTTCTAAAATCAATGACTCCGCCATAACGAGGCCGGCCAAATGGCAGCATGCTGCAGGCCACAATCCTCTACAACTGACGTTTTATGTTAGAATTGTTTGATATAAACAACGTGCACGGATACATTTGTTAAGAATGACGCGTCTTCTCAACACGAAACACGCTGGAAAGTAGCAGTTATGATGATTGATTGCCTTAAAACCGTAATGACCTTTATGTGTCATGGTGGAAGTGACATGAAGGCTAAGTGAGTTTAGCCTGTTAGCTAACAAGGTGCTAATGTGGCATGTCGTGGACTTAAGAACACTACTTATTACCGTTGTTTGCTGCTTTTTTTAAAAATAATTAACCTCGTCTGCTTATTTATTTGACGTCAATATAATATAACCTAACGCTTAATGCCATTTTTTTCAGATAGCTAACCTGTTTTGTGTGCGCTAACCGGCACCTAACGTTAGCTAGCTATTGTAGCTAATGTTTTGACCTCGAGCCACCGGAATGCAGCGTTGAAATCACGATTTTTAATAAAATAAAACTCATTGTGTTTCGAGACATTAAATCATTACCTTTTCTATATTATCTGTTAAGGAAGTCATGATATTTTAACGCATTGACTCACTGTTTTTATTCATTTTCCCGTCTCTATCTTGCAGGCAGGGATTATGTCGCTCCCGCTGCTGCTGCCGCCGCCGCCAGCGGCCGCATCGTGGCGGTCATCGGTGCCGTCGTGGACGTGCAGTTCGACGAAGGACTCCCACCGATCCTCAACGCCCTGGAGGTAGCCGGTCGTGATACTCGGCTCGTCTTGGAGGTGGCTCAGCATCTGGGTAAATGCTCCGGAGCAACTTTATAACATAACTTTATTGGGTGTGGTGGCAGACAAAAATGGTGCAGGATTATCAGTGAGACGTACTGAATGAAGGTTATGCAAATACGTAATCTACAGACGAACATCATCTATTATGAGGTTATTTGGAGTACATAGGAGTTTTACATGTGTTGGGCTGTTCACTGGATGGGTCCTCTAAAAGCTAATCTGTTCATCCTAAAGTGAATCTCATATGGTAGGGGTGTAGTTCTATGACTTGTCTGAATCTGTGGTGAGTCTGGGGTTGAGTTGTTAAGCCCTACAAAAGATGGGTAATTTCCTGATCCCTGTTAGGTGTAATGTCATTTTTCATCCCTAGTAGTCCACTGTTATCATTGACAAAACAAAAGTTAATTGCAGAGAGCTTTTACTTTTTTGCAAATAGAATAGGTGTGATGCAAGACATGGAGTGGGGTCTTCTACATGTTGGGTGTGCAGGATTAAGATTTCAACAGGAGATGATTGTAAAGATCAGCACAATTTTCGTGAGGAAGTTAGGGATTTGGTAGAATATTAAGTTTTTGTTGTTTTTTTTAAATTTTCCTTCAAAAGGGGAGAGCACTGTCCGCACCATTGCTATGGATGGTACTGAGGGTCTGGTGCGTGGCCAGAAGGTTTTGGATAGTGGTGCCCCTATCAGAATCCCTGTGGGACCTGAGACACTGGGCAGAATCATGAATGTCATTGGGGAGCCTATTGATGAGCGAGGACCAATCACCACAAAAATGTAAGACCAAATGTGGATCTTTTTATTTATTTTTTTTTTTTACTGAGCTTTGCACCACAGTGTTATTGCTGGGAAGTAAAATGTTTTGTCTTTAGGACTGCTCCCATCCATGCTGAGGCCCCAGAGTTTACAGACATGAGTGTGGAACAGGAGATTCTGGTCACAGGAATCAAGGTGGTCGACCTTCTGGCCCCTTATGCCAAGGGTGGAAAGATCGGTAAGATTCATACTCCTTCAGAACTTAATCTTTACATGTTGATGCATCTTACCCACAGTGCTTTTTTACAGTTTTTTAACTAGCTTTTTTTGGGGTGTGTGACTGTATTCCACAGCATGCCATTATTCCATGTTTATGTAAACTTGAGATTCACATTTGTAAGTTGGATGTGTGCATTTCACTTGTCCTCATGGATTTACCTAAAATCTTTTGTCCCCCTCCAATATTTGTGCAGGTCTGTTTGGTGGTGCTGGTGTAGGAAAGACTGTGTTAATTATGGAGCTGATCAACAACGTGGCTAAAGCCCATGGTGGTTATTCTGTGTTTGCTGGTGTGGGTGAGAGGACCCGTGAAGGAAACGATCTATACCATGAGATGATTGAGTCTGGTGTCATTAACCTGAAGGATACCACCTCCAAGGTAATTTGGCTTTATTGCATCTTTGTCTCTGAATTTTTCAGGGCAGCTGCTGTCATAGAGCAGAAACAGCTAGACATGAACATGTTTTCTGCTTCCAGGTCGCGCTGGTGTATGGACAGATGAACGAGCCCCCAGGCGCTCGTGCCCGTGTGGCTCTTACTGGTCTTACCGTTGCTGAATACTTCCGTGATCAGGAGGGACAGGATGTGCTGCTTTTCATCGACAACATTTTCCGCTTCACCCAGGCTGGATCAGAGGTAATTACTGACCAATATCTGACTCTTTTATAATGTGTAAAGTTGGCCAACAAATTTCATATCTTGTCCTCCTTTAGGTGTCTGCCTTGCTGGGTCGTATCCCCTCTGCTGTGGGTTATCAGCCAACTCTGGCTACTGACATGGGTACCATGCAAGAAAGAATTACCACCACAAAGAAAGGCTCAATCACATCTGTACAGGTTTGTACCTGAATTTAAAAACAATTTACTTTATTTTTAATTACCCTTTTGATTGGGTTCGAGCTTGCATTCTTGATGTCCTTTAGGCTATCTATGTGCCTGCTGATGACTTGACTGACCCTGCCCCTGCCACCACCTTTGCCCACTTGGATGCCACCACTGTGTTGTCCCGTGCCATTGCTGAGCTGGGTATCTACCCTGCTGTAGACCCTCTGGATTCCACCTCCCGTATCATGGACCCCAACATTGTGGGAGCTGAGCACTATGATGTGGCCCGTGGCGTACAGAAGATCCTTCAGGTATGTGGTATAACTCCAGGCAGCAAGAATGTCTGTTCAGTAAATTTCTGATTAATTCAGATTGTAACCCTAATGTTGTAACTGTTATGCATTAATCATTATGCATGTCTTTGCAGGACTACAAGTCTCTGCAGGATATTATTGCTATCCTGGGTATGGATGAGTTGTCTGAGGAAGATAAGCTGACTGTAGCTCGTGCTCGTAAGATCCAGAGATTCCTGTCCCAGCCCTTCCAGGTGGCTGAGGTCTTCACTGGACACTTGGGCAAGCTGGTGCCCCTTAAGGATACCATCAAAGGATTCAAGAGCATTCTTGGAGGTTTGCAATTCCCCTCTCAATTCCATTTTTGTTTCAATGGGTAACATGAGCCAGTTTAAATAAGTTCTAAAGTGCAGTCTTACTGAAGCACCTTTTATCTTAAACAGGAGAGTATGATGCATTGCCTGAACAGGCATTCTACATGGTGGGTCCCATTGAGGAGGTTGTCCAAAAGGCAGAGAAACTGGCTGAGGAACATTCGTAAAAGTGTTTGTGCAAGATTGCAATGGAATGAGAGGAGCACTTGGTTTGTAAAGTCACATTAAACAATTGTACCTGTTTGTCAGTCATTCTGAAGTTATATTTAATGTTTCCAATAACAAAGATGGAAATAAATCTGTCTTACTGTAAATTGAGGTTTCTTTTGTGCCTGGAAATGTATGCCGAGCTAATCATTGAGTTACTGTCTGTAATGGTTGTTGGAGGCAAGAAAGCACTGATCATGCTAGTGCAGCACAAGGTTGACTTACACCCATGATGAAAGTTGGACCATATGATCTGATAAGTGAAGAGGAGAACTTTCACTGGATGTAAAGGAAAATGCAGAACTGAACTGACTCCATATTTTTCAGTTTATTGGATAGATTCATTGCTTTTCTGTCCTTAAACACTTATTATTGAGGAAAATGAACACTTAAATATAAACAGTTTGTGTTGTAAGGTTAAAATCAGTGTTTGGGACATGAGCCATAATCTATCTTGACTTTTAAATATTAGGCCCATGGCTAAAATGTGCACCCTCAAATGTTTTAACACCAATTTACAGGGATATTTATTGAGTGCTCTTTTCCAAACCAAACATTTAATAAGTCTGTGGTGAGCATTTTGCAATGTAGGTGATTATAATTACACTGACTTAAAATCTGATTCCAAAGGATATGCAGTTACTTGACTACGAACAAGCTCTTTCATGTTTCAACCTTGTTCTGAAATGGGGTTATGTGGCCCTTGACGTAGAAAAAAAAAATACAAGAATTTAAAAATTGTGCAAGTGTTCAACCCTGTTGCTGCAAAACCCCTACATCAGTTGAAGGGCAAACAGTAGACTGCAGAAGTCACGTTATTCGAAAGGTGTGTACGGTTAGTCATGTGTTCTCAGTATAAATCTCCCTGTTCCTGGAAGGCCCAAGAGTCTGCTGGAGAACCTAAACATGTAGACCAGACCCTACTACAAGAAGCACAAGTCCATGACCCAGTTCTGGAAAGTTGTTAGTCAGGGTTTGAACATCCTGTGGAGAAGTATTAAATCTGTTAAGATGGACTGATTTCAGCACAACTGCAGGCCTTTGCTAATGAAGTTGTCCAATGAGTCAGTGACTGGGTAAGTGATTGATCAATTTGATTATGGATCTGTGGCAGACTTGTGTGTCTGATATAGTCTTTATATTTTGCAAACGTGATCATGTTCAGACTATATAAACATTAGAGATTATATTGCCAAATGTTTTGGGACATGCCTTCAAATCATTGAATTCAGGAGTTTTTCAGAGTGTTGGGATTGGCCCTGTAGTTCCAGTGAAAGGAACTTTTAATGCTTTAGCATACCAAGACATTTTGGACAACTTCATGCTCAACCTTGTGGGAACAGTTTCGGGATGACCCCATCCTGTTCCAACATGACTGCACACCAGTGTACAAAGCAAGGTCCATAAAGACATGGATGAGAGAGTTTGGTGTGGAGGAACTTCGGAGTCCTGACCTCAACCCCTTTATAGAACACCTTTGGGATGGATTAGAGCAGAGACTGCAAGCCAGGCCTTCTCATCCAGCATCAGTGCCTGACCTCACACATGCACTTCTAAAGGAATGGTCAAAAATTCCTAAAGTCTTCTAAACCTTGTGGAAAGCTTTCCCTGAAGAGTTGAAGCTGTTGTAGCTGCAAAAGGTGGGTCAACTCCATATTGCATTCATGTGCATGTAAAAGCAGATGCCCCCAAAAATAGTGTATGTGGCTGTAGCAGGTGGGTTTTTTTTTGTGTCTTAATTTCTGATTAATTAACCTTTTTGCCAAATCCAAAGTTATTGTGTGGCTCAAATGGTAATGAAGTTAATTTCAGCTGCATGTTTTAACAACACAAAATATGTAAATGTTTAAGGGAGTGAAGACGTATGCAAAACTTTGTCCACAAAGTGGTGCTCTTGTGTCAAGACTCTGTGGTAGGCACACTGATGACCGGACCTTGTTCGTTCCTCGCCTTCTGCCTGTATAGGAACGCCTTAGTTTATGACACTATATTTTGGTAGGATGCCAACAGCAGAGATTTCACAATTCCCTAACATGAAGTTAGTGTTCTAACGTGTGATGCTGTTTATTTTTTTATTGCTGAATATTTGAGGCATAATCTCATTTCTGTGGTAATACTGTGGAAAGAAACTGCCTTAAAAATATTATAATAGTGGTGTAATTATAGATGCCTCGTTATAAAGACAGAGGCATATTTGAGTGGTGCTAAAACCTACAGTGGAGGTCAAGTGACATCAGACAAATCATCCTTCACCATAATTCTCAAACCAAATCAATACCTTTGACCCTATGATGAAACGTTTTTGTGGTGAGCGGGTCGGCCTCTTCCAGGATGACACAAAGGTTTCAAAAGTTCACTGAATGCTTTGAGTATAAAAAGGATCAATTATGTGATAAGATTTCAGTGTAATTGAGATACACGGAAAATTCTGGACCAGTTAAAAGAATATCTTTTGGAAGTTTGGTGTTTCATTTCTATGGACATGTAGAATCTGTGCCAATGCACTCAAACTATTCTAGCTACACATGTTGGCCCAGTGCTGCTGCTTTCCACATATGTCTGTAATATACATCTACCATTTTTCTAAAGTTCACAGCAGTTACTTTATTCTTCAGAGTCAAATGGCTGTAAAGCAGAATGTGGCAGTTCTCCAGATTCAAAAAGCATGTAAGGGAAAAAAAGTGCTATTATCCTGGTAGACCTTAGTTCCAAATCACCGTTGTAAAAGTCTTTTGTGAAGAGTATTACACAATCTGAAAACCAGTAATGCTACATCCTAATGACCCCTAATAAACTTTCATCTCTTTAGATAAGGGTTAAAAAGTAGCACTGTACATATTTAAACACTTGTGCAATAAAGAAACATTGACCTGTTAACACTGACCTGTTGTAAAATACAGCTTACAGGATAGTATCACTGTGGTAGAAGAAGGTTCAGTTAAGTTTCTCTTCTTGTGCCATCATGAAATATACGTATAAGTTTGAAATTCAATCCAGCAGAAGGCTTAAATATCAGAAGGATCTGTGAAAGGTTTATAGGTAGGTCCTATACTAGAGGAAAATCAAAGCACACCTTTGTGAAACTTGCTCACATGGTTTCTTAATGAAATGGCACAATGATTACAGAAATGCACACAGGCATATTTAGATTTATTGTTTTGTATGTCAGATTCCACAAAAACACCTTTTCAGAACCCAAAGTGGGTTTAGTCAAGGAGGATATCAAACACTGATGTTTGTAGTTTGCAAAAGTATTATATTAGTTTGAAATTACATTGTTTCATTATGTTCCCTGAAATAGGGGAGAAATCATTTCATAAGTGAGGCACACCCCAGGTTAGGCTAAAAATGTGATAAAATAACATGGTGAGCTAGTTAGTAACTGCAGTGCTTTACTACAGATAGTTATATTATTTTTAGGCTCGTCTGACAAAGCTATTAGAGTCTGCCTTATTGTCTTTTTTTTCTGTCATTATGTTTATAGCAGTAGCTTTGACCTGTATATTTTTCCTGCTCGGATTTGCCAGTGTTACCACATACCTGTTACTGTTACACCTAGTGAAATCTACAGCCTTGGACTTGTAGTGTAACAGGCAGAAATATTCACTATTGTGGTATGTTGCATTATGGCAAGCATATCGAGTGAAAACCTCTCAATTGGAAAAGAAATTGTTTTCAATAAGTCGTACGTTCAATTATTTATACGTTAAATCTACCCCCCACCCCCCAGCTAACAACAAATCAAAAACAAATAGTGAGAGAAATCTGTGTCCTGCGTGCCCAGGTTACTGATTTGTCCATCCCTGTACAAAACTGTCCAAAATATCGGACTTTACTGTAGTTGACAGCCTTAGTCTAAATCACAGCTTTGGCAGGTTTGACACCATCTTTTAGTATCAAGTAGTCAGAAAAACAGGTGGGAGCATAAGAAAGTGGCAGCCAGAAAAACTTAGCATCCCAGCCAGGGGAGTAACGGGTACGAGGGCGCACGGCTGAGACAGCATGCTCCATACAGCTCACAACCTTCATCAAGTCAGTGTCTGGCATCTTGGAGAGTCTCTTTTCGATCATTGCTTCCACTGGACAACCAAGAAAAATGAAACATACAGTTAACATGAATGTTTAATTACACATGGTGTACAACGGTTTCCTGGTTATTGAGCACTGAACTTGTCTAATATACCTTTGCTTATGTAATTGTCTCCATAGTCGTCTTTAGTCTCCTGTGGCAATCGTTCCCATATCGCTTTAATGCTTCTGAGGATCATGTTGCCATCAGTCACACTGGTCTTAAAGAAACCTGGCTCAATACACAAGACCTTCACTCCAAATGGGTGCATAGATATCCTAAAATCATAGAAATGTGTTATTCAAAGCTTGTTGTAGCAACACATGGATATCATATACTTGAAAAGGTTGAAAACAGTACCAGACCGTCACTACCTGAGGGTGTCGTTAAATGATTCCACACCAAATTTGGACACGCAATAGGGTCCTGCAGCTGGACTGATCCTGCCAAACACACTGGCCACGTTAACCACACGTCCCCTGGCTTTCTTAATGAGAGCAAGGACACTTAGGGTGACGCCGATGACTCCGTCCAAGTTGACAGACAGCATGGACCTGTAGTCTTCCAGAGTCAACCAGTCACAGGGAGCCGCGGGAACTGCGATCCCTGCGTTATTGACCAGGGCCCACAGACCTGATGAACACAGGAAGGTTTTAGCACATTCAAGGAGGTTTTGCACTCTCACAAATTTTCCTGATATCTTTCTTGTGTTCACAATACTGGATAACAAATGTATTGTGGGACATGATCTTCAGAATTCAAAACTTGTTTGATAACTTACAGATTAAAATCATCCCCTAGCTTCCATCCATTTTTTGTAGTGCTCTCCAACTCCAAATATATACACTATATGGACAATTTAGAGATGCCAATCAGCCAACAATGCATGTCTCTGGACTGGAAGTGGAAACTGGAGTAGAAGTTGCTTTTGGTTGCTCCCTGTTTGGGGTCGCCACAGTGGACCAACTGGTCCGCACAACAACTTGGCAAATGTTTTACGCCGGATACCCTGACGCAACCCATTTTTTCGGGCTTGGGACCGGCACTGCATCCAGTGGCTGGGGTTGAACCTGGGCCTTCCGCATGATAGGTGAGAAACCTACCACTGAGCCACCAATGCCCCTAAAGTGGAAACTGGAGTAACTGGAGGAAACCCCCAAAGTATGGGGAGAACATGCAAACTCCAAACACACAGGGTGGAGGTAGATATTGAAACCCCAAACACTTGGATGTGTGAGGCAAACATACACACAACCACACAAACAAATGCATGACAAATTAAAGTCTTTCTACAGTGATTCTACAAGTGTCTGGAACTGTACTGGTGGAATGACCATCATTAGGGCACTGTCGAACTGGCTTTAGATCTGGTGACCATGATGGCCTTGACATTTTAAAGAAAGCATCAGGATAGAAATGTTTCATCCTAGGATAAAAATAAAACTATAAAAATACAAAAATGTCCCCATTGTAAAACAAAGCCATGAGTTTGTCCTGTAATGTCACCCATCTGTATACACACTCGCCATCCAGTTTAATATGAACATGTACTCAGTTATCGAATCATTTGGTGGCCGCAGCACAATGCAAAACATCATGCAGCTCAACAGCTTTAGTAATGTTCACATAAACCATCATGATTGAGGCAAAAGAACCAACTTTTTTCTTTTTTTAACCATTCTTTATAAACTCCAGAAATCAGCAGTTTTTGAAATACTCACAGCAGCCCGTCGGGAACCCACAACCATGCAGTGGTTAAAGCCACGAGATCTTTTATTTTTCTCCATTCTGATGTTTGATGTGAACATTAAATGAAACTCTTGACCTGTATCTGCATGGTGTATGCTTTATGCGGCTGATTAGATAAGGACATAAATGAGCAGGTATTTCCACATAAAGGTTTTTTTCATATTTAAAGTCAGGCTTAAAGTCAATCGGTTCCAAAGTACTAGTCAAAGTTAAATATTCTAGAAAATATAAGTGGAAATAGGTACAAGTGAACTGGGAAATCTTTAAAGAACAAAACACACGTATCGGTAGTTAAAGTGGTTAAGGCTCTGGGTTGTTGATTCATTACCATAATGATTCATTACAAAAAAATAAAAAATACTGCTAATAGCTTGCTCTATAAACAGGTACAAAATGTAAAATAAAAAACATTCGTTGTTTGAACTTTGACTATAAGTGTACACATATCTCGAGTCCTTAAAGTAAATTAAAGCTGAATTTGGAAGCGATACATGTATACACAGTTTTATGCCATGTTAACATAATAATGAATAACAGGCTCCATAGGTTGGATTAGTTTTCCCCACCTTTCTGTCCCACTAGCTCCTTGACAAAGGCTGCAGCCTTGTCAATGCTTTCCTGCTTTCTGACATCCAGATGGACGGTTGATAATCGGCTTGAGCAGGACTTTTTCAGCTCCTCTTCACCCTTCTCTGTAAAACACGCTGCCACCACACAGAATCCGCACTTGTCCAGATGGTGTGCTAGAAGATTCCCGAAGCCAGAGTCACAGCCAGTGATGTATACGTACTTACTCCCTTTGTCTGGGACTCTCTCCAGCTCACGGAACCACCGCACCACATAGTACAGGACCACCAAAGCCAATATGTACATCCACATTGCTGCACAGAAAGAAGCAGATAACCAGGGTGTGTCATCAGAGATCTTGTACCAGGCTGCTACAGTTTCATATCATTGTGTGCAACTAGGTATGATGAAACTTCCGTCCTGCAGATCTTCAAACACTCAGGCACATCACATTTGCGACATGTATGTGACTTATCAGAAATAAGCCAGTCATAAGTAAGAAATTGTGGCTTGCAACCAGTTGGAGTTCTGAACGGAATTGTCTTTGCTGTTGAATTTGTCCTCACATACGTACAATTATGAAACAGATATAGGCATGCTAATTAAATTTCTCTCTGCATTCTAACGTACAAATTTGAGGTTACAATAATATAGTACAGCAAAATGTATCGAAAAAATTTTCATTGCCATCTACAGCTTTTATTAATTGGGGTTAGGTTTGAATTTGCTAAAACAAATTCTGCTTGACTGATTGTGAAATCAACAGCTGATTATAAACAGCACAAATCACAATCAGGCGAAAATGTGTGTCATCATGTCAGGCATAATCACTAGCAATTGTCTTTTATTACGGGGCTAATTCTTTTTGTTCCTTTGTATTGCAGATATGACCTTTAGAGACCTGAATGATAAGTGACTGAACTATAATGAACTGTTGTCAGACACGAACTCTCAATCCCTGGTTAAAAATAATGTGGTTTTTCAGAATCTGCTCTTTAGTCTGTAGGTGTAAACGTTTTGATTATTGCACATTTGTCTTCAGCTCCACTGTGTTCTGTCCTGTACCTGCTTAATATATGACTACAGTTTTAACTTCAATGTATAAGTAAGGTCATAGTTAATATACATCATCATTAAAGGAACATCCAGGAGCAGACAGATGTTCTGAGCTGAAGTCATGGAGGCCTCTTCAAATGTAAGCCAAAGTGCAGAAAACTCCAGCAATCAGAGAGGAGACTATATACACGTCATTATCTCTGTAGGGTTATTGCAGGGCGCAGAGGAATGCAACCTGCTTCATGTAAAAGACATTACAGACTACAGAGGACACTTTGAGGAAGTCATAGCGCTTTTATACGTAAACTTTGGTGCGTGCATCTTGAATTTCGGGATTATATGGACGGAGATTTAAAAAAAAAAAACAAGGCTAAATGACGCACTAGTGACGCATGCTTGTCTTGCTAGTAATGCACCAAACAACAAAACGTCCTCCAAATACACCCCAATGATGCGATCACGATTATTGTAAGTGTATACACTGGAATCGGGTTGTCGAAAATAAATAAAGCATAATAAAGCGCGTCAATAAAGGATATGCACATGGCTAGAATTTTCATGGCATGTGGTCTGATCAGAATCTACACACACTGTGAAGTTCACACACTTCTGTCATGTTAAAAGACTCATAGCTGCACACACATTGCAGCAGGAATTTAAAGCACAACAACAAATCCTTGAAAATTTTTTTGCATGCCCCTTTTGTCTTGCAAGGGTAGGACAAAATAAAATCTGTTTCAGTCGAATGCCTTCTATATTATTATTTTTTTTTTTTAAATTTATTTATTTCACAACAACACCAACACGTACCTGCTTTATCTTCGGATGAGAAGTGAAATGCTTCACAGGAGCATGCAACACTGTTTATCTGAACCGGAGGCAGAGCCTTCCGCGTAGAGCTACGTGTCACGTGATCAGCACGTCCCCCACTTTTCGCCCCCCCCCCCTTTTTTTTTTCTAAAGTTAACATGTACACTATGTCTCAGGGTGTGGAGCTTTTTTAGACATGCTAATGAAACAACTGCTTACAAGTGCTTTTAGATTTGTGTAGTGTATTAGGGAAGCTTCCTGTCTTAACCCCTTACAAATACAGGTGCATCTCAATAAATTAGAATGTGGTGGAAAAGTTCGTTTATTTCAGTAATTCAACTCAAATTGTGAAACTCGTGTATTAAATAAATTCAATGCACACAGACTGAAGTAGTTTAAGTCTTTGGTTCTTTTAATTGTGATGATTTTGGCTCACATTTAACAAAAATCCACCAATTCACTCTCTCAACAAATTAGAATATGGTGACATGCCAATCAGCTAATCGACTCAAAATCCCTGCAAAGGTTTCCTGAGCCTTCAAAATGGTCTTTCAGTTTGGTTCACTAGGCTACACAATCATGGGGAAGACTGCTGATCTGACAGTTATCCAGAAGACAATCATTGACACCCTTCACAAGGAGGGTAAGCCACAAACATTCATTGCCAAAGAAGCTGGCTGTTCACAGAGTGCTGTATCCAAGCATGTTAACAGAAAGTTGAGTGGAAGGAAAAAGTGTGGAAGAAAAAGATGCACAACCAACCAAGAGAACCGCAGCCTTATGAGGATTGTCAAGCAAAATGGATTCAGGAATTTGAGTGAACTTCACAAGGAATGGACTGATGCTGGGCATCAAGAGCCACCACACACAGACGTGTCAAGGAATTTGGCTACAGTTGTCGTATTCCTCTTGTTAAGCCACTCCTGAACCACAGACAACGTCAGAGGCGTCTTACCTGGGCTAAGGAGAAGAAGAACTGGACTGTTGCCCAGTGGTCCAAAGTCCTCTTTTCAGATGAGAGCAAGTTTTGTATTTCATTTGGAAACCAAGGTCCTAGAGTCTGGAGGAAGGGTGGAGAAGCTCATAGCCCAAGTTGCTTGAAGTCCAGTGTTAAGTTTCCACAGTCTGTGATGATTTGGGGTGCAATGTCATCTGCTGGTGTTGGTCCATTGTGTTTTTTGAAAACCAAAGTCACTGCACCCGTTTACCAAGAAATTTTGGAGCACTTCATGCTTCCTTCTGCTGACCAGCTTTTTAAAGATGCTGGTTTCATTTTCCAGCAGGATTTGGCACCTGTCCACACTGCCAAAAGCACCAAAAGTTGGTTAAATGACCATGGTGTTGGTGTGCTTGACTGACTGGCCAGCAAACTCACCAGACCTGAACCCCATAGAGAATCTATGGGGTATTGTCAAGAGGAAAATGAGAAACATGAGACCAAAACATGCAGATGAGCTGAAGGCCACTGTCAAAGAAACCTGGCCTTCCATACCACTTCAGCAGTGCCACAAACTGATCACCTCCATGCCACGCTGAATTGAGGCAGTAATTAAAGCAAAAGGAGCCCCTACCAAGTACTGAGTACATGTACAGTAAATGAACATACTTTCCAGAACACAAACAATTCAATAAAAATGTTTTTTTTTTATTGGTCTTATGAAGTATTCTAATTCATAAGAATTAGGTTGCTGCTGCTAAGGGTGGCCCAACCAGTTATTAGGCTTAGGGGGCAAACACTTTTTCACACAGGGCCATGTAGTTTTGGATTTTGTTTCCCTTTAATAATAAAAACCTTCATTTAGAAACTGCATGATGTGTTTACTTGTGTTATCTTTGACTAATATTTAAATGTGTTTGATTATCTGAAGGGGCACAACTGAAGGCATTCGACTGAAACAGATTTTATTTTGTCCTATCCTGCAAGATAGGTGGCTTAGTGGTTAGCACGTTTGCCTCACACCTCCAGGGTTGGGGGTTCGATTCCCGCCTCCGCCGTGTGTCTGGAGTTTGCATGTTCTCCCCGTGCCTCTGGGGTTTTCTCCGGGTACTCTGGTTTCCTCCCCCGGTCCAAAGACATGCATGGTAGGTTGATTGGCATCTCTAAATTGTCCGTTGTGTGTGTGTGCCCTGCGATGGGTTGGCACTCCGTCCAGGGTGTATCCTGCCTTGATGCCCAATGACGCCTGAGATAGGCACAGGGTCCCTGTGACCTGAGAATAGTTCGGATAAGCGGTAGACAATGAATGATTATCTGAAACATTAAAGTGTGACAAACATGCAAAGAAATCAGGAAGGAAAAACACTTTTCACACCACTGTATATATACACACACACACACACACATATATATATACAGTGGGGCAAAAAAGTATTTAATCAGCCACCAATTGTGCAAGTTCTCCCACTTAAAAAGATGAGAGAGGCCTGTAATTTTCATCATAGGTACACTTCAACTATGAGAGACAGAATGAGAAAAAAAAATCCAGAAAATCACATTGTCTGATTTTTAAAGAATTTATTTGCAAGTTATGGTGGAAAATAAGTATTTGGTCAATAACAAAAGTTCATCTCAATACTTTGTTATATACCCTTTGTTGGCAATGACAGAGGTCAAACGTTTTCTGTAAGTCACCACAAGGTTTTCACACACTGTTGCTGGTAGTTTGGCCCATTCCTCCATGCAGATCTCCTCTAGAGCAGTGATGTTTTGGGGCTGTCGCTGGGCAACACGCATTTTCAACTCCCTACAAAGATTTTCTATGGGGTTGAGATCTGGAGACTGGCTAGGCCACTCCAGGACCTTGAAATGCTTCTTACGAAGCCACTCCTTCGTTGCCCGGGCGGTGTGTTTGGGATCATTGTCATGCTGAAAGACCCAGCCACGTTTCATCTTCAGTGCCCTTGCTGATGGAAGGAGGTTTTTACTCAAAATCTCACGATACTTGGCCCCATTCATTCTTTCCTTTACACGGATCAGTCGTCCTGGTCCCTTTGCAGAAAAACAGCCCCAAAGCATGATGTTTCCACCCCCATGCTTCACAGTAGGTATGGTGTTCTTTGGATGCAACTCAGCATTCTTTCTCCTCCAAACACGACAAGTTGAGTTTTTACCAAAAAGTTCTATTTTGGTTTCATCTGACCATATGACATTCTCCCAATCCTCTTCTGGATCATCCAAATGCTCTCTAGCAGACTTCAGACGGGCCCAGACATGTACTGGCTTAAGCAGGGGGACACGTCTGGCACTGCAGGATTTGAGTCCCTGGCGGCGTAGTGTGTTACTGATGGTAGCCTTTGTTACTTTGGTCCCAGCTCTCTGCAGGTCATTCACTAGGTCCCCCCGTGTGGGTCTGGGATTTTTGCTCACCGTTCTTGTGATCATTTTGACCCCACGGGGTGAGATCTTGCGTGGAGCCCCAGATCGAGGGAGATTATCAGTGGTCTTGTATGTCTTCCATTTTCTAATAATTGCTCCCACAGTTGATTTCTTCACACCAAGCTGCTTACCTATTGCAGATTCAGTCTTCCCAGCCTGGTGCAGGTCTACCATTTTGTTTCTGGTGTCCTTTGACAGCTCTTTGGTCTTAGCCATAGTGAAGTTTGGAGTCTGACTGTTTGAGGTTGTGGACAGGTGTCTTTTATACTGATAACGAGTTCAAACAGGTGCCATTAATACAGGTAACGAGTGGAGGACAGAGGAGCCTCTTAAAGAAGAAGTTACAGGTCTGTGAGAGCCAGAAATCTTGCTTTTTTGTAGGTGACCAAATACTTATTTTCCACCATAACTTGCAAATAAATTCTTTAAAAATCAGACAATGTGATTTTCTGGATTTTTTTTTTCTCATTCTGTCTCTCATAGTTGAAGTGTACCTATGATGAAAATTACAGGCCTCTCTCATCTTTTTAAGTGGGAGAACTTGCACAATTGGTGGCTGACTAAATACTTTTTTGCCCCACTGTATATATACATATATATGTACATATTTTATATATATATGTGTGTGTGTGTATATATATATATATATATATATATATATATATATATATATATATATATATATATATATATACACACACACACATATATATAAAATATGTACATATATATGCACATCTTTTTAAATTAGAGGCGTGGCGGGGCGTGATGACGCAAAACGTTGTACCCGGTTACTGTTGCTATGGCAACTTTCAGACCAGTAACAGACTAGCTTATGTGTTAAAAAGCGGCGGCTTCTCAGGTTTATCTTCTTCTTTACACTAGCTAATACAGTATCATCTTATATTTATTAAAATGACTTCGGTGTTACAGACTAAAAGAGCGCCTTCGAATGGATATTACACATTTTCGAGCCGTCCACATGCCGTTCCTAACCGCCTCAGATACACGGATCCTGCGATGGTGGAGTAAGTCTTGAGCTACATGTAACCTATAAGTGTTTGTTTATTTCATCTGGCACATCTGTGTAGAGCTGTATAGCACAAGCTGACTCCAAATGCGCAGATCTTAGTGATGAGCATATTGTAACATTGATTTATGTTTTTTAAACTGATATGATTTTTTTTTTTTTTTTTTTTTTTTTTTTTTTTTTTTTTTTTACGTGAAACAGAAATGATGGACGACCAATTTATGGAAACATTATGTATGATCGACGTGTCGTTAGAGGAAATACCTATGCCCAACACATCCTGCCAGCTGTGAGTATTTACACACGCACACAGGATTCATAATTAGCACAAGTGCAAGAAATGTTTACTATGGAATCACTTTACTACTATTCAAGAAAACGAAATTCCCACCAGCATCTCATTATTATGTGAAAAACATCTCATTACTCAGTGTTGTGGATTCGGGTCACATAACTTCAATTCCACTTGGATTTATGTCGAATGACTTGGTTTGACTTGGAATCTAGCCATGGGGGTCACAGTCCAGTGACTTCTGTGCCGGTCCCAAGCCCGGATAAATAGAGAGGGTTGCGTCAGGAAGGGCATCCGGCGTAAAACATTGCCAAATTTAACCATGCAAATCGTCAGTACGAATTTCATATCGGATCGGTCGAGGCCCGGGTTAACAACGACCGCCATCGGCGCCGTTGACCTACAGGGCGCCGGTGGAAATTGGGCTACTGTTGGTCGAAGAAGTAGAGGAGGGAGGAGAGTGCACAGACAGAGAGAGAAGAGGAAAGGTAAGAGTGTAGGACTGAGAATAGGAACTCTGAATGTTGGTACTATGACAGGGAAAGGTAGAGAGCTGGCTGATATGATGGAGAGAAGGAAGGTGGATATACTGTGTGTACAGGAGACCAGGTGGAAGGGTAGCAAGGCTCGTAGTATAGGAGCAGGATTCAAGCTGTTTTATTATGGTGTGGATAGTAAGAGAAATGGGGTAGGTGTGGTCCTGAAGGAGGAGTTTGTGAGGAATGTCCTGGAGGTGAAGAGAGTGTCAGACAGGGTGATGAGTTTGAAGTTAGAGATTGAAGGGGTGATGTTGAATGTTGTTAGTGGTTATGCCCCACAGGTAGGTTGTGAGTTAGAGGAGAAAGAGAGATTCTGGAGTGAATTAGATGAGGTGATGGAGAGTATTCCCACGGGTGAGAGAGTGGTGATAGGAGCGGATTTTAATGGACATGTTGGCGAGGGGAACAGAGGTGATGAGGAGGTGATGGGCAAGTTTGGAGTTAAGGAAAGGAACCTTGAAGGACAGATGGTAGTGGACTTTGCTAAGAGGATGGACATGGGTGTGGTTAACACTTATTTTCAGAAGAGGGAGGAGCATAGAGTGACTTACAAGAGTGGAGGTAGGAGAACACAGGTAGACTACATCCTATGTAGAAGAGGCAATCTGAAAGAGATTAGTGACTGTAAAATGGTAGTGGGAGAGTGTGTAGCCAGACAGCATAGGATGGTGGTGTGTAGGATGACTTTGATGGTCTGTAAGACGAAGAGGTCAAAGATAGAGATAGAGAAGAAAACCAAGTGGTGGAAGCTGAAAAAGGAGGAATGTTGTGAGGAATTTAGACAGAAGTTGAGGCAGGCTCTGGGTGGTCAGGTAGTGCTGCCAGATGACTGGGAAACTACAGCAGAAGTGATCAGGGAGACAGGGAGAAAGGTGCTGGGTGTGTCATCTGGAAGGAGGAAAGAAGATAAGGAGACTTGGTGGTGGAATGAGGAAGTTCAGGATAGTATCCAGAGGAAGAGGTTAGCCAAGAAGAAGTGGGACATGGACAGGACTGAAGAGAATAGACAGGAATACAAGGAGTTACAGCGCAGAGTGAAGAGGGAGGTGTCTAAGGCCAAGCAGAAGGCATATGATGAGTTGTACACTAGGTTAGACACTAGAGAAGGAGAGAAGGACTTGTACAGGTTAGCTAGGCAGAGGGATCGAGATGGGAAGGATGTGCAGCAAGTTAGAGTTATTAAGGATAGAGATGGAAGGGTGCTCACAAGTGAGGAGAGTGTACAGAGGAGATGGAAGGAATACTTTGAGGAGCTGATGAATGAGGAAAATGAGAGGGAAAAAAGAGTAGAAGGGGTTAACTTTGTGGAACAGAAAGTAGATAAGATTAGAAAGGATGAAGTCAGGAAGGCTTTGAAGAGGATGAAAAGTGGGAAGGCAGTTGGTCCTGATGACATCCCGGTGGAGGTCTGGAAGTGTCTGGGAGAGGCAGCAGTGGAAGTTTTAGCTAGTTTGTTCAACAGGGTTTTAGAGAGTGAGAGGATGCCTGAGGAATGGAGAAGAAGTGTGTTAGTGCCGATCTTTAAGAATAAGGGTGACGTGCAGAGTTGCAGTAACTATAGGGGGATAAAGTTGATGAGCCATACAATGAAGGTATGGGAAAGAGTAGTGGAAGCTAGGTTAAGGAAGGTAGTGGAAATTTGTGAGCAGCAGTATGGCTTCATGCCCAGAAAGAGCACAACGGATGCAATTTTTGCTCTGAGAATTTTGATGGAGAAGTATAGGGATGGTAAGAGGGAGTTGCACTGTGTGTTTGTAGACTTGGAGAAAGCGTATGACAGGGTGCCAAGAGAAGAGCTGTGGTACTGTATGAGGAAGTCAGGAGTAGCGGAGAAGTATGTCAGAGTGGTGCAGGACATGTATGAGAGGAGCAGGACAGTGGTGAGGTGTGCTGTAGGTCAGACAGAGGAGTTCAATGTGGAGGTGGGACTGCATCAGGAATCGGCTCTGAGCCCCTTCCTGTTTGCTATAGTGATGGACCAGTTGTCAGAGGAGGTCAGACAGGAGTCTCCTTGGTCAATGATGTTTGCAGATGACATTGTGATCTGTAGTGAGAGCAGGGAGCAGGTGGAGGAAAACCTGGAGAGGTGGAGGTTTGCGCTGGAGAGAAGAGGAATGAAGGTCAGTCGTAGTAAGACTGAGTACATGTGTGTGAATGAAAGGGAGGGAAGTGGAACAGTAAGGTTACAGCGTGAAGAGGTGAAGAAGGTACAGGAGTTTAAGTACTTGGGGTCAACAGTCCAGAGTAATGGAGAGTGTGGGAAAGAGGTAAAGAAGCGAGTGCAGGCAGGTTGGAATGGGTGGAGAAAAGTGTCAGGAGTTCTGTGTGATCAGAAAATATCAGCGAGAATCAAGGGGAAGGTGTACAGGACAGTGGTGAGACCGGCCATGCTGTATGGTTTAGAGACAGTGTCACTGAGGAAGAGACAGGAGTCAGAGCTAGAGGTAGCAGAGCTGAAGATGTTGAGGTTCTCTTTGGGAGTGACAAGGTTGGACAGGATTAGGAACGAGTACATCAGAGGGACAGCTCATGTTGGACGTTTGGGGGACAAAGTTAGGGAGGCCAGATTAAGATGGATTGGACATGTTCAGAGGAGGAAGAGTGAGTATATTGGTAGGAGAATGTTGGACATGGAGCTGCCAGGCAGGAGGCAAAGAGGAAGGCCAAAGAGGAGGTATATGGATGGAATTAATGAGGATATGAAGCTAGTGGGTGCAAGTGTTGAGGATGCAGAAGATAGGGATAGGTGGAGAGAGATGATTCGCTGTGGCGACCCCTGAAGGGAAAAGCCGAAAGAAGAAGAAGAAGAAGACTTGGTTTGACTTGGATTCAACTTGGACTTGAGTAACATCATTCGGACTTGTTTTTCATCTGTATGAATGCTGGAGTGAATTTTGGATTCCATCCTTTATTCATGTTGTTTTCTCGTAAAAAGGAAATGCTAGATGAAGATTTTTTTTCTTGAATGGCAGTAATGTGCTTCTGTAGGTTCCAGTCAGATGAATAGAATCGAATAAACTTTATTGTCATTGCACGTAAAGTGTACAATGAAACTGTGGGTTCTCTTCTCAACAACAGTGCACTGAAATATAATACAATGAAGAGCACAGCAATAGTATAAAAAATAAGGAATGAATAATAAAATAATAAACAATTTAAAAAATACAAAATACACCTAAACTGTACAAGTGGAATTTCTATGGAATTGATACAAATCTAAGTCTAACTGTTTGCTGTTTAACGTGCGCAGTGGAATTGCACATTTTCTGAGGTAAGGTGTGTATTATGTGTGACACCAGTTAACATGGTAAATACTATAATGTATTATTTTTCATATTATATTATGCGGTTAACAGACAGCTCAGCCCGACCCGGTCGAGATCCAACGGCAGCAGGAAGCAATGCGACGAGCTGCAGCAAGAATGGGTGCAAAAGATAAGTTTCAGACGAGAAGTTCAGACGCACTCGAAGAGAGAAAGCATGTGGACGTCCAGACTGGTAGCTATTCACAAATCATTGTTGAAACTTTTCAAGTGGTGTTTGTATATATTATATAAGCTAAATTTGTCAAACTTAATGATATTATGCTAAATCAGCATCATTCAACAGCACAGCTTTCTTGTGTCTTCTTGTTGGCTTTCTATATCACTTCAACATGACCAGTCAAACAAGCTAACAGCTATAAAAACCTTTATAAATATAACGGCTTAATATAAAGGTGTGGGGTGTGATTTTTGTGAAAAACTTCCATTTTATTTGTATTGTGTGTATTTTGTATTTCAAGCCTAACAAGCTGGGATATGCATAAAAATAATAATAATAATTTGCTGTGCTGTAATTTATATGTGACAAACACAGGCTTCTTTCTTCTTCCTTTATGAGCATATGCTAATCTGTGCACCAGACTAAGTCTAATTTGTATCCTAGAATTATACTTGGAGGAGCTGATGGATCATATTGAGGATGCCAGTGTGGAATGCCAGACAGATGCGTTTCTGGACAAGCCAGCAACGCCTCTCTTTATTCCTGCCAAATCTGGCAAGGATGCTGCAACACAGATAGAAGACGGAGAGGTACAGATAACTTATTCATTATTCAGTGACAGGGTTTATGGTTAATGATTTACTGTTTAATACAGTAGTTATGGCCACTTTTAAACAGGTTTGTTTATCACCATGTTCCTTCTAAAAGAGAATTAAAAGCCTAGCTGTTATCTAAGGAGACTCATCACCAGGGTCTGATTAGGAATAGAGGGGATGTGGTGGCGGTGGATGAAACAGCAGAACATATTGTCATGATATGATAGTCAAACTGACCTTAAATTCTGAATACATACAATGTGGAAGTATTTAATAGCAGTTATATATAATCTATATATACATACAGAGACAATTAACATTATAGCTAATACATTCCAAGTTGTGTATGTGTTAGTGTGAGACTTATGCTACGATCACACACAGTGACTCACAGCAACAAAGCCACCAGAGAACATTTATTTTCATCGAGAGCTTCAGGTGACATGAACGACAGCAAAGTTGAGAGAGGTTTATGCAAATATAGAATGAAAAATGCCAGTGTAAATGCCATAGGAAAAGTTATTCCTAGTTGTTTGTCCGTCACAGGCAAGTCTGCAGAAAAGGCAACTTTGTCAGTTTCTCAGAAAGATATTCAATAGATACGATTACATAAAAATGTTAAAGAAATGAAGCAGTACAAGGAAATCATTCAACAATTAGATATTATAAATGTCAGTGTAGCTATTTGCATTTAGTTGTACTAACATAAATCTAATTGTGGAATGTATTAAGGCTAGCTGTTTCGTTGGTCTTTTTCGTGGTTCCAGCTCTTCCACTTTGATCTGGAGGTTGAGCCAGTGTTGCAGGTGTTGATAGGAAAGACCATGGAGCAGGCTTTGCTGGAGGTACTGGAGGAGGAAGAGCTGGCTGGGTTGAGGGCTCAACAGCGTGCATTCCAGGAGTTGCGTAATGCTGAATTGGTGGAAGTTCAGCGCCTTGAGGAACAGGAGAGGCGCCACAGGGAGGAGAAGGTACCATTAAGTGCATCATGTCCAGCTGGAATTCTCATTTTGCCCTTTTCCTATTTTTTTTTAGAAGTGATATAGTCAAGCTTCAACAGTTCTGGATAGATAGTAAATAAGAATTAGTATTTATATATTCTGATTTAGCTAGAATATCTGAACAATTTTCACAGTGTTTAGATAGATAGATAGATAGATAGATAGATAGATAGATAGATAGATAGATAGATAGATAGATAGATAGATAGATAGATAGATAGATAGATAGATAGATAGATAGATAGATAGATAGATAGATAGATAGATAGATAGATAGATAGAAGAGCTATTATAGGTTTGTTATTCAGAAGCAGGCTGATATCTAAACTTTGTACAAATTGAACCCATATTCCACATGTCTTTCAAATTTAGGCCCGGAGGATTAAACAGCAAAGGTTGATCTTGAAGAAGGAAAGAGAAACAGCAGAGAAAATTGCTGCAAGAACATTCACTCAGCATTATCTGGCTGACCTGCTTCCCTCAGTCTATTCCAAACTCAGAGACCATGGATATTTCTATGACCCAGTGCAGAGAGGTATGTTTCTAGTTCATTGTAATGCAAAGTAATAAATATTAAAAAGTGTTTTAAGTGAACTGCATTAAATCTGAGATGAATTAGCATCTATCATTTCATTACCAGCCCATCTACTTCACAATCAACATGCTTTATTCTGTACTTAATATATAAATGTACTGTATAAAACCTAGTGTCTTCAGCTCAGTCAGGAGAAATAGATCAAATGTGACATTAACACTTCTGTTCTGTCTTTTAAATGCATGGATAGTGTTAGAAATATTCCATAAAGTGACATCTTTATTACAAAAGGGAGAAATCTGCAATCTTCCATAACCTTAACCAAACCTTTAAGAACACTACATTGCCAAAGGTTTTGGGACACCCCTCCATATCATTGAAAGATGATGTTTTCCAGGGGTTGGGCTTGGCCCCTTAGTTCCAGTGAAAGGAACTCTTAATGCTTCAGCATACCATGACATTTTGGACAATTTCATGCTTCCAACTTTGTGGGAACAGTTTGGGGATGGCCCCTTCCTGTTCCAACATGACTGTGCACCAGTGCACAAAGCAAGGTCCATAAAGACATGGATGAGTGAGTTTGGTGTGCAGGAAACTTGCTGACCTCAACCCTATACCTTTGGGATGAATTAGAGTGGAGACTGTGAGCCAGGGCTTCTCGTCCAACATCAGTGCCTGACCTCACAATGCGCTTCTAGTGGACAAACATTCCCATAAACACACTCCTAAACCTTGTGGAAAGCCTTCCCAGAAGAGTTGAAGCTGTTATAGCTGCAACGGGCGGACCAACTCCATATTACTTTCATGTGCATGTAAAGGCAGATGTCCCAAAACTTTTGCCAATATAGATTATATATTTAAACATTGTAATCAATAAATAATGAAAGAAATTATATAAATATGCATACTAAATATGAATCAGGTAGTTAATGTGTCCACATATACAGTGCCATATTAAAGATTTAGCCGATATAAGCAATATGTCCTAGTGTGTTTCCGACTTTGATTGAACTCCCACAAATGAGCACAAGAGAAAACCAGTTATGATTAAAAATATGTAAAACATCGACACAAAATGTATGTGGCAGAGAAGACAAAACATTTCGCCAAGCAGATCATTTTACTACTAAAACATTCACATCTGTAAATGAACTCTAATCATGCTGTGCCATGATGCACACTCGATCAGCTTTCACAAAACCACTCCTTTTAATAATGTGTTCATTCTCACATATTTTTTACTAACAGAAGTTGCATGCATCTGTTTTTTTCCATGCTTTAATGTAATATATACCCTTCTCAATTCTGTACAACAGATATAGAGACTGGATTCCTTCCCTGGCTGATGGCAGAAGTCAACAATACTTTGGAAAAGCAAGAAGTTGCACGCACAGTGCTTGACAGTGAGTATGCAGTAGCTCTCATATTACTAGCAAATTCTATTGTATTCTGCTCTACATCAAATGCCAAATTTTTGCCATCTCTAAAATCTGTGCTCATCAATCTGCAAAAAAATCCCCTGTAATTATATATATATAAAAAAAAAATCACATTTACACAGTTTAAACTATCCAGATCAATTTGTGTGACAGTTCAAACTGAGTTATAGCCAGTTTAAGCAGAAGCCACACCTACATTTATTGAAAGTCTAGATCAACTGACTATACAGGTGGAATCAGGTCTGGCTTCTGCTTGATCAGTAGGAAAACCTGCACCCTCACCAGCCCTTTGCAGATAAGATTGGACACCTCTGGTCTGTATAAACCCCCTCAAGTGGCATTACATGTTAAAACAATTTGACTTGTGGTCAAAGAAAGTGTCATACAAAATCTTCTCCCAGCTACTTTTACTGACTTTCCAGATGCAGCTTCAAAAGCTGTTGGCATTTTGAGAAGCAAGTGATTGGTACTGAACGTGACAAACTCTCAGATCAACCAGAAATATTTAACTTCAAGCTCGTGCGGCTCTTTAATTCTCCTCATCCACTGGCCACATTGAGCTCTGACTCCTGCCTTGCTACTTGCATCTTTCTCAGCATATTTTCTGGGATTTTTCAGATTGATTTTTTGGAAGATTTGTACAAATCTATTAGTAGTTTTATGTGCAGTATGCACAGCCATGTCATGATCTGGGCTGTTAATGATTGGTGAAACTGTAGCTGAAGCTGGACCACAAGCAGCACAGGAAGCTTCTTTGACAGGCTGTTGACTTTAGGTTTTGGTTCTGTCTACACAATAGTTTATGTATAATATATTTTTTTTGTATTTGTATGATGGGTGAAGATGTTGCTTTGAATGATTTTTATATACTTATGGTTTTGAAGTTCCAGTCTCCATTACCTTACCTTTGTGTATTGGACAGATTTTAACAAAGCAACCATGGGTGAACTTTTTCAAATATGTGATGTAACATGCCACTGCTTTTCTTTTCTTTTCTCTTCTTTTCTGTTACAGTGCTCATCCAAGATGTGACCAACCACAGATAGGAAGTCTTTCAGAGTGTATATATATATACATACACTACAACATGTCAATAGTTGTACTGCTTCCAGAAAACATTTTTAGTAAACGCTTTAATAAAATACATTTATGATATAACCAGAGAGAAATATATATATTTGGATTGGATTCTTGTTTTTATATTTTCATGACCAAAGAAACAGGTGGTAGAATGGTGAAAAAACAACCAGCTGGCATTTATAACAAATATTTTATAAAGAATTAATTTGAAAAAATTATAAAAAAAATATATTTTCTGTTTTCTGTGTAAGAAACCTGCAGACTTGAATACACGTGTGCCAACAGTCCAAAATCAACAGTTATGCAACATGTGAGGAGGAGTTATACAGATATATACACAGACAGAGACTGAATTGCGTTAAAGAGAAAACATGCAGCAGGCTCAGGGATGACTAGGGACAGAATGGCAGAGTTTACCAGGATATAAACAATATTAAATGTAATGTCCGGCTGAATTCTACAGTAGTACGGTAACATACCATACGAATGCTCACGAGTCATTAAGTGTTTAATCATGTCTGATTACATTTTGAGCAGATGTGCATGATTAAGTGCCTTAAAAGTCATATTAAATGTTTAAATAGTCTTAGAGCATTGTAATAAGGTCATGAGAAAAGAAGTTGAAGGACTGAGAATGCTAATAGCACTGATATTCTGATTATCAGGAAAATAAATTGACATTTTAATTTCTCATTTTATATTACAAATTAAAAAGTCCATGTGATTTTGTTACTAGATTTAGATTTTTATTTTTCCATTTTAAATTCTCTAATACTAAATTTCATTGGAAAAAATGATACTTCCTTTATCAGTCCAGGGTTGGTGGTGGTGTTTAGGTTGGGGCGGTGTTCGGGTTGGGGTGATGTTCGGGCTGGGGGTTGTGTTCGCGTTGTGGGGGGAGTTTGGGTTGAGGGTGGTGTTCGGGTTGGTGGTGGTGTTCCAGTCGGGGTGGGGTTCGGGTTGTGCGGGGTGTTTGGGTTGGTGCTGGTGTGTGTTTTGGTGGTGGTGTTCAGGTTGGGGTGGTGTTTGGGTTGGGATGGTGCGTGGGATTTCACTTATAAGATTTAAATCAAGATTCAAGATTTTATTTGTCACATACACAGTTATAAACAGTACAGATAGCAGTGAAATGAAAACGCAGCTGCTTTGAATGGTCCGATGAAGCGCTGGGAGAGTTTATGGGACTCCACCCACAAAGGAAGGTTCTTGGTGGAGAGCCAAACCCTCTGCCCGGGCCACAGGGATGGAGCGGGCCAGCGCCTACGATTAGTCTGTCTCTGGTATTGCTGCGACGCTCTGAGAAGGTTGTGCTGAGCCTTCTTCCACACCATACGACAACGCAGAGCAAACCGTAGGGCCGAGGGAACTCCAACCTTCACTTCCTGGTCTGGGAACAGACAACTCAGGGGTCTCCCATCCAGGGCAGTGACTGTCATCGGTGCAGGTAGTGAGTCAACAGGGATCTGGAGACTCTTGACAAGGGACATGTCCATAAAGTTCCCGGAAGCACCGGAATCCACCAGCGCCTTGAGTTTGTGCCTGTGAGTGCCCCAAATGAACAATCCTGATTTGGAAGGTGGTGTAATGCGAGTAAGTCCCGTTACAGTCCTTCCTTGCCTGTACGGGACCGAGTGTTTCCCGAGAGCTGAGGGCAGGTAGAACGAAAATGTCCCGATAATCCACAGTAAAGACAACACTGCTCCCTTATGCAGCGATCACGTTCCGATGGGGAGATCCGAGTACCCCCAGCTGCATAGGTTCAGGAGATCCGTGGGGCAGTGGTAACGTCCCTGTGGGACCTGGATTTCCTAGGGGTGTGAAACACTGGCGGCTCAAGCCTCTCTCTCAGCCAGTTATCCAGTCAAACTGCTAGGTCCAGAGATGTTCACAAGTCCTTCAGCTGGAGTCCGAGTCAAGTCTGAAGTCTTTTGTCACGAGTCCGAGTCGAGTCTCGAGTCATTTCATGCGTTATTGAGGAAAAAAAAAGTCTATTTAAAAATCCTGTAAATATCCTTTTTTCATAGTTTTTTTTACGTAGACAAGACTGTTATCAGTGTTGGAAACAGTTGCGTTGCTTAATATTTTAATAACCTGTGATACTTTTTTTCAGGATTCTTTGATAAACAGAGGGTTGGGGGAGCAGCATTTGTTCGAAGTGGAAATCTTTTCTGACAATATACACGACTGTTCAGAAATTTCAGGGGTCAATTTCTTTCTTTCTTACTAGAAAAGACTTGTTGGAAGGTATCTAATAAAGTTCAAAGTTGTTGTCCCACTATCCTTTATTGTTGTTGTCCCAGTATCCTTTATCCGGTCATGTTTTTCCACATTCTTTGCATGTGACTGATCTTCCAGACATTCCTTCTGACACATTAGAAAATGCAAATGATAAAACATATGGCATTGCAGGTCCTGTCATGTTTCATGAGACTCTTATCACAACATTTCAGATTTTATGCGCTACACACGGCCAATATACGTCATTGAATTCTATAATAAGGATCCGGTCCGGTCCGATCTACTGCAATACAGCATACACAAATAAGACACGTAATCTTTCTTTATGATATCAGCAGTTAAGGATAAAAGACTCGAGTTGATTTTAAAGTATTCACAAGTCTTTTATGTCGAGTCAAGTCAAGTCTGAAGTCATTTCAGTTCGAGTTTGAGTCAAGTCTGAAATCCATGAAAATGCGACTCGAGTCCGAGTCACTAACTTGAGTGCCCATCTCTGGCTAGGTCGATAAAGGCCTCAAGATCATTAGCCAGCTCCTGAGTAACCAGCTCATCCTGGAGTACCTCCGAAAGGCCATTTTGAAAGCACACTAGGAGTGATTCGTTGTTCCAGCCACTCCCCGCTGCAATTGTACGAAAGTGAATGGCATATTCAGCAGCGCTACAATTGCCCTGCCAGAGGGACGGCAGACGTTTGGATGCCTCCCGATGCTAATGGGATGATCAAAGACCCTCCTAAATTCTCCTTCAAAGGCAGAGAAGCTGATACAGAATGTGCTTTGGGTCTCCCATACCAACGTATCCCAGGTGAGGGCTTTACCAGAGAGAAATCCGTCCAGGGTGTATCCTGCCTTGATGCCCAATGACGCCTGAGATAGGCACAGGCTCCCTGTGACCCGAGAATAGTTCGGATAAGCGGTAGACAATGAATGAATGAATAAGCCACAAAGGCTTGCATCAAACTCCAGAGAAGAAAATGCTAAACCAAACACTTGAGATAAAAACAAAGCGCTAGGGACTTACTCGAAACATAGGCTTCTGGACAACTAAAGACCAAGCAACAAAACGGAGAAACACAGCCACTTAAATGCACACACCCGAACGAGACATGTGAAAACAATGACACTAATTACAAAGGGGAAAAAACAGAACAGGAGGGCTCTACGAGGACCTCTAAAGGTCAAAACAGAACAAAATAGTCCAGACACTGACACTACATTTATATGATCAACAAAATACATTTTTAATTCTTTAGTATTTTAGTCCATTGTTTCTGCCATGAAGTTAGCAATTCAGGTTCTCTGTAAAGCAATGTTAGATTAGCTCTCTACTCGACATTTTTAGAATTATTTAGTCGATATTTATTGATATTTGGCCAAAATAAATTGTAACTAAAGTGTATTAGATGGAGGTCTCTCCAAACCTAAATCTGATAAACATTTGTGTAACTGAAATGTTATTGGTGCATGTTTAGCCAAATGTGTAAATTAAATTCCAAAAAAAAAAAGGAAAAAAAAAGGGGGGTGCTTAGTGGTTAGCACGTTTGCCTCACACCTCCAGGGTTGGGGGTTCGATTCCTGCCTCCACCGTGTGTGTGGAGTTTGCATGTTCTCCCCGTGCCTCGAGGGTTTCCTCCGGGTACTCTGGTTTCCTCCCCCAGTCCAAAGACATGCATTGTAGGTTGATTGGCATCTCTAAATTGTCCGTAGTGTGTGATTGCGTGAGTGAATGAGAGTGTGTGTGCCCTGCGATGGGTTGGCACTCCATCCAGGGTGTATCCTGCCTTGATGCCCAATGACGCCTGAGATAGGCACAGGCTCCCCGTGACCCGAGTGTAGATCGGATAAGCAGTAGACAATGAATGAAAATAAATAAAGATAGCAAATAATAAAATATATCCACTCTTTTCCATCCATCCATCTAGCAGAGCATGGCAGAAGAGGTGGTATACACACCGTTCCAATCCTGCCGACCACACCAAAATGTGGCAGAAATGGAGAGGTGTGCGTTAATCACCCCTCAAGTTTTATCCGAGTACGCCACCCTGGTGGGAGAGCCAGGGAAATTACTCCCATCAAAAGAAAGACGCACAGATAAGCTTCACCAACTGAAGGCAGAGAATTAAGAGAGACGTGGGTACCAATACAAGAATTGTGTTTATTATAAAATCACAAACATCGATTAAAACGCTCACAAACACATCCACAATGGCAGAATATAGTTTTCAGGGAAAAGATTAGTGGGAACCAGGCAGGCCAGCTGCAGCTTCAGGAGGTCATCCAAAACCCACCTCAATTCACACCAACGCAAACACCGCGCATACCCACCAAAGGGAAATTGTATCAGCACACTGTGAAACACCACAGAATGCAGCAACTAGCCTCCCCAGTTCCACACACGTCCTCACTGGCCCTGGGAAAAATAAGAACGAGCATTAAAACAGAAATTATAACAAATAGAAAAAATAAACAAAACTTATTGTAGTAGCTCTGACACTCAGGCTTCCAGAGGACATCACATAAGCCAAAGAAATTAAGTCCCAAAGCTCAACCCATAGGCAGCCTTGCGGACACGCATCCGAAGCCCACTTTCACAGCCCCGGCCACTCGCAGAGCAGTACACAGCACAGATGACCGTCGATGACGCGATCAAAACCAGAAATATATCCATAAGCAAAACAGCAGCGGCGTCACATGAAGTCACTAGCTAGAAACCGGACTTCAATATTCCCCTTTCCCTTTAACCAAGGAGTATGAGAATTAGTCTAAAAATTCAAAGAATCACAAATATAAAAAGACAAGAGCGGCATACTTATGATTGATGTTAAACACTAGGCGCGCAGCTGTATGGTTACTCACTACCGGTGCCGCAGATCAGTCTAGCGACCAGCATTCACACACATGCCCCGGCTGCTATTACCGAAAGCAACACACAAGCAATACCACAAATAAAACAATCAAAAGATTTAAGCACCAACACATACCTGCTAGTGAACTCTACCACACGCCCGCTCTAAATTAAACTAAAAGGGAATCGAAACGGAAACGCCAGGGAAAGACCTGTCAGAATAAGGGTCCTTAAATAGTACAACTACTATCACCTGATTGGTCTACCAATTATACTCCAACCAGCCAATAAGATGACATAACTCGTCCTGCCACACACACACACACACACACACACACACACACACATATCTATATATATGTGTGTGTGTGTGTGTGTGTGTGTGTGTGTGGCATTCAACAATGTTTAAATATATATATATATATATTTAAACATTGTTGAATAATAAGCATAGAACTAGTAAATTTTACATACACTAAAAAACAACAACAAAGTGACAAAGTCAAACAAAAAGGTTTTATAAAAATGATTCGCTTCACTCTTCAATAAAATGATCAAATGGTGCATATTAAAATATGAATCCTGGAACAAACAAACAAAATTACATGTCAGTTATTATTATTGTTTAATAAACAATGTGTCCAACATTTGTTCAGTCATCTCTGGGTTTTTTAATTCACCTTCAGTAACTGTTTCAGCGTCCTGTGGTCAGGGTTGCAGTGGATCTCAGGAGACTGGGCAAGTCAAGTCAAGTCAAGAAGCTTTTATTGTCATTCCAAGCATATATAGCTGACGCAGTACATAGTGAAATGAGACAACGTTTCTCCAGGACCCTGGTGCTACATTAAAAACAACACACAACATGTAATTACAAAACTGGAACTACAACACAGAGCTAGGACAGAAGTTTGTTCTAGCTACATAAAGTGCAAAGTGTGCAAACAGTGCAAACAGTGCAAAGACAAGACAAGCACAAGACAGGACACAAAACATGTGCAATATTGGCAGAATGTGATGTGCATTACATATATGTATATAATGCATAGCAGCATGACCATTGTGTGCAAGATGTGGGAGCAGCAGTTTAAAAATAGTGCAAATAATTGATCGTTCACAGCGGTTGAGGTAGTGCAAATAGGAGATACATTATATTAAGAGTCCGCTCATACAGGTGGGTGTGTGTGTTTGTGTGTGTGAGAGAGAGAGAGCTGGTAGTTCAGTTCTAGGCGTTAAGAAGCCTGATGGCTTGTGGAAAGAAACTGTTGCATAGTCTAGTTGTGTGGGCCCGAATGTTTTGGTACCTTTTTCCAGACGGCATGAGGGTGAATAGTGTGTGTGAGGGGTGTGTGGGGTCATCCACAATGCTGTTTGCTTTGCGGATGCAGCGTGTGGTGTACATGTCCGTGATAGAGGGGAGAGAGAGTCCAATGATCCGCTGCAGGGTCTTACGATCCGAGACGGTGCAATTCCCAAACCAGGCAGTGATGCAGCTGCTCAGGATGCTCTCGATGGTCCCTCTGTAGAACATGGTCAGGATGGGGGGAGGTAGATGGGCTTTCCTCAGCCTCCACAGGAAGTAGAGGCACTGCTGGGTTTTCTTGCTGATGAAGGTGGTGTTGAGTGACCAGGTGAGGTTCTCCGCTAGATACACACCAAGGAATTTGGTGCTCTTGACGATCTCCACAGGGGATCCGACGATGAACAGCGGAGAATGGTCACTCTGTGCTCTCCTAAAGTCAACAACCATCTCTTTTGTCTTGTTAACATTCAAAGACAGGTTGTTGGCTCTACACCAGGCTGTTAGTCACTGCACCTCCTCTCTGTACACTGACTCGTCGTTCTTGCTGATGAGACCCACCACGGTCATGTCATCAGTGAACTTGACAATGTGGTTCGAACTGTGCATTGCTGCACAGTCGTGAGTCAGCAAAGTGAACAGCAGTGGGCTGAGCACACAGCCCTGAGGGGCTCCAGTGCTCAGTTTGGTGGTGCTGGAGAGGCTGTTCCCAATTCTGACTGAATGAGGTCTCCCTGTCAGGAAGTCCAGGATCCAGTTGCAGAGGGTGGTGTTCAGGCCCAGCAGGCTCAGTTTCTCAATCAGGTGCTGAGGGATGATTGTGTTGAATGCTGAACTAAAGTCTATGAACAGCATTCGTACATATGTGTCCTTATTGTCCAGGTGTGTGAGGGACAGATGGAGGGTTGTGGTGATGGTATCGTCCGTGAAGCAGAATATTGAACAGGACCCAGTATATTCTGTTTCTATTGTTTAGAATTAAAAAGCTCTACAGCTGCAGTAAATAGGCAGTATGCTGTTTGTTTTTGATAGAACTGTTCCAAACCCAGACTCTGGAGCTGAGGAAGTTTTAAAACATTAAGAATACCAAGCATTATATTACTGTCGTACTGATTTTTTATGATGCCTATAATTATTTAGTTACATTTTATTTATTTTATGTCTACAAAGTTTTGTCTATGAAAATCTGCCAATGTTTGTCATATACACAGTATTCTCTGTATTTAAAAAACCATAAATGTAGCTAATGCTCGAAATCCAAATTATGTATAAAGTATTAAAATATGTTAATCTTCTGTGGTCTATTTATCTACACCAATCAGGCATAACATTATGAGCAGTGACAGGTGAAGTGAATAACACTGATTATCTCCTCATTATGGGAGGGGATTGGTGGCTCGGGTAGGTTTCTTGCCTAGCACATGGAAGGCCTGGGTTCAATCCCCAGCCACTGGATTCAGTGCTGGCCCCTGGAAAAATGGCAGGGTTGCATAAGGAAGGGCATCCGGTGTAAAACCTGTGCCAAGTTGTTGTGTGCAGACCAGTTGGTCTGCTGTGGCCGAAAAACAGCCGAAAGCATCTCCTAATCATGACACCTGTTAGTGGGTGGGATATATTAGGCAGCAAGTGAACATTTTGTCCTCAAACTTGATGTGTTAGAAGCAGGAAAAATAGGCAAGCGTAAGGATTTGAGTGAGTTTGACAAATTGTGATGGCTAGACAACTGGATCAAAGCATCTCCAAAACTGCAGCTCTTGTGGAGTGTTCCTGGTCTGCAGTGGTCAGTATCTATCAAAAGTGGTACAAGGAAGGAACAGTGGTGAACCGGCGACAGGGTCATGGGGAGTGAAAGCTGAAATCCATCAGAAGAGCTACTGTTGCTCAAATTGCTAATGAAGTTAATGCTGGTTCTGATAGAAAGGTGTCAGAATACACAGTGCATCTCAGTTTGCTGAGTATGCGGCTGCATAGCCGCAGACCAGTCAGGGTGCCAATACTGAACCCCGTGAACTGCCGAAAGTGGCAACAATGGGCATGTGAGCATCAGAACTGGACCACGGAGCAATGGAAGAAGGTGGCCTGGTCTAATGAATCATGTTTTATTTTACATCACGTGGATGGCCGGGTGCGTGTGTGTTGCTTACTTGGGGAGCACATGGCCCCAGGATGCACTATGGGAAGAAGGCAAGCCATCGGAGGCAGTGTCATGCTTTGGGCAATGTTCTGCTGGGAAACCTTGGGTCCTGCCATCCATTTGGATGTTACTTTGGCACGTACCACCTACCTAAGCATTGTTGCAGACCATGTACACCCTTTCATGGAAACGGTATTCCCTCATGGCTGTGGCCTCTTTCAGCAGGATAATGCACCGTGCCACAAAGCAAAAATGGTTCAGGAATGGTTTGATGAGCACAACAGTGAGTTTGAGGAGTTGACTTGGCCTCCAAATTCCCCAGATCTCAATCCAATCGAGCATCTGTGGGATGTGCTGGACAAACAAGTCCGATCCATGGAGGCCCCACCTCACAACTTAGAGGACTTAAAGGATCTGCTGCTAAAATCTTGGTGCCAGATACCACAGCACACCTTCAGGGATGTAGTGGAGTCCATGCCTCAATGGGTCAGGGCCAAAGGGGGACCAACACAATATTAGGCAGGCGATCATGATGTTATGCCTTTATCTTGTTATACTGATTTGTATCACAAGATCTACACTGGAAATTATTTGGATTTGACATGGAGAGAGTGGCAAAGTAAAATTGGGAATGTTTACTACAGAGGAGGTGCCCGGGTCAATGGACATCAGGGGCTTCAACTCTGTCCTCACGAGCCGCCCGAGCTCAAACAGTTGCCCTTTATAACGAACCCGCTGTGACATGAGTATTGTAAGCTACTGTTTTAAATAAAAAAGTAGGTTCAACAAACCAGACCCGACATCTTTTATATACTATTAGGAAACTGTGGGTGTTAATAAATAAATAAACAGGGAGAAATAGAGGGAGAGTTTAGGGGACAGAGGCTCATATCAATACCATGAACTATGGCATGAAAATGTGGTGAAAATGAATAGAATAACCCATAACAAGACATAATGATGATTAAATTAATACAATACAGTTTCATGCTGTTTCCTAGAAAATACATTCACTGTGAAATTGACAGTTTTGTTTTTTTGAAATGTTTTCTTCAGTGTTTACTTCATTTGATTATTTTATTTATTTATTTATTTATTTATTTAAAGGCTGTATAATACAAAATACAGCCAAAAGAAGAAAAGTGAAAAGGTCTTGCAAGTGGTTTCAGCCATCAGGACAGAAACAGACATACTGAGGGCTTATATAATATGTTAATTTATTGTTGATTTATTATATAAATGCTCATATATAAAATTTAGATTGAAAAAAAAAAGTTGAGTGACAACACGCACCATGTAGTTACTTGTATTGTCTTAATTGGTTTTTAAATTTATCATAAATGCACCACTAATGGTTGATAGCGATTATTTATTTACATTAAAGTATGCTGTATATTTAGGCCTGGAACTGGCCATTTTCAAGGGCAGCAGGCACAAATTTTGGTCCCCCAGTGCACAGGTTAATGCACTGGGCTCCATGCCTTAAACAATTTACATTTCCCAGGAAAGACTTTGTTTGTTAAGGCCCCTTAGTCCTTTGGAATAAACCCTACCTTAACTCCTGTTTATTTTCCCCTACATAAAGTTTATCAAAGCCTAAAAGCATGCTGTGTAAGGCCAGAAACACAGGGGTGGTGCAATGACCTAATGAACATTCACCTCACTTTAAAGTACAATTTGTTCTCTGAACTTAATCAGGATATGTACAGACATACCAGTTGTAGTAAAGTGTTATGAGTAAAATCACTTTTATTCAGAAAATACTAATTACATTGCGATTAAACTGTCAATGATCACTGCCACAGATTTTTTGTGATATAAACTTACAGAAATGAAACATTCTCAAAAAGGATTTGTGTGACTTATTAATCTCCAACAAATGTGGACACATATAGCGCCATGTCATGTCTTTTACCCTTAAGTAACATTATTATACAAATATTGTATAGTCACATTATGATGATTTTCTTTTCTCTTTCCAACAGATATATGACAGAATCATGTGAATCTACGCCTGAAAAGGCCTATTGTGAAACAGATTTTTTCCTCATCACTATTTACCTATGATGGTCATTCACCCCTTTAAAGCACAACCTGCTGAACTTTTGTACTACAACCAACCACATGGTCCAGCACCATTAATATACACCTTCCATGTTAATCTGCTTTGTGACACTCTGACATCAGCGCCCAGATTTTATTAAACATTCAAGAGATGATTCAACCGTAGACACATCCTCTGGAAATTACAGCTGATATCGGAAGTTTTCTTCAATTTTCTGAACGCGATCTGGAATAGAAAAGACAATGCCAGGATCTGTGAAGCTGCGCAGCATTAAGAGGATCGGACAGGAGAACGATAGCTATGAGTTTTCTGATGAAGGTGAGGATTGTGAAATGTTACGTATTAAGTATACTGTGATAAACATTTCATTCAGTCTACACGGTCAGCCTGTAACTATGTTAACATATTGATTCCAATTTTAGAGCGAGATACAGATTACATGTAAGTACATGCTTTTAGCTGAACTTTTGTGGGCTGGTTGTAATCTATTAGATCTGAACTTAAGCAGTGAATGATCAATTATTCATCAGACCCTGACTTTTAATTAGAAATCAGACTTAAATCTCATTAGAATTCAATCTTAATTAAAATTTTGGGCACAGACAAAATTGCATCTAAAAATTTTAAGATGGCTTGCAGTAGGCTGTGTCAGCTTCTCTAAAATGGTTGCTAAAACAAGAAAAGTGAAGAAAAAAAAAACCCCTTTTCATTATATTCATGAATGTTGTATACATTTGTTGTGTCTGATGTTAGACAAGGATGACCCAAGATAAAATTCCACTGTAATGGACAAATAAATAATTTTATTTAAATTTACCACACACTGATGATTAAATCTTGAATTCATCACTCAAAAAATTAAATAAATAATAAATAAATAATAAATAAATAATAGATTTTTCGTTTCTTTTTTAATCATACTGACTTTTGATCTCCTCACAGGACAGTTGCATCTTCCAAAAAGCAGAACAAGTAAGTTATAAATATTGAAATATTTTTTTTTAGAATTTTTTTTATTGGCTAAATTTGCTTGCCAGTTTGATTTGGATATATATATATATATTTTTTTCACAGGTTCGAACCAGGGCAGAAGAAGGAAGAAGCAGCCATCCGTGTTGGGTTCTTTCAGCTGGTAATGTTAAGCATTTGAAGATGAATGGTTTTAAATGTCAAGCAGTTGCACTGTGATATCTGTGCAATCATTTATCACTGCATTATTACAGTATTAAATACTATTTAACAACATTTTTATTCATGGGTTTTTTTGTATAAAATATTTGTATTAGTTATTTAAAGAATCATATGTTTGTCTTTATTAACAAATGCAAATTTCCCTGATTTTAATTAATAATTTAAATATATTGCTGTGTAGTATAATGCAGTTTCACAATGCAATGCATCATCTGTATTGGAATATAATATACACCATACAGCCAAAGCATCCCTTTCCAAAGCAGGTCTTCTGCTGTTATAATAGTCTTCACTTTTCTAGGAAAGATTTGTATGGTTGTAGGGATTTGTGATCATTCAGCTACAAGAGTGTTAGTGAGATGGAGGTCAGACACTGATGTTGTAAGATTGAGGAGGTCTAGGGTTCACTTCATCCCAATGGTGTTCAGTGGGGTTGAGTCAGAGTCAGGGCTCAGTGCAGGACACTCAAGTTCTTCTAGTCCAAAATTTAACACACTGCGTTTTCATGTAACTTGTTCTGTCCACAGGACAGTTGGCATGCTGGAATGGTTTTGGGCCTTGTAATTACAGTGAGAAAGTTTAGACATTCTAGACAAAATCTGGGTGTGATTTTCAGGTGTCCACATACTTATATGGTATATGGTGTAAGTGGACCCCTGACCATCACACCTAGATTGTCCTGTACTGGAACTAACAGGATGGAATGGGACGGTCAAAAAGCACATAAGGATGTGTTTAGTCAGATGTTTGCATACATTTGGCCAGTGTAGTGTATCTAATTCTCTGATATCTCTGGTATATTGTCACACACCTATATGAAACAGAACTAAAATGAATGAACAGGTGGTACGTTTACTAAATGTGATTGCAGATCACATCATCTGATGATTACTAATCTCTGAGCTCAAACATCAAACCAAATCTATCACAGGAAATAAACTTAATTATTTAATTCTAAAGGCTCTTTGTCCACCATCTTTTCTTCGTCTCAGTTTCGCTTTGCTACGTTCAGGGAAATCTTGATGATGATTGCTGGGAGTTTGTGTGCTATAATACACGGCTCTGCCCAGCCGCTCATGCTACTCGTGTTTGGACTGCTGACCGATACATTCATTGACTACGACATCGAGCTGAATGAGCTGCAGGATCCGAACAAACACTGTCTCAATAACACTATTCAGTGGAAGAATGCCACAGCTGAGGAAAACTTGGAGCACAATATGACCAGAACTTGCGGGTGAGAAATCAGATGGAAATGAATACTCACAGTACTGTCACTGATGTACACACTCTTCATTAATTATAACCTTTCTATCTATGTTAGGTTATTAGATATAGAGCACGAGATGACTATCTTTGCTTACTACTACGTTGGTATTGGTTGTGCTGTCTTCCTGCTCGGATACATACAAGTAAGTCATGTATACAGTCCTAGTGAGCAATGACTGTACTAAAGATGTCCGTTACTGGGCCAGAGTTAAACTGGTTTGTTCTGGTCTTCCTGCTTGTAACCTCTACACATCTTTCTTTTGTTCTTACAAACACTGTGTATACTCCCAAGATGGTCTTTTTTGACATTTTAAAAAAGAAGTCTAGCCGTTGCATTAATGCTTGATTTTTCTTTAATCTACACTGAGGTCATATGCAATTTACAAGCATGAAAGTTTAGATTTAGCTCGAAATTTTTTTCATAAGCATGATTAAAAAGCTTTTCACTGCACATCATACACACATCATATGGTTGTATGTGTGTGAGATGAATAAAATTAGATTTTGTATTATTTAACCATTTTGCTATGTCTTGGTCAGATCTCTCTGTGGGTGGCAAGCGCCGCCCGACAGGTCCAGATGATCCGGAAGCTCTACTTCAGCAAAGTCATGAGAATGGAGATCGGCTGGTTCGACTGCAACTCTGCGGGTGAACTAAACACTCGCATGTCCGAGTAAATAAAACATATTTGTCCACACTTTCATATACGTCAGTGTGTTGAGGTTCTGTTATAATTCTGTACGATCTATTCATTTTTTGACAGTGATATCAATAAGATCAATGACGCCATAGCGGATCAGGTGGGAATCTTTATTCAGCGCTTCACCACCTTCGTTTGTGGCTTCCTCATGGGCTTTGTAAGGGGATGGAAGCTGACACTGGTCATCATCTCTGTGTCTCCGCTCATTGGAGTGGGAGCTGGACTTATGGCTCTGGTGAGGTCATTTAGAGCATGAGCAAGATGTCTGACATTACTGTTAGGTCCACAAATAAGCATACAGTATATTAGTACTTTATTAATGCTTTTATCAATAAATTAATTACCATTAGAGGTGGGAACAAGTTGTTGCTTTGCAAGTCAGAAATAAGTCTCAAATTTTGGAAATCAAGTCACAAATCAAGCTGATTCCAAGTCCTTACAAATTAAAATGTGACCTGTACAAAAGTTAAAAGTTCAAGCCTGAGTAATAGTTACTACTGTAAATTTACACAAATCACATATACTTTTTTTTATTTAGTGCTCATTAGTTTCTAGGCAAACTCTATAACTCAATGGAAGTATGTGTGTATTTCTAAAGACGCATGATTTTGACTATAAAAACTGAATATTTCTGTTCAATGTCACATGAGGTTGACACTTTTGTCACTTGGGTACCCTTAGTACCCTGGGTTTGGCTTCAACTTCAAATGCCAAGCAAAATTTGCTGTTGTGTGTGATATATGACTGTGTCGCTGTTTAGCGCATGTTGATTAGCTGTCTAACTGGTTGAATGGTGACCTCAGAAATGAAAGTACTTCATGAATATCGGTTGAAAATGAATCATATGTTAGGGAAAAAGAATATTTGATTCACTGCGCACTTTTAAATAATTTTTTTTGTAGTCTTTGGTTTTGAGAATGTATCAAGTCTTTCCAAGTCAAAGGGCTTGAGTCCAAGTGAAGTCATGAATCAATAGTCAAATAGTTTAATAGTCAAAGTCCAATTAAAACTCGAGTGAAAGTCATGTGACTTGAGTCCACAACACAGATTCATATATTTCATCGATTCCCGGTGCTCTAAGAAATAGTTCATGTATTAAATTATCATTATGAAAGAATTAGAAAAGTATTAATATAATCATATATGTGGGCGAGTTGTTTTCTGTACAAGCAGCCTGCTAGAAAATGAATTCAAGTTCGTTTTCATTTTAAGAATGCATAATAGTATTGTTTGTGTTCTTTTTTCAGTTTGTGGCTAAGCTAACTGGTTGGGAGCTGCAGGCCTATGCTCAAGCCGGCGCAGTGGCAGACGAGGTCCTGTCCTCCAATCGTACAGTAGCAGCCTTCGGTGGAGAGAAGAAAGAAGTGGAAAGGTTAGATTTAGTCAACTTTAGAGTTGTTTCTTCACAAATGTCCATAACATTGACAGGGGCTTGAACCCCAACCTTCTGATCCACAACCCAGAGCCTTAACCAAACCACTTGAACTAATTATGCTTTTAAAATTACTATATATACACTGTATATTTTCAGAAAGAAAATTGTCCCATAAGACTTCTACTTGGTACCTTCTCTTAGATATTTACACAATTCTGTGAACCTTTAAAGGCTCTATAGAAGGAATTATAACTCTTAATTATTCAATAGTTTACTGAAGTATCAATTTAAAGTATTAGTATTTTTCCTTATTATTGTAATCAATATTTAAACTCTTATCCAATTACATTTCTTTGAAAATAGAATCTAAACAAAGAAACGACACTGTACATAAAATAAATAAATAAAAATGCAATATAAAACATGATGAAAGTGGAGAAAACAAAATCTAGAAATACATTCATGTTAAACTTTGTTCATTTGCTGTATATTGCTGCAGGAGTTAAAAAAACAACAACACTTATAATCTAAACACAATTCTTCTTTCTCACTTTTCTCCACTTGTTTTCCATACTTTCCTTCCGCTCACTCTTCTTTAAGGTATGACCGTAGTCTGATCTCAGCTCAGCGCTGGGGCATTTGGAAAGGTCTGATCATGGGATTCTTCACTGGCTACTTGTGGTTTATTATATTCCTCTGTTATGCGCTGGCATTTTGGTACGGCTCAAGTTTAGTTGTCGACTCAGAAGAGTACAGCCCTGGAACCCTGCTTCAGGTCTCACACACACACACACACACACACACACACACACACACACACACACACACACAGATTCATACGTGTCTTCATGTCACTGCTGTGTTTGTCCTAATTGCAGGTGTTTTTTGGGGTGCTTATTGCCGCTTTAAACCTGGGACAGACATCTCCCTGTTTGGAAGCCTTTGCTTCAGGCAGAGGTGCTGCTACTATCATCTTTGAGACCATTGACCGTGTAAGAACCTCTTTCACAGAAGTGCTTAACCATTGAGTTCTTAAGTATTTGAAGATTTACACAAATGTGTAAATATAAATTTGTATGAACAACTACAAAGATAGCAGTTTCAATAACATCTTATACAAAATGTGTTTTATTTCCAGGAGCCAAAGATCGACTGCCTGTCTGAGGCTGGCTACAAGCTGGACAAGGTGAAAGGAGATCTGGAATTTCACAATGTTACCTTCCACTATCCCTCGAGACCAGATGTGAAGGTATAAATCTGAAAAGGTTCATTCTGGTTATTGAAGTGGCTTGTATTAGTGTGTTATGCCAAACTGGATATTTATTACAATTTTGACACTTGCCCAATAGGCTTATCCTGCTTACTAAGTGGGAACTGCAACAACATATTGTAAATTCATTCACTACTGCTTATCCGATCTATACTCGGGTCACAGGGAGCCTGTGCCTATCTCAGGCATCATTGGGCATCAAGGCAGGATACACCCTGGACGGAATGCCAACCCATCACAGGGCACACACACTCTCATTCACTCACACACTACGGACAATTTAGAGATGCCAATCAACCTAAAATGCATGTCTTTGGACTAGGGGAGGAAACTGGAGTACCCGGTGGAAACCCCCAAGGCACAGGGAGAACATGCAAACTCCACACACACACACACACACGGCAGAGATGGGAATCGAACCCCCAATCCTGGAGGTGTGAGGCAAACATGCTAACCACCAAGCCACCGTGCTAACCACCAAGCCACCGTTCTAACCACCAAGCCACCGTGCTAACCACCAAGCCACCGTGCTAACCACCAAGCCACCGTGCTAACCACCAAGCCACCGTGCTAACCACCAAGCCACCGTGCTAACCACCAAGCCACCGTGCTAACCACCAAGCCACCGTGCTAACCACCAAGCCACCGTGTCCCCATATTGTAAATTATAATATTGAATTATAATGTTGTTGTTGTTCTTTCGGCTACCAGTAAATTAACATAATTTGGAAAAAAGGCAGGGCCAATTGTGCATGGATAGCTGTGGCCTGAACAGAAATCGGTCACTCAAAATTTACACAAATCCATCCTCAATTCAACGATTCTTTCCAAAGCCACACAAACAAAACTGCTGAGAAGTCAGGGGCTTGCTGGTGGTGGCACACACCTTTTTTTTCACGAGTTCTTTATTTGAGTCAAAGATTTTATTGATGTAAAAATAACAGACCCAAAGAAAAGACAAGAAAACACACTATTACACTACCTCCACCTGCCTGCCCTGTTGACACAAGGTGTGTTGGTTCTATGGATTCATGTAATTGTTGCCAGAACTTCGCATCTGTGATATTGTGCATTCTGAGATGCTTTTCTGCTCTTTACAACTGTGCAGAGTTATCTGAGTTACTGTAGCCTTTCTATCAGTGTGAACCAGTCTGGCTCTCTCCTTATCAACAAGGCATCTTCATTTGCAGAGCTGCTGCTCACTATATATATTTTTTTTCTTTATTGCATTGTCCTGATTGAACTCTAGAGACATTCAAAATTCCACAGAGACTCAGAAATTCCATGAAATCAGCAGTTATAAGACACTCAAGGCAGCCCATCTGGCACTAACTACCATGACTCCATTCTCATGGATGATGTGAACATTACCTGAAGCTTTTGGCTGTTTAGATCATTTAAAACTTCTTCAAGATGGTACAATGCTGGAGAAACTGAAATAGTATTTCAGCACCCAGTAATTTCAACAGAAACCACAATTATGTGACTTGAAACTCGTCGAGTTTCTCAACTACAGTGTGGTTGAATGCTGTGAGTTAAAAGTGAAGGTTTTATGAGTCACAAATCCTTCCTAACACAGATCCTGGATCAGGTGAATCTACAGGTGAAGTCTGGGGAGACCACAGCTTTCGTGGGGCCAAGTGGAGCAGGCAAAAGCACAGCTGTGCAGCTCATTCAGCGCTTTTATGATCCCAAAGAGGGCATGGTAAGAATCTTTACATAGATCGGATTTGAGTTGTGTTGGAAAGGCACATGCACTGTTTCTACTGCTTTGTCTGTAAAAACCTCTGAACAACAGTATTATTACAGTATTGTCACACAAACATTTGTTTTTAAACCATATTCCTCATGGGTTTTTTTTCCAGGTCACTCTGGACGGTCATGATATACGAGGTCTGAATATCCAGTGGCTCCGTTCGCTCATGGGCATTGTGGAGCAGGAGCCAGTTTTATTTGCCACAACCATCGCTGAGAATATTCGCTACGGGCGACCCGGCGTATCTGACAGCGACATCATCAAAGCCGCCAAAGATGCAAACGCCTACAACTTTATAATGGACTTACCACAGGTTGAGTGTCATGTGATTAAGTTATAAATGTTACTGATAAACACCTTTAGAAACTTAATTCTACAGTAACTAGACACTACAAAAAACATTTGTTGGATAGATAGAAGTCTATATTTCAAAGTAAAGATGCTTTTTTGGAGCTTTTTTGGATTAGTCACAGTAGCTAGAGGACCTTGAAACCAGTTTCATCCAGTGATGTGCAGCACCCATGTTACTGTCCATTATTATACTGTCCATATCTTCTCTAATAATATTGATTTTTAGGTGTATATCATGAGGTTTTATCATAGATTTTGACTTAAAATCACAGTTCTATTTGCACATCTGATAATAAAATCTTAGAAAAATGTGCTCATAATTATAGATGTCACCCAAAGTTTATTTGTAAGAAGATTTCTACCTTGATTGGCTTCAGAAATTTGACACGATGGTTGGCGAAGGTGGTGGACAGATGAGTGGTGGCCAGAAACAGCGAATTGCGATCGCTCGAGCCCTGGTGCGAAATCCCAAAATCCTTCTCCTAGACATGGCAACCTCTGCACTTGACAATGAGAGTGAAGCTGTAGTGCAGGAAGCTCTTGACAAGGTCAGCAACACCTTCACTACATCTACACAACAAAACAAGTAATCACTGAACTCAGAAACATTTTGTTACTTTGCTTTTTGTATATATCTGTTTGTTCAAGGTCCAAATGGGTCGTACCACCATTTCCATCGCCCACCGTTTATCAACGATTAAGAACGCGGATGTGATTGTGGGATTCGAGCATGGGCGAGCTGTAGAGAGAGGCAAACATGATGAGCTGATGAACAGAAAGGGCGTTTACTTCACTCTTGTCACTCTACAGAGCCAAGGAGATAAAGCTCTCAACCAGAATGCCCAAAAGAGTAGGTCACATTTCACATATGTACACATAAAAAACACACAAAAACACTTAACAAACAATATTCATCCTGTTTTTATCTGTTTAGTGGAAGAGAAGGCTGCTGATGAACCTGAAGAGGAGAAGATAAATCTTTCTCGAGCAGGAAGTTATCGTGCAAGCCTAAGGTGCTCTTGTGTGTAAAGCTGATTAGTCTGATTGTCTGATTATGATGACTTGTTCTGGGTGAAATTTCATTAGATCTCTACTGGAAGAATGACACAATATCATTAAGATTGTAAAACAAATCAATATTCCTTGACTTGCTACTAAAGACATTCAGAATGAGCTGGATGACTAAAAGTTTGACCCTTTAAGCATTAAATTATGTAAAATATCTAGATACAGCAGGACTAGGAAAGTTTCTTATATATTAAATACTGGGGTTGGGTGAACTTAACATTCTCTATTATATATTTTTGTAATTATATAAACTCTAATCATGTGTAGCTGCTGAGGTGTAGCTGGGGAAGTGGCCCTTGATATATTTTATGACACTTCCAAATGATTATTTGTTATTTGGCTTGTACAAAATACCTGTAAAATAACACAGTAGGTGAGCTATAAAGTGAGCTATAAAGGTATGATCATTTCATATTCAACAGTCCTAGGCATCACATGAATCACATCTTATTGACTCCCAGCTTCTGTGTTGATCATCCAGATTATGTTTCCTGTGTCTGTTTCCTGTGTCTGCCAGCTATCACTAAAGAGAGCATAGGGATATCAGGATACTAGTGAAGTGCTGGAGGTTTACTACAGGAAGAGAAATAATAGAGTAGATTTGTTGTTATGCCATTTCCGTCCTAGTAGCATGTTGTTTTATTAATTTTCTGCACCTATTAATGTTACTGTACAGTGAATACACCCCTGCTACAGTCTGACATCCAGCCAATCTGAATGAGTGTGTAGTCACAAGTTTAACTATACAGATCACTCAGTGATTTGATTCAGCATATTTCCTCACCCCTGTGAAATCAATTTCTTTCTATGCCACTGGGTAGCTGACTAGAGTTCATATGCTTTTGGAGTTAATGTGAAAATTTGTTCTCTTTAGTTGGTGATTCAAAAACGTCCTTATTATTGTGTCTCTGCAGGGCCTCCATTCGTCGTGGGACTAAATCACGTTTGTCCAACATTATTTCAGAATCCTCAGTGCTGATTGCTGGGGAACTCAGCCCCCGCTCCTACTCTGAATCATATGTCTCCCAGGAGTTCAATAAAAAGGTACCAGAAAAAAACGTATGTGCATGTTTCTTTTCTTTTAAAATCCAGTCCCGCCCTGGGCCTATTGAAAGGAAGCATCTGTGAAAGGAAAACTTAAAGAAAACACAAAACGAATGCTAACTATGTATTCTAAGACTGCAGAACTCCATCGGATTATCAGACTTTTCCTTCCTTCATGCGTGAATGTGTTCATGTCTTGTATAGAGCACCATTCCTGAAGATGATGATGAGGAAGTAGGACCAGCTCCTGTGGCTCGAATTCTGAAGTACAACGCTCCAGAATGGCCTTACATGGTTTTTGGGTCTCTTGGTGCAGCTGTTAATGGAGGAGTCAATCCAATGTACTCTTTGCTTTTCAGTCAGATCCTGGCGGTAAGGTTCCAGTAAATCAGTAGCTCCTGTCAGGCTGGAAACCGAAACTTTGGATTTGCTCCTCAGATATTTGTAGGATTTGGATAAATATCACTTGTGTGTCCTTCCACACAGACATTCTCCATGTCTGATCCTGTTGCCCAGAGGAGAGAGATTGATGGAATCTGTTTGTTCTTTGTGTTAGTTGGAGTGATCACATTTTTCACACAGATGCTGCAGGTAGGCTACCTGAACTCCATTACACAAGTCAGCTGATGTGCTAATTTAATATAGCAGTTCCATTTAAATTGTCATACTAAGCTAGCTAGTTTGGAGTCGAGCTTGAGTCAATATTTCAGTTTAGATTTATTACTATAAAGAAGCTCATTGATCCTCAACTATCAGTGTATGCTCCTTTGTCAGTCTGGCATCTGGCCATAGCTGGCATATGGTGCCATATTTTCAGTCTAGGGCTTTGTTGTAGTGTTTCAGATAGACAGAGGAACACAAGTAAAAGTCTGTAGGCAAGGCATTTTAAGATGACTCAAAATGACACGTTTATTGAAGAATTATTCAGATTCAGATTTGTAGTTTGATCTTTATTTCTAACCGCTCTCAAATGCACCTTTATCTCTTAGGGTTATGCATTTTCGAAATCTGGGGAGTTGCTAACACGTAGATTGAGGCGCATGGGTTTCCAAGCCATGTTAGGCCAGGAGATTGGCTGGTTTGATGACCACAGGAATAGCCCAGGTGCTTTGACCACTAGACTGGCCACTGATGCTTCTCAAGTCCAGGGAGTAAGTGTACACCAACTGTTAAAACCTGACCTCCTCCCCAAGGTAACTGCTTCTCCCATTAGGGCTAACTGGTTGATATTTCCTGCAGGCGACTGGCTCACAGATTGGAATGATTTTGAACTCTCTGACAAACATTGGTGTGGCCATCATTATCTCTTTCTACTTCAGCTGGAAGCTCAGCTTGGTCATTATCTGCTTTCTGCCTTTCCTCGCTCTTTCTGGAGGCTTTCAGGCCAAGATGCTGACTGGCTTCGCAAAACAGGACAAGCAAGCCATAGAAGCAGCTGGTCAGGTATTCTAAATACTCAGTTTATACTCCATGCTCTGTTAACTTCACTCTTAGAAAAACAGTTCCTCAAGAGTTCTTTGGATGGTTAATGGGTCTAACTTTCTGAAAGAATTCAGCTGGGAAAAGGAAACCCTTTGTTTTATGGTTTTGAATAAAATGCTAAGCATTAAGGAAGGGACTGAGGGACAAGCTGACATGACCTCTGATGTACATTTGCTTAGCAATGGATGCCACTTTGATCAAGGCATTTTTTTTGGAAAAAGGGAATTATACTGTATAATAAAAATTTGTAACCATTCATTTGCCCTACATCTTTCTTTAGATATCCGGTGAGGCGCTGAGCAACATCCGCACCATCGCAGGTCTGGGTAAAGAGTGCAAGTTTGTGGAGCTGTACGAAGCTCAGCTTGAGGCACCGTACCAGGCTGCAGTGAAGAAGGCTAATGTATATGGTGCCTGCTATGGATTTTCTCAGTGTGTACTTTTCCTGGCAAACTCAGCATCTTATCGGTTTGGTGGATATTTGGTGCACCAGGAGGGCCTTCATTTCAGTTTGGTTTTTAGGTGAGTTCCTAGGACCTCCTTGTGAATATATATAGCAATAGAATTTGACACCATTTAGATTAGCATACGTGAATGTGTGTATTTATTAATAGTTCATTTAACTGGTAATAACACAATACTGTAGTGACAGCAGAGGCTCTTTTCTCTCATGGTAGGGTCATCTCTGCCATCGTAACCAGTGGAACAGCTCTGGGCAAAGCCTCATCATACACACCTGATTACGCCAAAGCGAAGATTTCTGCAGCTCGCCTCTTCCAGCTGCTTGACCGTGTTCCCAAGATCAGTGTCTATAGTGGCAAAGGCGACAAATGGGTGATTCAACTAAACAATTATTTGAACTGTAATACAGATAAGGAAAACATCATAAGAAAATGAAATATTTAGTATCCTGAAATCGTTATTTCTTGAATTTAGGCCGATTTCCGAGGAGAGATTGAGTTTATAGACTGTAAATTCACCTACCAGAGCCGGCCAGATATCCAGGTTTTGAATGGTCTTAGTGTAAGTGTGAAGCCTGGTCAGACTCTTGCTTTTGTGGGCAGCAGTGGCTGTGGAAAGAGTACAAGCATCCAGCTGCTTGAGAGATTTTACGACCCAGACTTAGGACGAGTGGTGAGAATACATTAACATACAATAAACACACACTACTGCATCATTCTTGTTTTTGTTTGAGACTTGAGAGGGAATTGCTAAGAAATTACATGTATGCTTTTTTTTTAAAATTGTTATCCAGGTAATCGACGGACATGATTCCACTTACATCAACGTTCCTTTCCTGCGATCTAAGATCGGGATCGTTTCCCAAGAGCCGATTCTGTTTGACTGCAGCATTGCGGAGAATATTCGCTATGGGGATAACCAGAGGGAGCTCAGCATGGATGATGTCATCACTGCAGCCAAGAAGGCCCAGCTCCATGACTTTGTCATGTCTCTTCCTGAGGTAATAATAAAAACATTCTTCTTTTCTAGTTGATTGCTTCATTCTTGTAGGATTAATAAGCTACAGTCAATAGAGACATGGGAATGTTTAACACTTATTTCCTGAAAGCTTACAATATTGCTAAATGTATGTACATCTTTGTGTTAAACACCTAGCACCTAGTGTTGTCCTAGTAATCCAGAAGGTTGTGAGTTTCCTGAATTATTTGTAAGGCCGCTGGGGCTTTTGACAAGGCTCTATACCCTCAACTGCTCAGCTATGTGCTTGGATAGTATTCTGCTTTCCAAGTACATGGATTGTTATGTTTGTAATGGGGCATCTGGGTGGGACAACAGGAACAACTTCACCCTATCATCTGGAGACCACATGTTCCAGTCCCATTGTTTCCAGAGCCTTCTGAAACTGGGAGCCAAAGGAACAAAATTGTCCATGCTTTTTGAAAGTGAGGGATGATAAACAACTCTTTCCACTGTCAACCACAGCAGTACTAGCCAGTTATGTGCCTCTGTGAGATAATGTGTGTAGAAAGACAGCACTTTCCTTTGCTTCAAGGGTGTTATGCTGCCCTGAGATGCAGCATGAGGCATGAGTAGTGGATTGAAATGTCACGAAATTGGAGATAAATGCAAGTGCAGGCTTTTCTTCATTCAACAAAACATACCAAGAAAGCAAAGTTGAGTCTAAAATTTAGCAAAACAAGAACAGGTCAGGGAGCATTCAGCAAACAAACATCAGTCTAGCAAAACCAACAGACGGGAGAAAAACAGAACTCATACAGAGAGAATAATCAGGAAGAATGCAAAACATGAAATTAGTGAAACAACAAAAGAAGTTTAAAATATATGGTAGATTGCCCTCTGGTACAGTTAAATGTATATGATGATACCTCATATCACAGCATCATAGGAAGTACAATCCCAGGGTCTGAAGCCCAAAATGATGACTACCTTTGCTAGATGCTTTGTACTTCTTGCAAAATAACATTATACAATACGTTTTATAATTAATCTAAAGGAAGTCTACACATTTTTCCTTTCAGTTCTTTCAGCAAAGGCATTAAACAAAATTATTTCAGGTATTGTCATAAACAAAGAATACCCATAACACCAAGCACATTTAAACAGCTTTTAGAAGAATTTACTTTCTACAGTACATTTCGAGCATTGAACAGACACCCTTATCAAGAGCAACTAACACTTTATCCCATTTTTATACAACTGAGCAATTGAGGGTTAAGGGCCCAGCAGTGGCAGCTTGGCAGACCTGTGACTCGAACTCATAACCTTCTGATTAGTAGTCCAACATCTTAACCATTAAGCTACCATGGCATCCTACCACAGTAGCTTCTGTCAATTGATAAACCATTTGACCTGTTACCTGACAAGCTTTTAATCATAACCACAGGCCACATACAGTGAGGCAAAAAAGTATTTAGTCAGCCACCAATTGTGCAAGTTCTCCCACTTAAAAAGATGAGAGAGGCCTGTAATTTTCATCATAGGTACACTTCAACTATGAGAGACAGAATGAGAAAAAAAAATCCAGAAAATCACATTGTCTGATTTTTAAAGAATTTATTTGCAAGTTATGGTGGAAAATAAGTATTTGGTCAATAACAAAAGTTCATCTCAATACTTTGTTATATACCCTTTGTTGGCAATGACAGAGGTCAAACGTTTTCTGTAAGTCGCCACAAGGTTTTTACACACTGTTGCTGGTAGTTTGGCCCATTCCTCCATGCAGATCTCCTCTAGAGCAGTGATGTTTTGGGGCTGTCGCTGGGCAACACGGATTTTCAACTCTCTGCAAAGATTTTCTATGGGGTTGAGATCTGGAGACTGGCTAGGCCACTCCAGGACCTTGAAATGCTTCTTACGAAGCCACTCCTTCGTTGCCCGGGCGGTGTGTTTGGGATCATTGTCATGCTGAAAGACCCAGCCACGTTTCATCTTCAGTGCCCTTGCTGATGGAAGGAAGTTTTTACTCAAAATCTCACGATACATGGCCCCATTCATTCTTTCCTTTACACGGATCAGTCGTCCTGGTCCCTTTGCAGAAAAACAGCCCCAAAGCATGATGTTCCCACCCCCATGCTTCACAGTAGGTATGGTGTTCTTTGGATGCAACTCAGCATTCTTTCTCCTCCAAACACGACAAGTTGAGTTTTTACCAAAAAGTTCTATTTTGGTTTCATCTGACCATATGACGTTCTCCCAATCCTCTTCTGGATCATCCAAATGCTCTCTAGCAAACTTCAGACGGACCCGGACATGTACTGGCTTAAGCAGGGGGACACGTCTGGCACTGCAGGATTTGAGTCCCTGGCGGCGTAGTGTGTTACTGATGGTAGCCTTAGGTACTTTGGTCCCAGCTTTCTGCAGGTCATTCACTAGGTCCCCCCCGTGTGGTTCTGGGATTTTTACTCACCGTTCTTGTGATCATTTTGACCCCACGGGGTGAGATCTTGCGTGGAGCCCCAGATTGAGGGAGATTATCAGTGGTCTTGTATGTCTTCCATTTTCTAATAATTGCTCCCACAGTTGATTTCTTCACACCAAGCTGCTTACCTATTGCAGATTCAGTCTTCCCAGCCTGGTGCAGGTCTACAATTTTGTTTCTGGTGTCCTTTGACAGCTCTTTGGTCTTGGCCATAGTGGAGTTTGGAGTCTGACTGTTTGAGGTTGTGGACAGGTGTCTTTTATACTGATAACGAGTTCAAACAGGTGCCATTAATACAGGTAACGAGTGGAGGACAGAGGAGCCTCTTAAAGAAGAAGTTACAGCTCCGTGAGAGCCAGAAATCTTGCTTTTTTGTAGGTGACCAAATACTTATTTTCCACCATAATTTGCAAATAAATTCTTTAAAAATCAGACAATGTGATTTTCTGGATTTTTTTTTCTCATTCTGTCTCTCATAGTTGAAGTGTACCTATGATGAAAATTACAGGCCTCTCTCATCTTTTTAAGTGGGAGAACTTGCACAATAGGTGGCTGACTAAATACTTTTTTGCCTCACTGTACATGTATAATACTGTAGACTGCATGTCTTTGGGGATGAGAGGAAACCAGAGGGGTGAAGATGCAAAGCGCCACACAGACAGTGACACAAGTTTAGGATCTAATTAACTCCCTAGAGCAACGAAGCAACATGTGACCCACTGCATTGCTCAGTCACCTCCATGGGAAATGTCTGCTGTGATTAAATAGTGAAACCAATTTATTCTCTGACATCCACTGACCCATTACAATACGTCAGGTTTAACTGAGCATTACTGCACAATATACACTCTACAGACTTACAGGAGAATTCAGAAGGTTATGAGTTCAAGTCTCAGCAAACATGACACTCAATCGTTCAGTTGTGTCCTGTCACTTAAATCTGGTCATGATATGCCAAAATATTCCTGGAAAAACTCCTCCCTCATTAACCCTAAGGCTCCTGGGCTGGTCCTATAGATATGGGTTAAAGTTTGCATAAAATTGATTAGATTAGATTTTGCTGTCTGCTCCCAGCTACCTTCTGCTCTCTGTACATGATACTTTTTTTTTTTTTTAACAGTATCAGCCACTATCTTCTCTTGTTATTGTCCCTATAGAAATATGACACTAATGTGGGCTCTCAAGGCTCACAGCTCTCACGCGGTCAAAAACAGCGCATTGCCATCGCCAGGGCAATCATACGAGACCCTAAAATCCTGCTGCTGGATGAGGCTACATCAGCCCTGGACACTGAAAGTGAGAAGGTAAAAAAAAACAAAAAACAGAGCAAGATAGAAAGGGGATGAGTTACATAGTACAGCTAAATTCTCCCAATGCTTTGTGTTTAATCTTTCTTTTATCAAACAGACAGTACAAGAGGCTTTGGACAAAGCGAGGGAGGGCCGCACCTGTATCGTCATTGCCCATCGGCTCTCCACCATCCAGAACTCTGACATCATAGCTGTGATGTCACGAGGCATCGTGATCGAGAAGGGCACGCACGATCAGCTCATGGCCTTGAACGGAGCTTATTACAAGCTGGTCACGACTGGAGCGCCGATCAGCTAGTTGCTTATGTTGCTTATGAGTCCCAAATAGTTACGCTTAATGTATAAAGAACATGTATTATTTATATTTGTGAGATTAAGGAAATAGAGTTGTGGCTTTATGACCTGTTCTTTCACAAAGATGTCACTGATCCAAAAGCTAAATTCATCTAATTTGTGATAGAACTATGAATGACATAGGGAATGTGACTTATTAAATTTACTGTTATGTTTGTACAGAATTAAAGAATTGTAACATATATTTCATCATAATTGAGTATTAATACTTAATAATAGGTACTAACTAGTAACTTATTAACAAGTACATCAGAGGGACAGCTCATGTTGGACGTTTGGGGGACAAAGTTAGGGAGGCCAGATTAAGATGGTTTGGACATGTTCAGAGGAGGGAGAGTGAGTATATTGGTAGGAGAATGTTGGACATGGAGCTGCCAGGCAGGAGGCAAAGAGGAAGGCCAAAGAGGAGGTATATGGATGGAATAAATGAGGATATGAAGCTAGTGGGTGCAAGTGTTGAGGATGCAGAAGATAGGGATAGGTGGAGAGAGATGATTCGCTGTGGCGACCCCTGAAGGGAAAAGCCGAAAGAAGAAGAAGAACTAGTAACTTATTATTACATTAATGTTATTCACATATATGCACATATACACCATCAGCCATAACATTATGCCACGAAAACAGCTCTGACTGTCGAGGCTGGACTCCACAAGACCTCTGAAAGTGTGCTGATGTATCTGGCATTACGAAGTTAGCAAGTTGTAAGGTAGGGATAGGACTTATTGTCCAGCACATTCTACAGAGGCTTGATTAGACTGAGATCTGCTGAAGGACAAGTAGACTCCATGAGTTCTTTGTTAGGTTCCTCAAACCATTCCTGAACAATGTTTGCAGTGTGGCAGGGAGCATTAACCTGTTGTCTTTAGGGAATACTGTTACCATGAAGAGGTGGACTTTAGGTAGGTGGTAGGGGTCAAAGGAACCTCCAGATGAATAGAAAGGTTTCTCAGCAGTACACTGCCCAGAGCATCTCACTGCCTTCCCATAGTGCATCCTAGAGCCATCTCTTCCCTAGGTAAGTGATGCACACACACCTGGCCATCCACGTGATGTGGAAGAAAATGTGATTCATCAGACCACGCCACCATCTTCCGTTGCTCCATGGTCCAATTCTGATGCTCATGTGCCCATTGTAGGTGCTTTTGATGGTGGTCAACGCGGTCACTCTGACCGCTCCACATGTAACTCCATCAACAGCAAGCTGATGCACTTTGTGCTCTGAAACCTTTCCATCATAACCATCATGAACTGTTTCAGCAATCTGTGCTGCAGTAGCTATTCTGTGCAAATCACTGAGAATTTGGTGCCCATGACACTGTCTCCGGTTCACCGGTTGTCCTTCGTTGGAGTACTTTTGGTAGGTACTAACCCCTGGATACCAGGATTTGTGGTCCCTTTTCAAAGTCACTCAGATTCTCTCACACGCCCATTTTTCTTGATTTCAATGCCTCAAATTTGAGAACTGACTTTTCACTTAGCACATAATGTATGATATAATGATATACCACTTGCCAGATGCCATTTTAATAAGATAATCAGTTTCATTCACTTAAATAAATAGATAGATATCCAAACTTGCAACAATAATTTTAAACAAAAATCAAATATTTATCTAATTTGGCTATTGCATTTAAAACAAAAATTGTAAGAGCAACATTTTCAGCTGCTTTTGTTAAGAAATCCTTTAATACAATTATTTCTGTGTACTGGATTAACCTTATTTACAAATATTTGTGAATAGAGGGCAGAAAGATTGTGAACTGAAAGGTCTGAATGATGGACTTTCAGTAAATTTTTTTGTATTATTGTACCAATCATTATATCATCAAGAATCCAGAAGCTATGATTCAGATCACATGGATCGATGGAAGGAGAAGATTCTACATTTATGATCCTATGGTTATATTTGTATCCAGCAGAGGAGTACAGCCAAATCCTGATTCATGATTGTTAACGAAAGGGCAAGATAATACAGCATTTAATACGTTTATTAAAATACATGAAATCTGAGCATACAGAATGCATGTGGGACAGAACATTATACGAGTTGAATAACGAAGAGAATTTGTGTGCACTATGTTTACAACTTTACCAGTGGCAACGTATACTTTTTCATACTAAAATCGTGTCTACTGTAACTTAATACTTGATAAAACACTAATCTTCTTATCATTAAAAGAAGCAGTGAGGAAAATGTGTTGATTTGATTGATTATTCTCTTTATTAGGTTTTCAGTAACAATTTTAAATCTGTACTATTTATACCACCAAAATATATTTGTTTACACTTCGTCTGGTAACTGTTATTTAAAAAAGTGGTAGTATTATCACTAAAGGATTAATGAGCAAAAAGCTATTGTGGCAAAAATACTAAAAAGGAAGAAGAAAATTATGTAGAATTGGAAGGGGGGGGCAAATAAGACATGGAAGGTGTTGAAGATGTAGCCAAAGGGCGTAAAAGCAGTAGACAAAGAAGAAGAAGAAGAGGAAGTAGAAGTAAATAGGACCAAAAGGGACTGAATTATTATAATTGTTCTTTTTCAGTGTCTTGCATCCAAATGAACCTGATCAGCAGTCAGATTGGTAGAAAAAAGTCTGATTTCCAGTCCATTTATGTAAAATATCTCACATTTCCAGCGGGCGGTTCAAAATGTTCCTTTTGTTGGATCAGTTTGTCTATGTTTCTACCTGCTTCCTCAAAAAACATTTCAGTTGCTCTAATATTTTGAACTGCTAAGATCCGTGATACAATTGCACTGATGATGCCTTGTGACTGGCAGGGGCTGTGGCTCACCCGGTGTCTGACTTTTCTGTTCGGTTCTGTGATTAAAAACCCAGCTTTAAAAGGCGGGTCCTGGGTCGGGCCTCTCTCTTTTACATTACAGCGTATGTATGAGGCATAAAGCTGGACAAGTCGCCCAAGTCCTGTTCTATAGGAGAGGCGGAGAGATTCAGCGGATCCTCTGGGAACCGATAACAGACGGATCCCGTGGATTCTTATGTGCAGGTGAATGGCTGCTCCGTTGATCCACTGCTTTAGTGCCGCTGTGCTCATACGCTGCTCAATAGTCATGCTCTCGTAGAGTTTTATAAGTGCATACTTCAGCTTCTGGTCATAGACATCAGTTATTTCTGCCATCATGTCACTGTTATTGACCATCCAAGGAACAAGTCTCAGATATTCACGGGTGATGCTAGAGATCTCCGAAGAGTTATCAGGTCCAAAAATCCTTTGGTACGGGTCCATCAACTCCCCATCAGTTTGTCCAAGCACACCATTAACAAGCATATCCAAAAGCAAAGACATTGCAAGAGCCACAACGCCAACACCTCCATAAGACACCTTAGTCCTCTTGCTGAAAATGGAGGTCAGATTGCTATCCAGTGCAGCAAGCTGGTCCTTTGAAAGGCGCTCTTGGATAGTGCCGTAGTGATGGTTAAGGGCAAAGCTGGAGTTCAGAGAAAGGTAATTAGACACCACTTTATCAAGGGTAATGTCAGGAATGATTCCACCATCCTGGCCAACCAAGAAAATACCATCAATGATTTCAGGAGATGGATTGCAAGCATTGTTCCCCATGCTGAGGATGCTAAAAAAAACTTCCACCTCAGTCTAGTGTGTCTCAAACATCAGATTAGTTCGGTCAAACTCTTTATGCTTCAGTTTGAGGTTTTAAAACAGTTTAGACACTATGTGAGCTGTGTCAAAGTGAGAGTCTCAACCCATCCCATCCAAAAGCAAACAGCCCAAAGTCCATGTTAAATATTAGCCTTTATATAAATGATGTTGCTTTGAAAAGTTGGGAAATCAATCACTCATTTGCACTCTGCACTGGATACCAAATAATATAAGAGCTACCAATTTTGTACAATACACTAATACAGAATTATGATAATTAAACAGTACTTAAAAAGGGAACATGTAAATGATATGGAAAAAATGCCTCAAGATGTAAAATACCATTACTTATTCAAACAGATGTGACTTGGATATTAATAAAGTACTATTCATTCCTGCTGAGCCCCTACAGAGTTATGACTCCGAGTTATAGAACAGTATTATAAAGTGTTACAGAAAAACTTAAACTTTTACTCATCAGTTTGGGAAAGCAATTCGGTAGCTGAAAAATAACTTACCAGCTGGCAGAAACGGCCTACCAGCTCGATTAGCTCAGCCTGTGTAGCTGTTCAGACCAATTTCCCAACAGGGTCATGGATGATTCATATAGATATATTTAGTTGTTATTGGCTTCACTTCAGAAGTGTTACTCTGTGTTGTCTGGATCTGCACTGCAACATAGATACTAGATATTTCATGGCATTGAGTGACAGCAATGCAATAACCCACGTGGCATCGTTTTGACCATGTGGACCCAAAGGAAGCATCAAAAACCACGGACTGAACAGACCTCCAACTTGATATAATATCACCATACTTTTATATTACACTTATTTACCCATAAAGGTCTGAATATTTGCATTCCAGCATCAAGTATTGCTGGACCTACCTAGAAGTACAACCCTTTGTGCCGCCAAACAACATGGACTCTACAAGATGTCTGAAGGTGTGATGGTATCTGACACCAAGATGTTAGCAGCAGATCCTTTAAGTCCTGTAGGTTGTGAGGTGGGTCCTCCATGGATCAGACTTGTTTCTCCAGCACATCCCACAGACGCTCAATCAGATCAAGATCTGGTCAAAACCTTTGTCATATTCCTCAAATCCTTTTGTGGTGTTACAGGGAGCTTTATCCTGCTCAAAAAGGCCACTGCCATTGGGGAATTTGGTTGCCATGAAGTACTTGATCTTCAACAATGTTTAGGTAGGTGGTACGTGCCAAATTAACAACCACATGAAAATCAGGATCCAAGGTTTCCCAACAGAACATTGCTCAGAGCATCACACCTCCCCCTCTGGCTTGCCTTCTTCCCATAATCCTATGGGAAGTTGATTCATCAGACCAGGCCACCTTCTTCATGCCCATTGTAGGCTCTTTTGGTGCTGTACAGGGGTCAACATGGGCACTCTGACCGGTCTGTAGCTACAGTGCCTCACACACAGTTTGTTTGTTCTGTCTTTCTATTATAGCCAGTGTTAACTTTTTGTGTAATTTGGGCTACAGATGTCCTTCTATCAGACCAGACAGGCTAGCCTTCACTCCCTATGCACATCAGCTAGCCTTAGGTGAACATTACCATGTCACCGGTTCAGCAATTGCCCTTTGTTTTGCCCACTTTCAGTCAGTTTGGCCCTAGTCAATATTGCCCACATCCTTACTCTTGCCCATTTTCCCAACTTCAAGAATTGACTGATCACTTGCTGCCTAATAAATCTGACCCCTTGACAGGTGCCATGGTAACGATGCAATCAATGTTATTCCCTTCTCCCTTTAGTGTTTTTTAATGTTATGGCTTATCCTGTGCATGTAGCCTACTTTAATTTTCAGCATTCAAGGGATGTACTAGATGTTCAGTATTTACGCTTTATATTTGTTACTGTATTGTAAAATAAAATGCTACCAACATGTTGGGTTTTAAAGCTTTTCCTTAATAATAACTTTCAGTTCTGGATTATACAGTAGAATAGCTACAGAGCTGCTGAAAACTCTTCTGGGAAATCTCTTCAAGGAAAGAGAGAAACATTGCGAATTTCACTATTAAGCTATTGCAAATTTCTAAAGTGCATCGTTTTGAGCAGGTACCAGACAACCAGTGCTGGACTTTGAGCTTTCCAGGTAAAAGTGCACGCATGTAGACCCTGTGCTCTGACCACAACGCTGTTTTATGCGTTTACTTTTTCTGCAAACTTTTGTGGGAAATCACAAATAACTTATAAATCCACAACATCTGTATGAATTTGTCCGAATGTATACATGAATTATGTGCGTGACACTTAAGAAACCTGGTTAATTTAAAAGAAACAGTCCCGAGGGTTTAGAGCCAACACATGATGATTTATTACAAAGCATTGACTGGGCTGGCCAACAAGTATAACAACATTACAAAAAATAGATATAAAAGTATTTTTACAAACCAGCACAGACCAAAAACCAATGATCCTCGCATATGTGAAGGAATGGAGGAAGAAGAACATCACTATTGCATATAAATATACAAAACTGGATTTTTTCCTTTTTTTTTTTTGCTGGTCGTCGACATATCTTCCAGTTCTTTTAAACCGGATCTGGACAGGATAAAATAAAGCAGAATCAACCGATCTTACCACTGGTTAATTAGGAAGGTTCAGGTGCTACACAACTAGTTAGGAAAGAACAAATAATTTAGAATCACAATATAGAGTGAGCAGTAATATTAAATTTAACATAGGACTTTCTAACTGATTAGAACCACTGCAAACTTTACGGAAAGTCACAGGCTTGGATGTACTGCACCAGGAGACACATATTGCACTGAATGCCATGCGAGCATTTGTTGTGTGCTCACTATAAAGTACATGCAGCATGCAATTATATTAAGGGTCTCAAAATTTGCCTGTATAAAACATTAACTACCATCAAACATGGAATGCATTACAGATTCAAGTAGCACCAAAAGATAATAGCAAGATGCAGTTACGCACTATAAGAGACTCCAAAGTACCAGGAGAGTTTCTTTTTTTAAACAAAACAAAACAAAAAAAAGGAGACATTTGTTCATCTTTCAAAAAAAAAAAAAAAAAGTTTTCTGCTAATTAAGATGAAAATTTAAAGAACCTCTTCCAGTAAGACGGTGAAATTATTAACGTTCGTTAACCTGTAGTAATTATACAGAAAATGCTGTAATTTTTTTTTATTTTTGGAGGAAAAACCTTACACTGTAAGGAGATTTCGGAGAGATGAGATTCAGTTGTTCAGAAAATTCAGTTGTTAAGGGCAAGCTAAGACACTGACTCAAGTCAATGGAAAAAATGTAAACATTCTCCCTATACAATAGGTAGTTAGATAAACAAGCTACAGAATACATATGCAAAACAATATGGTTTAGAAACCACATTATAAATCACATGCATATCAAGCACACAGTTCATTTGAGAAGAGAAAAAAAGGAAGTCCTGTAAAACTGATTTTAAGGGTATTTGACAGGACTTCTTAAATAAGGTTTAATAAATATGCATTGCAATGCATCTTTTTAAAAACCCTTTCAAGGGATGAGATGTAGAAATAAAACATTGTTTTAGGAAAATGAGAAAAGCTTCGAGAGCCCCACTGGAAGTGCAGTTTGAAGCAGGGAACCCATTCAAGTTTGCCTGTGGAATTGCTCTGCAGTTTTCCAGTTAGCATAGTTTCCTAAACAAGAATACACAGTAGAAATCAAGACTAATCAACATAAAACTAAGCCACACAGTTAATAAAATAGTCACTACCATCTATGTGTTAACTTTGAGGCACCACAATATCTAGCAATCTGTACAAACATAAAAAACTACATCTGTTGCTAATGAACACCAAGTGAACTGTAAAACGTCTACAGCCAAAAGCCCTGAGCCGAAATACCCTTAGCCTACGGAACCAAAGTGGGGTTAGATGGTGCAAAATACAGTGGATCACACAAAGAAACCTACATTGAACCTAATACAGTAAGATTTGTGTATGAAGCTGTGAGAACTGGACTAGAGACGGAGAAAGCCAAAAATACAGACAAGCTGAAAAACATATGACCGAATAAATGTATGTTTATATGTTGAGCCCTCACTTAAAGCACTACATGATTCTTTCTCACACCTAGTCTTTTGTGATAATTCACCATGTTAGCTACACTTGATGTACAAACAATCTGCCTGAAAATACATTTTTCATAAAAATGTCAAGTCATTCCCCATTTGATGGTTCAAAACACCAGCTGGTTACCATCAGGTTTCTTTTTCACCATCATTAGAATTCCAACATATTAAAAAATTATAAATATTCCCCTGTAAAAATCTAGCTTACTTCATTTTAAATTGAATTTACAAGACACAAAGTGGCATTCCAACCCAATCGCTCGTTCAGCAGGAGTGCTGAGAGAGGAGTACAGAAAAATCTCTTGTCAACTCGAGTATGGAATAATAGTGACATCAACATTTCATTTTCCTCTGAGTTTCCCCTTCCTTGGACTCATGCTTGAGGTTTCTTCCACATCAGAATTGTGGCCTTTGCTCTTAGACACCACTGATGAGCTGTCTGATGAAATGCTGGAAGAACAAGCACTCTCTGGTCTTCCCTTGTCTTCTGAGTGCGAGTCCAAACTCCCACTTGTGTTTTTCCCGTCTGTCTCCTCATCAGAACATGGCTGCCAGTCCTCTAGCTCCTCACTCTCTGAGCCCTGTACAGCAATCTGAGGAACCAGAGGAACCCTCCTGACCACACACTCCTCCCTGGGCTGTGCATTTCGCATCACCCACTCGGCTTTGTGCTTGGGCCGAGCATCAGTTGGCATGCTTGGTGTGGCTGGAGTCTGTCCGACTCTTTCATCTGGCTCATCGAAACTAACTTCCTGCACGGCCTCCTGTTTTTTGAAGGAGTCACGGCGTTCGGACAAATTCAGCTTTCGCATCACTACAATCTGGCCGGCAGCAAATCCCCCGAGTCTGCCGTGGTCTGAGCCGTACTGAGACTCTATCTCTGCATCCCCACCCATGTCCAACTCACAGTGAGGAACCTCTAGTGTGTGCCGTCGTGGACCGTGGGCCTTCTTGTCTCCAAATGGAAGACACCAGAGAGCTTTTCAGCAGACTGGACTCTCTTCAGCAGAGGCGAGACAGGAATCTCAGTGCTCCGAGGTCGAACTCCGTGGCGAACAATAGTGGGAGGAGACAGTGTTTTGCCATGGTAGGAATGCAGGGTCTTGGTGATGCTGGGTAAAGGAGAAGAGGAGTGCTGAGGAGACAAGGCCTGGGGGGAGGAAGTGCAGGCTAGTGGTGATGGGGGGATGCTGCTAGTAGACTTGCGCCGGCCGACTTTAGCGAAACGTTGAGCGCCAAGTTTGGAACCTAGGCCATGTAGTGAGCTGGGACGCATTTGGACAGCTGGAGAACTTGGTGAGCTGGAGCATGGAGAGCCACTCTGAGAAAGGTTTACGTCTAAAAACGGTCCCCACACACACACACACACACAAAACAGACACAGGTCAGCAATCAGACAACTAAAATCTGGCTTTTGTTGTGATTTTGAAACTAAACATGCAAGTTTAAACAATTGCATATTTACTCCCAAAACTATTACAATAGCTTATCAACATCTCTAATTCTGTAACACAATCATTGCTGTAACAACAAAGCTGACATAACTATGTGTACTCTACTACAAGACAGTGAGAAGAAAGAGATTATGAAAAACAAATAATAATTTTAATATGCATTGTGGGGAGAGAACACCACAGCTCATAGCTGAACAGTTGACAGTGAAAACATGATATACTGCATAATTGTACACTCATTCTTTTCCCTTAGCACTGAAATAGGTGTCCATTACATTAGCCTAGTGCACTAGCTAATCAATTTATAGTTTGTACAGCCCAGAGAAACACTGAAATATACCATACAAATATATACCAAATAAAACTGAGTTGGGAAACATCATTTAAAGCAGGCATAAGTACCAGCAGCGAGGTCTGGAACTGGGCTGCGACATGGTGTGGAGGGACCTGGTGACAAGCTGTGTGTGGGGGAGCCAGGCAAACTCTCACTGGAGGACACAGAGTGATGGAGGCCAGAGGAGAAGCTGCGACTGCTGTGCATTACCGTGCTCTGCTTAGAAAGCTTCTTTAAGACGCTTCGCCGTCTGAGGGCAGAAGACACCACAGCTTTATTATTTTTTTTTTTTTTTTCCCTTCTTACATATACTTTGATTTATGTATGATATATGTTTATAAACTGTTCAAGTAATAGTTTGTGTAAAGTACAAAAGATTGCATACACAGAATACTTAAACTGCTTTACAGACATGAAAGTAGTAACAAATTTGTCAGCATATACTCTCAGTATATTTTTACTTATTGATTTGCTTTGTCTTTATTGTCGTTTTGTGATAAAAGTAGCTAAATGTTTCATTTATGCCATTAGAAAACCATGCAGGCGTTCTCTCTTGTCTGCAAGATTAATGAGACATGTTTATTAAAAACGTCATACCGGTCCTGGGTGTCCTTTCTCCTGCCCCTCTTGCTACGCCGGGCCATCTTGCCCTTGTAGCTTGTTTTCCGTGCTGGTCCGATTTTTATTGTTGTGTCCTCTAGGGCAATGGTCTGCAAGGCCACTTTGTTACCGCTCTGTAAAACAATAAAAATTGTTGGGCATAGTTTAAATAAAGCACTCGGACATGAATGTGCTAGTGGAAGCATCAGTCTTGGAGAGTGGAGACTCAGAAGTGGAGAATTAGTCTATGTACGAGTATCAATCTAGCTACTATGAGCTGTTTACTGGTGTGTCCAAATGTTAATTGTGAGGTGATTGTCAGCTGGGAAATATAGATGCCAAGCGTGGATCTGAATAACATGTAGCTGTTACAGTGGAACTAAGATAAACTCCATAAGAAATATAGATTACTAAGAAATGTCTGTATGACTAGAACCCCACTATAATTACATTTGGCATGAACATCTACTGTATCACAACACAGCATGTCTCACCTTAAGAAGCAGCTCCATCATCTCTGTGTGCACCAATCCCTGCACTGATTCTCCATTCACATGAGTGATCAGATCTCCTGCTCTCAGGCCAGCTTCATGAGCAGGACTGCCTTCTTCCACACTCTAAGTTTAAAAAAAAAAAAAAAAAAAAAAAAAAAAGTGAGCAAAATTCAATTTATGATGACCTTTATTCATTCATTTATTTAGTTATTAATTTATTAATACATATTAAAATTGCAGTTAAATGGAGGGTTTCATTTATGAACAAAAACGCAGAATTCTAAAGGCTCTCCTATGAGAACGGATATAGCACTTGTAATAGCAGAGCATCTTGTTATTGTTAGAGAGCGCTGCTGCATAGGGGAAAAAAAACTTCAATGACAATTGTGAAAAGAAATCCACTGACAAGTCCTCTGTTTTCCACCCAACAGAACCCACTGGTAAGATTATCTGTATCCTAGCTGTATGTGGGCCAATATGCAATAACAGATTTCCTGTTATTTAAGTCATTAAGTAGTGATTATAGTCACAAACAGTAACACAAACACTTTTCAGGTTTTTCGACAATAAACTAGGTATATCCGATTTAATGTTAAAGTGTGCCTGGTGTTGCTGGGGTTAACACTGAGAAGGACTTCCAAGTATTAACCAAAACCTTTACATTTAATAAGAATACAGGGAAGTTCTGAGTGCTTTAGTCACCAAAAACAGTTTATGGCAATGGAAACAGTGGCAAAATGCTGACTCATGGGAAATTTGTTGATCTGAGCTGCACCATGCACTGGAATTTTATCTACATATGGGTTGGTTTCTAATGCAAATTGTGCTTTCATTATGCAAATGCAAGGAGTTCTTTTAGGAGTTCTAGTGAAAAAAACATAACTAGAATAAACTATATACAAAACTATTGATTTGATGAAATAAAGGTATTGAACTAAAACTTGTAAAGTCAAGTGCCAGTTTCTGTGAGCTCACCGAGACCATGTGATGGATGGTGTATACGTCACTATTTCCTATGTAGACGCGGATGGTCTGCGGGTAAAGCCGTACTTCTTGCCAGAGCTATGGATAAAGATGGGAGGCCGCAGGCAGCTGAGGCTGAGGGACAAGTCTCGATTTGGGGAGGAATCTCGGGATGAAGGATTGGACGAAATGGAGTGTGGGGAAATGGGGCTGGCTTGAAGCCCTCCACTCATGTCATCTAAATAGACGAGGAAATTACAGGAAGGGTAAAGGCCTTTACTAATACATGCAACTTTGTTAAGCATGCAAATGGGGTTGCACAAAAATACTCATGTTCATTTTTAAATGGATAGAGTTATACTAGGTCTTACACAGTTTCTCACCTGGAGTAATGATGAGGGACAGTGTTGACACAGAGGCAGATTTTGGCACTTTGCCCCCCGGAGAGAGATGCTGCCTGTCAGGTGTTTCAAGCTGGTTGCCAAAACATCGTGGACTGCTGTGTTCCCTTGGAGATGAGTGCTTTGTTCCCGTACTGTTGCTACGCAGCCTGATTCGTCGCAGGCTGGACGCAGCCACCTCAGCTGCAAAGTGAGCAGGAATAAAAAATTATGTTCAGTATAAAAAGCAATACACCTAGAAGTACCATACCACATAATCTGTGTCACCATCAACAGTATTGAAGTTGTACATTCAATAATACAATACTTTTCCACTTGCTAATAAAGCTAATTCTAATCACACACTAATAAAGCATTAATTCAATAGAAACAACTTCTCTCTAGTCTTGTCTGAACAACCTTGTGCAACACAAGAAACATTTTACTCCAGTCCAACACACATTTTTTTCTTTGCCACCAAACATAATGACAATTTATCCATTTGTCATAAAGTCCTGACCTTCATCATCAGTGGATAGTGCAACACGCGGCATGGCTTCCAGACTGTGTGTACTACTTGCCACCAGAGGGCTTACACAGCGGTCTGGCTGGGAGGAGCTGGAGGAGGCTCTTGGTCGCAGGCTATGATAAAATGTGAAATGTTGCACAGTTACCCAGTATACACACAGAGAATTCCAATTTCACACAAGTGTTTCAGAAAATATATAGTCAGTCCTGGGATTGACATCCTATTAAGCAAATTAACCACAAAACATTTCAGTTTTTAATTATTCTGTCTTTAAGAATAAACACAGCTGTAACAGACCATGGTCGGTGTCCTGAGAGTCTCCTGTTATCCGGGGTTCCTGTGCTGCTCTGCCTGTGTATCTCTCCAGGTGAGTGGCTCTCTCGGCCTTCTGAACGGTCCTCATGCTCTTCACTGTGACTTCGGTCAGATGAGAAACTCAGATTGGATGGCGTGGCTAAATATTCTGTGCTGCTGTAGACCTATAAAGTAAGGAGCAAGCGAAAAACATGAGGTAGCTTCTGTTGAAGTGTTTTACATAAACCAATGCATTCTCACATTTTAAAATAAAGGTATTGTGAAAATTCTTCTAAATTGAACAGAGTACTTATGACCTTTTGAATTCAACAACACTAACCTTGCTGAAACGGTTCGACCATGAGGAAAACCGGCGAATTTCCAAAGATGACTCATCGTCGTTTGTTTCATCGTCTTCGTCAGAAACCAAATGATGATAGCGCTCGGATCGAGCTGAATTCATGAAGACAAAAAAAAAAAACCAAAACAATTAGTCTGGAGCTACTGTCAGTACTCCAGGAAAGACACTTCAGGTGGATACGTTTATTGTCTAAAACAACAGAAGGTATCCATGTTAAATTGAGTACTGATATTCTTTAAAATATATTTTTGTACACAAGGTTGTAGGTAATAGCTAACAAACTAAACAAACATGCATAGTGAAATGCATATATGAATAAAGGCAGCTTATTTATGGAAATAAAGCTTTAAAAATACAATAAATCTACAAATGTAATAAAGATAGATAGGAGAGGATGTTGGCAGACAAACATTTCTGTTGAATTCTGCAAGAAAAGGCATGTTATAGAAGCAATCTGAAAAAGATTAATGTTACCCAAATCATCATTTTTGATCTGCAGGCATTTACAATTCAACCTCAAATAAATAAATAAATACATACGTACATAAATAAATAAACAAACAAACAAACAAACAAACAAAAGCCCATAATACTCACTGTCAAAATAACTGGTGTCATCATCTCCTTCTAACTGAGGGATAAATTCAGCTTTTTGGCGAAGCAGACCATTCCAATCCAGGCCGGTGAAAAACGTGTGCTGTTTAACCTCAGTTGCTCCCCCTGTACATATTTCAAAGCAAAAGGAAACATTCAACAGTTCAGCTGTAATATGCCAAGAGAACACACTTATTGCATTTATAGAGTAAGACTTTATCCCCTCTAGGAACTTGAGAGGAGGACTGTTGCTGCTCTTATATTTTAGCCATAGATACTGACTTGATTGTCTGAGGAAGCTAAAATTAGGAAGGTGACACTTCATGAAATGTGGTATAATTGTATATTATACACCAATCAGCCATAAAATTATGAGCAGTGACAGATAATCAGTGCTATTCACTTCATTTCCTCATCATGGCACCTGTTAGTGGTTGGGATATATTAGGCAGCAAGTGAATATTTTGTCCTCAAAGTTGTTGTGTTAGAAGTAGGAAAAATGGGCAAGGGCCAAATTGTGATGGCAAGATGACTGGATCAGAGCGTCTCCAAACCTGCAGCTCTTGTGGGGTGTTCCCGGTCTGCAGTGGTCACTATCTATCAAAAGTGGTCCAACAAAGGAACAGTGGTGACCCGTTAACAGGGTCATGGGCAGCCAAGGCTCATTGAAGCACGTGGGGAGCGAGGGCTGGTCCGTGTGATCCGATCCAACAGACGAGCTACTGTTGCTCAAATTGCTGAAGAAGTTAATGCTGGTTCTAATAGAAAGGTGTCAGTATACACAGTGCATGACGGGCCAGGGCTGTTTGGCAGCAAAAGGGGGACCAACACACGATCAGACAGGTGGTAACAAGGTTATGCCTTGTCGGTGTATATAGAATATAGAATTAATATAGGTTATCTAGAATCTGTTGTTAGTAGATAAAAGCCACAAAGGCAATCGGCAACTTACCTGTACCAAGTCGTTCAATAGGACTCTGTCTCAGTAAACGTGTTATCATGTCCTGGGCATCCACTGGCAAAGCATCATCCCCGTCTGGCCAGATTATATCATCTAATAAAGAACATACAGGTCAGCTATTTGGCAGGTCAAAATAAACAACATTCAAAATCTATTTACATAATGCCCAATTTCCCCCAAATTAAATGAAGAGATGTTTTCATCGGGACTTACCACTTACAACTTGACCAAAAAGTTCTTCTGGTGTATCGCCAAAAAAGGGTACACAGCCCACCAGAAACTCATAAAGAATGATTCCCATAGCCCACCAGTCTACAGGCTTGCCATAACCCTGCCGAAGAATAACCTCTGGTGCAATGTACTCAGGTGTACCACAAACCTAGAATGAAAATCCATAAACAACAAAGGAATCAGATACCACCAGTCTGATGACACAAGCTCAATTCCACCAGGGTCAAGTACCCAAAATTAGTGGGCATTATATTAGAACCATTTAAAAATGACTGAACTTCAATTCTGACCTAAACTTCATGTGGTGAACTAGCAGAATTACCATAAATTGAATATAGGGGGGAAAAATCTGATCTTAAAATGGTTCTTTGTATAATTGATGTTACATAAAAGTACCAACACAATACTGTACATTTCAGGAATATGCCCCATTACCTGCTTGTCGATGAACTCTCTGGTGTCTTTCTCAATATGGCCTTCATAGAGATTTGTCGTCATGTTCATCAGGCCAATCTTGGAGAGGCCAAAATCTGTCAGCTTAATATGCCCTATTGAAGTTATCAACAGGCTGCACAGAGGGTTAAAATACACCACTGTATTAAACCATTTCATTACACTTCTATACCGTTTCTACTCTACATAAGATCCTTCATTCATACTTATCAGGTTTGAGATCTCTGTGCACTATGCCATAGCTGTGCAGGTATTCCAAAGCTAGAACAGTCTCCGCAAAGTATAGTCGGGTCATATCAACAGGCAGCGGACCCATGTTTTTGAGCAGATTCGCACAATCACCGCCTGTTTATAAAACACAAAGAATTATAGGTGCATTTTTTGATGGTAAAACTTGCTGCCTGAAAATTCAATTAAACCCAAAAGTTTGTCTTCTATTCACCCCTTTTCAATTTTGATATCTGACATGAGACATGAAACAACACTTAAAGGGGAAAAAAAAACAAATAAAAAAACCCCCACAACATATCCAGCCCACATGCTCCATCATAAAATACTTAAAACAATTGATGATAACGATAAAAAAGTTACGATCAAGTAACTTTTAACCATTACAAATAACATAACTTCTGCTTGAACTTTACCTTCCACATACTCCATGACCATACAGAGGTGCCTACGGGTCTCGAATGAGCAGAACATACTGACAACAAAAGGGTTCTCCGCAAACGTCAAGATGTCCCGCTCCACAAACACTTGCTGGATCTGGTTCCTTAGGATCAGGTTTTGCCGGTTGATCTTTTTCATTGCAAACCGTTGGCGAGTTTCTTTGTGCCTCACCAGGTACACAGCTCTGAATGAAGAGAACAGTACAGTGGCTGTTAAATTAATGTTATGATGCTGTGAGTGGGCAGCATCTATAGCTTTGTGCCCAAACTTTTCTAAAATAATTAAGAAACTTAAATTTATCATTTTATCTAATGTTGGGCAGCCTTATCTGAAAGCAGTTTTATTTAAGTGGTGCATTAACTGTGAGGAGTATAACGCTATTGTATTAATCTGCTTACCCGTATGCTCCATTACTGATCAGCTTCAAAGTTTCAAAGTCACTTTCCAGTGGTTTCCTTCGAGGTGGGGTGAGCACAGATTTATTCTGCTGCTGGCAGGAAAAAACAGGATGGGATCTTTTGGATGGGGTCCAATTGTCCAGTTTAGCCAACATATATTTAACCTGTGCAGGGAAATTGATCATCGAATATAACTTACCTCAGACTCCTCTGTGTCCACGTTAAGGAAAGGCCCAGACTCATAGTTTTCCTCTAGCTGACTCACTTCTGCAAAAGGTAAAAGACCAAATATAATTGAGAATAGTATGTGCTTTCAGTGTGTTTAGTTATTGGATATCAAATAGAGTACTAGATCTTGTACCATCTAAGGGATCTCGATTCAGACCCAGTTGACTGATGATGTAACGAGGAATGTCCGTTTTGATGCCTTGTCCAACTTTAGCATGACCCTCTGCTGCTTCCAGCAAGTGATAGAACCCTTCAGGGTCAAACTCCTGTCAATTTAAGACATAAGAGTATATGGAGTATAAGGGGGCTTCTATAGCCCAGAGATTTCTTTGAGAATGCGTTAGTTTTGTGCGTGTTGTAGTTTTACCAGACATTCTAGCAGCCTTGCAGGACGCGATATGATGATGAGAATCTTCTTTACCAGCTGGGTGATGACTGTGACCTCCTCGCTCTCAGAACGCTCCAGAGCCTAGGAGCACAAAAACAATTTGTTTGATGACACCACACACACACACACACACACACACACACACACACACACACACACACACACAACAAAAGATAGAACACAAAGCAATAAATTCCTGCATGAGAAATATTTCACAGGCAATACACCATTTTGTGTGGAAAATTCTAACTAATACAAAGCAAATTAATAAAAAAACAAGTTTAGAAGATGACATCACCACAATTAAATTTTGACAGCAACATGAGTCAACAGCAAGAATGTCATAACAGAATGCAAAGTTTGGCAACAGATTGCACACGTAACCTCCTTAAGAGAGAGTACAGCATCAAAATAACAAGCAATTTCCTCCAAGCACATTGCAGCTAGTGATTCATTTGCTCTTTCATCTGTCCTACACAACAGAAGCTATAGAATGTAGCATCATGTTTGCTCATTAATGACGTCAGACCGTGTAATGGTTATATAGTTATACCAACAAATCACTAATGTCTATAAGAAAACACATATAAAACACCCAATAGGCACAGACTAGACACATCATAATAAAAATAAATAAATAAATAAAAATAATAATAAAAAAAAAAAAAAAAAAAATAATAATAATAATAATAATGTTTAATTTCTATAGCTCCCCTCTTTCATCCACACTTGCACTGCTATTTCAAGATAACTCAAATGAACTGAGTCAACATAATGCGTCATGGTTGTGAAGAAAAAAACTTCATCTCTTTGCCCAGCTTAATGAACTAAATCAAGTACACACTGGCATTCAGTACACTGCATAAGATTGTCATATTATTTAAAAGATTGTAACACAAATGTGTACAGGGTAAGAGTGGTAGAAAGAAATGAGCTATGAGGCTAAAAAAAAAAAAAAAAAAAACAAAAAAAAAAAAAAAAAGAAAAGAAAAAGAAAGAAAAAAAACAAAAAACAAAAAAAAAAACACAGCTTATATACTTGAGGCAGTAACTACAGGATGTGGGAAACACTTTAATAAGCTTAGCTTTGTGCATAATGTCCACAGCAGCCCTGCAATCTGACAGAAAACGATGAGTCCTGCCTGGGGCTGTCTACACACTACACAGAAGGTGGGGGTTGCTATGGAAACTAAGGCTCTCTAGGAGCATGGAAGATTCTCTAGCCCAGAGAGGGGGATCTGCATTTTTAACCCTAAGCCACAAAGGTAGGATGACACACAGGGAAATTCCCTCCCAGATCCCAGTGATCCCTCAGTCTTGCAGTTAATCTTTTCTTTGTGAATGATGATAATGTTTGAAGTGGCATTAAGAAGTCACTTATGTTTCTTTTTTTTTTTTTTTTTACTGAACCGGTTGCTCTTTTTTGAGAAAAGTGTAGGATGTGGAGCAGGGTAGAAAGAGTAAAAGGAGAGGGAGATGAGATAAGATGGCACATGCACTTTTGTCACACTGGTGACAGGCACAGTGTGGCTCAGTGCAATGTTACTTCTCCTCTCTGAGACAGCAGGGGGTTTGTTCTGCCTGGTACCGAAAGAAACTGCGCAGAAGCAAGCTTCAGAGATCACTGTCAGCTCAGCTAGCAGCTTGTGCCACAGATGAGCAATAAACAACTTGCTATAGTCAAAGAGCAGATAAACCAAACAGCACAAAAAATGGCAAACCTGTAGATCAGTAGATGTTTACATTTGGAAAAAAGCTGTTCTTTCAAGTGAATGGTTATATCTGTGGTTCATAAAATTCTCTTTAAGGCATTTTTCACCTAAATCTCTAATTATTGCACATTGGTCATGATCATCATTTTGATCATTTGTTATAGTGAAGAGGACTGAAAAATCATTGGCCCTTCAAAGACAGAACTCGAGGACAGCATATTTAGTGTTGCACATATAAACCTATTGGGAACTATAGGGAATGCATATGTAACTGAAATGGCTTTTAACTATATTGCTTCAAAGTTAGAAAGCTAAATTTAAAAAATCAGTTCTCCCATGCCTCCAAGATGGTTGTAATTACTGTTGTATAAATTCTTGACAGAATTCCATGACCGTCCTTCAACAACTGGTCAATATTAAAGGCTGTATTTGCAATTCACACTGAAAGAAACATGTAGTTGGTTTCATGTCACACCTCATGCAGCAGCTTGTCAAGATTCTCCTGCAGCTCGAGAAAGTAGAGGGAGGTGATCAGGCCTTTCTGTGACTTGTCCAGACAGTCCCTGGCGAGCTCCACCAGCTGGTGCTGGATAAAACCCAGTACTCCATCTCCTAGAGGTAAAGTGCTGTCAGCAGAACAGTGTGTGATGATTTCCAACAAGCGCTCCTCCATCTGCGCCGTCGCCTGGACACAAGAGCTTATCGTTAGACTACCTGAAGTATACAGATATTCAGTTCAAAATGAAATGCAAATGCTTAAACAGTTTGTGTGGATTATGAGTACAGCATATAAGGGAAGCATAAAAAGCACAGGATACCTTAGGAAACCTTTCCTTGTAAACATGGTTCATCATCACAGTTTCACTGTCAAAGGAGCCACTTGTTCGTCCAGGACTGTAACAAGAAAATTAAAATGAAAATTTTCCCATCAATATTTTAGATCCTACAACCTAAATCCTTAATGATCTAACTGAAGTCTATGCTACCATTACCCATGAGTAGGCTGTGTTGGGAAGGTGTATGTTATGAGCAGTTAGCTATGTGTGGGAGGCAACCTAATCTACAGAGAAAGACCTACTGAATCCTTTAACATACACATTAAGAGTGCAGTAGTAACAGTAGCAACACAATACTGCAAAACAAAACAAGCAATGCAACACTATACAATCACACACATTAATGTGCAAGGCTAATGACCTTCATTAAAAATGCAGAAAGGCATATTTTACACTAAAATTAATGAGGAGACAAGGTTTGGAGGGAGTACCTAAGACTACGTGAGCGAGGGCGTATGAAAGATGAGCTTCGGCCATCCTCATCAGTCATACTCTCCGAGCTACGGAAGTGTCTGAACAGGAAGTGGAGCTCGTCTTGCGTGGGCTGGTATGGAAGCTGGTGCAAGCGTTCTTGGGAAGAGGAGGAGGACTGCAACAGAATTCAGCAGAACTAAGCATTTTAATATAGAAGAAAACACTACCCATAGCACTTTTTTGTTGATTTGTCCCCCACAGCACAGCTCACACACAAAACACACACTGCAACCATAAACAAAGCATTTCCCACCAACTATCATGTCGTATTAGCTACAGAGATTAGTTTTATTATGAAGGATTAGATTTATTACTCAACATCCTACCTAACTACTGTGATGAGAAGGCTGCTTTCCTGGGCTTTGAGGGCAGGAAATCATCCCACAATAATGATCTATATATTCACTCATTATCAAGATTTTTTATTTTTCAAAAGGCACAGCACTCTCCATCCTGGCTGTTTGCAACAACCCAATGTTTGTGTCTGTTCTTGGTTATTTTCAACAGCAACCCTCTGGCAACATTCTGACAGCCTTGCAGGCTCTTCCTAACAGGTTTGAAACTAAAAATATGTGTTGGTGGCTGTGGAAAAATACACAACCATAAAAGCAGAATAATAACATGACCTAATCGATGTGTGTGAAGCCCAGCTTTGCCTCAAAATTAAACAAACACTGAACACACTTACAGAGACAGTGGAGCTGGGTGGATTGGTGCCATACCCAGATGATGGAAGTGAAGCCAGTGACCACCTTCTACCTTCCGCCCTGAAAGAACAACAAAAAAAAAATTGATAAAGAAAGACCTTATTGAAAAACAGTATTGTCAATAATTGCAGTTGACACATGAGCCGAGACATTCAAGCAAGGTTTTAGTGTTAATGACAGGGTTATCATCATTAATCACCCCATCTTCACATTTATATTACTCTCCTCTCAATGCTTTAACAATCACAGGCAGCCAGGCAAAATCCCACAAAAATGCTTGTGATTTCAATAACAGGGAGGCTGCCTCATGCGAATGACATTAAAAACTTAATCTGTGCTTAAGAAGCTGGAGAACTAAAGTCTAAGTTTTAGTGGAGTCATGAAAATTGGGAACTTAATTGTTCTTTCTGAAATCTCTAGCAAACCAACAGAGTGAAGGAGAGATTTGCTACCTGTCAGTTCGAGCCAGATGGCTGAGAGGACATAGAGAGAGGTGAAGAAAGATAGCGTCAGAATTACATGTGATGCACCGAGCAGACACAGATCACTGTTTGCCACAACAGAAAAAAACACATGGTTTGTCTATAAGCTCCATAAATAAGACATTCAAGGAATTACTCACCTGCGAGCAAAAGGGAAGTTGAGGGAGGCGATGGCTGACACATTTCTTGGGCTATCTAAAGGACTGCTGGCAGCTAGAAAGAGACCAATCCCCAAATATAAAGAAAAAACACAGGGAGAAGAATTTTTGAGGACATACTTTGGTTCTGTGACAAAAATATTAAAGAACTTGATTTATTAGAAATAAAATCCTCTGGTTTTCAATTTAGCTATAACATGAACAAAGCATGAGGTTGTGAATAAGAAAACAAATGAGAGAGTACCACTGGACAGAGCCGGTAAAACACTCTTCTTTTTATGCCAATTACTACAGGATAGGTAATGTGCAAATGTAAAGAAGTTTACAAACTGTGGTGCACTAATAATCAGCCTGTGTGAATTCACTGTGTGAATGCAGTCTGACAGAGAAGCTTGTGTTCGTGCTCTCCACACTGTGCAAAGCACATGACCATGAGCAACAATCACCTACAAAGAATCCTGGATAGTCCAGTGCTGCTTATGAAAGAGTAACACGGTCTGGTCTACTTTAATGTGCTCTGGGTTTTTCATATATCTAGCAATTGCAGATAGCAGATCTGATGCAGAAACTGGGTATTACTTAAAATTAAACAGTTCTCCATTAGTTCTAATATCTGTTCTGTCTTATGGCCATATAGATCAGATACACAATATTCAGTTGTTTAATTTTTAACTGCAGGAGCAGCAATGAATGAACGAATGCTAATAAAATACATAAACACATACATCAAATATCAAACACACAAACAAATTTTCCATATGACCAATCTGTACACATTGTTTTTAAGTAAAATTCTTCTGGTGATCTCACATGCATCTGTGTCATATATATATACATATATATATATATATATATATATATATATATATATATATATAAAATACATACATTCATTCATTGTCTACCGCTTATCCGAACTACACTCGGGTCACGGGGAGCCTGTGCCTATCTCAGGCGTCATAGGGCATCAAGGCAGGATACACCCTGGACGGAGTGCCAACCCATCGCAGGGCACACACACACTCATTCACTCACGCAATCACACACTACGGACAATTTAGAGATGCCAATCAACCTACAATGCATGTCTTTGGACTGGGGGAGGAAACCTGGAGGAAACCCACGAGGCACGGGGAGAACAAGCAAACTCCACACACACGGCGGAGGCGGGAATCGAACCCCCAACCCTGGGGGTGTGAGGCAAACGTGCTAACCACTAAGCCACCGTCCCCCCCCCCCCACACACACACACACACACATACATACATATATATACACAACTTCAATCTGACTGATCAGTCTGATCAACAGGGGCAGATTGGTGGCCCTGGGATTTAAACTCACAACCTTCCAACCAGTAGTGCAATGCCTTAACCACTGATCTACCACATTCCACTATTTAAGACAAACTGGGACATGAACTCTACCCAGCTCCACACTTCATATACAACAGATCTGTGAGAAACAATGTACAGGCATGTTGAAGTTCAATATTCAATACATTTTAATTCATGACCAAAGAACAATAAGAAACCACTTTGCTGTTTCTGTTTCTAACATGAAGTGAACAAACATCATTCTTACCTTAACAGCACACTAAGAAAAAATTTGTTCACAATAAGTCGCCTTGTGTGACTCACTCACAAGTGCTCCGGAAGATGCCCTCTCTGGTAGAAAACACTATTACAATCTATTAGTGGTAGAATATTTCTATAATGTCAACTGTGCGCGTTAATGTCACAGGCACCAGTGCTGAGAATTCAATCAAATTCAAGGGTGTGTCTGAAAACTACTGCACAGCAAACACCATGCCTAAACAGTAATTATGGCAATGGTGGTGTGACATACTGATCAAGTCTGCCATGAAAGTTTGGTATAAAGCAGACAGGGTTAGCACAATCATACCAGAGGTTCAAAGTCACAGATCAGAAAGTCAGAAACACAAAAACACCAATTGTTATTTACTAGCTGGCAATCCTGTGTTCCTGAGCTCGACAACTTCTCAACCAGGTAAAAAAGCAAATACTGTAACAAGAATAAATCAGCTACCTATCACTCACTAAAGGAATTGGAGAATATATAAAATCCTTATCTGTTCACCAGGAAAAAAGCTCAAACTCCGATAGTCGGGAATCCTTCTTGCTCTCATGGTGTGGTATCGGACTCTTCCACTCTCTCACTCCCATTTGCATTGTTTACACTCTCTCAACCCCCACACACACACACACACACAAAGGGACATACACATGCGCGCGCACCACACACACACACTCTTAACTCCTGATTTGCTGTGGCTCCTGTCCGTGTAACCGGACTTCTTTGTAATTCTGATTCCCTGACACAGCACTGACTGCAAATTACTATTACAGGGTTATATTCATCATCGGGAAATTTCCCCACTGTGAGATGAATAAAGGTTTATCTTATCATATTAAATCAAAGCCATTTGTCTTCCAATTACTAAATAATAATGTTTATGCTACGTGAAAACAGGAACAGATCAGTGTGTTTTTTTTTAATGCTCCTCATACTACTTTGGAGGACTCATGTTTGTTAATGATCACTGTCATATGGCTAGCAACGCTCGTTCAAATAGACCTCTGCACTTCAAAACCTTTTATTTTGCCTCATCATTAAAGACAACACCAGCAGCACAGAGTAAATTCCTGCTGTCACACCTCCATTCGTCAATCTCCTTGTACGTTACTGGCCAAGCGGACAGTGTGGAGCAACCTTGGGTGGGACAACCACCTAACATGCCTTGTTTTCTTGTAGACGATCAGATAAGAAGCACTGATTACGTGCACAAAATAATCTGATAACAGCAAATAGATCCAGTTTTGGCAGCATGGTCGTGTTTGTGTGCACCGATGTAATCTGATAATGGAAAAGCTCCAGGATTGTAAAGAAAGAAATTAATCTGTCATTCAATAACCAGATTTTAGTAACCTTGTAAGTACTGTGCCCTATGACGCCTGAGATAGGCACAGGCTCCCCGTGACCCGAGTGTAGGTCGGATCAGCGGCAGACAATGAATGAATGTAAGTACTGTAGATGTTAGATTTTACAAACTGGGAATGTGTAAACTCCTGTGCCCTGAAGGCTTGTGTGCGTTTTTAATTCAGCATGATGCATTTCTTGTGTGTTCATAAAAAGCACAATTAACTTTCCTGGTAATTATTTATCTAACTTTACATTGATGCATTTTTAATTTTGCTTCAAAGACAGAGATAACCCTTTTTCCTAAATTCAGCTGTGTGCACACAGGTTATCAGTATGACTTTAGTTAGCTCATCGATTTATTAAGCAGTGCCATAAGTTTGTGACATCAAAGCATGTGCATTTTTTTTATTATTATTATTATTATTACTGTGCCCTTTAAGAGTTGTGATGTTCTAGAAATTTGCTCCATGTCTGTTGGACCATGGAAGGATAATCCTGAGCAGCCACATAACATTACAGACACTGGCCAGGACTACTGCTACTTTTGGTGTTTTGAAAAGTCCATTAAAATCAAAGGGATCTCAGTGCCTGATTGTGTTGAATAAAGCTGTTGGGGTTAATAAAGACTAAATGCATCTTTAGGATGACTCTCACCTGTGTGGACTGACAGGGGTGAGAGAGGGCGCGTCGGCGAAGGTGTACCAACCCCGAGGTTCTTCCTACTGCTGCGGCAACTGTGATAAACACACAAGGGGGTAAAAGGCAGGGTGACTTAAGACTCATCATTAGTACATAGCAAACAGTTTAGAGCTTTTCACATGGACAAGTAAGACGTTACTGAGTATGCTATTTTGCAGAACTGCTTCTTTCAGGTGGGAACTGAGCATAGATTAATCGATAGACATATACAGATACCACAGGGTGGATTTTCTTTCCATTAACAATATCATACAGATCAGTGCACTTACGCCTGCTTTCAATACACAGAACAAAATATATCTCCCGTCTGTACTTATGAACCATAAAGAATCCAATCCGATACAAACCACAGGATTCATCAGCTGAATTAGGATTCACAGGATGAATTCATCTGATTTAGTCTTGAGAATGAATCGCATTGGTGAGGCCAAGCCCGTTCGCAGTGCTGCCATGCGTCCTCGTGTGCCACAAATCACATTATGTCAAATCAAACAATGTCACATGCCTGATTCAATAAGTTTAACAAATCAGCACTTCTGTCGTCTTACCTTTTGGATCGCTTAAGCATCACTCCAGTGAAGAAATGAGCTTTGCTGCTCGTAGCTGCACCCCAGCAACTTGGGTCAGACATGGCATTTACTTACTTATGTATCTCGCTAGCTAGCCTGTGCGTGATGTTTGTTGTCTCGTTGTATACGAGGTTAAACTCGCTAGCCAAGTCTCACCCAGAAGTCCTCCTCTTGCTTTAGGCTCTCAGTTTGCATAACTTAACGAGGCACAGACAATAGTCAAGAGAATTAAGGTGACCTCATTCCTGTGCTTTGTTTTGATTAGCTAACGAGCTACGTTGTTAGTTAGCTTAGCTTAGCTAGCTAGGTTGGTACATTGGCAACTGGTACATCGAACTTTTTAACTTTTCTCATTTGAACTGAAACGTACTCCATCACCGCCTGGTTGTGTTACAAAGTCGAGCATTCAGTCACTCGAATAACTTTAACATTTCTTTTCGAACTTCTTTTTTGTCTTCCTCCCTTAATTCACGACATCCCAGCCCATTCTCTCAAACTTCGCTGCAGCTTTTGTGTTGTGCCTGCGCGCTGTTGTGATGATGATTACCGGGCGATGACGTTGGAACGTACCATCTCGTTCTCTGCGGGGGTGAAATACGAGCCAATATACAATTCCAGACCTAAGAGTAATACCTAGGGTATTTTATCATAATGAACTGACTCATATGACCATAGATCTTGTTATTGTTCTTGTTACAGTTATTGTCTTTGACCTACACCTAATATTTCGAAACTTTTCTCCTTCATGACCACATGGTTACGACTGCCAGCACCGAGCCAAAGGGCAATGACGTCATTTCCTCACGTGTTAACGTAGCTAGTCAAAATAGAGTTCTGTATAACGCAAGAACTAAACTTTAGTAATGACGTCCAGGAAATAGTAAAGTGATTAGAGACTGACACAGAATATAACTAATATTTATGTGGTGAGATGTAACAAACACACACACACACACACACACACATGGAAAAGTCCACCTTGAAACACATTTAGTTGTTTGATATTGGACTATTTGTAATGTGTTTAGATATTTTGGTGCCAATTTGTTTCTCGGTGCTGGGTTTTTGTTATTCTTGTGAGGGGTCGGCTGTTGGATTTCTCTCAAGTGTCACACAAAGTAGTGATGTAGTGAAGTCATGTTTTATTTGGCCAGCCAAGTTGTGTGACCAGCCATGTTGACATGATGTCATATGCTGAATCCCGGGGCTGAGGAGGGCCTTCCAGATTTTCTAAGTAGTAGGTAAGTTAATTTTCTTTGGTTTTCCCAGTAGGGAATCAGAGTTATAAGCTACATTCAAAGCTTGCAATTCGTAATTCCCACTTGCATTCTATAAAAGAAAAAGAAAGAGCAAAAAGAAACTAAACATGAACTCCACAACTTGTTGACAAATCAACATGGCCACTCTCACAGTATAGAGTGTGAAATCCCCCTCCTTTTGTAAATACGTTTATAAAATTGTTAGCTGTAGGTAAGTTAAAATTTGACACCATATTTGGTTTAATCTATGAAAATTGACCATATTTATCAATGGTTTGTGAAGGTAATCAACAACATTTAGAGTTATTACTAACGTTATCCAGCTCCCTTATTGAGTAGTAAAAGTAGTAACACTACTTTCTGTTTTGAGGCATCTATAGTGGGAAGGTGCCAAGGTGGTAAATGATGTATTACATCTTGTAAATTAGCACTTACAAGGCACCAAAACACCCCTTAATTCTCTCTGGTGCCACAGTTAGCACACAGTGGAAAAGAACTGTGGGTAATGTAGGAAACTAGAGTGAAAAAACCAACTCATAAGAAAGAAAGAAGTCAACTCAGTATTTCATTACAGGTTAAATCCTGAAAGCCACTGAGGATCACAAGTTAATTACAGAGATTAATATGCAAGTCATTCAGGGTGGAATTTTCCTGTAAGACAGAGGGTGTAATAACTGCTATAGTAATTATGACAGTAATGGGCCAGTAGTCCACAAGCTTGTATAATGACTTATTTATTGTATAATGGCATAGGGTGTATTTATTTATTTAAAGACTACAATTTGGAGATAATTATGGGCTTATGTATAAATATATAAAAAACAAATAAGTCTAAAAAAATAAATAAAACCTATTTAGCTGGTAAAGCTACTGTATAATGCTTGTCAAAAATAAACTCTTGCTTTATTGTTAATTCTGATTATAATTTATGTGGTAATCTTTCAGCATGTAAGACGACTGGCTTACCTCCACGGATGAAGGGTTTGTAAAGGGCTGCAGGGACTGCATGGGCTGCAGGGGCTCGGAGTGATTGGGCTCTGGTTGGGTGACAAACTGAAAGTCAAGACATGTTTACATGTGTTAGTGCTCTGACTAAGTGTATCTGTGCTGCCTTTAGTTTCCTACATGACTTTTTATTTTTTATTTTTTTACTTGAGCTACCAACAAAAAGCAGCCCACATTTGTAACAGATTAACGAATTCTAAGTAGCATATGTTATGTATTTACGATCATGGTGACTTAAAACTTAAATTTTCCCAGGCGGGATTAATAACAGTTTCATAACAATAACAGAGTCTTGTCTTATTGCGTAGCTGAACATAAGACTTAAGTGTAAATCAGTGAGGACCTTTACTTAAACTATTCCCATGACATACTATTTTGGTTTCAGACGCTTTTTTTTATTTTAAAAGCATGTACTGACACACCGAAATGACAGACATAAAGTCTGATTATAGTGTAACTATGAATGTATGTATATTGTAAATTCTTGTGTATTTGGAGACTTAACAGCAGACAGATTTAAACTATTTCAATTGTCAGACTTTTCGTACAGAATGCAAATGCCAATGTACATTTTTAAACACACGATATTGCAGAGATGTACAGAAAGATGTAGAGATATGCTATGTTCAATGAGTATTGGGTTTGTCCCAAAAAAAAAAGGCTTGTGGGGTGTGAAATCCTGGTTAGTAACTTGCCGAATAAGATTCTTAAAACTGAAAACGCATACCTTCTCTCAGTCTCATCCCATTAGTACATGTAAATGCTACAATGCTAAGTGTTGCAGTGCAATGTACTGCTGTTGACAAAGCAAGAGGTAGGTGTCAGACATGAGGAAGAAGAAGTGTTGGGCTTCGTCGTGGTTCACATGGAAGGGGCAAAGGGTAAGGGATTGGATCTGACTATTATTAGACCAATCTAAATATGATTAGTACAGGCTGATGACTACAGCTTCAGCTGACCAAACCTTCTGTGACACCAATAACAAGTATTTCTAGAAATGAAAAAGAGAATGTGAAAGAGTAGGAAGAAAAAGAAAACAAACTCTCAAAATCTCAAATTAAATTCAGCTCGCACTAGCTGACCTTTTCACAGTTCCATGGTGCTGTGGAACTGTGTCATAAGTATGTTTTGTCTTTAGTGACTATACACCGATCAAACATAGCATTGAACTGACCTGCCTAATATTGTGTAGTTTCCCCTTGTACAACCAAAACAGCCCTGACCCCTTTGAGGTATGGACTCCACCAGACCTCTAAAGGTGGTCTGTGGTATCTGGCACTAAGACATTAGCACCAGAGTCCTGCAGGTTTCTATGGTGGACTGCTTTTGGTAGGTACTAATCCCTGCATCCCGGGAACAGTCCACAAGACCTGCTGTTTTGGAGATTGTCTAGCCATCACAATTAGTCCCTTATCAAAGTCCCAATTTTTTCGTGCTTCCAACACATCAACTTCAAGAACTGACTGTTCACTTGCTGTCTAGCATTTCCCACCGCCTGACAGGTGCCACTGTATGAGATAATCAATGTTATTCGCTTCATCTGTCACTGGTTTGAATCTTATGGCTGATTACGTATATACAGACAGGTGTCATGTGGACAAATTATAGTTATTTTAGCTATCTGCCACAGCATAGTGAAGTTAAATGAACTTAAATTAAGGATATGAAAATTAAATAATGAATATGAGGTCTAAGACTTTCAGCTTTAATTTAAGCAAATTGGGTGTAAAAGCCAAACTGAAACATGTCATTTGCATTTGGAATCTGTTGCTGTTGATTCTTGATATAAAGAATAATATGAAGAAACCAATCAGAGAGGGGGGAGAGAGCAAAAACATCAGTTGTGTCTAAATGAACTGTTTAGTACAAAAAGATAGAAAGCATTGGTGAGCTCAGGAACAGCAAAAGGAAGACCAGAGAAGTGTTTGTCAAAACACATTCTTAAAAAGCCTGTACAGTTTTGCCGCAATGTCATGGACAGATGAGATAAAGATCAACTTGTAGCAGAATGATGGGAGGAGAAGAATATGGAAAAGTGAAAGCACTTCTCTGGATCTGATGCACAGCACCTCATCATACTGCAGTAGGCTTCAGTCTTACTCGTAAAAGGCCCAGCATAGCTGCAGGCTTTCATTCCATTCAAACAGCAGGACACTTAGTAGTGATTGAAACCCTAGATGACCTGTTTAAACAAGTGGAAACAGGTGGAACTCCTGCCTAACTGGAATGAAGGCCTGCAGCCAAACTGGCCCTTTGTGGATAAGATTGAAATCTTGCGATGTGGACATGGATACCTGCCAATGGAGCTGTTTCCTTGTGTTTATTGATGATGTGACTGCTGACAAAAGCAGCAGGATGAATTATAGGTCTGTATATAAAAACATGTGACCAGAATTCAGTTGAGCATGCATTGCACGCTGAAGGCAAAACTGGAAGCAAACAGGCTCAAGAACAAGGAGGAAGTGAAGACAACTGCAGTAATATCCTGGCAGAGCATCAGCAGTGTGTGAAGGAACCATGTGATGTCTATGAGACTTCAAGCAGTCATTGACTTTAAAGGATGTGCAACCAAGTATTAAAAAAGACCATTTAATTTATGACTGATTTATTTGTCCAAATATTTATAGATCTGACTATAGAGAGATGTGTTATTTCAATTGAGCAAAACATAACTAAATAAAATCCAATCTGTATGGATACCATAACAAATCATCTTGCCACAAACCCTAACCCTATTATATTTCAATTTATATTGAAAAAAGTACCTGATGAAAAAAAAAAACAAATTTTATACAAACCAAAAAAAGAAGGCATACAAACACTAAAACCACCCCAGGGTAACACCAACCTTTCATAAGGACTGGGTTGTGTGTAGATTTGAATTTTGTATTAGTATGGGACCATTCTTTAAGAAAAGCATGTTCTGTAGTGCTTATCCTACACAGGGTCACGGGAGCGAGCAGTCTGACCCAGGGGAATTGGGCCACGAGATAGGGGACTCCCTGGACAGCGTGCCAATTCATCACAATGCACAATCATGCACAGACTCTCTTTATTATGCTACGGACAATTTAGAGATGCCGATCAGCCTACAACATGTGTACTGGGACTGGTGAGTACCCAGAGGAAACACGGGGAGAACATGCAAGCACACGGTGGAGGCGAGACTCAAACCATTAAACCACCGTGCCACCGAAAATCATGCCCTGACTACTAAGTTCATTTAAACTCACAAACTTACCTTTAGATACTTAGGTACATGGAAATGTAGAGAAAAATATATATTTTTTATCAACAACAGCAGTCACTTAAAATCATAAATAGAGGATCTTTAAGTCTATTTAATGATAACGTACGTCTGAATATCTTCTGTGTGCGACATCTTACCTGTGAAATGGTGTGCAGCTATGCATCTCTCTTTGTAAACAGCATAAAACCATAAGGTGTTCCAGCAGCAATCAATTTTTCTACATACACCAAAGTCCCGTCAGCTATTGTAATAACACTCATTAGTGCCCAAAGTCCAACTAAGCTCAACTGAAGTAAAACACTACATTTCAGAGCAACTGATTTTCTTTATTGAGAGCTTTGTCCAGTGTTGACCCTAACAATAAAGCGTCATCTCTCTTTTCATAGGTGTGATATTCATAATTTGTGATTTAAACCTGACTGGATCTTCAAAAGATGAGAAAAAAAAGGTGAAGATTGGATTAGACCTGCACAAATGGTCCTCAGCCTGGCAAGCGAGGAGCACCTAACAGTGCAATGGTTAGCATCATGTGCTGCAAAAACATGAGGGTGTTGTCATAGTGATGCGAGAGAACTGGAGGAGAACCAACTGTGCAGAAAAACCCTCGATGCTCTGCAGTACCATCAGTTCGTTTGTTTAATCATTCTCTATGCTCGCTAACAGCAGCTCGCTTACAAACGGCCGAATCGCAATCCTACACCGTATAGTCGCATATGAATATGTGCTACTTTTCTGTTAAGTAAAGCAGAAACTGTGATCGTTTACATCATATCGTTTAGCTTAATGACAGAGGAAACTGACAACGAGCTGTGGATATACGCCTGTAATATGGATCAGCATCCAGCGGGCAGAGGAGGGCAGCTATATTTACATAGTGCTTGGAGTGGGAGGACAGAACATGAGTACCGCAGTGATCGTCTCTTAAAGCAGGCTGGAAAAGGGGTCGAGAAAACAAGCAAACATTTCTTGTGACAGCGTAAAATAGAGAGCCAGTGTTTGTTGTCTGTCTTGCTAATTACATCTGTTCACGAGCAAATTTCCATCCCGGTGTTATCATGATTAATGTCTTAATATATCTTCACATGTTGGAAATATATGCTGAAAGCTCTCTGAACTGCTTTCCACATTTCTGAGCAGTGTTTATACTATTCTCCATCATAGAGCACATTTAAAATACACGTGCCGGCTGCATAAGTAGTGTTTCTGTTAGTTATTAAACAGCTCCACACATCCCTCATAATAACCTGAAGCCATGACTCAGGACTCTACTTTGTGTTCATTAAGGCACTGAAGCAGAAGGTTACACATTGTGTGTAGGCTGCAGGGTGTATCTCTGTTGTACTCCTGAGTACTTAAGCCTTGTTATCTAACTGATATGTGATCCAGGCTGTGAGTAAGAATGCAAATTCTGGTATGCTGCCTAGACACGGTGTGAGACACCATAAAATAAATATGAAAGGAAATCACTGCATGATTTTCCCTTGTATTTTCTAATCTTAATTTCATATTTCAGTAGTTGAATCCATAATGTTTGTTTAGTGATACCTTTGAGTGTTTGGAGTGTATGTTATATCACCAAAACCAAACAGTGAAAACTTTTAACACTCCATTTGAATGGTTCACAAGGAAGCAAGGCCCACAGGATATTTCCCCATAAACTAATGATAACTCTTGATTTTTAATTCCGTACCCATACTTAATTAGCCGCACCTCACACAATGTCTCAATGTGTATTAAATTGTTGATGGAAAAACTAAATTATTGTCTAACTTACTGGCTGACCCCAAGCTGCAGTTTTGAGCCGTATTATAAATTAGGAGCCTTATGGATTGAACAGGGTTTTATATGCTGCAACACAGCAGAATGAACAGCCTCAGATCAGTCTCAGTGTGTCTGTCACAAATAACTGAGGTGCAAGAAAAATCTGAAAACATGCCAAGCAGCTCAGCATCTCTGAGCTGTTATAAATAAACCCACAGGATAGCTTTATAGCCTATAGTAGTAGTAGTAGTGTTTTATATCGTTTCCCATCAACTATGTTACATAGACTAGTATATAACTGGGTGAAAGCAATTACATTTTGTGTGCTAATAGCAAATTTCAACAATAGAAAAGCATGCAAAAATGAGAGAATAAATCAATTATAAGTGGGTGCTCCCCAGTCGCAGCTCTTTCCCCCTTTACTTACAGTCTACTCACCAGCAGTGAGGGATTTCCCCTCGTCTTCCAGCAGCTACTCCTAAATTATTCATCATCATGATGGAAGAATTTACTTATTTATTTATTTTTAAAAATAGAGAGAGAGAGAGAGAGAGAGAGAGAGAGAGAGAGAGAGAGAGAGAGAGAGAGAGAGAGAACTTACTCCAAAGTGAGGGAGGGGATTTTCAGCTTGTCTCTCCTCTTCATGCCTCCCAGTGATCGGCAACAACCAAAGTGCTGAAAGCTGGATCAGATCTCAGGCAGAAATCACCCACATCGCCCTGTCTCGACTGCACAGAACCAGCGTCCTATTGTGTTCTGATCCAAACGGAATCGACAGGATCTCCACCAGCTCCCGAGTGAAAGATGCGCTCATGTCTCGCGAGTAACTAGTGAACAGGTTTAAAGGGAAGGGAGGAGGAAGAGGAGGAGGAGAAAGAGAAGAAGGAGGAAGGTGGTGATGGGTATTTTAGCATAATAAAATATAGCCACGAACAAAATCAATTAAGGCTCGGATAGAACAAAAGCGACACAGGATGTAGAACCGCGGAAATGAATAATGATTTGACCTGTAGAGGTCAGCAGAGTTGAGCTGTCTTCGTTTCATCGTCACCTGTCACAACTTAGGGTCAGCGGAAGTGTCCACCAAATCAATTTAATCTCAGTTTATTTAACAAAGACATTAAGGAATTCTCTGGAGTTATTCTCAGAAGTTATTCCTGAGTGCATGCAGTAGACAGGACAAACGCATCAGAATCGAAACTTGATGCATAATAATAATAGTAATAATAAATAGTGTCACAAATAATAATAGTATAATAATAGTAATAATAAATAGTGTCACAATCCAGCACTGTGGGGGGAAGACTTGCTCTTCCCTCCATCATTTCATGTGCTGAAAGCCTTTAGCACTGCAAGATAATAGAGAGAGAGAGAGAGAGAGAGAGAGAGAGAGAGAGAGAGAGAGAGAGATGGGGTTTCTTAGTTACCATGGTGATGAAAATGATGAGGATTACCCATATCACGGCTATCATTGTTACCTGTTCCCTTCATAGGAAGAAGAGAAGATACATTTCCAAACATTATGGTAAAGTAAACCTATGTATAACCCCCCGCTTAGATCTCTCACTCTTTTACACACACACACACACACACACACACACACACACACACACACACACACACACACACACACACACAGGAGAGAGAGAGAGAGAGAGAGAGAGAGAGAGAGAGAGAGAGAGAGAGAGAGAGCGAGAGAGAGAGGCAGGCATGCATGTGCGCACACAAAAACACACATTCGTCTTACTGTTCTTGACATATTTGCCAATGCACCTAATTTATGCAATGCTTATACTTATAGCTTAGTAACCGATAAGAAACATTTTTGTTTGTTTGTTTGTTTAATCGTTTAAATTAAAGCTGCACCTTTTTTGTGGAGACCAGCCAAATGTCCCTAAAAGGTCAAATGTGTCAGATATTCATATTCTTTAAGGACATTTGGTAAAAGATATAAAAACAGACAGACAGACAGACAGACACCCCCCCCCCCCCACACACACACAGACATGCTTACACATGGCTGTTTAATGCCTCAAGCTGCACAATCCTGTGCCTTTTGACAGCTATGAGAATTGGATGTAAAAAATCAGCCTCTGCCATGTATGCATCCAGCCTTGCCTCTAAATTCCTGCAGTCTTTTATAGTATTATAGGAGTGCTGCTTTCTTGCTTGCCTATTGTTCCATATGAGCAACTCCCCCCCTTTTGCATTTGCATTTTTGCACTGAGATATCATTATCCTGTAGGAAACAGATTATTGGTGAAAAACATGCTCTACTCCATTGCAGAACCATTAATTGTTCTGTATGTTTAATGTTTATGTATAATGACATGGCAGTAGGGGCTTGAGACACTCAAAAGTTGCAGGCATACTGCTACTTCCTATACAGCCTTATAACATTAAAATGATAAGCAGTCACAAGATGTGGAGCTAAACTTATTGTTGATGCAGCATGTAGATCGTGTCTATTTAATATCAATGCTAGGATTGATGAAGGCAGTCACAGTGGGGTCTGCCTAAGCGTGCTGGAGCTACAGGCTTTTCGGAAGTGGGTAAGTCTCAACCAGCAGGACCTCAAATGCCTTGGACAGAAAAAAATGTCCTTGTCTTAGCAAAAGGAGCCCAGGCACTGGCTTAATGGAGATGCCTGACCTTTTTAACAAAAGGAGTCTTGTTGGGAGAACAAGAGAACTTGTTGAGAGAGATATTTACCATGGACAATTATAGCCAGAGGAGTGGTGTGATACCACAGGGATGTGGTTCTTCCTTGTGAGAACTTGTTACCAATCACTTAAAAGAATTAGAGTGACATTTTATATGGTGTGCACACTTATATGTGCTTCTTCCCCAATCCTTTGCCACAAAGTTGGACACACAATTCTCAAGAATGTCTTTGGATGCTGTAGCATTATGATTTGCCTTCAGTGGATCTAAGAGTCTAAGCAAAAACGTGTTCCAGCCTGACAATGCTCCTGTGCTCTCAGTGAGGTACATGAAGGCATGGTTTGCCAAGATTGCTGTAAAAGAACTAGAGTGACCTGCACAGATACCTGATTTCAAGCTCAACCAAACGCCTTTAGGATGATCTGGTGAATGAGCATAAATCTCCATAGCCACCATACAACCTTATCTAGCCACCCTATACTCATCTAGTGGAAAATCGTCACCATGAACAAATGGCCATGTGTTTGGGAAATTATGTACATAAAGCACATATGGGTGTGATGGTAATGTGTCCAAATACGTTTGCAATGGAGTGGCCATATTGTAGGGATAATGTTGCCTTTTTATATAATGTTGGTGATCTTGTGATAATGTGTCTTGTAGTTGGGAAAATCTGGGATTTCTGCCCAAATTCATCTCATCCAACTTGGTGAATCAGTCAATTGACCTTGCAGTCTTCAGTGACGGTGAGTCTGTAGAGTGTCTCATGCTCTGCCAGTTATGCACCTTATGTTATTATTTAGACCGGGCAGCCTCCATCCAATCATCACACCTGATCCAATTAAACTACCACAGAGGAAAGACGTGAGGAGGCTCAGTGGGTGGTGGACATCATGCCCATATATGGGCTGGACTCCCAGCACCTGCTGTGGCATACGTATGAATGAGTAGTATTTACTCTTCATGGGGATTATTTAGAGGCAATTGGCAACAGACATCTGTGTTGTTTCTAGCTGGTCATATCCATATCTCTTTCTACAGGCTCTGCAAGATTATTTCTAAAATGTATTGTTACATCAGAGTAGCATGAGATACTGTAGCAACAGTGAAGAAGATAAACCAAATGAAGTGAAGAATCAAATCAAATCCTTCCATGATCTTTCAAAGCTATACTGAACCTGTGTTTGTTTTCTCAGCAGCCTTTGCAGGAAAGATTTACTGAATGTTAGAAATGCATATCTTATTGGTTTTAGAGATATATCACACAGTGTGGCTGCTGCAAAATATTTATGTTGAAATGTGCTTGTCAGAGATAAAATGCATTTATCCTCAGTGTGGTTCTTAATCCAATATTGTGGCTGATTCCATTCTGCAAGGTCTTCCGTGTTGCCTCCAGGCAACTTAACCTATTTTAGCTTTTTTAAAATAAAATGAGACATCCGTTTAATTAGTTATTGCTATCTCAGGAGAGAGGAACTCAAATACCAACCAATGAAAATGCAAAAAAAAGTGGTCACATGACCCATTAAGTCCATTTTGCTGGACTTGCTTTTATGTCACACAGCCTCATATTTTCTATAATGAAAAGTAATAAATAATCCAAATAATCTGAGTTACATTCAATGGTAAGTAAAGAAGTATTTTAAAAACCTTTACATGACATATCATCAAATATATCATAGGAAATTGCTAAAAAGTTGACCTGAATGGGGTTTTGTAATGCAAGAATACACAGATCAGGCATAACATTATGAGCACTGAGAGGTGAAGTGAATAACATCTCCTTATCATGGCACCTGTGTTACGGGCGGCAGGTCCCAGGTTGGACCACTAGGGGGGGGTTGCTAACGGGGATTGGTTTTGTTTATGTTTTGTACGCCATGTGTTTGTGTTAGCCCCGCCTAGTTCCTAATGTGTTTTAATCAATGTTCACCTGTTCCTAATGTGTCCTGTAATTATGTTGAGTATATATAGTGGCCTTTTGCCAGGGTTTGGGGCTAGTCCTCGTCATTCTGTGGTGTCTACGTGTGGTGTTGGTCTCATGTTCCTGTTTGTATGTTTTTGAGTTTAATAAATCCCTGTCTTTGTCCATCCTCGCGCTGGGTCTGATTTCCTTATGTTTTGGATACTGGAAACGTGACAACCTGTTAGTGGGTGGGACATATTAGGCAACAAGTGAACTTTTTGTCCTCAAAGTTGATGTGTTAGAAGCAGGAAAATGGTTGAGGAAAATTGTGATGGCTAGATGACTGGATCAGAGCATCTCCAAAACTGCAGCTCTTGTGCGGTGTTCCCGGTCTGCAGTGGTCAGGGTCATGAGTGGCCAAGACTCATTGATGCACGAGGGGAGCGAAGGCTGGCCTGTGTGGTCAGATCAAACAGAAAGGTGTCAGAATACACAGTGCATGATGGGTCAGGGGTGTTTTGGCAGCAAAAAGGGGACCAACACAATATAAGGCAGGTGTTCATAATTTTATGCCTGATCAGTGTATGTAATTCACATTCACTATATCTGTGAGTGAGAATGCAGATGAGGATGAAGACGGAAGTACCACAATGATAGAAAATCAATCAACAAGAAGAGTGATAATGAGGAAGCTAGTGGACGTACAGTAGCAGGCTTGATTAGACTAGGATCATTGGTAAATTCATTAAAATACATGTCATTTGCAACTTTCAGTTTTCCAGGTCCTCAAAATTGTTGTTTTTTTCTAGAGGCCTGCCAGCAGCAATACACTCGAGCTAAGAATTTAGATTGGAAAAAATGCAGGACAATTCTTCCAGTACCACAATGGAGAGGCAGATTACTGAAGGCAACAGATGTGAAACATCCTTCTGAATACTTTAGAGGAATTCTCACTAGCAGCTATATGGACAATATAGTAGAGCAAACCAATCTCTATGCCATACAGTGTGATATATATATCCTGGACTTCCAGGATGCTGAATGTGTTCACAGTCGCAATAAAAGTTGACTGTGTTGCAGTGACCATGTCCTTGCATCAGTGGGATTCTATCAAGCACAATCTGCACTTTGCTGACAATTTAAAGCAAGCTTCTGTTGGAGACCCAGCTTATGATAAGCTGTACAAGGTGCATCCACTGCTGACACCCCCTTGGAGAACCTTCAAGCAATCCTAATGGACGAAAATCTTTGTGTGGATGAACAATTGTCCATTCAAGAGGAGAAACCCCATAAAACAGTACAATCCCAAGACGGCAAAACACTGAGGATATAAAATCTTTGTTTTTGCTGATGCCATTGACATAATCTACAACTCTGAGGTGTGCACTGGGTGAATCTTCCTCTGCAATGGGAAGTCTGACATAGGAGCAAGTGGCAACAGTGCTAAACCTCTTAAGCAACATTCCAGAAAACATCTCCCACAAGTTATTCTTTGACAACTGGTTTTCCAGTGTTGACCTGTAGATACTGTTGGAAAAGAGGAAGATCCACTGCCTTAGCACAGTTTCCCCACTGATCCAAAAAAAAAACAAAATTTGGACAACCCCCCCTTTTCCTCAGCAAATCCAACAACCACTGTAATGAGATGGGACAAAAAAAGGAAGACAACAGTCCAGGTGAAATGCCCGAGCATGGTCGCCACATACAACAAAGGTATGGGAGGAGTTGATCTACTAGACTTCCTCTTTGCCCTCTACAGAACACAGATGCACTACAAAAAGTGATATCTTTCACATGTTTGATCTGGCCTGGCTCTTCTACCGGTGAGACAGCAGAGACTGTGACATCCTTCCAAAGGATGCGTGTAGCCTTGCAAAATTGAAAGCTGAAGTTGCAGCATGTCTCTGTATGGAGAGGAATGCCTTGAAGAGAATGGGGAAGAACAGCCTGAAAAGTGACCAAAAATCCCTGTAGAACCACAACCATAAACACGTTTGTTTTGATCAGACAGGTCACTGGCCTGTTTGGGTTGAAAAAAAAAATGGCGATGCAAATACCCTTAAATATTGTTCAGGCATTGTAAAAGTGCGGTGCTCAAAATGTTTTACCTACCCTTGTTTTTCTGTTGAGAGATTCGCTTCCTCAACTTTCATAAGCAACAAGGTGCATTAGTCAGTGTGTGTGTTTGTGTGTGTGTGCTTGTGTCTTTTTGTAGGTCTTTATGTGTGTATGTGCATGCTTGTAAGGATAAAGTGCATGACAGGATAAGGTTATAGTGATTTCTAATGATGTTTAATGTTTTACCTTGAAACAACTATGTAATGTTTTATATAATAATGTAATGATTTGGTTTTATGTGTGTTCTAAGATGATATTGTGTTGCCTGGGAGTAACAGCTGGATATTAAATATTACTTACTAAAAAACTAGATAAATGTTTCTTCACGGGTTTGGTTCAAGAAATCGATGTCTTCAATAAAAATATTTATTTTTTCTGCATGAAAATATCAAATGTTTAAATTTTTGAATTATGGTACAATGTTGAATTGAGGAAACTTAAACGTAATAAACAAATACATTTAATAAAATGGACATTTAATAAAGAAACATTTAATAAATAAATAATAAAAGTGATTATATTGTTATAGTGTCCAATGGTGAGCAGGAAAAAAAACATTGCAGTTAATTTTTTCCTCATTGATATCATATTGCATACCATTGCTAACTTTTTACACAAGTCAAACAAGTTCAGAAAACACCAGTTCCAGGAACCTGTAGTGACCTATTTACGCACTTTTGCACACATCACAAAAAAGCAGATGTTAGAGGTTGGTTTCGTATGACTGTGTGGGATTTGCCTTTCGTAGCCTTTCGTACCTTGCGTTCATTTAAGTGATCTTTTTCTCAAATGATTCTTAACTGTATTCTTAATGATTCTAAATGATGAGCTATGCTGTGTCATTGTTTGACATGAAACAAATAAATGTAACACACATTGAAATACAAACCCGATTAAAAAAAAGTTGGGACACTGTACAAATTGTGAATAAAAACAGAATGCAATGATGTGGAAGTTTCAAATTTCAATATTTTATTCAGAATACAATATAGATGACATATCAAATGTTTAAACTGAGAAAATGGATCATTTTAAGGGAAAAATAAGTTGATTTTAAATTTCATGGCATCAACACATCTCAAAAAAGTTGGGACAAGGCCATGTTTACCACTGTGTGGCATCCCCTCTTCTTTTTATAACAGTCTGCAAACGTCTGGGGACTGAGGAGACAAGTTGCTCAAGTTTAGGAATAGGAATGTTGTCCCATTCTTGTCTAATACAGGCTTCTAGTTGCTCAACTGTCTTAGGTCTTCTTTGTCGCATCTTCCTCTTTATGATGCGCCAAATGTTTTCTATGGGTGAAAGATCTGGACTGCAGGCTGGCCATTTCAGTACCCGGATCCTTCTTCTACGCAGCCATGATGTTGTAATTGATGCAGTATGTGGTCTGGCATTGTCATGTTGGAAAATGCAAGGTCTTCCCTGAAAGAGACGACATCTGGATGGGAGCATATGTTGTTCTAGAACTTGGATATACCTTTCAGCATTGATGGTACCTTTCCAGATGTATAAGCTGCCCATGCCACACGTACTCATGCAACCCCATACCATCAGAGATGCAGGCTTCTGAACTGAGCGCTGATAACAACTTGGGTTGTCCTTGTCCTCTTTAGTCCGGATGACATGGTGTCCCAGTTTTCCAAAAAAAACTTCAAATTTTGATTCATCTGACCACAGAAGAGTTTTCCACTTTGCCACAGTCCATTTTAAATGAGCCTTGGCCCAGAGAAAACGCCTGCGCTTCTGGATCATGTTTAGATATGGCTTCTTTTTTGGCCTATAGAGTTTTAGCCGGCAACGGCGAATGGCACGGTGGATTGTGTTCACCGACAATGTTTTCTGGAAGTATTCCTGAGCCCATGTTGTGATTTCCATTACAGTAGCATTCCTGTATGTGATGCAGTGCTGTCTAAGGGCCCAAAGATCACGGGCATCCAGTATGGTTTTCCGGCCTTGACCCTTACGCACAGAGATTGTTCCAGATTCTCTGAATCTTTGGATGATATTATGCACTGTAGATGATGATAACTTCAAACTCTTCTGATATCTCTTCCGCAGCATTGGGGGAATTGGTGATCCTCTGCCCATCTTGACTTCTGAGAGACACTGCCACTCTGAGAGGCTCTTTTTATACTCAATCATGTTGCCAATTGACCTAATAAGTTGCAAATTGGTCCTCCAGCTGTTCCTTATATGTACATTTAACTTTTCCGGCCTCTTATTGCTACCTGTCCCAACTTTTTGGAATGTGTAGCTCTCATGAAATCCAAAATGAGCCAATATTTGGCATGACATTTCAAAATGTCTCACTTTCAACATTTGATATGTTATCTATATTCTATTGTGAATAAAATATAAGTTTATGAGATTTGTAAATTATTGCATTCCTTTTTTATTCACAATTTGTACAGTGTCCCAACTTTTTTGGAATCGGGTTTGTAAATATGAAACACCTATATAATATAAGAAGTTGCTTTCGGCTGCTCCCTGTTCGGGGTCGCCACAGCGGACCAACTGGTCCGCACAACAACTTGGCAAATGTTTCACGCCAGATGCGCTTCCTGACGCAACCCTCCCATTTTTCCGGGCTTGGGACCAGCACTGCATCCAGTGGCTGGGAATCGGGCCCAGGCCTTCCGCATGATAGGCGAGAAGCCTACCACTGAGCCACCAATGCCCCAATAAACACCTCAATAATATATAATATATAAATAACTGCCATGTGTTTTCTGCACTATTGACTATGACAGGGGAATGTTGAAAGAAAATTTCCATTAAAATAAAAACATGAAAAAAAATGTTACATGAAATTCCTTAGTTAAAAAGGTCATTAAGACTGATCAGCAAGGTGACTCAGTGACACACACACAACAGACAATTTAGAGATGCCAGTTAACCTACAATGCATGTCTTTGGACTGGGGGAGGAAACCAGAATACCCGGAGGAAACCCCCAAGGCACGGGAAGAACATGCAAACTCAACACACACACGGCGGAGGCGGGAATCAAACCCCCAACCCTGGCAAATGTGCTAACCACCAAGCCACCGTGCCCCCCTTGCCTATATTTTTAAAATATAAAAAATATAAGACACACTTTGAAGCAAAACTTGAAAAAGGAAGAGTAATAAATAAAAATAATTTATAACCATAAACATTGTGTTGGACCCCCTTTTGCTGCCAAAACAACCCTGACCCATCAAAGCATGGACTCCACTAGTGTGCTCTGGTATCTGCTACCAAGATGTTAGCAGCAGATCCTTTAAGTCCTGTAAGTTGTGAGGTGGGGCCTCCATAGATCAGACTTGTTTGTCCAGTACATCCCACAGATGCACGTTTGGATTGATATCTGGGGAATTTGGAGGCCAAGTCAAAACCTTTGTCATATTCCTCAAATCCTTTATGAACATTTTTTTTTATCTGGGGACTTTGGAGGCCAAGTCAACACCTCAAACTCGTTTTTGTGCTCATCAAACCATTTTGCTTTATCCTGCTGAAAGAGGCCACAGCCATCACGGAATGGTCTGCAACAATGCTTAGGTAGGTGGTACGTGTCAAAGTAATATAAACATCAATGGCAGGACCCAAGATTTCCCAGCAGAACATTGCCCAAAGCATGTACACTGCCTCCGCTGGCTTACTTTCTTCCCACAGTGCATCCTGGTGCCATGTGTTCCCCTGGAAAGCAACACACACGCACCCGGCCATCCACGTGATGTAAAAGAAAACATGATTCATCAGACCAGGCCACCTTCTTCCATTGCTCCGTGGTCCAGTTCTGATGCTCACGTGCCCATTGTTGGTGTTTTCGGCAGTGAACAAGGGTCAGTATGGGCACCCTGACTGGTCTGCAGCTATGTAGCCCCATACTGTGACGGTGCGCCACCAGCGCCGGAAGAGGCCGGATCCATACGCGGAACCGGCGAAAGGGAGAGAGAGGAAGAGAAAACAGTCAGAGAGTCGGCAACGGGGAAGCGGTAATCCAAAGCGTCAAAACAGAAAGGGTAATCCAAGAGAGTAATCCAGTAAGCAAGCAAAGTCCAATAACCAATCCACACAGTGTCATAGAAAATCCCAAAGAAGAAACCCAGGGTCATACACAGAAATCCAGCCGAAATATCACAAAGGATAGCGCTCAATATGTCCCATTAGAAAACAATATCTCGCGAAGAGCAGGAAGTGCACACACGTATTTGAGCCCACCGAAACCGGAAGTGGCTCAAAACGCGGGCGACAGCTCCCTCTTGCGGTCAGATCTCGGCCGAGTCGTGACAGAGCCCCCCCCTCTAGGAACACCTCTGGGGGTTCTGCGCTGAGGCCGCCCCCTGGGCCGCGGGCCTAGTTGGGTGGTCGCGGTGGAAGTCCTCAATCAGCGAAGGATCCAAGATGTCAGAGGCGTCCACCCATGACCGCTCCTCAGGGCCGTATCCCTCCCAGTCCACGAGGTACTGGAGGCGTGACCGCAGTCGTCTGGAGTCCAGCAGGGACCGCACCTGGTAAGCCGGCGACCCCTCGATGTCCAGGGGCGGCGGCGGATCCCCACCGACCACCGACTCCCCAGTGGGAACGTGCGCAGGCTTGAGAAGAGATGTGTGGAAGGTGGGGCAGATGCGATAAGATGCCGGGAGCCGAAGTTGATACGCCACAGGATTCACCTGATGGACGATCTCGAATGGCCCGATGAACTTGGGGCTGAGTTTCCGGCAGGGCAGCTTGAGGCGGAGGTTCCGGGTGGACAACCACACCATCTGCCCGACTTGGTAGGCAGGGTGCGGGCGACGATGTCGGTCGGCCTGGATCCTCTGCCTCCTCACTGCCCTCTGAAGCCGTACATGGGCCCGCTCCCAGACCTCCTGACTGCGTCGGTACCACTCCTCCACAGCCGGGACGCTGGAGGGTTCCCCCAACCAAGGGAACAGTGGGGGCTGGTACCCCAGCACACACTGAAAAGGCGTCAGGCCTGTGGAAGAGTGTGTGAGGGAGTTTTGGGCGTATTCGGCCCAGGGCAGTAGTAGGCTGCAGTAACTCCGCAGGAAGCGGCCTATCTCCTGGTTAAGGTGCTCCGCCTGACCATTAGATTGGGGATGGTGACTCGAACTCAAGCTCACCCCAACGTCCAGTCGCGCGCACAGCGCTCTCCACACCCGAGAGGTGAACTGCGGGCCCCGGTCCGACACAATGTCCTCTGGGAGCCCAAAGTTCCTGAAAACATGGGCGAACATGGCGTCCGCCGTTTGCATGGCAGTGGGCAAACCTTTGAGGGGAACCAGCTTGCACCCCCTTAGACAAGCGGTCCACCACAACCATGATCGCCATAAAGCCCCCTGAGTCTGGCAGGTCCGTGAGGAAATCCATGCAGAGGTGCGACCAGGGGCACCGTGGAACCGGAAGGGGCTCCAGTAGTCCCTCGAGGGCGCTGATGGCTAGTCCGTGCCTGGGCACAGGTGGCACATTGTCGGACAAAGTCCTCAACATCAGAGCCCAAGGAGGGCCACCAGAACCGTCGGCTGACCAGCTGAGCAGGGTCGGCGGGAACCTGGGTGTTCCAAGCTGGGTGCCTTTGTGCACCCACCGCATCACCTGAGGCCGGAACTGCCACGGGACAAAGAGTCGACGTGGGGGACAGTCAGCGGGAGGCGGTTCCTCGGAGTGGGCCTGCCGAATCTCGCCCAAGGGGGTCCCACCGGACCAGTGCCAAAGGGGGGGGAAGAGCGGGGTGGTCCCCCCCTCGGATTGCCAGGACAGAGTGTCCGCCTTGCCATTCTTGGACCCAGGGCGGTAGGATACGGTGAACTGAACCGGGTGAAGAATAGTGCCCATCTGGCTTGTCTGGGGTTCAGGCGTTTGGCCCCGCGCAGGTACTCCAGGTTTCGGTGATCTGTCAAAACTTGTGTATTATGACACCTTTCTATCAGAACCAGCATTAACTTCTTGAGCAATTTTAGCAACAGTAGCTTGTCTGTTGGATCGGACCACACAGGCCTTCGCTCCCCTCGTGCATCAATGAGCCTTGGCCGTCCATGACCCTGTCGTCAGTTCACCACTGTTCCTTCCTTGGACCACTTTGGCAAGGTCTGGGAAAACCCCACAATAGCTGCAGTTTTGGAGATGCTCTAATCCAGTCATCTAGCCATCACAATCTTGGCCCTTGTCAAACTTGACAAAATGTTTACTTGCTGCCTAATATATCCCACTAACAGGTGCCATGATGACGAGATAATTAGTGTTATTCACTTCACCTGTCAGTGCTCATAATTTCAATTTCTATTATCAACGTTCTTTGTTTTTCCAGTCATCTCACCACTAGTTACACAGAAAAGGTAAATGAAAATGGGGAAGTGGTTGGCCAGTTTACTGATCCTGAGTTTAAATCCCAGCACTGTCACGCCTTGGTTGTCCCATCCTTTGGATAAAAGCGCAAACATTTCCATTTCTCAACTCTCTACCTCTGCAAGAAGAAGGGTTTTCTGTTTTTAATGACTTGCTTGAAAAAAGTTACACAAATTCATTTAGATAAGTTGAGATTAGATAAGCAGAATATCTAATACAGATAGTATGGAGTCCATTCATATTAAAAACTAGTTGATGAACTACAGCTAGTCTTATTTTATATGTTTATCTGCTCTGCTACTTTATTTTTATCTCAATTCGTTCTAGCTGAGTTGATGACCCTTACTTTGGTAGGGCAAGAAAACTTGACCTAGGAGAATGTTGAGAACAGTTCTTACAGCAGTAGTAGCACATATATATACCCATACTAGCTCAGATTAACAATAAAGCAGTATCTCTATTGAGCAGAAACCTCAATACTTTTGTAGTGAAAAGTTTCAGGCTACCAGATCGTCAATCCATACAACTGTTTTTCAGAATATTCTAGATTGCAGACTATTTTTAATTCAGTACAGATGTCTAGGGAGTTTTTTTTTTTATATATATATTTGGTGCTGTGGCCACAAATTCAACCCAAATAAAATAACTAAATTTTCTACTACTACTACTACTACTACTACATTTGCTACTACTACTACTGCTACTACTGCTAATACTACTACTAATAATAATATCAATAACACCACAAAAGGTGTTAAAACCAAAATTTTAGGGCTGTATTTTATGCAACACAATGAAATGATTATTATTTCTGGTCACATATTTGAACGGGGAGAGGGGATTTTTTTTTAAAACAGGTGAAATTTCCATAATCAAGCTCACTTTACAACCACAAACACGTGGCTAGAATATTTGTTTTATGTCACCCACAACCACAGAAGTTGAGAACAGAGACCTTGACTCAGGGCCATTAATAACAAAACAAAAATTTAAAGGTCTTATAGCTTAAAGGAATCACTCCACTTAGTAACACAAACCTGTTTTTATTTCTGTCCTGCTAATAAAAAAATGAATACATCGTACATATATTACATCTTCCACATAATTGGTGAGAATCGGCATTTCACTGTGAGCTTGTATTTGTTCAGAGAGTCCTGTGCATGATGCAGGTCTCACAGTAGAACAGAGAAAAGCAACCTCTAGTCTAGTCAGTCGAGGCACATTTGTGACGTGACCTAACCAAGAGGTGTGGTCTTTACTATATTTGAGTAATTTCAGAGAAATTGAAAGTTGTAACAGAAGGTGAAAGTGATCAATAATGGTTTCAGGACATACGAGAAACACAAAAAAAACATCATGTCTTTATAATGTTCACATTGAGCATCAACTACATTGTCATACATGTGTTTAAATCGAGAGTGAAAATAAATTTTCTGTGTGGTCAGTAAGTTTAAAATGTCATCATGGGCATGTACAGATGTGAAGATGTCCTATATACTGAGATTCTCTAAAGCAATCATGTACTTCAGCTGTCTAAACCAAACCTACAGCTTTTACAGTAATACTTTCTTGCGTAAAAAAAAAATTAGTAGTGAGCAAAAGTAGTGAGCAAGTGAAAAACTACAAATTCCATTTCCCTTTAGTGAAATGGAAGAGGATTTATTTAGATTGCAAAGAGGATGTAAAAACAGGTTTCACTAATCAAATCCTACATTACCTTGCCATTTATAATCCCATTCTCTTGAGTAGAAAGTGATTTAAAATGCAATAATAGCAAAAAAATACAATCCAAACTCCTACAGCAATAAAACAACACAACCTCCACTGTCCAATAAGAGACTTAATTTGAATACAGCAAGAAAGAAGCTAGACATTTACACGTGAGGCATCTGAAAGCAACATAGCTCATCTCTTTTGAGATCACAAAAGTCCCCTCCTCTACAAAATGTGTGGTTTGTGGTCATGCAGCAAAGGTGCTTGTACTTCAAAAAGAGTAATAACATGCTGACATGAGTTGCTCAGGGTTTCAGTTTGAAACAAAAGAACAGATGACACTTATTATAGAAGGAGGTAAAGCTTGTGGCTCTGCTCGCTATGGCAGGCAGAATCGTGCACTGGACTATTACTGATGTCTGACCTGCTTTACATCAGGACCAGTCTGTGTACCAGAAGCCATGAAGACTAGAGCACATGAAGTAGGACTTTTGGTGCTTGTTGTTGCTGTGTTTGTTCATAAAGGTATGTTTCTCTTATAATATACTGTAGTGATATTAAGTAGTATCAAACACAGTCAACAACCACAAAACGTAGATGTTACTGATATGTTGCCCAAACTGTATAGAGGTTAAACTAAAGATTTGATTGATTTAAAATGTGAAATGGAAGCAATATTCCTACATATAATATAATGCCTCCATTTATCTGTGAAGAATATTTAGCAAATGTCTTTGTGGAATCTAACAGGACTTGATAAAAATGTCAATACATGGGGACCAGGTGACAAGTCTACAGAGGCTCATAAGTATTTTGCTGTATTTCATTTTGACGTAAATAAAGTCTTCAAGGTTCAAAAAAGAAACAAAATACTGCACATTGATTTCTGACAGTATTTGTACATACTGTAGATTATGAGATGATTAAAAGTACTGAATAAAATGCCCATTCCTGGTCTAATCCTGCTGTCCTTACAGGTGCAACATGCAGCGTCTCGAGCCCACAATGTTACAAAAATACCACTAGACCCGATGATGATTTCTTGTGTGAATGGCAGGACCGGGACCATTCTCCAGATGCTATTTATACCATTTTTATGCAGTATGTTATTTCATTTTATAATGTTCTCTCCTGTTATTTTCATTTTCATTTTCTGTGGCTGTCCTCATGCCAGCACACATAAATACCCCCATTTTCCCCCTTTTGTCTAAAAACAGTTTCTCAGATTGGATATTTCTGGTATGAGCTGCAGCCAGATTGGTGAAAGAATGCAGCACATTTTTATTCAAATCGCTTAATAACAACCTGACTCTGTTTCTCTCCAGGACTTCATCTGTTAATGATTTTTCATATTCTAACCAGTTCAAAGCTGATAACCGGTTGTACAAAGTACTACCTGTAGAAGATCTAATTACGACACGTCTTTTAGACATAAGGGTGCACAGAAAAGTATTCAACGTGACCTGCAGCTCACCAACCATCTCTGTGTTCCTGAATAATTCAGGTAGGACTTAAGAATCATTTTAATAAATCCCACTACATGCTTACTACAGTTTGGCTTGAAAGCTAGTCTACATCGGTTTGCAAGATTGTATTGTTTAAAGTACGGCTGCTCGGCCAACTCCTCAGTACTAGCATTTCCTGCTGCCTGTGTGTTCAGTCGTGACTTTCTACATCCTTTTTGCAGTTTCTGGTCATGGACTTATTCTTATAGCACTTCTATCACTGCCATCATTTTCATTTTTTTGATCAATAGTGTTTGCCAAATAAATAAGTATAAATTTAGTGTAAATGCACAACCAGCCTGCCTTGCTAAAATAGACCTTTATATGCCAAATGCTCTGATGTCAAAAGACTGGTAGCTCATTGTTCCTTTTTTTTTGTGAGCAGTTAAATACAGCTCACCCAAAATAGAGAAAAAGATAAGGTCAGCTGAAAACCTCATATTAAGTTGGCCAAGAGTGAATGACAACAAAGGTGCTATTTATGAGGTCCGATGGAAGAAGATCAATGAATCATGGCAGAATGTAAGGGATTTCTTTTCTTTTCTTTTCTTCCTTTTCACCATATGCAGTGTCATGATGTACACACTAATCTAATATATATTTTTCAATTTCAGAAGACCTTTAAAACTGAGGATGGCACAAAAGAGGGTCTGTTTCCCTTCTTATTATTTTGACTAAAATCTTGTCCTTCATGTACTCCTGTTATAAGAGATTTAATAAATGTATTCGATTAGCTACTGGGTTTGGGAAGTGTTGTAATGACTGATGTTGTAGAGGCCACTGTACGCTGATCTCAGTACCTTGCACCCTCAATCACTGAAGTTTCTTTACAGCTCACTAATCAGCATCATCGTATGTGTGAGCCTTAAAGTACACAGAGTTGTGAAGCAGGAAAGACTTCATTAGTAGAAGTGATGTAACTTTTTCAAAACTGCCGCTGATGCTGAAAGTAATAAATGTGCAATTGTAGAAATGTAAAATAAAAAGGATTCTGATGTGCTGTACTGTGTGTTTTCACACACTCCAGGTAATTTGGACTCCTACACATTGCAGCTACAGGAGCACACAGTGTACCAGGTCCAAATTCGACGCAGGGCCAAACAAAGTCTCCTCTGGGGTGACTGGAGCCAGACCGCTGACATTCCCATTGGTGACTTCCTGATGCTACTACTACTACTACTACTACTAATAATAATAATAATAGCTTTGATATTTACAGTAGTGGCTTCTAACCATAGATGTTATTGGGACAGGACAACATTAAATAATATTCAGTCGAGAAGTTAAGAAATCACACTTGACTTGACTTATGTTATAGGCTACTTTATTGTGCTTTTTTATTAACACCCCTTAATAAGCAGTTGAGAGTCAGGAAGACTTTAACTTCTAAAAAACTAACACAACCTTAAGAAACTAACTTTGTACACCACTTGTCACTGAGAGGACAGAATGATGTCTGGTCTTCATTTGCACACATTTATAAAATATAGCCCTGTCAATATTTTTTATCATGGCTTTATTAAGATCAGATGATAGAATTTTATATCCAGTTCATATAATTATGATGGTTTCTCTTAATCCAGAGACAAAATAACAAACTAGTCAAATAACATACTAGTTATATTTTGTTTAGGAAAAGCAATTAGCTATGCCCTACTCACAAACAAAATGTTTATATAACACTGCATGGGAAGCATCATTCCTGCCCCGCTGGGCCTTTTTTCTTAGTGCCATAAAGAACATTTTGTGCAATGAAAACATTCTATGGATGTTAAAGGTTCTTTACAGAACCACTCACCCTGACAAGAACCACTGAAGAACCTTCATTTTTAAAAGTACAGAACGTGCATCTAGAAAGATGACCAGATACATGGAAAATCTGTTATGTAACAACCCCACCTGGATATATCATTCACTGTCTACTGCTTATCCGAACTACACTCGGGTCACGGGGAGCCTGTGCCTATCTCAGGCATCAAGGCAGGATACACCCTGGACGGAGTGCCAACCCATCGTAGGGCACACACACACTATGGACAATTTAGAGATGACAATCAACCTACCATGCATGTCTTTGGATTGGGGGAGGAAACCATAGTACCCGGAGGAAACCCCTGAGGCACAGGGAGAACATGCAAACTCCACACACACGGCGGAGGCGGGAATCGAACCCCCAACCCTAGAGGTGTGAGGCAAACGTGCTAATCACTAAGTCACCGTGCCCCCCGTGGATATATCATATTTAATATATTATATCTGCTGTTGACTTTCAATGAAACCAACTGTCAGGACAGCGAGACTTAACCGGATGTGATATTTTCAATCTTTGGCTGTAGTGTTTTGTCAGTCTGTCAGTTACATTTTTAGTAAATGCATTGCAGTGGTCTAAGTGAGAAGGAAAGCATGACTCAGCTTTGTAGAATCTTACGATATACGCTATATCACTCAGCAAGTAATCACCTTGTACTTTAATGTCAGTTTGACTTATATGAAGTGGGCTGTTTCTGTCTCAGGCATTTCTCTGGTTACTGGGTGTATTATTTCAACAAATGAACATGTCACTGGCTTTTTTTTCCCAGAAATTCAACAGCCTGTTGTCCAGTGGAGAGAAAAAACACATGAACAAAAACGGGAAATCACACTGAAATGGAATGTATGTTTCTGAGCAAGTACTAAAAAAATTCATTTTTACAATGGATTACAAAGAAGTCAATAAAAGACAATATGCATGTATTTTTTTTTTCCCAGAATCCACCTCCTGAAGCCTCTTTTGGAGGTGTCTCATATAATCTGACTCTGAATTTACCTTGCGAAAAAACGAAAATACATACAATTAGGAAAAACACGTTCAAAACTGTGGCTACTTATTCTGAAGCCAGAGTGTCTCTCATTGCTATAAACAACGTAGGAAGCTCACCCTCTCAGGAGATCATCATTCCTCCTGTCAAACATCTCAAATGTAAGCGTCATTAACGAGAAAAACTATTAGGTATTATGTAGCCTAGCATAGGACTGAAGTGTCATCTCTCAGTTGTATATCTGTTTGTGTCTCTTAAAGACTGCCAGAGTGATTTCCACAGCGATTCGGTACAAAAACGTAAACACTACTGCTTGGAGTGGTATAAACTCGAAGATGGTGAGACCCGACCAGCAAAAGTAAGCATGTCGAGGTCTGATACACTCGAAGACATTAAAAAAGGTACGAATGGGAAATATGTTACTAAAATGTGCAACATGTCTATCATATGATTGCAATAACACACTAAATCTAATGAGTTTGATTTCAGACATGGAGAATTTTGTGCGTTATTACTACTTTCTTCACACTGGACGAAACCAAAAGCGACGCACAGACATGTCATGTCCTGTTTATTCTAAAGAAGGTGGTAAGTTTATTAGCCTATAAGTGGGTTGACTCTTATATGGTATGCCTGACAAGAGTTTGTAGGAAATCACCTATTAAAAAGGATTGTTTTTTTTCTTCTCGGCAGTACCTTCTTCACAGCCGAAAAACGTCACAGTTTTAAATATCACACATGATTCAGCTGTGCTGTGGTGGCAATCAATTCCCGTGCAGGAGCAGCATGGGTTCCTGAAGCATTATGTAATACGGGTTTCAAGAGAAGGCCACAATGAAACAGGTGAGGGCATTTTACCGTTCATTTGAAACTCTTTTTACCAGAGACCAAAAAATTAAATTTGTGTCTGTTTTGTTGTGCCCTTGTTCAGCATTGAATGTCTTTGTCACGTCCCACTCCACAGTGCTGCTTAATGGCTCATATAAATGTAGACACTCCTACAATGGGAAAGTATTTTCTTAGAAAAGAACAAAAAAACAAAAACAAGGTTAGATGTTTCTAAATGGTGATATCAAACCAGTTTCTGCTCTCTGAGATGCCCCATATGTTTGTCCATGAGCATCTAGAATTTGAAGGTGTTATCTTCAACCACTAAAATTCTCTGTAAGGTTGGTAAAAGGTAAAAGCATCTCACACTGATAGCCAACTGTCCTGACTGAATTTGTATCAGACTTGTGGCAACAGAATAATTCATTTGTTCATGCTGATACTGAGGCTCCAAAAACTCCATCTCAGATCAGATATCTGGTTAAACAATACTTGTTTGAGTAACACCCATCTACATTAAGCCCTGAGTGTACTTGATTACGCAAAAACATTCAGGCTGATTTATTAGCAGGGTCTCCATGGGACTGTGTCTTTTACAAATTAGATCATATTTGTGTATTTTGTGTTAATATTTATGGATTTTGTGGAGTTTCTACCTTAAATGCATAGGCAGGTGTCCATAAAAGCTAGATTTACTATAGCCTCATTGTCAACTTGGTAAAACTGTTTGCAATAACAAATGAATCACTTATCAAGGTGCAACATTTGCTTCAACTTGTTTCTGCCATTTGAAGACAAGTCTTTCAAAACTTCGTCTAAGTATCTAATAATAACAGTGAGACGTTTTCTTAAAATAATGACTTAAATGGCAACAGCACACAGTTTTTGAAGGAGTTCAGTAGGTAGTTTGTTCCAAACATCTTGAAAACCTAACTACAGTGGACGTAGGCTGCCTCAAATCCTTCTGCCTCTTCATCTAATCCCAGACTGGATGATGTTGAGATCAGTAGGGGCCAAACCATCACTTCCAGGACTCCTTGTTTTTCTCTACGATGAAGATAATTCTTAATGATATTGGCTGGTATGTTTGGGGTTGTTGTCCTGCTGCAGAATAACTTTGGGGCCAATCAGATGCCTCCCTGATGGTACTGCATGATGGATAAGTATCTTCCTGTATTTCTCAGCATTGAGGACACCATTAATCCAGAACAAATCTCCAACTCCATTTCAAGAAATGCAGCCCCAAACTTGCAAGGGCCCTCCACCATGCTTCACTGTTGCCTGCAGACACTCATTATTGTACCTCTCTCCAACCCTTTGGCGAACAAACTATCTCCTGCTACAGCCAAATGACTCATCAGTCCAGAGGCCCGTTGCCCTTTACCAGCAGTGCAGTTCCTATGTTTTTGTGCATAGTTGAGTCACTTAGCCTTGCTTCCACGTCAGAGGTCAGGCTTTTTGGCCACAATTCTTCCATGAAAACCACTTCTATCCAGATTTCTCCAGACCGTAAGTGGATGTACCTGGGTCCCACTGGTTTTCGCCAGTTCTTTGCTGATGGCACTGCTGGACATTTTCCGATGTGAAAGGGAAGTGAGCATGATGCGTCTTTTATCTGCTGCATTAAGTTTCCTTGGCTACTGCGTCTACGCTCCTCAACATTGCCTGTTTCTTTGTGCCTCTTCACAATAGCTTGAACATCACATGTTGAAACCCCAGTCTGCTTTAAGGTCTCTGCAGACTGAGACCTTGCTGATGCAGTATAATGACCTTGTATCTTGTTGCTGTGCTCAGTCTGGCCATAGTGTATGACCTGTGACATGAAACTGACTTCCAAATCCTCACCTTAGTACAGAGTTTTTTTGTTTGTCACCCAGGTTTAAGCTACAACACAGCTGTTTCTGTTCCAGTTAATGACTGTTTCAACCTACATATGAAATTGATGATCATCAGCACCTGCTTTGTATAAACTTGACTCTGATCCTACAAAGTGTAAAAAGTGTGCAAGATGCTGGTTTGAAGTCACAGGGTTGTCACACCAAATACTGATCTGATTTCAATTTTTCTTTTATTAGCTCACTAAAGTTAAAAATAAAGTACAGCATAGACAGTACAGTACAGTACAGCATAGAATACAGTAAAGCATCATTTCACTGGACTTGAATTGGACATTTATTTATTTGGGATCTTATTAAGTAAGTTAATAAGACTTAACTTAAGTCTTATTAAGTAACTCATGACTAAATATTTTTAACATTTTCTTCTGAGGTAGTCCGCAATTGTCATGGTGCTGTCCGCAATTCCTTTGTGCAATTCTTACTACTAGGAATCTTCTTAACATTTTGATCATTTTTCCTCTTGTATCTCCATTCTTTCTCTCAGACCACCATGAAGTCACAGCAAACAAAACCAGTTTCCTTCTCAGGAACCTCGAGCCTGGCTTCTCTTACACACTCAGTATTGCTGGGAGAACTAATATCGGTGAAGGGCCTAATTCCACTAGAACCTTCTTCACGCTCAGTTATTCTGCGGCTGACAATGGTGTGCATTACTTTTAAAATTATGATTCATTTGCATGTTATAAGTGTTATTACTCAATAATGTAAAGCAGGACAGTAACCGTATGAAAATGAATAACTGCACAACCCAGGATCGTTTCTGCATCCCACGATATGTGAGAATAACTTCATATTTTTAAAGGGGATAACAGTACATAGTGCATAACACTGCAATAACAGGATACAAAAATATTGAACACACAAAATGTTTACTAAAGCTAATGACTATATATACATTGTTAAGGGTCCATGTGCTGCTATGAACATGTTCTTGTTCTTTTTCAAATATTTAACCCTTGCATTATGTTCGCTCTTTGGAACCTTTGGTACTGTTAAAGTGAAATTGACCAGGGGTTTTAAAAGCACTATGGAAATAAAACAAAACAAAACAAAACACATATTGTCTTTATCTCAATCCCAAACAATATAGATAACGTTTGTGATTAATGTTTGCAATTACTAAATCCCATTTACCAATAAAAGTGTGTGTATTTTTATCATTAATATATAATTTGTGTAACAAAATATACTATAATAAAGACCTTGGTGGCATAAATCTAGAAAAATAATAAAAAATAAAATGGATGGAACAATGTTTTAATTAATGCTTATTATTTTGAACTGATTTATCAAATGCAGGTGATGAACAACAATAGAAACACGAGAAACGAAAGATTACCACAGTCACTGGCTATGAAACAGCTCTCAAAAATGCATCTGCAAATGCGGTTGATTTGCAACAAATGCAAAAGACTTTTAGAAAAAATACAAAACAGGTCAATCTGAGCCAAACACCAATGTTAATGTCCTTATCACCATTTACCATCATACCGATAGCCATTCTCCTCCTCTGAAGTATGACTATGATCATACTAGAGTTGATAAATCTCTTCAGGTGCTTTTCTGTAAGCTGCACAGATTCAAAGGTACCACCAGTGACTTTTCTCTCTTTTAGGGTTGAAGATGGCCAAGATTATCTTAACTGTGTGTGCAGTTGTACTGATTTTTTCAATCGCATTATCTATTGCTATCAGAAGGCAAGTGCAAATCTAATTTATTTATTTATTATTTATTTCTAACACCATGTTATAAATTCTTTGTTTTGGTCTTTTTAATCATTTGATCTACATTTCAGGCTAAGGAGTAAGCTGTTACCAATAATCCCAAGTCCTGTGATCTCTCCAGCAGCTATGCCTCATATGGACAACCAGGTTAGAAAAACCCTGATCATTTAAATAGTGTTGGTGTATTTTTTTGGTTGATATTTAAACCTTTAAATTCAGAAGCATCATAGTTCTATTTAATTATGCCATCATTGCTTGACCTACATATGATTTCCAAGCTGTGGGGAAAAAACCCCTAAAAATAATATATTGTCAGCAAAGTGCAGAGTTGCACAGTGCAGCTTGAACATTTTGCAGACTTAAGGTTTAAAACTTTGTGTGTGTGCGTGTGTGTGTGTGTGTGCATGCATGTGTGTGAGCATTTAAGAGTATATCTGAGCTTAGTGACTTATTGTTATAGAATATGAAGCCCCTGAAAGAGAAGGTGGACGATGTCATTCTCTTACGCCGTGATGATAAGGATATACACAGCAGCTTTCTCAAACAGAAACACATCACTTCACTACAAGACTTTGAGGTCAGTGCGGACGAAGATGAGGATGACGATGAGGAGGATGATACAGAAAGTCGTTTCACTGGCTTAATCTCTAGTAACATAACAAGTTCCTTTCCGAATCCTAATTATAAAGGACAGTTGCTTCAGTTTACTGAGTCCCTGGAGATTGCAGACAAAGGGCAAATGGAAAGCTGTGAGGTCAACACCCCCACATACAAGAACGGCCTCTTTTTTTAAAAACAGTGCTGTGAACAATGAGGGGATATCAGTGCAATTATAACACATAGTTTACTGGAATCATTACCACAGCACTATGATCTGACCTTAAAACAAAAACACCACTGTGCGAAACTAAATGGCAGAATTAATTTGTTTCAATCCAACTCCGTTTACTCTACAGGATCCCTCAGGAGTAGTCTTATCTTCTGACAGCACTTGGATAGCTATGTAGATAGGCACTGTGTGTGTGTGTGTGTGTGTGTGTGTGTGTTTATATATCTCCAACTGCACTCATCTGCGGTGGTGCATGAACTGCATTGCTCGTATAGTTTTGTGGATCCTTTCTCACTTGTGATTTGTTCTGGATAAAAACATCGTCCAGTTCGATAAAGCGCTCTCACATCTGTAAGATATAAAAGGTCTATATGTTGGAAAATATATGAATTATTCTAGAGCATGATGCAATTGATGTACTGAGTTACCAAGTAATTTAAAAAATCAACACAAATCCAACAAAGATTTCTTTACAATTGGTTTTTAGTTTGCCATTTAACATGTGAGGTCGGAAATAACCAGGTTCTGAGAAATGTTCTGAGAGCTTCTCATCAAAAAGTTCAGTTGGTGGTGATTACTCACTCCAACACCCGGTTGTGGTCACAGGTATGTGTTTACTGTGCAGTAAACTGTGAGTAAAATGGCTAAGCTTCAAAGGCAGAAACATCAAATGATTACAACTGTATGGGAAAAAATAAGACATTTAACTGTAACACAAAATGATTTATATTAGCAGTGGCATAACTGTGTAACACCCATGTCAACCTGTAACTATAGTGGGTTAGTGTGCTGAAAAAATCGTTTGGTCACACTGATTTATCTACAGATCAGATAAGAATCAAGAGGAAATGAATGAAGTGCATCTGATTACATGTTGGATGTAGTGGTTTAACCATAGTTTCAATGTTATATGTGTCAGAAATCAATAAATAAACATGATGTGTGATGTGTTGATGTTGAATTCTTGAATCTGATTGGTCAGACAGGTGCTGATGCTTTTTTTTCTTTTTAACTATGATGTATCATTTGTGTACCAAGTTTATATTTAATGAGCACATTGAAATATGTTACTGTTTTTATAATAACAGCTAATTCAGAGGGGCAGAGGTTTCATGTAATTCGGCCCTTTAAATGTCGTTCATTCTGTAATACAACGTTTTTTACTAAAGCATGACTTTATGTTCCTAAACAGACTGGTACATGCTAATAATATAAATAAAAAGCCTGTCTTAACTTTTATGAAAGAGCTTTGTTTTATTATCTCTAAGAGAACCTTTGCGTTCCAAAAGTATGAAAAGTCTTTACGTTTTACTTCCTAATTTTCTACAGAGAGGAACCTTCTCTCCTCTGTAGACCCTCCTGTGACTATTTTCGAAACAATTATGTAGAAATGTTAGTATAGAAATGAATGCTTTGTCTTGTCTTGCCAGAACTACTGTCTGAGTTGTGCTGTTACAGAAAATGAATCATCATTCTTAATCTTCTGACCAGTCAGGATGAGAAGTCAACAATGCTGTGGTATAAACAACATCGTTACACAATTTAAAGAGAGAATTCATCTACAAGCCAATGAGGAATTGGATCTGAATCAGCATTAGGATACAGAATATATGCAACAGTGAGGGAGAAGCAGTAAAATGCCTCTAGGATGTAGTAGTACAAGAGATTGAGTGGTAGGGTCTCTACTAACACAAAACTGTTGTATATAGATAAAAATGTTACGACTAAGCAACAAAGAGGGAGACGTGTCTCTCTCTGAGAACACAAAACATGCAACCTGTTATACCTCTGAGTATGCATTGTAGTTAGTTAAAGTCTTTCTTTCTTTCTCTCTTGGTTTCCTGAAGAATTCCTGTTTCCCTGAGGTATAAAGGAAAGAATATAAGTTTCTGAAAAGGACAGATAATTATTATTAATAACAAGTCACATAAAGCATCTAAAAAGGTATCAGTATTTAAAATACCATCAACCAAGTCCATTATAAAAAAGTGTTAAAAATTTGTTGAAGATTTGCTGGAAAGATGATGCATATGCATACTGTAATGAAGATGGCGAAGGATGCAAAGCCACAAACAATTTATAGTTGAAACAAGTTTAAAATCACTTGGTAAGCTCCATCTCCATAACCACATGCTGTTTGGAGTGCTCTGGTACTTTTTTAACATTTGCATGTTTAGAAAAAGGAGGTCTGCGTTACAAGGAAAGGAACTGATACCCACTGTACAACAAGGCAACGGATCATTGGTGCTTGGTCACTTGTGAAAACTGGTCACGAATTCTGCTAAATATATACAGTGACATCTTGCTTGAAACCTGGCTGCCTCTACCAGATAGTTAAGATGTCTCTAAAATTTACAGTGCTGTTTTGAACCACACACATTTTCAGGGGAAGCTTCACAGAATATTAATTGTGGTGGGTCAAATTAACAATTTCAGAAAAATTGCCAAATGATTTGTGGTTCAAAACAATTTTGTAAAACAGTCATATGTTTTATGACCATTGCATATGTTATTCATTTAATATATTGATTAATGTTCGTTCCATGTAGGCTGCTGATCCATCATGAGTTAGAGAAGACATGAATGTCTTCTGCTGCCATCTCCTGGTCAATTCACAGAGTACAACACAACACAATCTGTTCTCCATTAAACTTGAGAGGTACACCGTCGAACAAAACAACTCCAGCATCTGATATAAAAGTTGGATCATTTCATTAATGTCAAGTCATTTCAATGCACTTCACTTTGCCCTTACGATACTTGGGGGACATTCCATATGTACATATGACAGTTTAATTCTGATTTCTCACAATCTTTATTCACAGTTAAACAAGGGACAAAGGCAGTGACGGCCGGTCAATAGGGGGCACCGCCCTCTTAAAGCTAGCCAGAGAAGAAAGCTACTTTACCACATTAACAATAATTATATATTTTAATAACGAAATAAAATAATCTAGCCATGGGGGTCACAGTCCAGTGACTTCTGTGCCTGTCCCAAGCCCAGATAAATAGAGAGGGTTGTGTCAAAAAGGGTATCTGGCATAAAACATTGCCAAATTTCATCATGCGAATCGTCAGAACGAATTTCATACCGGATCGGTCGAGGCCCGGGTTAACAACGACCGTTGGCCTACAGGGCACCGGTGGAAATTGGGCTACTGTTGGTCGAAGAAGTAGATGAGGGAGGAGAGTGCGCAGACAGAGAGAGAAGAGGAAAGGTAAGAGTGTAGGACTGAGAATAGGAACGCTGAATGTTGGTACTATGACAGGGAAAGGTAGAGAGCTGGCTGATATGATGGAGATAAGGAAGGTGGATATACTGTGTGTACAGGAGACCAGGTGGAAGGGTAGCAAGGCTCGTAGTATAGGAACAGGATTCAAGCTATTTTATTATGGTGTGGATAGTAAGAGAAATGGTGTAGGTGTGGTCCTGGAGGAGGAGTTTGTGAGGAATGTTCTGGAGGTGAAGAGAGTGTCAGACAGGGTGATGAGTCTGAAGTTAGAGATTGAAGGGGTCATATTGAATGTTGTTAGTGGCTATGCCCCACAGATAGGTTGTGAGTTAGATGAGAAAGAAAGATTCTGGAGTGAATTAGATGAGGTGATGGAGAGTATTCCCACGGTGAGAGAATGATGATAGGGGCGGATTTTAATGGACAAGTTGGTGAGGGGAACACAGGTGATGAGGAGGTGATGGGCAAGTTTGGAGTTAAGGAAAGGGACCTTGAAGGACAGATGGTAGTGGACTTTGCTAAGAGGATGGACATGACTGTGGTTAAAACTTATTTTCAGAAGAGGGAGGAGCATAGAGTGACAAGAGTGGAGGTAGGAGAGTGGAGGTAGGAGCACACAGGTAGACTACATCCTATGTAGAAGAGGCAATCTGAAAGAGATTAGTGACTGTAAAGTGGAAGTGAGAGAGAGTGTAGCCAGACAGCATAGGATGGTGGTGTATAGGATGACTTTGATGGTCTGTAAGAAGAAGAGAAGGTCAGAGATAGAGAAGAAAACCAAGTGGTGGAAGCTGAAAAAGGAGGAATGTTGTGTGGGATTTAGACAGAAGTTGAGGCAGGCTCTGGGTGGTCAGGTAGTGCTGACAGATGACTGGGAAACTACAGCAGAAGGGATCAGGGAGACAGGAAGAAAGGTGCTGGGTGTGTCATCTGGAAGGAGGAAAGAAGATAAGGAGACTTGGTGGTGGAATGAGGAAGTTCAGGATAGTATCCAGAGGAAGAGGTTAGCCAAGAAGAAGTGGGACATGGACAGGACTGAAGAGAATACTTCTACTTCTACTCTTTTTTCCCTCCCATTTTCCTCATTCATCAGCTCTTCAAAGTACTCCTTCCATCTCCTCTGTACACTCTCCTCACTTGTGAGCACCCTTCCATCTCTATCCTTAATAACTCTAGCTTGCTGCACATCCTTCCCATCTCGATCCCTCTGCCTAGACCAACTGCCTTTCCACTTTTCATCCTCTTCAAACCCTTCCTGACTTCATTCATTCATTGTCTACCGCTTATCCGATCTACTCTTGGGTCACGGGGAGCCTGTGCCTATCTCAGGCATCATTGGGCATCAAGGCAGGATACACCCTGGATGTGCCAACCCATCGCAGGGCACACACACACTCTCATTCACTCACGCAATCACACACTACGGGCAATTTAGAGACGCCAATCAACCTACAATGCATGTCTTTTGGACCGGGGGAGGAAACTGGAGTATCCGGAGGAAACCCCCGTGGCATGGGGAGAACATGCAAACTCCACACACACGGCGGAGGCGGGAATCGAACCCCCAACCCTGAAGGTGTGAGGCAAACGTGCTAACCACTAAGCCACCGTGCCCCCCCCCCCCTTCCTGACTTCATCCTTTCTAATCTTTTCTACTTTCTGTTCCACAGAGTTCACCCCTTTACTCCCAGTTCAAGTCCTTCTGTCCTTCTCTAGTGTCTAACCTAGTGTACAACTCGTCATATGCTTTCTGCTTGGCCTTAGACACCTCCCTCTTAACTCTGCGCTGTGACTCCTTGTATTCCTGTCTATTCTCTTCAGTCCTGTCCATGTCCCACTTCTTCTTGGCTAACCTCTTCCTCTGGATACTATCCTGAACTTCCTCATTCCACCACCAAGTCTCCTTATCTTCTTTCCTCCTTCCAGATGACACACCCAGCACTTTTCTCCCTGTCTCCCTGATCCCTTCTGCTGTAGATTCCCAGTCATCTGGCAACACTACCTGACCACCCAGAGCCTGTCTCAACTTCTGTCTAAATTCCACACAACATTCCTCCTTTTTCAGCTTCCACCACTTGGTTTTCTTCTCTATCTCTATCTTTGACCTCTTCTTCTTACAGACCATCAAAGTCATCCTACACACCACCATCAAGTCCAATCAATACAAGTCCACTACCATCTGTCCTTCAAGGTTCTTTTCCTTAACTCCAAACTTGCCCATCACCTCCTCATGACCTGTGTTCCCCTCAACAACATGTCCATTAAAATGCTCCTGTCATCACTCTCTCATCCGTGGGAATACTCTCCATCACCTCATCTAATTCTCTCCAGAATCTTTCTTTCTCATCTAACTCACAACCTACCTGTGGGGTATAGCCACTAACAACGAGCCTTGCTACCCTTCCACCTGGTCTCCTGTACACACAGTATATCCACCTTCCTTCTCTCCATCATATCAGCCAGCTCTCTACCTTTCCCTGTCATAATACCAACATTCAGAATTCCTATTCTCAGTCCTACACTCTTACCTTTCCTCTTCTCTCTCTGTCTATGCACTCTCCTCCCTCCTTTACTTCTTCGACCAACAGTAGCCCAATTTCCACCGGCACCCTGTAGGTCAATGGCGCCGATGGCGGTCGTTGTTAACCCGGGCCTCGACCGATCTGGTATGAAATTTGTACTGACAACTCACATGATGAAATTTGGCAATGTTTTACACCAGATGCCCTTCCTGACACAACCCTCTCTATTTATCCGGGCTTGGGATGTTGAAGGAATCACGCAACGCCTTGGGTTTTGTTGCCAGATGATAAGGCTTTTATTATCATGCAATAACAGCCTGAGCCGGTCGGCCGAGCGACTCCTGTTCTAACTCGTTGTCCACAATATATAGGCTTCCCTATGCATTCCTACAAGTCATCCCAACATCTGTTTCATGTCTAGGACCCCCAAAAGTATATAACCGGTGGGGCCACTCTGCCTAGGTCCAGTTAACGTTACTATATATGGTTACATTCCAATGCACACACATTGGACACACCAAGCTACAATATGTCCTACATATAGACCATATCACCCACATTCCTGTACACACACACAGACACACTAGCTAATTTCAATGCTGGTATTGTTTTCTACATATCATGATTGATAAAATTCTTCTACAGGGACCGACACAGAAGTCACTGGACTGTGACCCCCATGGCTAGATTATGCAACTAATTCTCCTAATAAACTTAAAAATACATTAAAACACAGGAGCTAAGCCCTAAAACCAGTCCCCCGTCAGCTGGCTTTGAAACTCAAAAACCTACAATCTAAGAAGACCAGCTCAATTAAAAAACAAAACCAATTTTAACACTAATCAAATCATAAAAGCTGGATAAAAATGCATATTTGGGCCACTGGGAAAGTAAAAACCAAAGTAAGCTAAAATGGCCCTAAACAGAAAGTTGCCAGAATACCAGCATCAGGGACACAATGCAAAGACAAATCCTTACAGAATCCAGGCTCAGGGGTCACAGTCCAGTCAAAGGGAAAGGCAAACACAATCAATCATGGCTTCAAAAGGAAGAAAGAGTGTGTTGTCACTGTAAGACTAGTGCAGTGGAGACTGAGGCAAACATTCTCCTTCAGTTTAAATACCAGTTACCAAGAAAATCACATTTCACTGGACAGCTGTACACACTTAACATACACTTTATTTATACTATTTCTAATTTAGTTTATTTTTTGGTGTATATGTACATAATTACTGTAACCCTATTCTATATATACACTGATCAGCCATAACATTATGACCTAATATTGTGTTGGTCGCCCTTTTTCTGACAAAACAGCCCTGACCCATCAAGGCATGGACTCCATTAGATCCCTGAAGGTGTGCTGTGGTATCTGGCATCAAGATGTTAGCAGCAGATCCTTTAAGTCCTGTTAGTTGTGAGGTGCGGCCTCCATGGATCAGACTTGTTTGTCCAGTACATCTCCCAGATGCTCGATTGAACTGAGATCTAGGAAATTTGAATGCCAAGTAAACACCTCAAACTTGTTGTTGTGTTCATCAAACCATTCCTGAACCATTTTTGCTTTGTGGCACGGCACATTATCCTGCTGAAAGAGGCCACAGCCATGAGGGAATACCGTTTCCATGAAAGGGTGTACATGGTCTGCAACAATGCTTAGGTAGGTGGTACGTGTCAAAGTAACATCACATGGATTGCAGGACCCAAGGTTTCCCAGCAGAACATTGCCAAAAGCATGACACTGCCTCCGACGGCTTGCCTTCTTCCCATAATGTATCCTGCTAGTGTAATCCAGCTTTCGCTCCAAAGCATGCATCAATGAGCCTTGGCTGCCCATTCACTACTGTTCCTTCCTTGCGCCACTTTTGATAGATAGTGACCACTGCAGACCGGGAACACCCACAAGAGCTGCAGTTTTGGAGATGCTCTGATCCAGTTGTGTAGCCATCACAATTTCGCCCCTGTCAAACTCACTCAAATCCTTATGCCTGCCCATTTTGCCTGCTTCTAACACATCAATTCTGAGTACAAAATGTTCACTTGCTGCCTAATATATTCCACCCACTAACAGGTGCCATGATGAGGAGATAATCAGTGTTATTCACTTCACAAGTCAGTGCTCATGTTATGGCTGATCGGTGTACATCTCAATGCTTTTGTAGTGTTGTATGTAAACAATTATGCTCATAAAGTGCTTTGAATTCAATATAATATAAATAGATACCACTTGCCTCTAAATAATAATAATAATACTGATACTAATATAACTTATAAATGTGTAAAAAGAACATTTGGTTTGGAGAGAGAGAGAGAGAGAGAGAGAGAGAAACAGAGAGAGAGAGAGAGACAAGAGAGAGGGGGAGAGGGGGGAGAGGAGGGAGAGAGGGGGGGAGGAGGGAGAGAGGGGGGAGAGAGCGGGAGAGAGGAGGAAGAGAGAGAGACAGAGAGGGGGCAGAGAGAGAGACAGGGGGGGCAGAGAGAGAGACAGAGAGGGGGTGCAGAGAGAGAGACGGGGGCAGCTGAGAGAGACGGAGGGGGGCAGAGAGATAGACAGAGGGGGCAGAGGGAGAGACAGTGGGGGGCAGAGAGAGAGACAATGGGGGGCAGAGAGAGAGACAGAGAGTGAGGGGCAGAGAGAGAGACAGAGAGTGAGGGGGCAGAGAGAGAGACAGAGAGGGAGGGGCAGAGAGAGAGACAGAGAGTGAGGGGGCAGAGAGAGAGACAGAGAGTGAGGGGGCAGAGAGAGAGACAGAGGGGGGGCAGAGAGAGAGACAGAGGGGGCAGAGAGAGAGAGAGACAGAGGGGGCAGAGAGAGAGACAGACAGAGGGGGCAGAGAGAGAGAGACAGACAGAGAGGGGGGGCAGAGAGAGAGACAGAGGGGGGGACAGAGGGGGGGCAGAGAGAGAGAGAGACAGAGAGGGGGGGCAGAGAGAGAGACAGGGGGGGCAGAGAGAGAGACAGAGGGGGGGCAGAGAGAGAGACAGGGGGGCAGAGAGAGAGACAGGGGGGCAGCGAGAGAGACGGAGGGGGGGCAGAGAGAGAGACGGAGGGGGGGCAGAGAGAGAGACGGAGGGGGGGCAGAGAGAGAGACAGAGGGGGCAGAGAGAGAGACAGTGGGGGGCAGAGAGAGAGACAATGGGGGGCAGAGAGAGAGACAGAGAGGGAGGGGCAGAGAGAGAGACAGAGAGTGAGGGGGCAGAGACAGAGAGTGAGGGGGCAGAGAGAGAGACAGAGGGGGGCAGAGAGAGAGACAGAGGGGGCAGAGAGAGAGACAGACAGAGGGGGCAGAGAGAGAGAGACAGACAGAGAGGGGGGCAGAGAGAGAGACAGACAGAGGGGGGGCAGAGAGAGAGACAGACAGAGGGGGGCAGAGAGAGAGACAGAGAGGGGGGACAGAGGGGGGGCAGAGAGAGAGAGAGAGACAGAGAGGGGGGGGCAGAGAGAGAGAGAGAGAGAGAGACAGAGAGGGGGGCAGAGAGAGAGACAGAGAGGGGGGGCAGAGAGAGAGAGAGAGAGAGAGAGAGACAGAGAGGGGGGGCAGAGAGAGAGAGAGAGAGAGAGAGAGGGGGGGCAGAGAGAGTCAGAGAGGGGGGGCAGAGAGAGACAGAGAGGGGGGGCAGAGAGAGACAGACAGAGGGGGGGCAGAGAGAGAGAGACAGACAGACAGAGGGGGGGCAGAGAGGGGGGGCGGGCAGAGAGAGGGGGGGCAGGGGGGGGCAGACAGAGGGGGGGCAGACAGAGGGGGGGCAGACAGAGGGGGGCAGACAGAGGGGGGGCAGACAGAGGGGGGGCAGACAGAGGGGGGGCAGACAGAGGGGGGGCGGGGGGCGGGGGGCAGAGAGGGGGCGGGGGGCAGAGAGAGAGAAAGAGAGAGGGGGGGCAGAGAGAGAGAAAGAGAGAGGGGGGGCAGAGAGAGAGAAAGAGAGAGGGGGGCAGAGAAAGAGAGAGGGGGGCAGAGAAAGAGAGAGGGGGGCAGAGAGAAAGAGAGAGGGGGGGCAGAGAAAGAGAGAGGGGGGCAGAGAGAAAGAGAGAGGGGGGCAGAGAGAAAGAGAGAGGGGGGCAGAGAGAAAGAGAGAGGGGGGGCAGAGAGAGAGGGGGAGAGAGGGGGGAGAGGGGGAGAGAGGGGGGGCAGGGGGAGAGAGGGGGGGCAGGGAGAGAGGGGGGGGCAGAGAGAGAGAGGGGGGGCAGAGAGAGAGAGAGAGGGGGGGCAGAGAGAGAGAGGGAGAGAGGGGGGAGGGAGAGAGAGAGAGGGAGAGAGGGGGGGCAGAGAGAGAGGGGGGGGGGGCAGAGAGAGGGGGGGGCAGAGGGGGGCAGAGAGAGAGGGGGGGGCAGAGAGAGAGGGGGGGCAGAGAGAGGGAGGGGGGGCAGAGAGAGAGGGGGGCAGAGAGAGGAGGGGGGCAGAGAGAGAGGGGGGCAGAGAGAGAGGGGGGGCAGAGAGAGAGAGAGGGGGGGGGGCAGAGAGAGAGAGAGAGATGAGGGGGGGGGGGGGGGCAGAGAGAGAGCTGTGTGTATTTTATGAAGTGACCAGCAGGTGGCAGCAGAAAAACGCTCACGTGCTGAGCTCATTAATGCAGTGCTTCAGTAACTGTGCTGCTGGTTTTAGTTCATTTCCAGTCCAGACCCAGTCTTACGGATTGCGCTTGCCTTCTCGACACTGCAGCACCAAACATCATTCATACTGGAGTAAACAGCTGGGATAGGGAGACCAAAACGCAAGAGTCGACTAGACAGAAACGGAGCGAACCGTCATCCTAAGATTCCCAAAGGACAAAACACGATACAAGAGTAAAACATTTTAACCCAGAAAGCGATGACGTTATCTGACCTTTCAGGAGTGCTTTTAGTCTTCTTAGTCTAGTAAGTAAAAGGCGAAAAAGAAGAAAAAAGTTGAAAGGGGACGGATTTGTTTACCTTACTTCGGGAGCTCAACCAAAAACACTTCCCAGACACATTGGTGGAAATGGGGTGAGTTTGTTTCCTTCTGCAGCGTGGCTGGATGTAGTTTTACAGGGGGGGAAACCCCAAAAAACAACACCTACAGGCCCAGTTGTTTGTGTGAGCAATTGATTAACTTTATCAAGTCGACTTCCCATGTTTCTTTAAACGTGGCAATCCGAGGCTCCGTCCCAAACTGTGTTAAATAGTGCCGTCTCTCACCCTGCTGTTTAGTGTGATAGTGTTTTGGACGAAGCCTCAGTCTGAGGACAGCTGTAGTGTTGAGGAGGTAACTGTAACGCCTCATTGTTAAAGCTATTTTTAAGCGTCTGAAGCAGCCTGCTGTTTGACTCCTTACTTATCAGTATTTAACAGCTGACTTTAATTTAGACTTGAAAATACTTTTCCCCCAAAAGTGGCTGATCTGATATAGCCCATAACCTACCCATGCCACTGATGTTTTTAAAAGTTTTCTGTCTGCTTATGTCCTGCTTGTTATATGACACTCATGATATGTGGATTCATGGATTCATTCAGGGATCTGGCCTAAATCCCTGTTCGGATAGTTTTCACAGGGTGTAGTCTAATCAAACATTTACATGTTTCCTTTCTGATAAAGTTCTAATATGGGACAGAATTTGAGCTGGAATTTGATCAAGAATGGAAAGAAATAAAACTGGAAATATCCAGTATGCCATCCCCACAGGGTATGAATCCTACTGGAAAGATCTAGGATAGAGTAGTTGTAAAGAGCGATGGTAGCTCAATGGTTAAAGCTCTGGGTTGTTGCCCGGACGATCGGGGTTCGAACCCCAGCACTGTGAAGCTGCGACCGTTGGGCCCTTGAACAAGGCCCCCAACCCACCCTGCTCTAGGGGCACTGTATCAAGGCTGACCCTGCACTCTGACCCCAACCCCCATGGATGGGATATGCAAAGAAAGAATTTCACTGTGCAGTAATGTGTATGTGACAAATAAAGGCTACTTAATGTAAAGAATGAAGTGGTACAGCATGATACTATAATAATACATTTAAAAAATACATTGAAAAGTTAAAGCAGTTTAGCAAAGTTAAAACTGCAATACTTTTAGACCCTATCCAGACACAATATTCTTATCCATCTTGGTTGATCCAGTTATCAACCAATCTCCGTGACCAATCTAATAATGAAATGCCATCCAACAGTTTATAAATACATATACCAAATTAAACGGGAAACCTAAATAACTGAGTGCAGAGTGGAAAAGATCCAAGTGACTTTGAAAGAGGTTTCATTATTGGGGCCAGATGGAAGGAGCTTCAGTCCCAAAGGCACCTGATCTGTGTTTCAGTAAGAATGATGACTAAAGTAATCCACATTTGGATCTAGGTGGATGCACATATCAGTATATAGTGCTGGACAACTGTGGCCAGAAATGCATGTTAAATTACTTAAATTATGGTAAAGGGATATATAGTAGGGTTGCAGTGCAGTCCAAGTCATTCCATAGGTGACATAGTCACATGTAAACATACAGTGGTGCAAATACCATAAGCGCTGAGCTACAGAGATGTGGAAAAAGGGATACGGTCAGATGAGTCACTCTTTACCACTTCACTTCTCGATAAGTGAGTGAGTGCACATGCGACTCATACCGAGAGGACGGTACATGCCTGAATGCTTGTCCACTATAATGAGGGCATTTTGCCGATATGGTTCGAGTCCACTTGTCCCTCTGACTGATCACATGTATCTATGCTGAAAACACATCTGTGCTGATGGGATTGTGTTCTTACAGAATGACATTGTCTCCATCAAGGCATGAGAAATGACTAAATGCTTTTATGAATATGAAAATGCTGGAAATAATTTTGTAGATACATAGTATTCAGCTATGGGTAATTTTGGGTTGCTGGTCTTCATCCTGTAGACTGACCCAGAGACTTGTGCGAGAGTCTGTGCTTCGGAGCTGTGGTAGCCAGATACCTTACTAAAACACCTCATTTTGTTTTTTTGTTTTTCTACATTTGTCAAGATCTGTATATACAGTATGTTGTTATCGGGATATTATGGGGTGTGTTTTTGAAGCCATACTGTTTTTTTTTGTAGACCTGGCAACTTTTCTTTTCGTACAGTGCAATCACAAGTGTCTATTGAAGACATATGAAAATGCCAAATGTGAACAACTGTTCGTCTCAGCTGTGCAGTTGTGACTGGAAATAGCTTAATACCAAGTTTGAACAGGGCCTGGCACAAATATCTGTGATGTTTTGCAAAACTTGGTAATCGAGGCTCAGTATTAGGAACCAGTTGATACTCACAGCTTTGATATTGGTATTTTGTTAAGAGTGGGGGAAATGGGTTTGAGATATCATTAGTGTGTATTCCTGATCTTAATATTGTCTCCAGGGAATCTTAATACACTAAAATTGCCGGAGATTCATATCCTCCTTAACAGTAGATTACAGGGGGATCGAGCCAAATGTGAGATTTTGTTTGAGAACAGCCGAACTGTTCTCATAGCCACTCTGGATGCCAGTGGATCGGCTCTGAAGATTAGTCCAATCAGATGGTGCATTTCTTTTAAGCCGAATGGAAGATGCATAGCTTTTCAATGGAATGTGTCATTTTTCATTTTTAAAATAAAGGAAAGCTGAATGTTTCAGTGAGTTACAAAACCTTTTTTTTGCATGTTTTTTGAAGTTGCTTGAGGCTGTCATGTGCCAAATCTCAGAACAGTGATGCATAAACCAGCAGACTGGGTAACATGACTAATAATTGATCATACGCCTGTGCAATTTAGCTTTCCGTGAACAATGTGGACAGGGACGTTATGTTATGATCCAGTCAACTCTGGAATTATTGGCACCTTTCAAGAAATTGACCAAAAATATGCAGCATAAGCAACCAGGCTCTGGAGTAAATTTCCTGCTATATATTACAATCAGTGCTGACTAAAGACTCTGGAATCATACAGGAAAAGCCAACTCAAAGGCATCATGTCCTACCACCATATTTTCTGTTGATATTAGATGCTTTGTATTATATGTATTTCTCTTTTAATAGATTGTGTCCAGAGCCAAAAAGGAGAATTTTCTTTAATAAAGGGATTCACCAACCATCAGCTCAGTATTAAATCTGAGCCTAGGAGTGTATCGAGTGTATCGAGTGTATCGAGTGTATCGAGTGTATCGAGTGAGTGAGTGAGTGAGTGAGTGAGTGAGTGAGTGAGTGAGTGAGTGAGTGAGTGAGTGAGTGAGTGAGTGAGTGAGTGAGTGAGTGAGTGAGTGAGTGAGTGAGTGAGTGAGTTATCATGAAAACTTACGCCTAAAGGTTTTCCATTGGCTATTGACTTGATGAGTACAGTAGTAAAATTCTACTTGATATTCAGATAAGTCATTTGGAAGCCAGGCTTATGTAACTTGATCATACACTTATATATTTCTATTTCCCAATGAGAGAGTGCTTGAAGACTGAGATGACATTACAAAGGCTATGTATAAGTTCAGGATGGCACATATGAGCTTTGTACATATAAATGCACCAATCTGTTCAGAGACATGACCACTCCGTGACCCTGCCATCTCTCTCGGCTCAGGCGGCACAGGTTCACTGTAAAGTGTGAGGACACACCGACGCTGTTTGCCTGAGCACTTATGCTGAGTGGTTCAAGCTTCTCTCTGAGAAGCTTTAGATCGATAGAAACGTTATTTATCCCATCAGAGAAGACATCCTGTAATACATTTCTGACTTTTATGAAAGAGTTACTTCTATAAATAGGTTGGGGCATGCAACGTAATTTTTTACGTTGTGGAAATGATTAATCTTGCAGCAGCTAAATGAACGAAACTAAAACAGATCTATCATGACACTTCACACACACACACACATGTGACAAGCAGAAAGTGAGGATGAACACGCACTTAATTGATGCACTACTCATTCACGAGCTTGCGAATATGGGGAAAATACAGAGACGTTTGAGTGCAAAGTTTACCAGATGACGTACAAGCAGTGTTGTGCGGCGGACTCTCAGATGTCTTTCTACACCACACAAGCTGGGAGCTCAGCTTTATTGTTCTATTTTATCTAGGGCGCAAGCTAAGTGAATAGGACCCAATTTGGGGTTTGTTTGAACTATAAGAGTTGGATCATGGGAAGAAATAGTATCAGGCTATGATACATTACCTCTATTGGCAAATCAATAAAAATAAATATGAGGCATTATATTGTAGTTGTGATGTCTTGTAAATGCTGAAAAAGGAAAAGAGTGAAAGTGGCACACACTGCTTTGGCAAGCATTACACTAGCCTACTGTTGAAGATTTTTGTGCTGGCAGAGCACAAAAAATTGCTCTCCTCAAGCCAGCAAAGAGTGGTGAATGGATGCTAGAAGAATTTTACATTTCTGTTCCTTCATAATTACCTTTTTTTTTCTCTAGTGTTTGTGTATAAAATCAAAATCATTGTGTGATGTTCATTTCAGATCATTATTTTGCCCGTTAATGGGTATAAAGGTGCCAGTAATTCTGGAGCTGATGGCTAAATTGCTTAGCTTAGTTTTGTTATTGCAAAAGCATAGAATCTGTATCCATTACAGTATGTACATTTATACTCTGTTTGTACAAAATTCTCTGATTTGGAAGTTTGAAACCCACCGAATCTACAGCAGGTCAGACTTTGTCGCAAGAATGCCTTGCTGTGACACCCAGTGCAGTTAGAACCAGAACCTGACCTTCAGCCATTAGTGGTTCAATCCAGGTGAAATCTCTGGAGGTCTCCTGATGTACTGACCAGCTCAGCTTCATGCTTTCCGGAAATAGTGTCACTCTTTCCATTAAATAGTGTGTAGAATTTCAGGGTAGTATTTGCATATATAAGATAGAGATATAAAATTGGGGTTTGGTTCTAATATTACTGTAAAAACTAGCGCTTCAAAAAAGTTGCATCTGAATTATTCATTGTAGATGCATGAAATTTTCATGGTGTTGTTAGTTAGCATGAAGTATATCAAGTTGTATATTTGTCAAATGATGATCCGCTGAATAAATAAATAGTAATAATTATTTCATGCCTTGGAGCTAAGTTTCCCTCTGTATCTCCATAATAAAGCACATTAGATGTTTAAATTTTTTAAGAGCAGTAAATGTGAAGTGTTATAGTTTGTTTTTAGAACAAGGTACACTGATCAAGCATAACATTATGAGCAGTGACCGGTGAAGTGAATAACACTGATTATCTCCTCATCATGGCACTTGCAAGTGACCATTTTGTCCTCAAAGTTGATGTGTTAGAAGCAGGAAAAATGGGCAAGTGTACGGATTTGAGCGAGTTTGACAAGGGCCAGATTGTGATGGCTAGACCACTGGATCAGAACATCTCCAAAACTGCAGCTCTTGTGGGGTGTTCCTGGTCTGCTGTGGTCAGTATCTAACAAAAGTATCCTTTAAGTCCTGTAAGTATGCTTTAAGTAACTTACAGGACTTGAAGGATCTGCTGCTAACATCTTGGTGCCAGATACCACAGCACACCTTCAGGGATCTAGCGTCCATACCTTGACAGGGATGTTTTGGCAGCAAAAGGGGGATCAACACAATATTAGGCAGGTGGTCATAATGTTATGCCTGAGTTGTGTATGTATCTGATAGAACTCAAACTTTCCTATTTATAGTGTTAACATTTCACACCTAGATTTTACATCCATATGACAGTCTACCATAAATATGTTAAATTATATATAAATTAACCCACTTAAAAGAGCATATTTTAATAAGAAAAGACAAAAAATATCTTGAACCTATTTTAGAAGTTAGACATACACTCGACAACAATTCCTGGAAATTTCTAGCATGAATAGATCAAAGCAATTACTATTATGGGATTTTATACCTTTTTACGTAGCACTTGTTTTCATAGATAAAAGTCTGAAATTCTGCTAACTGTACAGTGGAAATGGTGTCATTATCAAGCAAAACTGTGATAATCTATGACATGGGGGATTTTATCCACCACACTTCTGCCTTCACGTGTCAAATCTTTTGATTTTGAAAATGTGCTGTATATTTCATTGCAAAATATTCGTAAAGATGATTTCATTTGAGTGGTGTTGTGTACTACAGGGAGCAGCCTCTCTTTAGCACAAAAGCACACGTCTTCCAGATCGATCCGGCCACTAAGCGGAACTGGATTCCTGCCAGCAAGCATGCCGTCACTGTGTCATTCTTCTATGACGCCAACAGGACTGTGTATCGCATCATCAGTGTCGGAGGCACAAAGGTAAGAGCGCTAGATCCAGAGAAGTTGTATGGTCTTTATTTTGAGTTCAGGGTTTTGACTTGTTGCCATTATTTGCTTTGACTCAGGCAATTATAAACAGCACAGTAACGCCTAACATGACCTTCACCAAGACTTCGCAGAAATTTGGGCAGTGGGCGGACAGCAGGGCAAACACCGTGTATGGATTAGGCTTTTCTACAGAGCAGCATCTTCAACAGGTAACAGGTTTCACAAAATCTGAAAATTTAGTGGTTTATAAATTACTCAGCAGTTCTTTCTGGAATAAGATGATAAGCAACTAAATAGGATTAACTGTTAAATGAGTAAAAAGGATAATAAACCATAACCATATATATTACAATATATTATTATTACATCATAATTATAATCCTAATAACCCTGTTTTAAAAATGTGACTCCAAATTGCAATTGGATTGCAGCTTCTTGTCAATCTTGTCCGAAAAAATATTTTAAGGCTGAATGCTTTATTTATTTCATTAGTGCATTATGCTTTGTTTGACTACTGTAACAAGCTGGTTCCCTAACAAGATCAAAGATCCCTCCCAGATCCATCCATCCATCCATCCATTTATGCATTCATGCATGCATCCATCCATCCATTCATCCATCCGTCCATCTGCCCATCCATTTATCCACCCATCTAATCCATACCCAGTCCATCTCAGTCCAATTCATCCATCCATCCACCTATCTTAATAAACGTACATCTGATTTCAACTCTCAATTTCTTTTCCATCCATCCTTCTTAATAAAGGTACATCTTATCTCATCTCCCATCAATCCATCCTAATCGCTTTCCAGTCCCATCCAAATTCTATATCTAGTCCATCCATCCTTGTTTTATTTTTTCCCCCAATGTTTCATCCTCATCTATTCATCTATCCCAATGGCATCAAATCCCAGTCCTAGACCCATGCATCCCAATACTAACCATCCCAAACAATCCATCCATAATACTTATAAAGTGGTGACTTTGTTTACGTCTTTCCATACTGTGCCTAAATTAGTAGCGAAAAGATATTTTAGAGATTTTTATAGTCATTTATTAAGGTACATTTATTTATATACTGATCCTCTATGTCTTTAATCAAGCAGTTAATCTTTTATTTATTACTGTAAATTCCACCCATCTTTTCCAATCCCATCAATTCCAATGCAATGCCATCCAATACAATATACAATAGGTTTTGTTATTTTTCCAGTTCTCAGAACAGTTCAGAGAAGTCAAGGAAGCTGCACGCCTCGTGAGGGAAAAGTCACAAGAGAAGTTTGAGCTGATCGGTCCTGGTTTAAACATCGCTCCTCTACAGGTATTTACCCTGCTTCACATTAAAACACTTTAGTATACATTCATACTTATAAAGTAGGGTCTTTGGTTCCTCCTTTCCACACTGTGCCTAAATTAATAGTGAAGATTATTTGAAGCTGTGACATATCACTGCACAAAATTCATCCTCCCTTCGAGACATGACCGTATCCAGTGATGATTTCTTTTTATAGCTTCAAATGCTTACCAAACCTGTTTATATAATGTACTTTTGCTATCTCTAGCTAAGTAACTCTGTATGCTTCTCTTAAGCCATATGGAAGGTCAGTATGAGCTGGTCACTACTGAAGAGTTGACCATATTTAATCTCACTTGAGTTTTATAAATGATTCAAGTAAACAGAGTGTGCCTCTGTGGTTGGGGATAAATGCGCTTTTCTTCAATTAATAAAAGGCATTTTAAAGTGCTGTATAAAACCAATGATAAAAGCAAAGCACATAAATAAATAAATAAGGAGCCACAGTGAAAAGTCTACAGTTTTATGGCTTCACTCGCTGTTAATGGTTTAAAATGTGACTTTAGAGACACTGACTTCTAAGTCAGTATTTACTCTTTGAAGATGTAGCATCTTAGTCATTTATAACATTATTTATTTATATATATATATATATATATATATATATATATATATATATATATATATATATATACATAATGGGCCCACTTGGCCTTTGCAAATGCTCATCTGGACAAAGAAGAAGACTTCTGGTCAGATGAAACAAAAATTGAATTGTTTGGCCACAATGATGTAGCCTTCATTTGGTATAAAAAAGGAGAAGCCTTCAACCCTAAGAACACCATCCCCACTGTCAAACATGGTGGTGGGAACCTAATGTTTTGGGGGTATTTTTCAGCCGGTGTACCAGGGAACTCAATCACAGTAAATGGCACCATGAAAAAGGAGCAATACATCAAAATTCTCAACAACAACATCAGGCAGTCTGCAGAGAAACTTGGCCTTGGGCACCAGTGGACATTTCAGCACGGTGACGACCCAAAACACACAGCAAAAGTGGTGAAGAAATGGATAGCAGACAAAAACATTAACGTTTTGCAGTGGCCCAGCCAGAGTCCTGACTTAAATCCAATTGAGAATCTGTGGAGGGAGCTAAAGATCAGGGTGATGGCAAGGAGACCCTCCAACCTGAAAGAGTTGGAGCTCATTGCTAAAGATGAATGGGCAAAAATACCAGTGGAGACATGCAAAAAGCTGGTCAGCAATTAATTTTGGACATGCCACTTTTTGTTCAAATGTAAATAAAAGATGAGTAATAATTTTTTCCACAATGATGCCTCTTGAACATCGTCTTATTATCTTCTGGGAGACGCCTGTGTCATTTCTAGTCAAGAAAAAAATTGCTGGTTGAATAAAAGTAACTTTAAGTCAGAATTTGCCGGGGGTATGAATAATTTCGGGCTTGACTGTATATGTATGTATGTATGTGTGTATATATATATATATATATATATATATATATATATATATATATATATATATATATATATATATATATATATAGATTATTATATATATATATATATATATATATATATATATTATATATATATATATATATATATATATATATATATATATATATATATAATCTATATCTTTAATTAAGCACTTTCTTTTATTTATTACTGAGCTGTAATACATATACATTATGAATACAAGAGCATGATGTCTCTCTTAATGTGACTACAGGACAGCAGCGAGCCCTTCAGAGTTCCCTTCAGTGTAAATATCCTTTTTTGTGAGAGCTCAAGTCTTAGAAGAGCCCAAAGCTTTAAAGCCCAGTTACTGCTTATCTGATGTCTTCTTATAATGTGTGAACTTTGACCTAGTTTGCGTGACCTCTCGATGCTGGATGCGATGGATTGTGCCCAATTTTAAAGGAGATATTTTTTCCTACCCATGTCCTAGTTAATACATTCCTTATCATCGTTTTGTGTTTGCAAAAGTCTTGATCTTGCATTTGCTATGCTTGGATATAATTAATCAGTCTCTCTTTCCAGTCTATTGACATTAACCAGTAAGGAGCTGCCATTGATGAATTGTCCATCACTAACGATCGTGTCTTTCCGTTCGCAATTATTTTAAAATATGTCGTAAGAGCATCCTTCTAAATCTCGCTCCCCTCACTGTCGGCTAAGGAGCTGATGTTATTGAGCCCTGCAAGTAAGAACGAGCTCTGCTGGATGAATCTGAGGTTGAAATGGATTAATAATGGAATATTTTTTCCTAAATGAAATAGCAGAGAACGATCCAGCACATCATGTGGCCTGTGGTGTTGAAAGAGAACATAAACCCAGAATCTTTCAAAGCCAACAACTGAGTAAATAGACACTAATTCTATGAACGCTCTGAAGTTAGTCATGTAAACATATTAAAATAAGAAGTGAACGAATTAAGTATTTTGTTAAAAAAAAAAAAGTCACTTTAAAGGAAAGTGTATTTATTGATCAAATTGAAATCAGTGTCCTAATGGAAAATTTGGAATGTTATGCACCACTGTGGACCAAAGCATCACTTTTTAATTGTCTTATCATCTTATTATGAGCCATAAACTAATTATTGATAGTTAAACATTAAAAGCTAACCTTTGTGACTATTCAGTCATGTGAGTGGTAGTTATTTGTATGTAAGGAATTGAATTATACAGATCTGAGTAGTGTACCTTTTAAACTACAATATTTAGAAGACCCTTTGGATTTTAGCTGAAAAATCACGATGAACTTCTGTGAAAGAAACTGATATTTTTATTGCAAACCTGGATTGTATTCTTTTGCTTAAGAATAAATATTTATCAGTACGGCAACTTGAGTCTTGTTAGCAGGCAACTGTGCTTCCGTATGGCTGAAAAAGTCGACTCCAGGATTATTCGCACACGTTCTTTATTTCTTTACTCAGTACTTGTTTGTTAAATAGTTAACATTGGAGGAAAATGTAAAAAAAAAAAAAATAAATCTCTTAAGTACTTGCAGTGATGCAACTAAAAGAAATCTTGACTTGAAGGTCAGGAGAATGGAGGCTTCAGAGACCTCAGATTACTTGACTATCTATAAATGTTATCAGTTTATAGCCAAAAATAGGGGGGAAAACTCCCATTTATTCTTCTAAAAATGCTTTGTCTGGATTATTTTTATCTGCTATCTTAGAAAAAAAAAAAAAGCCCTGTATGCATCTTATTTCTTTAATGTGTCTACCAGTAAAAGCGTAACCTTATCTTCTACATAGCAGACTACTTTGCAGCAGTTGGTAATAATACTAACTAAGTATAAGAGAAACTGTGGTGTGTTATTCTGAAGAGTTTAATTAGGAATTTTCTCAAGTCAGAATCCTTTTCACCTCTTAGCTCTCCGTTCTTCAGGCTCTTTCTGAAGACCGCCGCTCTCCCACTGCACTCCTGTGTGTAAATGGCTCTGGGGAGGACAAGCTGTTTCGAAGCAAGAGCGCAGACCTTGAGCTGGCCTCGAAGAAGGAGTGTGTTAAAAAGATTCGCTCAGAAGGGTAATACACCAACTCTGGACTTTTATCCAATAGAAATATTTCACAGACACATTGGGCTTTTTATAGTAAACCACTCTGCACTCAACATTATCTCTCCAAGAAAGTTTCAGTACTTTTTCTACATCTTTTTAGAGGAGAAAGAAAAAGGAAAAAAAGAAAAGCATAGCCTTGTCACAAAAAAACAGACAAAAACAATTTCACTAAATTGTCTATGTTGTCTGAGTGACAGGGCTGTATACTCTGTCTTCCCGTCAATCACAGCATCATTAACCAGTTCTGAGTGTCTGTGAGTTCTTGTATGTGGAAGAGGGCAGATCTTTTCTCTGTAATGTAATAAATAAGCCACAGTTCAAAAAGATGTAGTTAGAAAGCAGCCTTAACCCTCACCCTCCCTTTTCGGTAGCTATTTTATGATCAGGGAGAGCTGATTGGTGGGGAAATTGGCAGAGAGAAAATGGTAAAAGACCTTGTTTACAGCAGAACTACAGGATGTCTGTTACAGGATGCACGTCAGGCATTTTACGTCTGAGTACACTCGCATATAAGCACTCATACATCTACAATATATTGTAAAGTTTTAGGACGTCTGCCTTTACATGCACATGAATGTAATATGGAGTTGGCCCGCCCTTTGCAGCTATAACAGCTTCAACTCTTTTGGGAAGGCTTTCCACAAGATTTAGTAGTGTGTTTGTTATTTTTTTCCTGGAAGCACATTTGTGAGGTCAGGCACTGATGTTGGACGTGAAGGCCTGGCTCACAGTCTCTGCTCTAATTCATCCCAAAGGTGTTCTATCAGGTTGAGGTGCAGGCCAGTCAATTTCCTCCACTCGCTCATCCATCACTTTATGGGCCTTGCTTTGTGCACTGGTGTGCAGTCATTTTGGAACAGGAATGGGCCATCCCCAAACTTGGGAGCATGAAATTGTCCAAAATGTCTTGGTATGCTGAAACATTAAGGCTTCCTTTCACTGGAACTAAGGGGCCAAACCCAACCCCTGAAAAACAACACCTGAATTCAATGATTTGGAGTGGTTTCCAAAAACTTTTGGCAATATAGTGTACATTCACATTCAGACATATGCACATACCTATATGTGCCCATATATACATGCATAGATTACATATGTTGTGTACATATTAAGAGAGGGAAGAAAAAGGAAAAGAAAATCTATGTACATATAGGGAGTGATCTTTCTTTACATCGGAATTTTGATTAAAGAATAAAGTTTGAGATGTTGCATATTTGGTCCATTTTTCCCAGTGCAAAGCAAATTGTTCCATTTTATAAATTTCCACTGTGATTTCAATCCATGCATTTATGGTAGGACTCTCCTGTGATAACCATTTGTTGGTAAGACACTTTTTAACAGCGACCAACAATATATTCATTAGATATTTATGGTTTTAAGGTTTAACAGACATTTGTATATGCATGAAATAATTCTACTATGAAAATCTGATTTAGATGCTTTTCTAAACAATTCTATTAATCCTGTCCTCGTCTCAGCCACATTCTTCATCTTCATGTTAACAAAATGTCGCATCTGTAAGTATCTATAGAAGTCTTGTTTCTAATGAATGTTTCTCTTTATGTGCTTCAAAGCTGGCTATTATATTATCTTCTATTATATTACGTAAAACTGTTATCCTATTATCTTTCCAGTTCTTAAATCGAGTATTTAGTTCATACCTGTATTATATTCAATACAGCTTTACCTGAATATGTGATGACATTCCTCTTACTATGTGTTCATCGTATACTTCTACCATATGTGCTCTGGATTTTTATAGATCCATATGTGAGACAAGCATGGAGGCCGAGCTGTTCACTCTGAGGGAGAGCAACGCTAAGCTCTTCACAGCGCTGCGTGAAGCCAACAGCAGCATTGAACAGTGGAAGAATCAGCTCTCGGAGTATCAGCAGGAGACACACAAACTCCGAGACCAGGTCAGTTATTTTCTTCTGCTTCATTTTGTTCGCAGCAGACTCTTTGGCCAAACAGAACATTAGACTTTTTGCTCACGCTACTTAATGGTCTTAAACAGTCTAAAGATCGTTTAAAACTCTTTTGATGATCCCGACTGTATAAAACAATAAAAAATATAGCAAAAAGCAGCTCTGGAGGTTTTGCTGGTGTTTATGTGCCTTATCAGGGAGATACAGAGGTAACGTAACCACAGAGTTTTCCTTCTGAAAACGTAGCCAGATATCTGAATTAGATTTAGACATACATAGCACTTTATTTACAAATAAAGATGAGTGCTCACTCGGATTATATTTCAAACCATCAGCACGTTTTGTTTATAATGCAATAACAATAAAATGGAAAAAAAATAATAGAATCTGCTGGATCAAGTGCTATTTTATCAGCTTCTCAATTATGAGAATGAAAGTTAATTCTAACCCAATTTGCAGTGATTTTTGTAGAAAATCACGACTAGGACAATTCATCCAGCAATATATTGGCAATATACTATTAAATGTTCATTTTAATGCTTGCTATCTTCTCATTCATGCACATCACTGTCAGTTTTTACATCGTGGTACCTTGTATTGTTTGTCAGGAAATAGCAGTCCACACTTTTTCTCCTTAAATCCAAATATCTGTGTTTGAAGGTGGTGATTTAGGCACTATTGACAAACCCCAGTTCTACTTAATATCTGGCAACCTCGGATGGGTGAACTAATTTTTTCGTAATCTGAATAGTGCACCCAGAAATCCGACTTAAGTAAATGAAGTAATTTCTGAATACATGTAAATTTCCACAGATGCATCTTTTTTTTTCATTCACCTACTATGAATATGGTGCATAAAGGAAAACACAAGTAGGTGGTGCTATGTAGTTCAGGTCTCATGGGAAACGTTGCTGGAGAACAATGCATCATCCTAACTGTAATGTTGAAGAGAAGAAAAATGACTGTGGGGAACTTGCTGCTGTTGGTTTGTTCTAGTATAAGCAGAAACATGATCTGCTGAGTGCTAAAAAGGACCCTGCCTTGCTTCAAGGAATTTTCAGCGGCAGAGCAAAGATTTGTTGCCTCCGAATTAAACACACCGTTCACTTGTGTTTTTGAAGAATTATGTGTAGGTTATGCCATGATCACTATGTGTGTATATTATGGTAATAATATGTTGGGGATTTGTGAGGACGTTATTCACACTCGTCTGGTTTTGGGTTTCAGGTGGCCGAGCTGGAAGAGCAAAGCGGACATTCTGCTTCAAGCGAGAACAAGACCGAGGATCTCTTCCAGTCTGTAGAGGACATGGAAGCCCTCCTAAAGGCTAAAGATGAAGTACGAGCCTTCTTCATAGTAGTTCATTTGTAGCACTTATAAACAGTGAAAATGCTCACATTTTCTTGCTCACAAGATCGCTCTGCACATTTCGGTCATTTCAGTCGCCTGAAGGCTGCGTAATAATTTTTGTTACAGCAATGAAAAACAGGTTACATGCCTCCTGGTGCTCTCATTGCCACGGCCTGGGTTCGATTCCCGGGCAGGGAGTTAACCCAGCCACTGAGGAGTTAACTCTCAGTGCCGGTCCCAAGCCCAGTGTGGTAAAAAAAAAAACGATAACATTAATAATGCTTGCTTTCGGCTGCTCCCTGTTCAGGGTCGCCACAGCGGACCACCTGGTCCGCACAACAACTTGGCAAATGTTTTACGCCGGATGCCCTTCCTGACGCAACCCTCCCATTTTTCCGGGCTTGGGACCGGAGGTAAAGAAGAGGTAAAGAAGCGAGTGCAGGCAGGTTGGAATGGGTGGAGAAAGGTGTCGGGAGTTCTGTGTGATAGGAAAATATCAGCGAGAATCAAGGGGAAGGTGTACAGGACAGTGGTGAGACTGGCCATGCTGTATGGTTTAGAGACAGTCTCACTGAGGAAGAGACAGGAGTCAGAGCTAGAGGTAGCAGAGCTGAAGATGTTGAGGTTCTCTTTGGGAGTGACAAGATTGGACAGGATTAGGAACGAGTACATCAGAGGGACAGCTCATGTTGGACGTTTGGGGGACAAAGTTAGGGAGGCCAGATTAAGATGGTTTGGACATGTTCAGAGGAGGGAGAGTGAGTATATTGGTAGGAGAATGTTGGACATGGGGCTGCCAGGCAGGAGGCAAAGAGGAAGGCCAAAGAGGAGGTATATGGATGTAATAAATGAGGATATGAAGCTAGTGGGTGCAAGTGTTGAGGATGCAGAAGATAGGGATAGGCGGAGAGAGATGATTCGCTGTGGCGACCCCTGAAGGGAAAAGCCGAAAGAAGAAGAAGAAGAAGATAATAATAATAATTTAGTTTAAAGTGAGACTTTCCAGTGCATTATTATTATATTCTAATTTTACATTAATTTCACATTCAGCTTTAATATAAAATATGTATATAAAAAGAGGTGTCTTATCCCTATCATTATGTTTTGGTTTTTAACATTTTTTCAGTGTGAAACATTTTCATGTTGAGAAGACATCATGGGTATGTCAGTCACCATCCCTTTTCCATGTTAATTATTCTAAGTTTATAGCTAATTTATGTATTTTGAATATGTTTTAGCTTTGACCTGGGGTGAACTTGATTTTCCCCAAACCTTTATCAGTGTGCTTCAACAAAGCACCGATTCTCCCAGACTTCAGGTGACTGCAGGTGTTCCACAGATCTTACACTGCTCTAAGCGGACTACCTGACTTTGACTTTAACTTAAACTTTAGAGGAGTTACAATGGACGATGCTGTGAAGACTCTATCTGTTTTTGACTTGCACTACTAAGAAAGTTACTGTCAATTCATTAGCTACACAAAGACTATTCATGCTTAACAGACACACACAAACAATGTGTCCTTCTTCTGAACTTTTCATTAAACCAATAACAGAAATGGTGTTCAAAACTACTCATGATGTCCCCTCATCCTTTTACAATCACACACATTTATATAGGCCTTAAAAATTATCCCACACTGGATAAAATGGGAGGGTTGCGGCAGGAAGGGCGTCCAGCATAAAACCTATCGAAACATGCGGACCAAATGATCCGCTGTGGCGACCCCAAAACGGAGCAGCCGAAAGAGCAGCAACAACGATGAAAAACAGGTTCCAAATAATTGAGTGGGGTTATGATTGTGTGTAATGATTAGTTTAGTTGTATGAAGGGTGCCAATAATTTAGCACTTTAGGTTCTATTGGACCAATAGCTCACCCTTGTGGAGAATTTGTGTGTATGAGGTGTGGTGTATTTCATTCATTCATTCATTGTCTACCGCTTATCCGATCTATTCTCGGGTCACGGGGAGTCTGTGCCTATCTCAGGCATCATTGGGCATCAAGGCAGGATACACCCTGGACAGAGTGCCAACCCATCGCAGGGCACACACACCCTCTCATTCACTCACACAATCACACACTACGGACAATTTAGAGATGCCAATCAACCTACAATGCATGTCTTTGGATTGGGGGAGGAAACCGGAGTACCCGGAGGAAACCCCCGAGGCACGGGGAGAACATGCAAACTCCACACACACGGTGGAGGCGGGAATCGAACCCCCAACCCTGGAGGTGTGAGGCAAAATGTGCTAACCACTAAGCCACCGTGCCCCCCGGTGTAGTTCAAATGATCAAAATTACCATGTGGCTGGCATATGGAATTGTTACTTTATTATTTAATTACTGTTTCTTCTGTTTTGTGTACTGATTCTGTCAGCTCTTTGGGACACACAAGTTATACGTTTTGCAAATCAGTCTGTTTCTGTCAGAAAACTTTTGGATGAAAATGTGTTTTTTAGGAAATTAACAAGCTACAAGGCAGGAAATCAGATTTCCAGGATTTGGTGAAGGAGAGGGAGGAGATTAATAATAGAATGCAGGTAAGCTTGAGCTTCTTTGATAATAATTCTTCTTGGTGCAGCAGAGAAGTTGATTTAATGTAACTTGAAGCGTTTTCGCTCTTTGTCATTAGGAGCTGGAGCAGAGGAACTTGGAGCTGGAACAGCAAGTGCAGAAAGCAGAGCAGAATTTAGCATCTTCGATGGAGGCACGGCAGCTGGCAGAGAGCCAAGTGCGGAAAGTCATCGAAGTGCTGGACGTCAAGATTTTTGATCTGAATAACTTGAGGCAGAGCCTGGCCAACTTTTTAGATAAATAGCACCAATCACGAGTGAACATCAGACTGCTGAAGTGTACAGGCATGTAGAGAAGAAGCATGCCAATTAATTCCTCTTAAACATGAGTCTGCTATAGTGGGATACATTACCTTTTATAAATCTCAGAAGAAAATTGGCAACGTTGCACTAAAGACTAAAGTTTAGTGGCAGACCCACTATTATTAGAGTAAGACTTGGATTTTGTCCTTCAACATTTCTGTTATTCTTGTAAAAATGCATGTTGCTTGTTACTGATTTTTTCTCGAATGTTTTCTCTGCCTTCACTTTATTCACATCCTGACAGATCATCAACCCAGGTGGCTTATATTTTTTCCATAAATCATCACCTGGCAATATACAGAACTGAACTGAAAAGCATATTGAAGGCTCTATTATCTTAAAAGGTACAGTCGAGATGAGAGTGTAAAAATCAGATAAAGGATTCCTGTGATTCTCTGATCTGATAACATTTCTTGAGTGCTTCATCTACAGTACGTGTGCACATAGGCTGTTCTTTCCCATTTAAAAGCAGAATGTAATTAATGGTAGATCACATTTTGGGAGTTGCATTAAGGTCTTGCTTAACTGGGATTAAACTAAAAGTATAACTAGATATGTAGTAGAATGTACATTTCTTATGTTTTATGTATTATACACTATTGAATGTTGCAAAGGACGTAGTGACAGAAACACTATAATTTTTAGCACAGATTACTGCAACTCTTACGGAAATAGTAGGTACGCTGCGAAATGTTCAGACCTGACCTTTGACAGAGCTTTCAACAAGGTGATGAACAGCAAGCCATTAGTTTACAGTATCATCACTACTTCTTTATCCCTACCATCATTATAAAGGCTGCTTGTCTTTGAATTTGTAAGGAATTTGTAAATCTGTGTATTGGTGATATAATCCTCTCTCTCTCTCTCAAATATAATATATGGCCAAATGTATATAGAAATCTGACCATCACATTCATATGTGGTTCTTCCCCAAGCTCTTGTCACATGTTTGAATTACTCAATTGTATAGAATGTCTTTGTTCATTGTAGCATTACAAATTCACTTCACTGGAACTAGAAGCACAAACCTGTTCCAGCACGACGATGCCCCTGTGCACAAACTACGCTCCATGAAGACATGATGTGTTATGGTTGCACTGGAAGAACTCATGTGTCCTGACTCCGACTCAACCCGACTGAACATGACCTCCTCACATGACCTCACTGGTACATAAATGAGTACAAATCCACACGACCTTCAAAATGTGGTGGAAAGCCTTACAGAAGTGTTGTGATTTCTATAACTGTGAATGATGTAATAAATCTGGACTGGGATGTTCAACAAGCACTTACATGTACAATTGTCAGGTGTCCACATACTTTTGGCCTTATATTGTATGCTTGATTTTGGGATATTGAGACAGCTAATGTAGGACTAAAAAAAGATGAGACTCCATGTGGAGAGTTCCTGTGAACTGGATTGTTTCGCTGCTTATTTATAGTACTTTTGTACTGTATATTCCATCTGATTCTCAGTACTTCCTTTAATTTTTTTTTGTAGAAATAAATTTAAAATATATGAGTGCGTATACTTTACATGTCTTTGCACAATATGCTGTAACTCCTCAAGGACTTTATACTAACTTCCTGCTTCAGCTGTGAACTCTTTACTATTAATATTTAAGTGTCATATTGCAAATTTAGATTAAAATCTGCTTTTTCTTATAACACCAGTTAAGCAGAGCTGTTTTAAAAAAAAAAAAGTGCTGCTGATCAGACATCAAGCTACGCACAAGCTCTGGTTTCTCGGCAAGCAAACTATTCATGTTGGTCTTTTTCAGTATTAATATCTCTTTTTGAGCATCTCTTTGCTCTCCATTCACAATAACTTTTTGATTAAATGCTATTTTTCTAATGCTTGAAAATGAGAAATATTGTCCTTTTTTAATTGGGTCACTATAAAAGGTACTGCTTTATCTTCTGTGAATGTATACGTTGTGTCAGACAATGCTTTCTTAATGGCCTGTGCTGAATTATTACTATTACCTTGTTTCGTTTGGTCTGTGTGAACTTAAAAAATATTGAAAGGAAAGAAATATTGTGTTTAGACTGCTTTTTACAATCTTCCTGCATTTCCTTACCATCTGAAAATAAGGCAGCGGTAGAAGGATGTTGTTAAGTGGTTCAGCAGAAAATTGTTTCGTCTGTTTTCAGCAGATTGCGAGCTTAAATCCTGATGATTCCACACCATGCATCACTAAGAGTCTGGAGAGTAAAATTGGTTGTGCTGTCTGTTAGGGAGGATGATGTACTTTCTCTTCACTGTCAAGCAACAGTCATGGGCATCTTGTATGTGGAAGAGAGGAGATGTAGTACTTTTCTCTGAATGTGTTATACTGCACTGTTCAAGTGGTAGCTCATGTGTTGGACTATTGAACAGAAGGTTATGAGTTCGAATCCCAGGTCCACCAAGCTGCCACCGCTTGAACCCTGGGCAAGGCCCTTAACTGCTTGGTTGTATAAAAAAGAGAGAGAGAAATGTATTTCGGTCTAGATATAGGCATCTGCCAAATGCCGTGTCTGTCTGGATATATGCATCTGCCAAATGTGTCTCAGAGAAACCGTTGTTAGTGCTCAGCTTCCCCGGTTGATGCTAGTTGTATGAATAGGTGAGTAGGTGCGAATTAATAGATGACCAATTTGGCTAGAAAATGGGGAAAACCTCTCACATACTTAAGAAGACATTAAATGTGTTCTACAGTTAAGATGTAGCAGAGTGTATCGGGTCGAGCTATGATGAGATGAAAATATTCTATACTCTTTCATTACAGGTAAAAGGATTCTTGTCAAAAGTCTGAAAAATCCCAAGCTTTAATCAAAGGTCAGATAGCTAACAAAAAAAGAAAGAAGAAAGAAACTGGAGTGTGGTTACACAGACCGTAGATCATTAGGAGACTGATGAAGTTTTTTTTTTTTTTTTTTTTTTTAAATATGTCTATAGTATATAATTCAATTAATTTAGGCTTGAGTTCAACTTTACATTTTGACACTAGTCTGAAAGGATGAATTTTTACCTTATAGATATTCAGTACTAAGGAGAATCTCAAGCTATTTATATATATTTCAGGAACCTGAAGTCAGAAGAGGTGTTCTGGTTGTCTGGGGAGACCATTAATAATTAAATCTCCAACAACAAACTCTGTGTGTGTGTCGGATAGGTTATATTCCCCACTGGGTCGACACGCTGTAAGGTAAAACATTTCAGTGTATCTCAGTATGTAATGCTAGCGTAAATACTGTGCTTACAAGAAGCCAAACTGAACAGTACTGGACTTTAACTGGATGGTGGGTTTTTTTCAGTGACTTTGTTGTTCGTTGTGAGATGCCAGCTTTATTTAGTAAATTAATCAGTAAATTTATTTAGGTTTTAGAAGCTAGGTTTTTTTCTGATCTGCATTGTAAATGAAAATAGATGGGACAATATTTTCTTGACAAAGACATCGTTTATAATCTAATTTATGCCTTAATCCAAGGTGTATTCTGAGGCAGGATGATGAATTCTGGTGTTTTGGGGATTTTGCATTTCTTTCATAACAACAACAGAATATTCATACCCAGTTATTATTCTGTAATGACATTATCCTACTGGCTTGCTTTCAAAAACACTACAATTTTGTAAATAAAATAATCCATCTCATTTCTGCACACCTCCAGGTCAGACGTTATTCTTTAGCAAGGATCCTCAGCAAGTCACTGACCCTAAAGCCTTTATAATGGCGCTAAGTGTAAATACGGGCATGTCACTGCCTCAACCTTCTTTTGGGGAGAATCTCTCCAGGTTATCACACATCCCATTTTGGGGAGGAAACCAGGAAGACCAGAAGGCGGCTTATGAGACAATGTTCCAGCAAGACTTCAAATCATTTGCTTCCTTAATGAAAAGAGTTGCTATTCATCAACCCTCTCTGGCAAAAGTAGACCACAAGGATCTTCAGCATATCAGGGAGTATGAGACAGAGGTGGCCCACTCATTCCCTCCTCATCGTCTTTCACCTCTCAGTCGCATCCCAGCATGGACCAAACTGACCACCAACCTGAAAATGCATTCAGACCAAAGATACAAAGACTTCCACACCACACAGGCTGAGAGTTTCCAGCATCATCCCATGCCATCATCTGTGCCCAGGCCGGTTCCTTTATTCTTAGCTACCACTGTGACGCAGAGAGATGAAAAGCTTCCTGAAACCACTCAGAGAGAGTCATATGTCTCGCACAAAGTATCCCCGGTTGTTAGAGCGGATAGAAAACACCAAGGTCAGTGAGGTCAAGATTTTTAGCATCGTCTTCTCAGATTTCAGATATTTCTGTTCAATGTGCATATGAATATTTGTGGGTTAGATGCAGCACCAGGAATCATAGGAAACAAAAAATTCTCATTCTTCAGCTCCTCTTACAATGATGCCTTTCAGTATAGGTGGTCTTCTCCTCTGCCAGCCACTGAGACGGTAGAATTTCAAAAGACTTTCTATCATTTAATGTCTCAATACAAGCACTCGATTATTGAGCATCCCATATGTATTCCACATGTCTTGCAGCAATTCCACTCTTCCTTGGTAATGGGAGACAAGAACAAAATAGCAGAAAGTGAAACCACTCATTCAGCCTCTTTCCATTATACAGGCAACCAGAGGTATGTTTCTTCATGTGTTACATATTAGTGAAAATGGTGGTGCTTCATGTACACAGTTTTTTGGTCAATAGACATTTTACTTTTTCAGGAATAATATCCAGTTAATCGTCTACTGCAGGCCTTATGAAATAATGTATTAAAAAATATATCTGGCCACACTTTTTTTCTTGCACAATAAACTACTGAACACTTTATTTACAATTTTTTATATTTCAGGGGGAGGAGATGCATTTAAGTATGTTTAATTGGGACAAAAGTATGCTTTAACTGTAGTAAATAGAAAAAAAATATTGATTCATCTTTTGTATTTAAAACAAATCATATTTAGTTGATAAAAATCTTCAGGATCATGCCATTTTTAAACATTTGGTTAGACCAAAAATATGGCTGCCTCGAATGCAGTCATTTGAGGAAGAGAGTTTGAAAAAAGGTGGGAAAGATCATGTGATCAAATATAAGCATACTATTGGTTTAATTCCTCAGTTTACAAATTGCTATCTGTTTTTTGTGTCCCTCAGGACGCCAAGCATACACACACACACACACACACACACACACACACACACAAATTAGAAATGCCTCTGACCTTTTTTCTCATAACTATAGCCCTGTATTGTTAAAGAAGCATCTGACTGTCAACCTTGGAGATCATCCAGATAACAAATGGACCACCACTACCTCTGAAGCTTTTAATGCAATCAAGCCTGGTATGTCAAAGAAACTCTCTCTATCTCTCTGCAGTCTCTGAATTCTGTATGAATAATATTTATGTACTGTACTGTAGTACTGAAAAAGTCTCAGGTGTACAAACAGTCTCATAATTTAAAGCCACTATAATTTAAGGCAAGACATTACAAGGAGAAATGATTTGTTTGCATCATGTTTTATATAGCACATCAGCTCTTAAACTGTAATAATAAAAATATCAAAACATAAAAAACATTTCACAGTTGTTGTCGACTCTCAACCACCGGATTATAACAGGATTAAGGATTAAGCCCTTCCCACTTTGCAAATAAAAAAATGCTTGATTCCTGATGCACATTATGTCATCTTTATAGACATTATAAAAACATAACTTTTTAGCAGTACACTGGCATTCTAGTCCATGAGTGGGATAGAAATCTTATAGTAAACTTATTAACGCCTTCAAATTTTAGATGCTTATGAAAAAGCTCTTAAGGCACCTAAAACAGTAGAAATGGCTTTGATATATTGCCCTTGAAACAGAAATACTTATGAAAAACCATAAAAAATATAAAATCTTTTTTTGTCTATATTCACAAACAGAATAGATATAAGATGCAGTCTTTAATTACAAGGATATGACAGATGAATTTACTAAAATAACTTTTATCGTTGGATAACAATATTGTATACCAAAGCATGACATTTTCTTGAGTAAACAACAAATAAATGACGTTCAAACAAACATTTCTGTAAAAGTCTAAAAATGGTGAAGCCAATATTCTCCTAAAGATTTCTATTGGGTTTTGTTACAGAATTGTGGAGAAATAATACAAGAAAAAAAGATGACTCAGTAAAATAAAAATTACAGCAACCTTCAACATCTGGGCATCCGAGGCTCTTATTTATAATCTGAAACTATTTTTTAACATGGGGAATATCCTGAATATGCAGTAAATGAGTGAGTTTAAAGCCTAATATGTCCATGCTAATTACAGAGCAGTTTCTGCAAAACACTGTACAGTTAAAACAATCTTAAATGCTAGAGACTGTGTTAAATGACATCATTTAGTAAAGATGTTTGTGCTGCAGTGCCTTTGGGATCAGGCTGCTTGGTGTATAAATGGGCTTTAGACCGGCAGGTGGCGCTATTTTAGGTTTTTGATGACCCACACCACTATTCCAAACAAAATATGCACTAAAACATTACAGTGGTGTTGATCACCTAGTTCAGTTAGTGTGAAAATTCACACACCACTTTTGGCCAGAAAGTAAATATGAAGTTGTAGATATAATTTTGTCATGCATGCACACTCACTATCCACTTTAATAAAACACTACAAACTGAAAAACAAAAAGTTCAGGGGATGTTTTTCTGGTCCTCAGTTTTCCAGTTTGGGCGAGTCTCTGCCCAGTGTAGCCTCAGATTCCTGTTCTTGGCTGACAGAAATATAACCTGATTTGGTCTTCTGCTCAAAATGGAAGTTTGGTGGCTTTCAGTATGAATATGTTAGCCTGAACTTAAGTCGAAGGCTACCACGCTCTAAAACTATGACAAAATTCACATTTAGATGAGATCTTCATTCAAATTTTACCTCCAGTAAGGATCAACAATGTTAATGACATCATTCTGCAACCTTAGATTGTCAGCTCTTCTGTCCAATCAAATGCTGTCTAGAATCTGGTGTCCCACCCCCAACCCAATAACTGCCATGTACGGCTTAGCCTGGGCTGTAAGGTAAACTGAATGCTGTTGAATATGTATAAAGGGGGAGGAGCCACTCAATATAACACATCAAATAACTCGGCACATTTTAAGGCATTTCATGGAGACTTTAAGGCATATTATGCAGTTCGAGATGGTTTTCTATTCGACATGATTGACTTATTTTAAATCGTTAATTTATATTCATTTATGTATTTTTTTTTTTTTTATCATTAAAGTTATTTGTTATTTTGTATTTAGCTCATATAGCTTTTATCAGCTCACACCAGTTTGTCCATTCTCCTCTGACCTCTCTGTTCAGCATGGCATTTTGTAAGACATGCTGCCCACTGGAGGTTTTTTTTAATAACATTATTCTGTGTAAACACTAGACTATTGTGCATGGAAAATTACAAGAGATTCTGAAATACTAAAGCCAACCTGTCTGGCACCATCAGCTGTGCCGCGGTCAAAGACATTGAGATCACCTTTTTTTCCATGTTTATATTTTTGGGGAATAATTGAACCGCTTGACCTGCGTCTGTATGTTTTTATATATAAAGTTGCTCCCACATGATTGGATAACTGCACAAATGAGCAGGGTTACAGGTTTTCTGATTAACTCTCTCATTGTTTTCATGTTTCCACCAGAGCGAGTTAATATCCACTCAGGAAACGTAACTCTGTGCTCTATACCTAGAGGTGACACGGACACAAAGCGCAACCAAGAGAGATCAACATCTACAACCAACCGATTGTTTTTCTCAGAGGTGCAACTCAAATTCTTTAAGTCAGCACCTGGAACCAAAGTTTCAATATCTAAATGATAACCCCAGTGTTTGTGTTTGTTCTAGTGCCATTTCCAAGTGTGTTAAACGTCATTTGTGTTTACTCAGGAAAACCACAAACAGTTCCCAGTTCGCATGGACAACCCAGGCCTCAGGACCAAGAGTAATGTTGAGTTTGGGAGTCTCCGTATAGCAGGAATGTTTTACAGTACTACAGCTCAGGAAAGCTATACACATAAATACGTGACTCGAGTCAAGCCTCGGATTTATCCGTCTGGTCGAGTGCTGGGAGATCAAGGTGACCCCAGATGAGATGAGATCAAGCAAAACAACACAAAACATTTATACAGTACTCGGGTTAGAAATGCAGGCTGTGGAACATTCTGTTGACTCACAATTCAGTAAATGTTTTTACTTCAGAGATTAATTTGAATGTAACTTCAGCCTGAATAAGTGCGTCACCATCATCCAACACATACCTTTACTACCAAGGTACACATGTACAAACAAAGCCATGTAGTTAAACTTAATAAAGATCTGATCCATCTGTGTATCTACAGTGAAAAAAGAAATATAAAGACATAAAAATATTACATTTCTCAACAAAACATGATTTCATTGCTTATGTTGAATTTAATGTAACAAGTTAATAATGACTAGATTGAATGATGCAAAGTGAGCGTGATCTGTTCACATAGTTTTAATGTAAACCTATTATATTGGCTTGTACATAGAACCCTATGAGTGATGCTAAGCAACCCAAAAAAATCCTAACTACCGTGTAGCACGTGATGAGATGTGAGAAATGTGTATATTGTAATATTCTGTTTTTTGTCTTCTGTGTAACATCTGTAGAGCCTGGCCCAGCTGTTACTACTGTGCAAAGTGACTATGTTCCACTAAACACTAGAAGAAGTGTTTTAAACCCTGAGCAGCTTCATCAGGTAAAACATCCACTGTGCAGATCATTGAGCTTTTTGTGTTTGTATTTGAATGCAGAGCTTCAGTAGGAAGAGACTATAAAGTTTTGCATCATTTTCCTGCTACTAAAATTACCATCTTGTGTTTTGTACAAATTGTTTGATTTGGAAACTAAGCCATAAGTATGAAATGGTTGAGAGACTATAGGGCCTCGATATGGAATCTCTTCTGTTTGTCTTTTTAGATTAAAGTCAGTCACATCAAACCTCCTAACAGTGAATTTTACTTCACAACAAGCCACAAAGAAGCTTTTTCACCTAAACCTAAATCCAAGGTCTGTTTGGACAACCCACCAAGACAGCTTATCAGCCATATACAATTCTGAAACACACACACACACACACACACACATAATGAAGATATGTTCTTATGTATCACTGTGCTGTTGAGTCCCATCTTCTGACTGGTACGAAGGTGTTGATGTTATAAAAGCAGCTTTGATAGTATTTTTGGCTGCAAGGCTGATATTAAGTCACTTAAACAGATGTTTTTAAATACATGTAATACTTGATAGCATGAAGCTTTTTGTGGAAGGAGTCCTCAGTGAGCATAGAACCTTTCTGAGCATGCATAAATAAAAAGATATTTTTAGATATCTAAAGATAAATATTTAAAGATATTTTTGCCACAAATACAAGACAGCTTCTCACCCAAAGAACACCATGAACACAGTGGAGCGTTTCGCGTTTCAGCTGGGACTGGGGCAGTGGTTAAGATAGAGAGGATATACAGATAGATCCAACTACAAACATTTTGGCACAAATTCTGAAGGCTTTTATTAGACAGCTGATGATGAAAATGTTCACCTTCCAGCATGATAACAAGCCAAACAACTTTGACTGTTGTTGATCGGAAGATCAGGGTTTAAGGCCTAGCACTGCTGAGCTGCCACTGTTGGGCCCTTGAGCAAGGCCCCCAACCCCACCCTGCTCCAAGGGTGCTGCATCATGGCCAACCCTGTGCATCCAAGGATGAGATATGCGAAGAAAGAATTTCACTGTGCAATTATGTAAATGTGTTAAAAAGCTAATTAACTTAAGAAGCTGTGCACAGATCTTTACAATATTGGGGCACTTTTTACAAGAAAATTGAGATAAAATTCAAATAAAAAATATATTGGTACTCTCTTGATAGTTCTAATTATAAGCAAAGGGTGCTTTAGCAACATTCAAGTTAATTAAGGACTGTCCACAATTATGAAACCAGGTTATTAGAAGTATTTTTCCTAAAAATGTTTTTTATTCTTATCTTTTTGTTGCTGTATCCCATTAAAGTTGGAAAAAATTGGATTTTATTTCTCTCTTTCTTTTTTTAATATTATAAAACCCTTCAGTTTTAACAGGGGTATGTAGACTTTTTATATCCTCCATGTGGCCTTAGACCTGGAAGCTGTTTGGAGACTTCTTGTGAAATCGCTGCATGTCCTACAATGTTTATGTTGTAGATATCAGGGTTTGTTGAAAGCAACAGATGGTCCAAGCGGCGACAGTAAACATTAACGGTATTGTGGTTCATATGGGTTTTGAGATAATATACTGAATGAATCTTGTATAAGCAGGTTTTGACATACAGGCATGAAATGTCAACAATTTAACATAAACATACAGCTTTATAATAGAGACAGTTTTGTACACTTGTATGTGGAGACTAAATATTTGATCAGGCTTCATCAACCCACTGTTTCTACTGAACTGTTTGTCACCTGGTCTTTTTGGACTTTCCTGTTAATTATACTCTAAACAAACTCAGGACATTTTAGTCCTCCAGCAGCTGTATAACCTTGAACTTGGATAATTTTTGTTTGCCAAACTTTCATTGTTGACCTGAACTGTATCAGCTGATTTTAGCCTAACATCACCTTTACGGGGAAATAAGATTCATTCTCACTTTGTTTTAATGAATAAACAAAGTGAATATCTTGCCTCAATAACATACCTGAACAAAAACTCTCCTGTTTACCAGCATGTAGAACAAAGATCTGTGAATTTTGCACAGATGTGCTTTTCAGCAACTAATCTATTAATCAGCTGTTTAAAAAGTAGAGAATATATTTGCAAACCGTTTTCTTTACTCAGTGAAAACATTGCAATTACCTGTCCAGTCTCTCCGGGACTTCATGCTTTTGTAATCGCAGAAATTAATGCAAAATCAAGCAAACACCATTATATATGGAGGAGCTTGCAATATTTTTTGCAGATTTGTGTACATTCCTGCTGTGTTTTTGGGATAGACTCTGGATCCACCGCATCCTGGCCAGGATAATGCTCTTACTGAAATGAATGAATGAATGAATGAATGAATGAATGAATGAATGAATGAATGAATGTTCTTGGATTTTTTTTATGTTTTTATTTTTCCAACATTGTCAAATATTTTCTGAAATGTCTCACATCATCACTGGGGTTTTCCGAGAGAGATTTTAAATTAAAGAAAATGGAAAACTATTCTTATGCATTCCTATTCTTATGCTGTTTTTAAGCATCCCTTTTGAATATACTTAATAGTATTATTTCATTCTTTTATCTTCATGATCCTCTTCATCCTGATGATGTTTGCAGTGGATCTGGAGCCTGGACAGACTTAATTATTATTTTAAAAATTTTATTATTTAGTTGCAGAAACAGAAATCTAACAAGGCTTAAAGCTTATGAAGAATTTTACTAAAAATATACACTTTCTTAGCATTAATTTTAATAGTAATAATAATAATAATAATAATAATAATAATAATAATAATAAGATGACATTATGCTTGGCCAGAGAAAGCTTACTTGCAGATTAGGACATACGTACTTGTGGATTTCTGCATATGATGATCCAGTCCGATTATATCTTTTTATTATGTGTTTTATTTAAAAACAAACAAAACATAAGGTATTAAATGTCATAACCAAGGAATAGCCAAGACCAGGACATGAGGAAAGGAAAAGAGTGAATTTTGAATGAATTTGTGTAAATACAGGCAAGCGTGTGTACAGTAAGAGAAATGGAGCAGGGAAATGTGCAAGCAGCAGACATGATGAAAAACACACTGTTCCTGAGGGACGAGCTGCTGCTCCTGATCCAGAGGAGAAGCAGAAACACACATCTCCAGTAAGATGGTATATGGTCTAAAGTATGTGAACACCTAAACATCATACACACTTGAGGTTCTTTTCCAAACAGTTGCCATTCATTTGAAAGACAATGCCCCTGGGCACAAAGTATGCTCCATGAAGACATCGGATTAGACATTGGACTAGAAGATCTCGAGTGTCCTGCACAGAGCCCTGACCTACATTCACATATCAGAGAAATATCATAATAGCAAACTGAACACACTTAAACATTCACATTTTTCTAATAACACATTTTCTGTTAGCATGGTAGAATTTACAATGTAATAAAAATAGTAGGTAGTATTTTATGTAGTAAAATCTTATTACACAGTTTTCTTTACATGCTTTACGCACTGTTTAAAATAAAGATAAGTCTTGTTAGCTAACTTTAGATAATTAGATATTAACCATATCCCCTCCCCATTCCCCACCCTCAGGATCTACAGAAGCTTATAGAGTAGTGTCTATAAACTGAGTGACAGGAGGCACATCCAAACACAATCAAGCATTCCATATGGGTTTTCTCAGCCAATTATTAAAGTTTGTTTAGCCTTTTCCAAAACAATTATTACTATTATTAATTTTATTGTGCTCTGTATGTTTTCCTAGCTATTTGTAGAAGTAAAAAATAAAAAATTAAACCTTTAAATCAGCCTCTAGACATGACTGTCCGCTCCACACTTTTAAAGCTGGCTAGTTGGATAATGCTTAAACCTTATTTCAGTAATAATGATGATTACACAATAAAAAAAAGTTTGAACCTAAAGTTGGCTAGCAACAGTTAGCAAGCTACCTGGCAATACGTTAATTTTAATCTTTTAATCACCTGATAAGATTACTTATCCTACTATATATTTAAAAAATATTATATATATATATATATATATATATATATATATATATATATATATATATATATATATATATATATATATATATATATATAATAAAATAATAATAATAAAAATAATAAAAAGCCCCGGAAATCAAACAACAAATCAAGAGTTGATTTAAGATTACAACAGCGGGGAGGGTCATGGTTGTGTTTAGTGGGAGGGTGCGATGGGCGTGACCCTGAATGTGGTGGGCGTGGTTAGACAAACGTGGCGTGAGATATATTTGACTGGACGGGACTGTGTGAAGTACACAAGCAGCTCGTACAGCGGTTTGTTGTACATTGGGTTGGACATTTAATGGCGTCAGTATGAGGATTACTGTAACTACGAGGACACGCTTCATTTCTGTTTTCATCTCTTCTACACTATGAGTAGTATGAGGCGCTTTGCTCTGGAGCTGGACGATCCCGGGGACGCGGGGTACAGCAGCGGACAGACAGTGAGTGGGAAAGTGGTGTTGGAGGTTAACAGGCAGATGGACATTAAAGCCCTGAAGGTGCAGGGCAGAGGAGTCGCTTCTGCACACTGGCTGGAGCACAGGGGTGTCGGGGTAAACAGCGTCTACAACGACTACTCATCCAAAATCACATACTTCAGGAGGAAACAACATCTGATACGAGGTGTGTATCTGTGACTTACTGCTACGCTTCGTTGTTTGGAGTGCATCTGGTCAATTCGTGCAGGAATTGCCTGACCTGTTGCTCAGTGCGTTTCTCCTTCGAGCATGGTAGAGAAAGCAGAATGCCAGTAGGGGGCGCTGTTATCTGTCCTGTTAGTTTAATGACAGCTCCAGCTGCTGACAAGACACCACGTCCTCCATCGAGGTGCCTGGACAGTTGCCTGGTGGAGAAAAGTTCCCAATAATAATAATAATAATAATAATAATTCAAGGATCATCTTAATATCTCAGCATATATTTATTTAACCGATATAATCCAAATAATATGTACAGTATACTATGCAAATATGTACCACTATCATATTCATTTATACGGGTACTTGTTCCTGGTCGATATTTATCGTTTCCACACTTAATATGCATCTTTCTGCTGGACATGTGGCTATTGTACTTTTAAAACTACTTCACTGGACTTTTAGGGTAAAGCTCTAAACACATTTAGATAGGAAGAAACACACTAAATGTTCAAAAGGTGCACACTGAGGGTATTAGGGAAGAACAGTACTGTGCAGAATGTTTTTTTTCTTCCCAAAAAACAGAGAAACCAAAAGGATCACAAACAGCAATTCCTAGTTAAAATGTAATTCAGATTGCAAAGCGACTCAAGCAGACTTTATTTATACTTGTTTTAAATTAGTGGGCCTTAGATTAAATCCATTCAAACTAGTCAATCAGTTGCAGTAATAAGCACTCATAACCGCATTATAACTTCTATTAGTAGTAGATCTCCATCAGTATTGTCATTAAAAAACTCAAAATAACGCTGCGAACTCCCTGAGACATGACACATCTCTATTAATTTACAGTGTGAGCAATTCCAATGGAGATTCATGATATTTCTAGTAGTAATTTTGTAATAGCGGCTGTAATCACGATAAGACGTCTCTCTGATAAAGAAACACACTTTAACCTTTAGTGAGGCCCATAACGTAAGTGGAAAAGTGGAAGTTATTGAGGCTATAATCATGTGGAAGATAACATTTTTTCTACTTATGCTATGATATTATAAAACCCATAGCATGATGGAAAAAGAGATGAGTAAGCTGAAGCACAAGCGCACGGTGTTTATTACCAGTGTTTATTAGCACATCTGACAGGCAAAAGGGATTTTAACCTTCAGGGAATGACTGCGCTAAATAAAGCTCAATCAATAAAGAAAATCAAACTGGAGAGATTACTGGGTTAAACAAAACAAACAGTAAATATTTCAGTTAATTATTTACATCCTAACATCAGACTAACTTTTAGAGACAAGAAAATGCTTATTGGGTCTAGCCAGCGTTTTTGTCTTTTTGCAAAAGCTTTGAATTGAAGCATTTTGATTGCATTACATTGCAATAGGTATAGCACTACTATGAAAAAGGGAAAAAAAGTGAGTCAGCTGTCATTGTTCACCTATGAGAGTTGACTCTCTTGTGTTTTTTTTTTCTTTTTCTCATTGGTTGATTGCAAACTTTGTGCTTAGAGAGTCTCAGACTTCAGTTCTATCAGTCATTCTGTTTTTATTTATTCACTGTTTGCCCTTACCAAAGCCATTACGAAACTGCTGAAGAAATGTATCTACATGGTCTTTCTTCACAAAGATGCCAGACCAAAAATACCAAAGGTGCCAGGCATCACCAGGTACCAGGCAGCCAGAAGGTCCGAAGGCAATTTGTTGACAGAAATAAACAGCCCACACTGGCATTCCCTCATTAGAATGTAATCCCTAGTTGTAAAAGAAAATCGCTTTTGCTCAGTGATGCTTTAAATATAGAGCTGATCTTGTTTAGTCTACAGGATGAAATACGCTATATAGCCAAAAGTTTTTGGACAACTGACCATCACCTATATGTGGACCTTTGGAAATCATGTCTCCTCCAAAACTGTTTACAGTAAGCTTGAAGCTATATAGAATGTCTTTGTACTCTGTAGCATTACAATTTCCCTTCACTGGAACTAAGAGGCCCAAAAATTCCAGCTTTACAATGCCCCTGTGCACGATACAAAATCTATGAAGACATGGTGTGTTAAGGTTGGACTGGAAGAACTCGAGTGTTCTCCACACAGCCCTGACCTTGACCCCACTGAACACCTTTGGGATGAACTGAAACACTGACCGCACACCAGACCTTCTCTCTGACAACATCTGTGCCTGGCCTCACTAATCCTCTTGTGGTGGAATGAACACAAACCTCCACAACCACACTTTTAAATCTAGTGGAAAGCTTTCCCGAGAAGAGTGAAACTATCTATTGTTCAAGATGCACATATGAGTGTTTTGAACAGTTTGTTCTTGTGAAGAATTAACATTTTAAATAAACTAACAGGGGGGCACGGTGGCTTAGTGGTTAGCACGTTTGCCTCACACCTCTAGGGTTGGGGGTTCGATTCCCGCCTCTGCCGTGTGTGTGGAGTTTGCATGTTCTCCCTGTGCCTCGGAGGTTTCCTCCCCCAGTCCAAAGACATGCATTGTAGGTTGATTGGCATCTCTAAATTGGTGTGTGTGTGTGTATCTGTGTATCCTGCCATGACGCCTGAGATAGGCACAGACTCCCCGTGACCCGAGTGTAGCTCGGATAAGCGGTAGACAATGAATGAATGAATGAATGAATGAATGAATGAATAAACTAACATTAAAACTATTTTTAACCAAAGGGAATAATGATGGATTCTGGTTTGTGGCCACCAGAGGGAGCCAGAGACACACGGGGAGCCCATAGTACAGGCGCTATTCAGTCATTTCCAGCCAACAAGGAAAGCAGATTTGTTTTGTACAGAACTTTTTATTTACTGATCTTAACATCTCTGTTTTGTTCTTGTTTGTCAAATTGTATGTCTCTGTATAAATGCTAAAGATGCACGCAGAAACTTAACTTCATCGGCGAGACGCGAATGCACGTATTCGCTTCATTCATTTCAATGTTTTTGATATGTTATGCATCACAGAAAGTTTTGCACAGTCTATTTGGGCTTTAATGGCGCTCCACGACTATTACGTTATATTTGAATTCATTTCGATGTCGGTTCTCATTTGCATTAAACAGCCTGTACACTTTGTCTCGGCGTGTTTTGTTTTGAACGTCTGGTTTCGGGCATGCTCAGTCAGCTTGTTTTTCACCAAGAACCTGCAAGCATCAATCATCAGGCAGCGTCTGCTCCGCCCACACCGCGCGCGTTCTCCACACCCAGTGACGTTTATTAGCCGCAGCCAATCATGGCACAGAACCTCGCATAATCAGGAGTATTCCCCGCCCCCTTGCCTCCTAGTTAAAGGACCTATTGAGCTATGATGTTTCTTAGTTTTGTTTTGGACCGAGCGAGAAGCATCGCGACTGCCGAGCAATTATAACAAGGCGTGGAGGAGTTCTGGATACAGTTTTATTGAACCTTCCCTAAGATGATTTTCGACAAGGTGAAAAAGTTTCACGTCGTTTTCGACTCGCCCGACGTTGACTCTCCGCCTGTGTTCAGCAGTGGAGATGTGGTGTCTGGTCGAGTCGTGCTCGAACTCTCTGCAGAGAGTAAAGTGCAGTCGGTAAAGCTTCATGCTGAAGGTTATGCGAAAGTTCATTGGACCGAATCTCGCAGTGCAGGATCCAGCACGGCTTACACGCAGAACTACAGCGACGAGGTGGAATATCTGAACCGGAGAGAGGTGCTGCTGCAGGCAGGTCTGTTCCCCTGAGCTTGCACAGGAAGCTCTGTTGGCTTTGTTTGTGTTGATCGTCTCGACTCATTCTCTACCACTTCCAAAGTGTTCTTGATAGCCTTGGGCCATTTGATAAAGAGTGAAACTGAAAAAGTAGCTTATTCATAGTGTGACGGTATTCTTAGAATATCTTCATTGCACTTCACGCTTGTGGTTTACTCTGAAATGTATGTTTCTGAAGCAGGATGATCTTAAGATGAGTTCTTAAGTTTCAAATAATAACATGCTCATTTTTTCCCCCACACAGATAACGGGGAACCGACAACCCTTCCTGCTGGAAGACATGAATACCCTTTCAGCTTCCAGCTGCCTGAAGAGTGAGTTTGATTGACTTTTTGTTTTGCATCTTCAACACCATTCTAACATTCTCAACCAGGTTAATATGGATGTCAAAAAAAAATAACAACCTGACCTTGTGTTTCCTCTTCCAGGACACTGGTGACTTCCTTTGAAGGCAAGCATGGCAGCATTCGGTACTGGGTCAAGGTGAAGTTGCACCGACCATGGTTTCCGGTGAAGAAGATCAAGAAGGAGTTTACAGTTATCGAACCCATTGACATCAACACACCGTCCCTACTTGTAAGCATGAAAACATTCTCTAAGACTTCAGGAATAATTTAAGGCCTGCTATAGAAGAAACATGTTGTAAATCTTGTTGAAACTTGCAGGCACCTCAGGCTGGAACCAAAGAGAGGATGGCTCGTGTCTGGTACCACAACTTTGGACAAGTGTCTGTCACCGCAAAGATCGACCGCAAAGGCTACACACCAGGTGAGAGTGATAACTTTAACTTTATGCATGTTCAGAGCATTGGGAAAGGAAACTGAAAAAAATCCACGAACGTTGACGCATCATTATCCCTCCACAGGTGAAGTGATTCCGGTCTTCGCTGAATTTGACAACTCCACCTCCCGATCTGTGGTGCCCAAGGCTTACATCACCCAGACGCAGACCTTCATCGCGAGGGGCACCATGAAGCAGAAGCAAGCCGTGGTAGCCACCCTGTGTGGAGATGCCGTGGGAGCACGACGCAGGGAGACCTGGCACGGCCGCGCCATCAAGATCCCTCCAGTCGGTCCTTCCATCCTTCAGTGCCGTATCATCAAAGTGGAGTACATGCTTAAGGTGAGTTTGAGGTTTCTGCATCTGACATTCTCTCTAGTTTAGGTATATCAAAGATGCTTGTCTGAGCCTTCAGATCCTTAAATTTCACCACTTCTCATTCATCAGGTGTGTGTGGACATTCCTGGCCCCTCAAAGCTATCTCTGGAGCTTCCACTGGTCATGGGGACCATCCCTCTCCATCCTTTTGGCAGCCGCACCTCCAGCGTCAGCAGCCAGTACAGTCTGAACATGGACTGGCTCCGCATGGCCATCCCCGAGCAGCGTGAAGGTGAGCGCATCCTCACATCCTCCAACTCCACCATAGTTCTTTCCCTCTTTAAATACATGTTTACTCACATTGGATTTTTCTGCATGTTTTCCCACAGCCCCTCCTGACTACAGCTCGGTCGTCACCGAAGAGGAGGCAGAGCAGAATTCCGCAGCCAGCCGTGTTGAAGAGGACCTCAGCGCAGTGCTAGAGCGCCCCTTCATGGCATACGTGCAAGAATTCCGCTTCAGGCCTCCACCAGTATACAGCGAGGTACGTAGCATCCAGGTGTTTTGGATGAAGAAAAGTAAAACGAGATCCATGTTAAACATCTGAATACCTCGCCCATACTGAGTGTACAATCTTCTTTCTGTTTCTCAGGTGGACCCGAATCCTCAGCCCATCAACATCAGACCACGCTGCATGACATGTTGAACATCACGCTGAGCATCACACGGTGATGTCATGATTTGAAATAAAATAAAGCAGAGATTTGCTTTCTGCCAGAGGCTTTGGATCTCTGAGACTGGCACATGCCCCTGGGGAGCTGCGTTCATCGGCTTAGGATATGTGCGGTGACGCCAGTTAAGGATGCGAACTAGGAACTGTCTGGACTGATGGTCAGATGGATTCCTGAGTCTTTGCAAGACAGAGAAAAATTAGAAGAAGCACAAGATGGATTTTTTTTTTCCTCATGTATCTGTCTTTTAACCTGTCTCCGGGTAGACTTTGGTCAGTGCCCGCTAATGACTAACCTCTGAAGCTTATTTCGTGTTATGGAGGCGGCTAGTCTGAGAGAGGTTTGCTTGTGAAGGAGCCTTTTTTTTTAAAGTAATGCCTAACCTCGTGGGCTCAGTGTTTAGGTGACTTTTCTGTACTTAAAGGCAACATTGCTGCCAACTCCATATCATGTAATCACCATCTGCTAGCTGGAGCAATAATGCATTTAAACAACAAACCGATGGTGGTGGTAGTCAGAGTGCTTCCAGGCATGCATTGTTTCTCCTTTGTGTCTCTACCATCAAGAACCATAATGTTAATCTAAGCTATTTTTGGTGTTTGTTGTATGCGGGTTAAAAAAAAAAGAGAGAGTTGTGTATGTCCAGACGTGCCTTAATATGCACATGTAATACAGGTCTGAAGGAAAAGTTAAAGCTTAAAAGCTTAAAAGTTAAAGTCGAGGAGTCTCCGTATTTCCTGAAAATCCTGGAGGCAGGATGTTTTTTCGAATAGGAAACTGCCCATGTGATCATCATGATGATGATGATGATGATGATGATGATGATTTAAGACAGAATTGTGCTGAAGACAAACATAAACATGGCAAGGCTTTAACTTGACTCTAACAAGGTGCTTTTCTACGTTTTTGCCAGTGGCCTTATGACTTCTTACAATGCTGTAGCAGGCACAAACATTACGTCTTAACGTCATTGGCTGGATAACAAGCCATGTTTGCTCACGGTGCCTTTTTTTTTTTTTTTTTTTTTTTGCAACAGCAGCTTGACTGAGTACAGGGATTATGCACGACGATGCATTAAGCTTTAAACTTGTTCTACCACTCTGAAGTGTACTTAACATTCCAAAGATTGCTAATGAAATTCCAAATTGTGAAAAACAACATCAGGTAATAACACATTGAATGTACTGTTTATGGCACTCATGGAAAAATGAATGTATTTTATAGGTTTTTTCTTGCTGTCCAAAAATATATTTTCTTAATCATTTTCTAATAAACATGAACCAAATCTGACTTTCATCTGTGTGGCTGATTTTGACATGTAGATGCTTCTCTATACAAGTCCTAAAGCTTTTACAAAACAAAAATAAACATGTTAGAGTTCTGTGCTAATTCTGTGAGATAAATGCTGTTTAATTATAATCAAGTAAGAAGCACACCCACCCACACACACACACACACACTCTGGGATATTTCCTAATGTTTCAGTTTAACTGGTGAAGATTTGACCTGCAGCCATGTACTCAACCCAAACAGCACAAGTCTTGCAGATTTTCATCGTTCATTTCCAGTAAAACAAAAACAGACCACATGCTAATTTTGTGTGATTTAAAGAGAACAGAAAGTAAACCATCTTATCGTTAATCACGTTTCTGCTCTTTTTTTCTTTTTTTAATTACCTCAGACCACGTGACCCAAGTTGCTCAACTGTACTGAAAGAGGAACAACAACAAAAGTGAAACAGAACTTTGTGTACCGAGGGCAGAAATGTGCAGCGGGGTTTGAATAGTAGGTTGACAGGCTGTTACACGACAGCTGCTCTGATTACTGCTGTTGTGATTTCTTCAGACAACACAAGCTATTCTTGATATCACACATAGCTTCATACATGGATATGTGATGGTGTGTGAATACACAGTGCATACGGCTTGTGGATATTCTTCTTAACAGACACTCACTCATACTGACTCCGGTGGAACAGGGACATTAACACAGTGCACAGAGTCTATAATGAAGGATGGTTTTTCACAATGACTCTGACCGTGGCATGGTTGTTGGTATTTTTAGAAACTGTTGATGTCAGCAACTGGCAACCAAGAAGCTAAGCATCTCTCAGTATGATGCTACTACCATCAGGCTTCATTGTAGCGATGGCGAGCTCAGGGTTTCCAGTCAATATAGCTCTTTGTTACAAGGCCAGAACTTTCAGTTTTGATTTAATCAGAGCAGAGAGCACACATCCACAAGCCGGCTGAGACTCCACCATGTCTTATGGCAAACTCTAAATAGAATTTCATAGTGTCTGGGTTATGGATGTCCTGTGAACAGCTTCATCTTTGTTGTGTAGCTCTTCAGCTTTTTCAGGTTTTCCCTCGGCACTTTGGTTGCTTTTCTGACCTTACAGATTTGTTTTCTTTTAATAAACAATACATGGACTGATCTTCGTTCATAACGTTTGTCATGAACTCGTTTTGATATCTCACTGATTTTCATGATACTCTTTATTGATGTATATGTATTCATCTTGAGATCATATTACACTTTATCTGCATACAGACAGTCTCCATTTAACTATGTATATGGCTTCACACCAGTGGGGGGAAATTCAACTCCCACCATGTTAATCTGGTCTTTGTGTGGATTCATGATGTATACTCGAAGGTTGTAACACTTTTTAAGGTATTTCTATGAGCTATAGAAAGAGAAGGCATCAGAAGGCTTACACTATTGCACACATGACTACACTACAATAAATAGACCAAAGCCAGGACTGTACTGGTTATCCAAATAGAAGTAGAAACCTTCCAGATCCAAATCATGAAAAAAATATTTTTGGACAAAAAAAACTGCACTAAAATGTCAAGGATTAACTATTGTGGTTATCTGTCTGTTATACAGACATACTTTAATAACGAGTCTCTAGTATTCCAGGCAGAGACATGTCACACACACACACATACACCTTGTTTAACATATGGCATTAATGATTTAAATAAAGACTCCCTGACACAAAACATATTCATATTGCTTTCACTCAGCACCAAGAACCTAATTCACTTATGAGACCTCCATGTCTACATCCATAAATACACAGAGACACAATTAATTATGCAAATTACCAAGGAGAATCTGCATCCAGACACACGACCAAACTTGCAGTTATTTTTTTAAGCTTTTGCAGGCGAGGTTGCCATACATGGGATCGTGATGTTTCGAGGTGAGCATCTGGAGCCAAGCTGTTTACTGTGCAGCGGGAGGATTTGGTAACTGATTCATGGAAACCACGAGAACTTCCTTAGCACACCAGGAGGCTCCTGTAACACCTCTGAGAGCCAGTTGGAACATTCCCAAGAAGAAAAAACAGCTGTCTACAATGTCTTTATTTTAATATAAAAGCTAAAGTTAAACTTTTTGCTTTTCTTGTTTAAATCAGGGCTGTTTACTAAGCTGACGAGGTCAGAGGTTAGTTTTTTTTGGGTGGTGTGTTGTATAACTGCTTGTATGCTTTGTTTTCTAAACAGATCCTCTTTGTTTTCCTTTGAAAATTATTCTGATTCAAGCCTGCACTCATTACCAAATGGATTATGTCAGATTTTCAGCATGGATGAAACACAAACAGGTCTCACATTCCATGTCAAACAGTCTGCATTACACTCGCCTTTTTTTTTCTTTTTTTTTTTAACAAACAAAAAGCTTTCATTTGTCACTTAAATTAGGATACTGCTAAAACAAATAATAACAGAGGGGTTTCCGTTTATAAAACCTTAAACGTCAAAGGCGCATGCCTGGTCCACGAGGTGGGAATGCAATGTTGCCAGATTGTTGTATAACAATTGTGTTGAAATAAATAGCTTTGTTGTTTTCAGGTGGAAAATTGGGATAGCTGTCAAAAGGGCACTTGTAATTTGAAGTCTAGAATATAAATATAACGTAATGTGATGCTTCACAGATTTTTTTATAACAATCGTTATCGTATATTTTTATAATAATCTTTTTTTGTTGAATTTTTCAGGGAAATATAAACCAATTTGAAGGGGGGGGGGCACGGTGGCTTGGTGGTTAGCGTGTTTGCCTCACACCTCCAGGGTTGTTGGTTCGATTCCCGCCTCCGCCATGTGTGTGGCATTTGCATTTTGATTGGCATCTCTAAATTGTCCGTAGTGTGTGTGTGTGCGCATGTGTGCCCTGCGATGGGTTGGCACTCCATCCAGGGTGTATCCTGCCTTGATGCCCAATGACTCCTGAGATAGGCACAGGCTCCCCGTGACCCGAGATTAGATCGGATAAGCGGTAGACAATGAATGAATGAATAAACCGATTTGAATCACTGTCGACTAGGTTCCATTAATTTGGGTTTATAATAGTTATACATTTTGTCACCTAAGTATACGCAACAAATTTTCATTTACTAATTGATCAACTGTTAGTAACAGTTCAACTGTTATGTTGAGATCCGCAGTCTGGAACCTTGAGCCAAATATGACTAATCTGGCAACCCAATGCTCAGCAGGTATGTGATGAGAGTTCAGAGGTGAAAATCTCAGCCCGTGTTTTTAAGGCGGAGTTGTGGTTCCTTTGAGCTTCTGCTAGTGGATTCCTGGTTGTGTATGCCCTAAATTCACCTTTAAAGTTAAAATGTTCAAAACATGTATCCAAAACTATACACTTAAGTTACATACAGTGTCAGAAAAAATATAGATTTATAGATAGACCAAGCTTTAACTTGTCATGGATACATTTCTATCCCATCAGTGAGAAAAAAAACTAAAAGAAGGCATTGGGGGGTGGGAATATTTTCTTCATGCTCTTTTATCATTTTATAGCCCTGAGGGATATAATACCCTTTAGTCTGTTGACGTCAAACTGTATGTCCAAGTAAACGGCAGTACACAAGGGGATGCAGCATATGTAAACAGTCTTGTAGCAACTGTCAATAAGATTAAAATGCTGACAAGACTGCAAGAGAAACCAAAGAGCTCAACAGGACGAGTCAGAGTCCGAGGATGAGAAGACCAGGCTTTGGATATTGACCACAATGGAGGTGCTGATTATATTGTTTTTATTAGTCCATGCTGGGAAAGAGTAGGAATTTATCATTCAGTGTTGTCACATTAATTTTGAACTTAATTGATCAAGATTGAAAAAGGTTGATTTATTACAGCCAAAATAACCCGCTTAATTGCTATGGCAAAAGTACGGGTCCCCTGCTCCTCATGAAGAGACTGGTATGTGTGTATCTGGGTCAAACATCCCTGTGCAGACGACAGCCAGCTTACATAAGTCAAGATTTAACACCACGCAGATGACACCCAGCAAAGGGAAGCTGGGATATTATTATATTTCTGATTTGCAGATCTACACGTAGTTCATGGATAAACGAGAACGCAGTGTTTCGTTCCAAAACGCTTTGTATAACTCTTCTGCAAAAGGTGCTGCATCTGTTATATAAAACCAGTGACACAGGGGTCAAATATTTTCCAATACCATAAATATTTTCTTATAGCGCATATTACTTACACCACAGTGATCTGCCAATAATTACAATTTGTTATTAATTAAAGAACATATGTGGTATCTTTTTATAGTTACATTATAGTGCAGCGTGTCATGTTACAGAGAACCTGAAAGGTTAAAGTGTTAATCCTGGAGACTCCTTGCTTAATATGTTGCTTAATACCTCATAGATCACTACATCCTATCAACATGTTTTGCTGCTTCTATGTGAAGCCTTCAACAAATCCCTGTGAAACAGCTTGTTACTACGGAAGCAATAAATCATTACATTGAGCACATTCATATAAATTGTGTAACATACTTAGCTGATGTTATAGTCAATTAATCAACACTTAACCAATCAGAACGGACCATTTAATCAGCGCTGTGGTTCAGTTGTAAAACACAGACGTGGTGCAAATCGTGTTATAAAATGCATGAGCGAGGAATTCTGACTTGCCTGAAAGTTACAGCTATTGTGTCTAAACCAAGTTAATGCATCCTTCTCTCTTCATCCATAGTACTTTTTAACCAAGAAGCTATATTCTGTTTGGACAGCAAAAAGAAATATTTACAGACATATAGACAGAGCTATACCAAAAAAAATGAGTGTACACAATGTTTATTTATAGCTAGTAATAGTAAGCTATTGACGTGGCTGGTAAATCATATCAGGAAAAGCATGGCCTTTGGAGTAGTAAGAGCATAACATACTGTATAGTCAATATGTTTAGCCTATTTTCTACATCCCAATGTAAAATAAATTGATGTTAGACTTTCAGCCATGAAGACGCATATAGTACAGAGCCAATCCACTGAAGGAAAGCTGTAAATTAAAACATCAGCCCTTTTTTTTTTCTTTTCAATGAATGCTCATGGAATGATGGGGAGGTACCGTGGGTTGGTTTGTAGCAAAACTTGGCTAGGAGTAAAGTTAAAAAGTTCAAAATCTTTAAAAAGTTTAAAATCTCAGATCCGTGTTAAATGCTCTATTTTGACATGTGTATGAAAAAAGGCTCAAATTCCATACATAAGCCCACTGAATGAGAATAGGGGTGAAGTAAATACTCTCACTATGCCGTATCAGTGAGTTCAGTGAGATCACTGTGAGCGTGAAAGTGTGGGCAATGTAATCGTTGCTTCAATCATGTGGGCTGGGATTGATTCATAAGGTCATGTGACACAGAAACTGGCTGACTGCGCATTGTGCTGTCCTGAGTCACGCTTGTTAGGAGGCATGAAGATGTCCACAAGGCATGCGTGACGTTTTCCTGAGGCTGATATTGCACGAGTGTAACTCCATACTGAAAATTCTGTACTAGGTTAAACACTGTGTCTTCTCACCTCACGAAGCAGAGTACATACCATGTTATGTAGCATTTAAAAATGTGTTGCGTGAAAGCCCGAAGGTAAAAGGAACACATGGGAAACGATTCGGAAGTCCCTAATGGTTCTAAAAATAAACCTAAAAATAACCAATAGAGAACACTCTGTATAAGGTGTCATTAGGTTATCAAGTAAGGTTATGATTAAACAAAGAAAACTTAAAAACAATCTTTAACATTTAACATGGAAAACGTTCTGCGTTTTCAGTTCCCTGCAACGTTCTGTAAAGATTTCAGTTTGTGAAGGTTAATTTTTTTTATATATAAATAATACCTTAAAATAACCACTCATGAATGCCTTGTGATTCTTTTTAGGTTGTTACAAAAACCTCCCTGCAACGTTCTGGTAAGGTTAGTTTTTGGTTTAAAAAAAAACTATACAGAACAATCCTAGAACATTAACCGTAGCAGGAACCATATGCTAACTTCAGACAAACATTCTCTTTGCTGTGAAGATCGTTAGCTGTTTATAAAGCTACCTTCCATTTCTGTGAAACCAACCTCGTCTTACTCCCGGGCCTGAGGAGATCATGAAACAGAGCCCTTGTGTTTTTCTTCCACCTGCACATCAGCATGGTTGATGAGTGCTTCAGCATGTTCAGTTTTCCTCTGGCCTTGCCCATATTTTCCCTTTTTGCCATGTTTGCTTTTGTTGCTTGTGAAAGAAATTCAAACCTTTCACGTTTTCATGTCCAGAGGAATGTTTTGATGGTGTACACACCTTATGAACAAGTGTCAGATTACTGGAAAAACACAGTTAAGTATAGCTATTGGCAACCTTTCTACAGGCTGGACTATCACATTATACACAGTTCTACCGTGAAGTTTATGTCTGAAATGTGAAGAAAACAATGTCCCCTTTCAAAAGTAACTCTGCTATATGGTAAACACACTCTTTCTCAGAAATAGTAGAGAAAATCATTAGACAGAAAACAACAACAAGAGGTCTTTGCCTGTACATTTGTCTGGAGTCAAACCATCGATTCACTGATTCAGACCATCACGACTAAAAAAAGACACATTCATGTGCACATGAGACACATCACATGGTACAAAAAGATAAGGAGAAATTTCCTGCCAGCTGATATTTAGTAAAATTGCACCTTATAAAAAAGGTGCATAGTGATCTTTCTACTCCACCAAACATGAAAACCCTTAAAAAAGAATTTAACATAAAAAAGAAAGACATGAGAAGAAAGGCAGAGACATTCCTGAGGACAGCTGGAGATTCTGGTTCATCGCAGGGTGAAGTGTTGATCACGTGTTAATTCATCACTGGGTCATGTTTTCATATAATCAGCGTTCAGTTAACACCTACAGCACGGATTCCTTTTCTTGACACATCATTGGTGTTGTCCATTCAGAAGTGATCCAGTGTTATTTCTCTGAATTATAAAATACGTCGACAATTGAACATATTTTGTTTAACTTCAGGTACAAAACTTTACACTTGCTAATATTAAAGAGTAACCAAAATAATAAAATACTGAAATGTAACCTCTCTGGTATTGCGTCTTATTGTTACATTGGATAAAACCCCATCATTTTGGACAATCCAGGGGAACGCTAATGACACGTCTAATGACGTTAATTGTGGCAGCCTTGGAAAACCCTTTACATGGTGAAATATTATCACTTTCTTATAGGAAGCTCTGAAAACTACATGCTTCTCTAAGCTTAAATATTACTTTTGCACATATTTCAACTTATTTCACATTTTTAGAATTTGATTATTGCCCAAAGTGAAAAAATATTCCATTGCACGGCACTAAAACACTGATTATCTAATAGAAACTTTGATTTATTCATTTTCCTGCATTTAATATGTAATAAATAAGACTGTTATTATAAAAGATAAACATGAAAGTATACTGATACGAAATCAAGGCTATATGTTGAACTGGGATGGATGACTGGTGAAGTCTGGGTGTAAACAATGTTAGAATGTTTCTGTTAGAAAGAAAACCGACTCCTATTAAACACGGCTGTAGTTCCACTTAGCTAATATAAGTTCAAGGACGTTACCAAGAATTATCAAGGCAGTTGCTTAACATTAAAAATTCCATTGCTTTACTGCTTTACTCCAGGGTACGTGAGCTTGAACTACTGACTGTGTGGAGTATCTCACATCCTCCCAGTGTTCACATGGGTTCATCTGTGTTCTACGGTTCCCAGCTACTGTTAAAAACAATTCACTAAACACACTGGCTGTATGAAATTGCCCCTGCATGTAGGTCTATGTTGCATGGTGCAGTCTATAGTTTATTTTTTAATTCCAGCAGTATCAACACTGACAGGATTTTTAGCCTTTCATGCTGGGGATGTTTTCTTTCTAGCCCAGACTGTACATTCAGGTCTTGGTTGCCAATGCAACCATGTCAGGTATTTAATATGCCCTCTACAGAGTTTATATGTGTACAGGATTATATTTTTCAGCCTACGTGACAGACACATTGTAATGATGATGTATTATTCTGTGGACAGTGGAGTCCCTCTCTCGCTGGCTGCCACATTTGTGTGTACAGGTGAAATCCCGCTCTTTTTTTGTGGGTTACGAGAGGTTCACTTTATCACAAAGACAACTATTTGAAGTGTGAGACACCTGTAGTTTTCTTGCAATACATTAAAAGGAGAGCATCCATCCTTCTATGTCTGTCTGAATTGTTTCCCTTTTTTTTCCTTTTCATTTTTTTTGAAAGATTCATGAGGATCCAAGCTAACTCAATAGCCAGATCCTTATAACAGCTGTAGAGCATCAGCTGTAGTCTAGAAGGCCCACTGAAATACAGATTTAATGAATGGATTTATTTTAATCAAGTAGTTTTTTTTAATTATCATTTCAACCATATACAGCTGGTGCATTACATAGTAAATGAAACGACGTTCCTTCAGGACCATGGTGCTAAATACAACACAGAGCTACAAAAGACAACAAAGTACAAGACAGTACAGAATAATACAAATAATACAATCCCTAAAATGCCTTTGGACAAGAAATTCAGGGTAGACAGTCAAATGATGGCACAAAATGACAGAAAATGACAGACTCAAGAACCATATGTTTGGTATTTTGTGGGGTTTGAACGAAGGTTTCTAACTTTAAACAGTAGTACATTACAGATTTTACTTTTAACTAGTGCCTGCAGCTGCCTAACTGCCTTCACGTGTGTGTGATGGCTTGTGCCATGTCATTTTTACTATTCCATTAGTGAGACCTTGACATAATAATAATAATCCATTGCTCAGTCCTAATAGTTTCATTGATATACATTAGATTTCAGCCCTATCATCTAATATCACTGCCAGAATACAGATAACAGATAAGAGTACAGATAAGCAGAGATTTTGTAGCTTATAGAATAATGTAATTAGAGGTTTTATAACTGGTCATGTTATAGGTCAGATAAAACAGGTCAGATAAAACAGCAATTAAAATGAATAGCAGGAGTCTGATATAGTATTCAAGAAAATTTCAAAGGCAGATTCTATGAAGGTAATCTAGCCATGGGGGAATCTAGCCATGGGGGTCACAGTCCATTGACTTCTGTGTCGGTCTCAAGCCTGGATAAATAGAGAGGGTTGCGTCAGGAAGGGCATCCGGCGTAAAACATTGCCAAATTTGATCAGTATGAATTTCATACCGGATCAGTCGAGGCCCGGGTTAACAATGACCACCATCTGCACCGTTGACCTACAGGGCACCGGTGGAAATTGGGCTACTGTTGGTCGAAGAAGTAGAGGAGGGAGGAGAGTGCACAGACAGAGAGAGAAGAGGAAAGGTAAGAGTGTAGGACTGAGAATAGGAACTCTGAATGTTGGTACTATGACAGGGAAAGGTAGAGAGCTGGCTGATATGATGGAGAGAAGGAAGGTGGATATACTGTGTGTACAGGAGACCAGGTGGAAGGGTAGCAAGGCTCGTAGTATAGGAGCAGGATTCAAGCTGTTTTATTATGGTGTGGATAGTAAGAGAAATGGGGTAGGTGTGGTCCTGAAGGAGGAGTTTGTGAGGAATGTTCTGGAGGTGAAGAGAGTGTCAGACAGGGTGATGAGTCTGAAGTTAGAGATTGAAGGGGTGATGTTGAATGTTGTTAGTGGTTATGCCCCACAGGTAGGATGTGAGTTAGAGGAAAAAGAGAGATTCTGGAGTGAATTAGATGAGGTGATGGAGAGTATTCCCACGGGTGAGAGAGTGGTGATAGGAGCAGATTTTAATGGACATGTTGGTGAGGGGAACACAGGTGATGAGGAGGTGATGGGCAAGTTTGGAGTTAAGGAAAGGAACCTTGAAGGACAGATGGTAGTGGACTTCGCTAAGAGGATGGACACGGCTGTGGTTAACACTTATTTTCAGAAGAGGGAGGAGCATAGAGTGACTTACAAGAGTGGAGGTAGGAGCACACAGGTAGACTACATCCTATGTAGAAGAGGCAATCTGAAAGAGATTAGTGACTGTAAAGTGGTAGTGGGAGAGAGTGTAGCCAGACAGCTAGGATGGTGGTGTGTAGGATGACTTTGATGGTCTGTAAGAAGAAGAGGTCAAAGATAGAGATGAAAAAGGAGGAATGTTGTGTGGAATTTAGACAGAAGTTGAGGCAGGCTCTGGGTGGTCAGGTAGTGCTGCCAGATGTCTGGGAAACTACAGCAGAAGTGATCAGGTTGACAGGAAGAAAGGTGCTGGGTGTGTCATCTGGAAGGAGGAAAGAAGATTAGGAGACTTGGTGGTGGAATGAGGAAGTTCAGGATAGTATCCAGAGGAAGAGGTTAGCCAAGAAGAAGTGGGACATGGACAGGACTGAAGGGAATAGACAGGAATACAGGAGTCACAGCGCAGAGTGAAGAGGAAGGTGTCTAAGGCCAAGCAGAAGGTATATGACGAGTTGTACACTAGGTTAGACACTAGAGAAGGACAGAAGGACTTGTACAGGTTAGCTAGGCAGAGGGATTGAGATGGGAAGGAGTATGTCAGAGAAGTATGTCAGAGTGGTGCAGGACATGTATGAGAGGAGCAGGACAGTGGTGAAGTGTGCTGTAGGTCAGACAGAGGAGTTCAAAGTGGAGGTTGGACTGCATCGGGGATCAGCTCTGAGCCCCTTCCTGTTTGCTATGGTGATGGACCAGTTGTCAGAGGAGGTCAAACAGGAGTCTTCTTGGACAATGATGTTTGCCGATGACATCTGTAGTGAGAGCAGGGAGCAGGTGGAGCAAAACCTGGAGATGTGGAGGTTTGCGCTGGAGAGAAGAGGAATGAAAGTCAGTCGTAGTAAGACTGAGTACGTGTGTGTGAATGAAAGGGAGGGAAGTGGAACAGTAAGGTTACAGGGTGAAGAGGTGAAGAAGGTACAGGAGTTTAAGTACTTGGGGTCAACAGTCCAGAGTAATGGAGAGTGTGGGAAAGAGGTAAAGAAGCGAGTGCAGGCAGGTTGGAATGGGTGGAGAAAGGTGTTGGGAGTTCTGTGTGATAGGAAAATATCAGTGAGAATCAAGGGGAAGGTGTACAAGACAGTGGTGAGACTGGCCATGCTGTATGGTTTAGAGACAGTGTCACTGAGGAAGAGACAGGAGTCAGAGCTAGAGGTAGCAGAGCTGAAGATGTTGAGGTTCTCTTTGGGAGTGACAAGATTGGACAGGATTAGGAACGAGTACATCAGAGGGACAGCTCATGTTGGACATTTGGGGGACAAAGTTAGGGAGGCCAGATTAAGATGGTTTGGACATGTTCAGAGGAGGGAGAGTGAGAATATTGGTAGGAGAATGTTGGACATGGAGCTGCCAGGCAGGAGGCAAAGAGGAAGGCCAAAGAGGAGGTATATGGATGGAATTAATGAGGATATGAAGCTAGTGGGTGCAAGTGTTGAGGATGCAGAAGATAGAGATAGGTGGAGAGAGATGATTCGCTGTGGCGACCCCTGAAGGGAAAAGCCGAAAGAAGAAGAAGAAGATTCTATGAAGGTCTAAGAAACAATGGATGCATTTATTTTGTACTGATGTATTAATCAATGGCAAGCAGTTGTATTGATATTAACATCTCACAAGTCTTCTACTGTATCAACAGTGACAGGACTTTTAGCTTTCCTTAGTCTTAGTTTTTCACCTTATCACCTACAGACTGAATCTTTCTAAAACCAAGAGTCATGATTGGAATGAAGTATGTGTGGGGACAGTGGTGTTACTCTCACCCCTGTTGATCACAAGGACACCAGAAAATTGGGAGCATCTGTGAGCTGGAAATGTGTATGGAAGAGGATTGTTAGGGCTTCCCTTTTTAATATTTTTTAATTGAAATATTCTAACACCAATATAAAACAAAGAACTTACATACAACAGAAAAGCAGAATAGACTATTGTGAAAAATGTTTAAAAATGATTTGTTTAAAAAAGATTTTCACATCTTGTGTGTTAGTTGGTACTCCTCTGAGTATTTTCAGTGACATGACTTGAGCAGTACTCATTAGTTTCAACCTCCCCTGTCTGTGCCCAGATTAAACTCAGATTCCTGTTAATGGCTGATAGGAGTAGACCCCGATGCAGTCTTTTGCTGTTGAAGCTCATATAGCTGAAGTTTTGATGTTTTGTGCCTACAGAGATGCTTTTCTGATCACCACGGTTGTACAGAGTGAATTTTAGAGTTACCACATCTTTCCTAGCAGCTTGAACCAGTCTGGCTACTTTCCTCTGATCTCTCTCATCAAAAAGACTTTTCCATCCACAGAACTGTTGTTTACAATATGTGTTTTGATTTCTTACCATTCTGTACAAAGTAAAGAAACGTTTGTGTGTGAAATTCTCAGGACATCAGCAGTTTCTGATATACTCAAACCAGCCCATTACAAACCAGCATCCATTCCATGGTTTTCTTCGTTTTTAAACATTAATTGAATCTTGACCCATATCTGCTTGATTTTTTTTTTTTTCATTCCGCTGCTGACACATGATTGACTGATTAGATAAGTACATGAATGTGTAGGTGTACCGGCATTCCTAATAAAGTGGCCAGTTAGGGTTACAACATTTACAGGACAAGAACATGTTCAGTTTTCTCATGCCAGGCAGAAACTGACAGGATAAACCAATCGAAATGATCTAAGCCTTGAAATAAGGACAATGAAAATCTAAACACAGACTTTTTTCCATTCTTATAATCAACACAATACAGAATAAATAAAGATGTCAAAGAATACACGTATTATTGCAACCCTGTAAAAACACCACAGTATGGTGTATACCTGCAAATGGCCTCGATTACACCACTGAACATAGTCATCCATCAGCTGACTTATTCACTAAGTTACAGTGGTGTTACAACATGAAGTGACATTTCACTACGTCAGTTGGAATTTCCCTATATTCCCTCCACACCCATTCTTTCCTCCACAAATACAGCCAACTTTGGGTAATATTACTTAAAGAAGTTCAGTTTCAGTTTTGTTTTTATTGTTATTTAAACTTGGTATTGACACACTCAATATTACACTGTCTCACTACTCATATATTCAACCCACAGTGTGTGAACTAGCCATGCGGGATGATGAATACAATATACTAAAATTACTAAATTAATAGTAATCTGACTCATTATACTCATCAGTCAAATCTGAAATCAGTAAGGTCTGGCTGAAAATATGCACTGCTTCATTGTTTTGGTTTTGATGTTCTCTAGGAAATTTGCTGTATATTTGGTAAAAGGTTATTCCTCTCTGTGGAATTATCATTAGAATGATGCTGATTGACAAATGAACAAAAATGCAGCCATTAAATTAACACTGTATGTAAATGAGCTAACATGGCTAACATCTGTATCAGCATCGACAGCAGATTTGCTGATAAAAAAGGTCTTATGGATTATTTTGAACTTTTGTGGAACCAAGCAAAACACCAATACCACCACCACCACCACCATCACTGGTATTTAGAAAAATATACAGAATGGTATGAACCAGCAATGCTTGGGGTTCCTTTTAACACAGACTGTAAATTCAGGTAGTGTATCAGTGACATTAGTGTCTGGTTTGAACAAAATTTATAACTTTTACTGCTTACCAATTAATATTCAATGGAAACCTGGCATGACACCAGTAGAACAATACGGACATAAAAAATGATGTAATCCTTTACCCCACATCATTCTTATTATTCCATCAATAAAACCTCATGATTTAATGCATTGATTATCCTACTGTAGCTTGCGGAATAATGTAATTAAGGTTTATAACTGCTTAAGTGATGCAAAGAAGTGTGTTTATCAGATAAAAGCAATCAAAATGAATCGCAGGAGTCTGTTACAGTAGACAATGCATATTTCAAGGAGACAGAGAGTTAAACAATGGATGCATTTTTTTTTTACTTATATATGACCCAATGATTAAAATTAACATTAATCAACAGAATTAACATTTCTCAGCAGTAAAACCTGCTGAGGTCTCAAAGGCATGTTTTTGTCAGTGTTACTTACGGTGCTGTTTAAAAAACATGAATGAACAGACTAAATGAATTTGCTAGGAGTAGGAGCATAATGTTCAAAGTTTGTCCTTGAAATCAAAGCAAGGTAATGCGAATAAATCAAACTGGAGGATCAGTGCCTGAGACCTGATGCGTAGTGAAATATTTGTAGTTTCAATTCACCAGGATTTTATTCCTTCTTAAAAATTCAGTTTAGTCTGACTAACTACTTAAGATGCTGAGGTTCTCTTTGGGAGTGACAAGCCTGGACAGGATTAGGAACGAGTACATCAGAGGGACAGCTCATGTTGGACGTTTGGGGGACAAAGTTAGGGAGGCCAGATTAAGATGGTTTGGACATGTTCAGAGGAGGGAGAGTGAGTATATTGGTAGGAGAATGTTGGACATGGAGCTGCCAGGCAGGAGGCAAAGAGGAAGGCCAAAGAGGAGGTATATGGATGGAATTAATGAGGATATGAAGCTAGTGGGTGCAAGTGTTGAGGATGCAGAAGATAGAGATAGGTGGAGAGAGATGATTCGCTGTGCGACCCCTGAAGGGAAAAGCCGAAAGAAGAAGAAGATGAAGCTAGTGGGTGCATGTGTTGAGGATGCAGAAGATAGGGATAGGTGGAGAGAGATGATTCACTGTGGCGACGCCTGAAGGGAAAAGCCGAAAGAAGAAGAGTCTGACTAACTACTTATTGCTGTCAAAACACAGGCCAAGCTAGTAAAACTGGTAGACCACCTTTGCCAGATAGTAAAGCACTCATAAAAACAAAACAGTTACTGAATTTCCCTGTGTTGACACACAAATGTAAAACCCTCTTCCTTGACTGACAGGGGCTGTGTATCATTAAACTGTGAAAACAGAACCTGAAGATTGCTTATTAGAAACAGTTTTTAGTGATCTTTAAGGTTAAAGACCTTATGACAACTTTTGGTCATTTTGGTCTTACAAAACAGGCTGTGCTCATTTCACATCACATCACGTCCTGCATAGGCGCAGGCCTTAACGAACAATAAAGAACCAGCACAAGCCTTATCAGCGCTCTTATCTCAGATTTCAGCAGTGACACTGGACTGGAGCCATTTAAACAGTGAGAAAACAAAGCCAGGTGTGCTCTATACTCTAGTTTTGTGGCTAGAGCTGTACAGAGGAAGAATGCAGTGCCAAAAACATATGGAGACAAGACTGGACACAATAGGTCTGATTGTACCAGAGGTGTCAGTGCCAAGTGCACTGAAATGTCACACACATGGATAGAGCAAGCATCTAAAACAACAAAAGTTTTTTTTATTGGCGTATTTTTATTTGTTTGTTTGTTAGTTTATTTATCAGGAGTGCAGTGGTTGTGTCATTGTGCTTTGACATGCTTTAACCTGTGACTGTCAGAACAGCTGTGTCTGTGCGGTCAGCAAGCATAGTGTGTGTTGTGTGTGCGTGTGTGTGTCTTCTCCCAGCTGCTGAAATGTGTTGAGGCCTGTGAATTTCACACACAGTCCCATCGTTATTGTGCTCAAAACACCAACGTTAATGAAAACGACGCTGCATACAGGGCGTGCAGCTGCCCTCCTGCACAAAGTCACATCCGGACAAATGCTGCGGTTTTGCAGGAAACCAGACCTCCAGCGGAGCGCTTCATTTAGGCCACGCCCACAACCTCCTTCATTGGCTCGCCTGTCTCCAGGCATATGTCAGCTGACAACGGAACATTTTCCAGCCAATCAGATCGCGGTGTGAATTTCCCCTTTTTTTCATACAGCTTGTTCTTTCAAGTTAAGTAAACAAACGTGACATCGCGAGGCTTTAAACTGAGAGCCACAGCCATTTAAAGGTACGCGGTTAACAGGCTGCTGATGGAATGAACTTTTATCAGCATGCAGAACCTGTTCAGCTGTCAAAAGCATGTTTTCTTCAGTGTGTTGTTGTTTTTAAAAAAAACAAATCAACAGACTAAACACGAAAAACAGACAATGCAGAGACTTTGAAATTAAAATACAGTCAGCATTTGAGACATGCTGCATGTTGAGATATTTCTAGCTTCATATAGCCTCATGGTAATCCACCCCAGTTTAAAAAAACAGTAATCTAACAACTACTAGTCAAACTGGTAAACTTATCGTCGTCATTTTTTATAAAAGAAGCATCATTTCTGAAGTGATAAATCACTCACACCACTTGTATATGGTCTCTTGTGGGTGTGTGTCCACCAAATCAATGAGAACTAATTACAGGTAGGAACTAAGAATACTGTACGTGTAGGAAACTGTAGGAGTGTTGGACCACATGTGCCGTATTATTGGTCCAGGAAAGTATTCAAGCCAATCGTTTGGATTTGATGCATGACATAACCAATCATCATACAGTTTTGTTGTCATACATATTGAGACAATTTCAGTGTCACTTTGTTGCTTGTCACTGAAACTCATACATACTCATACATAGAAAAACGAATTAAATTGATAGTGTGAAAGTCTGTTCATTTGGTTTGACAGTCTGTGGTAGGTTGGCAGGTTCACAGAAAACAGTTTGTTCTTTGTCTGTGGTTCAGTGTCTTCAACCACAACAGTGTAGGAGAAAACAGCATCCTCCTACTTTTCTGTTTATACAGAGCAAGAGCTTAATGTCACTCATCTCTATTTTGGAAGATAATTATGTCAGTTTCCAACCCCGACATTTTCTGTAAAAATGGTGGTGTAAAGCAACATGCATTTACTGCTTTTTCTGAATATTCATACAGGACATTCGTTCAAAGAAAATCACTTGTGCTGAGCTTTTTGGAAACAGTAAACAGAGAGAAAGGCTTATTTGAGAGAGAGAGAGAGAGAGAGAGAGAGAGAGAGAGAGAGAGAGAGAGAGAGAGAGAGAGAGAGAGAGAGAGAGAGAAGGAGAAGTCCTTTGTTGATGGTGGCATGATCAATTTACACCAGAAAAGCACTCAAGTGATTGTTTCCTGACATCTCACGCAGCATTTCAAATTACAAAAGGAGCTAGTACTCAGTTAACACTTAATTCTGAAGCATTAGTGTTGGATGGTAGTCAAGGTCACAGATTAATATGTTGGAATGGGTAATAAGAAAACGGTCATGTTAACATGTCACAGCCTCAGACCACCCGTGCACTGACGATGGAACATCTGAGGCTGAGTCTAATGTTACTACTTATGCCGTAAAGGAAATTCTGCATGCAAGAATGGGCCAAGAACCTTGTACAACCGTCTACACCCTTGTTTGAAATTACAGGAAGATGCAACACTATTATTATGCCAATGGCTGATTGGTTAAGGGTACTCACTGGTAGGTCATGAGTTCAAATCTCAAGCATTACTGTGCTGTATTTGGGCTCTAGAGCAAACTCTCATCTGCAGGGATAAACCTTGGATAAGTGTCAAGAATATGCAAGTTCAAAATCTAACTTAGTGCATGTGTTTACTAATATATCAATTTTTTGTCTCTTTTTAATGAATAGCTCCAGACACCACAGTACTCATGTAATTTCTGCTTTAGTTTCTTGAAGGGTGAAATCTGACTGTGCTCACTTCATTATAAGTGCACATCCATTCTGATTCTCCTAATAGGCAAACAAAATTATGATCACTGTTACTCAATGCTTTCTTGAGCAATATTTAATCATCAGCCTGGGAAAAGAGTAATTAATAGTTGCTCAAGAGTTTCATTTGAAGAAAGTTGTAGCTGCAAGTCTGTCAGCGAGCTCCAGGAAATGTCTGTGAGTGGTCGGATTGCAAATGCCAGTCAAACAGCCTCTTTCTGTGAAAATAGGCAGTTTCACTGAGGCCTGGCCAAAAAGCCAGCAGGCAAGTTGTTGCACAAAACGTAAAAATCATAAGCATCACTACATACAGAACAATCAATAACATACAGAAAAATCAATAACATGTAACATGAACTTAAGAAATGTACTAAAACCTAATGAGAAAATTAGTTTTTAGATTTAAATTAGATTTGAGCAACAAGATGACGATGCCGGGTACTATTTTAAGTACCATGGAGCTTGGCACAGTCCATTGCAGGAACATGAAGGGTGTGGGGATAGTGGTGTCATTTACCAAAATAGTATCTCAAGAAAGCATGTTTATACCATAGCTGCTTTTGAGTTTTAGTAAATAAGGTGAACAAGTTCGCTAACAAGTTGTCTGTGAGAAGAAGTGTGATCCTTAATTGGAGTTAAGCTAAAAAAGGTCCATATGGGATAAATACACTCACTGTTTTTATTGTCTTGGCATTGAGATCTGTTACACTGGAGCTACTTATGAGACTCGCCTTGAGCCAAACACATACCAAGCAGGGTTTTTTTGAGTTCACAGTCAGCCATTACTATGAAGTGTTACTCAGCTATTTTTCTCAGAACTGACTTGGAAACTGTTTTTCAATCCAGACTAACATAGGATCTGTTCAAGTGAAAGCTACTATTCAGTTTTCACCACTCCATACTCAGAGACATGGCTGAGACAATAGCAAGAAAAACATTAGAGTGAAGTTAAATGGTTTTAACCATCAGCTCACTGGTTAAACACACACACGCACGCACGCACACACGCACACACACACACACACACACACACACACACAGCTGATCAAGTAGATGAAACGCACTACTGTGTATGATCCTGGAAACAAAAAGTGTTTTCAGACTAAGCTGATCATTTCGAAGCTTTTATCTGTTTATTCCTGCTTATTACATTTCACTTTCAGAATTGATTTACATGGGAGAGAATGAAGAGAAAGTTCCCTGGAGTGAGAGATATGACAAGGGAGAGGAAGTAGAAATGCAAGTGGGTGAGTGTGTTAGGGTTGTGAGGGCAGGACCGGCTTGCTCTGGTTTGCGCTGCTTTTTCCGACTGGCCAAGTGCCAGGGCTGAGTGGAGAGGTTACAGAGGGGATGGCAGTCCTGCTGGCTTCAGCATACTGTTTGCCCTTTAAGGAGAATCAGTGTCTGGGGGATGAAATGGCTGTGTGAACATTGATTCCCTGCCAGATTTTGAAAAACAAAGTGATTTAGTTACTACTGAACAGGAGACATACTCCTTGCCTTTCACAGCATTCCTATATATACACACACACCATCATGTTCATCGTACACAGATTACTGCACTAAAATCAAGTTCTTGATAAGATCCATGAGTTTTTTTAAGCAACAGGCATGAACAAACAACATCATGGCAATAGTATATAAGCTTGTCTATCAAAAACACACGCATGCATCAGCTTGAGTATGACCAAAGTTACATAATAAGATCTACTAGCATCTTGTAGAAGGTTACACATGCTGTCATGCTTTTGTTGCTGTTTTCCATCTTCAAAAATTACTTCTTCAGTTCAAAGTAAATCAAAGTGTGTTATCTGTGCACAATGCACTATTTTGACAGTTGCATTATTTTATTTTTCTTCCAGTGTCACGCTTCCTGGAAGTAATTAAGATACAGACATGCACAAAAAACAACCCAGAGCAACAAAATGAATGCTCAGTAGGGAGACTAAACGATGCCACCAGTCATCAGACAGGCTTATCTTTCTCCTGGGAGCCACATGGACAATGTTAAAAACCTTTGGCTGTCTTTGTTCTGCAGCAGCCATTTCTTGCTGTGTTTGCTGTGGTTTTCAGCATGAACAACACATGCACCGTGTGAAATGGGGGCTTGTGAAAACGGGACTTGGCAGGAGGCCTCGCACAGCTGTTCTGCAGAAACGCTTCCAAAAGAAACACCGACTATCATCCGGGACCCCTGAGGGCTGAGGTGTTCATCCTGTAAGCAGAAAAATGTACAGGAGAAAAGAAGGACTAAAACGTGGAGGACGTGACGATCTTTTTATTTTTGTTACAAAAAGTTAGAATGGTCAAGGCGTTCTGAAAACTGGCTGAAGGTACACAGGGGAAAGGTCTTGGATTCACCCTCGGCTGTTTAAACCTGTAAACATTAATGAAATTACAGCAAGTGAAGCATTAAGAATTTGGTTAAAGTATGTATAAAAACAAAAAACTTTACAGAAACATGCAGGGAAGAAGTTAAGGTTTCTGAAAAATTAATCACTGCTTGAATTGTGTAATGGAAAAACAAAATGCCAGACCATCCCCTGCAGAAGGAACTGATTTCTCTGGGTGGGTTCAAATAGTTTCCTGACTTTTATAGCTTGGACATCTCTGCAGCGTTGAAAGTCATTTATAGAACACAACAGCCAGGACTCAAGAAATCCATGATTCATGTCAGGAATTCAAACTTGCACTGCTCATTAGATAAATGTGACCTCTGGACCTGGATGTGTTTTACTTTATTCATGAGGAAGGGTCAGATGTCGTGAACTCTGGCTTCACTGTTAACGCTCAGCAGCAACTGCGATGTTTACGCACAGGTGTAAACAATAAATAATGATGTTAGCGAGATAGCAGACTTGGAGTTGCTCAGGTTTAAGATTTTGCCATCTTTACTCATCCAATCCATTGTGAATTTGGTTTATATTGTTTTAAATTAAATTGAATAGCTAACGATTTGTGCAAATTAGCAAAATAGAATAAATCCAAAGTCAATAAATATAAAAATGTATGATGGTTAGGATTGGGTGGAGGTTAGCATGGACAATTTTCTTCATAAATTATGTTCTAGTCTAACATTTTGTCAAATCATTTTCTCAAACTGTATTATACACAATGTAGTTAACTAACTCTCATAGCTAGCACTGAAAAGATAAATACACAGTGTTTCAAATAAACTTACATAACACAATGGTTCTCCAATTGAGGTCCATCCATCAAAACGTATATTTTTTGTAGCGCTTATCCTACAGAGCCTCATGGAGAACCTGGAGTCTATCCCAGGGGACTTGGGGCACAAGACAGCGGACAGTCTGGAGGCTGACTACGCATCACAGGGCGCAATCTCAGACACATTCACACACTACAGACAATTTGGAGACGCCAATCAGCCTACAACACATTTCTTTGAACTGGGGGAGGAAATTGGGGTACCTTGAGGAAATCCTGAAGCATGGGGAGGCAGGAATCAAACCCCAAACACGCTAACCACTAAGCCCGGTTTTTACTAAAACAAAGTATAGAACTAGTACATGGATGGAATATAAAGCAGCTAATCATTAGGTGCATATCTGTTAGATGTATTTTGTGTACAATGTATGTAATTGATGCAGTTATAATTACATTATTTACCTTACAAACTAGCCAGCTGTACAGAAATGGTTTCTCAAATCTGGTGTTCAGATTTGATTTTTAGTTATCTAGAAGGGAAAAAAATCTTTTGCTGGATTCTTCTAGAATTAACAATTTTTTTCCTAAGAGTGTACTTATTATTTCTAGACGTGTTAGCTAACTAGCATAACTAGCATCTAATTATATATCTTAGTAGTGCTTCCCTGTGAGCATTGTTTACTCAGTAGCTTACAAAAGTGCTATTGTGGAAACAACAATTAATATTTTCGATGCAGATTCCACAAATTAACAACGGTGTAGGAATTTTTGGATATCAGCAGTGCCATTTTTTGCATGGAATAAAAGCACTGTTTTTTTTTAAATGGTTTTTAATATTATTTGTAATGTGTGCATGTATGCCTTTTCAGAGAGGTGTTTTGGAGAGAGTTTCACATGAAGGGTGTGAGTCTGAAAGGAAAAGGTCCACTTTTTCAGTGGAGGAAGTGAGTAAGAAGTGATAACATCGCTTACAGCAATAGTTAACGATGGGAATGTCCTGAGGAAAGTCGTTCAAAAGAGCCAACTCAGCAGCTCTGCTCCTGCAGCCCTTTTGGCCTGCAGAGTTTAGTTCAAAACACAATCTAACATTCATCACCCACCTGGAAATCTCGATCCTGATGATGTATAATGGCTGAATAAAGCCATCACCGTTTCAGCCCATAATTTCAGCCCACTGCTGGTAAAAAGCTGAGAGCGAGTGAGTCAGGAAAAGCTGGTATGAGAAATTCAAGACAGAGGAGGGTACAAGGGGGAAGGGTGACCCCTTGCTTAACCGGCAGAGCAGTCTATCAAGATGTTTACTTAGTCCATCTTCGTTTCATGTCACTTTTACATAACAGCAGTCTCCCTTACATTCTCACTGAGTGTGAGTCTACTGGCTGAGTTCTGAGTGAGTCTAGCCATCTGGGATTATATAACAGATTTTTTAGCCCCTTATTTTTATTCAAAAATGATGTCTGAAGCTTCATACCTCTCCACATTTGGCAATAAATAAGCCTCAATATACGAACAATGGTTAGAAATAAACACCCTGACTGCTCACATGACGTCTCTAAGTTGCCTATTTAACATCCAGAGGCACCCGTGAGCCCTCTGGGACTGAAATGGGGATCCTCTGTGACTTTCCAGGAATTTGTACCCACATTAAATCCAGTCTAAGAGAAGGGGCAAGAACAGACTTCTGGAATAGCCTTGTGGGTCAGTATGCACTGGCTCAGACCGGTTCCTCTTCCCCTAAGTGCAGACATGTAAACAGTGGGCTGGGTAGCAGCCAAGATTAGTCACCATTCTGGCTTCAGGGAGTGAGAGAGAGCAAGAGAGAGAGAGAGAGAGAGAGAGAGAGAGAGAGAGAGAGTGAGAGAGAGAGAGAGAGAGATACAGATATGTTCACACTCATAAACAGCTTCCCTGAGGCTCTCAGCTAGTCATTGCTGCTTGTTCCGAGAATGAGAACAAAGAACAAAACAGTGAAGGCACGCCATCGTGTTTGTGGAGCAAAGTAACAGTTTTAGACAAACAAAAATTGCCAGCTTTATAAAATTAGCATCTTATGCCTTATGTACTGTAATGACTATCTAAATAAATTCTTATACATAGTACCTAATAATTTGCAATTTTATTCATTCATTCATTGTCTACCGCTTATCCGATCTATACTCGGGACACGGGGAGCCTGTGCCTATCTCAGGCATCAAGGCAGGATACACCCTGGACGGAGTGCCAACCCATCGCAGGGCACACACACACTCTCAAACTACAGACGATTTAACGATGCCAATCAACCTACAATACATGTTTTTGGACCGGGGGAGGAAACCGGAGTACCCGGAGGAAACCCCCGAGGCACGGAGAGAACATGCAAACTCCACACACACACACATATGGCGGAGGTGGGAATCGAACCCCCAACCCTGGAGGTGTGAGGCAAACGTGCTAACCACCAAGCCACCAAGCCCCCTGTTATAATTTTATATATTTTTTAATTTATTTTTACACTCTAGCTATTAAAAGTTTTACATTTAAAAGAGATCAAATAAACAAGTTATTTAAAATCAGCATTTTTAATCTGATTGATAGGAAACCACTGGAGCCGTCATGACTTCATGGTTAATTAAACCGAGCCTTCCGCTAAAGACACCAGTTTATCCCCCAGCTCTCGAGGGTCTGCTTTTTTACCCTCCTTTGATGCAGCAGATCTTAAAATAGCTGTGACACAGCCAATGTGAACAGCAGCCTAATTAGGTGCCTTCCAAATGAAGCCACACAAGTTCAGTGGGTTTGTGCCACGATTAGAGAGCGGCTGGCGCTCGGATCATCCTGAATCCGTGCCTGGAATCAGGCTGATGGGTTCGATAACATTCTTCACTGTGTAATGTATCCTACTAAACCATCTCAAACATGTGGTGTAATTTTATAAGTTGTTTAATCTGTTTCGCTGATACAGGAATCCCCCCAACTTGTTTGTGAATTACGAAAGGCTGACGAGGATGACGGTATGTGTTTATCAGATTCTTGCCCTACAGACAAACCCAGCCCCTTAAAAAAACAACCTAATTTAGTCTCTTCTCAGGTGACATGTCTTGACCTGTCTGTTCAACATGTTCCACAGGCACGTCGTCAAGCTAAGTTTTTCCAGGTCGCACACCTCATGACTCTGTTTCCTGTTCAGGGTGATCAGACAGTGACATCAAGTTGAATCCAATGTCTGTTTTAGCAAGTAGGAGGAGCTATTATGCCTGTTGCTGCACAATGCCTTAACCTATGGCCCAGTTTGTTCAAAACAATGCTATAAACCTTCTCTATGTGTCCCTTTTAAGGAAACACACACAGTCATGTCCCAGCAGTGGCATATGCAATGAAGAAGCTTTATAAACACATGCCACAGTTTTTATTTTTATTCATATTGTATCACATTGCACTGTGGACAAATCCGGGCAGAAATATGACAGGTACTTGTTTACTGCATGATTTGTCTGGCTTCACACGGAAGCCAAGTTCAACTCTCTGAGATGTTTGGTGTCCTGGAAATGATTAAATCCACCCCAGAGGTCAGAAGAAAAAACAAAACAAAACTGGAATGAGACCATTTCTGCTGTTAGAGTTAAATCCTGTAACAGAATGTTGATGGAGATGTGACTGGGTAATACCAGCAGTCCTCATCATTAACCACAAGCTGAATTCATCCGTGCATCAGCGTTTTTAACCAAACAGACTGCAGACTTTTTTTTTTGCAAAGTGATGTACTCCTCCGATGCTTTGTGTGTGTGTGTGTGTGTGCCCTTCAGAACTGTTCCAAGTGTGTGCACCATGCACGAATGTATCTGTGTGTGTGTGTGTGTGTGCGCGCGCGTGACGGTACCGCAAAATGTTAAATGTTCAGAGCTGTTCTGCCATGTGCACATATGTTTGTATGTGTGTGTGTGTGTGTGTGTGTGTCTGTGCGTGTGTGTGTGTGTGTGTGTGCGCGTGTTTCAGTCCTTCATAAGGGCAAAATGCCATCATGGTTGTAGTGGTGCATTCAAATTTGGAGACTGTAAAGACATTTGCAAAAGAAAGAAAGAAAGAAAGAAAGACTGAATGAATGAATCAGCTTTTAACATATATAAAGTAAAAATAAGAAATACTTTTCCCAATTTCATTTTCTTAACAAGGTCTTAATACGCATTAAAAAAACATTTTAGAGGGAGTGTAAAGCTCTTGTTTATTAAGGTTCCAAATGATTTTTCAGGGCGTAAATACGCCTGGCTGTCAGTCTGTGAAATATTTCTCTAGGATGTAAACACTTTGTCTTCCTTTGCATCTGGTGAAGTTTTACACATCCACATCAACTCCGAGCAAACATGTGAGGTGTCACAGCGCTCCACAGTCCACATGCGCCCCCGTGTGGATGGATAATGAAATGACAATAACACAATATGAGGTGCAACCTGGCGGCGTCGGATGAACCGATACATAATGTCCCAGAGGTGTTCTATTGGATTTAGGTCAGGCGAGCGTGGGGGCCATGCAATGGTATCAATTCCTTCATCCTCCAGGAACTGCCTGCATACTCTTTCCACATGAGGCCGGGTATTGTCGTGCACCAGGAGGAACCCGGGACCCACTGCATCAGCGCAGGTTCTAACAATGGGTCCAAGGATTTCATCTCGATACCTAATGGGTCAGGGTGCCATTGTCCAGCCTGTAGAGGTCTGTGCATCCCTCCATGGATATGCCTCCCCAGACCATCACTGACCCACAACCAAACCAGTCATGCTGAACAATGTTACAGGTAGCATAACGTTCTCCATGGCTTCTCCAGACCCTTTTACATCTGTCACATGTGCTCAGGAAGAACCCGCACTCATCTGTGAAAAGCACAGCGCTCTAGTGGCAGACCGGCCAAATCTGGTGTTCAATGGCAAATGCCAATCGAGCTCCACAGTGCCAGGGAGTGAGCACAGGGCCCACTAGAGGATGTTGGGCCCTCAGGTCACCCTCATGATGTCTGTTTCTGATTGTTTGGTCAGACACATTCACACCAGTGGCCTGCTGGAGGTCATTTTGTAGGGCTCTGGCAGTGCTCGTCCTGTTCCTCCTTGCACAAAGGAGCAGATACCAGTCCTGCTAATGGTTTAACCTTCTACAGTCCATTCCAGCTCTCCTAGAGAAACTGCCTGTCTCCTGGAATCTCCTTCTGGCTCTTGAAACCTTCTGGCACATATTGATGTGCCATCCTGGAGGAGTTGGACTACCTGTGCAACCTCTGTAGGGTCCAGGTATCGCCTCATGCTACCAGTAGTGACACTGACCCTAGCCAAATGCAAAACTAGTGAAAAACAGTCAGAAAAGATGAGTAGGGGAAAAAAATGTCAGTGGTCTCCACCTGAAAAACCATTCCTGTTTTGGGGGTCGTCTCATTGTTGCCCATGTAGTGCACCTGTTGTTATTTTCATTAACACCAAAGCAGCTGAAACTGATTAACAACCCCCTCTGCTACTTAACTGACCAGTTTAATTGACTTGATGCCATACTCTGACTAAAAAGTGTTCTTTTAATTTTTTTGAGCAGCATATAATCCATGCAATTCGATTTTATTTTTATGGCACTTTTAACAATGAACATTGTAATAAAGCAGCTTTAATGAAATATATCAGTTCAGGATATACATTTCAAATGTATAAATTTATCCCTGATGAGCAAGACAGAGGTAACGGTGGTGGGGAAAAACTCCCTGAGATAAACATGAGGAAGAAACCTTGAGAGGAACCAGACTGAAAACAGGAATCCATCCTCATCTGTGGGAAGTTTGATTATATAATCATTTTTTTGTATATATGTACTATATGGTAAATAAAAAATAAAAAAAATTATGTAAACAGGAAATTTATTCTAGGTTAAACATGAAGTCTATCTTGTTGAAGTTATTAACTGGTCACTGATGGAGTGCAAATCTGTTTGTATGAATTGCAGACATAAAGCCATCTCCATGCTTCCTAAGTGCTCTCATCCTTGCAGCCCTCCAGTGAGAACTCCAAGCAGAAGGATGGATCAGGATGGATCGGACAGGTCCAGAGATGAGAAGGGGTTAGGATCATGATATATCACTCATATATGTCTGTTTATTGGTACACAGTATTAACACTCAAGAGACTTTTACAGTCTTAAATATGATGCAGTGTGACATTGCTTCATTACATGTTGAAGATAATGTTTTTAGGAGTTTCAGGCACTTTTTTTTAAGTAAATGATAAAATAGCCAACATTATGACCACCTGCCTAATATTGTGTTGGTCCCTATTTTTCTGCCAAAACAGCCCTGACCTGTCGAGGGATGGACTTCACTAGATGAAGGTGTGCTGTGGTATCTGGCACCAAGATGTTAGCAGCAGATCCTTTAAGTCCTCTAAGTAGCGAGGTGGGGCCTCCATGGATCAGACTTGTTTGTCCAGCACATCCCACAGATGCTCGATTGGATTGAGATCTGGGGAATTTGAAGACCAAGTCAACATCACAAACTTGTCGTTGTGCTCATCAAACTATTCCTGAACCATTTTTGCTTTGTGGCACGGTGCATTATCCTGCTGAAAGAGGCCACAGCCATGAGGGAATACCGTTTCCATGAATGGGTGTACATGGTCTGCAACAATTCTTAGGTAGGTGGTACGTGTCAAAGTAACATCCAAATGGATGGCAGAACCCAAGGTTTCCCAGCAGAACATTGCCCAAAGCATGACACTGCCTCCGACGGCTTGCCTTCTTCCCATAATGTATCCTGGGGCCATGTGCTCCCCAGGTAAGTGACACCAGTGGCACCTGGTCATCCATGTGATTTAAAAGAAAACGTGATTCATCAGACCAGGCCATCATCTTCCATTACTCCGTGGTCCAGTTCTGATGCTCAAATGCCCATTGTTGGTGCTTTCGGTGGAGCACAGGGGTCAGCATGGGCACACCAACTGGTCTGCAGCTATGCAGCCCCATATGCAAAAACTGTGATACACTGTGTATTCTGACACCTTTCTATCAGAACCAGCATTAAGCTCGTCTGTTGGATTGGATCTGTTTGGGAGCCTTCACTCCCCACATGCAACAATGAGCCTTGGCTGCCCATGACCCTGTCACTGTTTCACCACTGTTCCTTCCTTGGACCACTTTTGATAGATACTGACCACTGCAGACCAGGAACACCCCACAAGAGCTGCAGTTTTGGAGATGTTCTGATCCAGTCGTCTAGCCATCACAATTTGGCCCTTGTGAAACGAGCTCAAATTCTTACGCTTGCCCATTTTTCCTGCTTCTAACACATCAACTTTGAGGAAAAATGTTCACTTGCTGCCTAATATATCCCACCCACTAACAGGTGCCATGATGAGGAGATAATTAATGTTATTCACGTCACCTGTCAGTGCTCATAATGTTATGGCTGATCGGTGTATATAAACCTTAAAATATGGTCACCACTTTTACACCGGAATCGACACTGAACTACATTACCCATCAGCCCCACTGAACACTCACACCTGTTCCCTCTAATAAGCAGCCCAACGAAAGTTCTTGTTTTTGCACATTTCAGTGTCAATATTTTGTTACTGTTGTTGTGTTTGTGTGTCACAGCTTAGCTCATAGTATTTATTTTTTCCTTATATCTATAGTTTATGGTTCTTGTTTTTCACTTTTTATTTTGTTTTTTTTGTTTTGTTTTGTTTTGGCTCAATAAGTAAACAGGTGACCAATAAACCCAATACAATACCACAACCCCAAATCCCTGAACTATTTATTAAACAATAAAATCATGATTGCCTAATACACTCAGCAGACAATTAAACACCTACACGTGTTTATTCATGCAGTTAACAAACAGCCAATCATCTGGCAGCAGCTTAAAAACATGTAAAAAAATTATGCAGATTACAGGTCAAGAGCTATAGTGCAAACATGAGAATGAGGGAAAATATAATCTCAGTGACTTTGTTGGTGTCTGACAGGCTGGTTTGAGTATTTTAGAAACAGACAAATTTTCATGCATGAGAAGTTTCTAGAGTATAAACACAATAATGCAAAAAGAATGAGAATTCATCCAATGAGCAGCAGCACTGCAGAAAGAAACACCATGTTGATGAGAAAGGTCATAGAAGAACAGTCAGACTGGTAAGAGCTACCAGCAAGGCTATGGTATCTAAAATAACCACTCTTTACACCCGTGATGAACAGAAAAGAATCTCAAATCAAACAAAATGTCTAGAACAGGACCCTGAGGCTATACTGGACATAAGACTGGGGGGAAAGCTGTTGATACTCCTTTTTATTAAAGAGGATAGTTAGTGTATATTGTGATATTTACAAGAAATTTTTATGCTCCATTTTAAAAGATTATATCCTAAAAACAAGGTCTTAAAATGGTATTACAGAATATTATTGCAACTATTGTCACAACTAAAGCTATTGAATATGTGGTTTAAAAATCCATCCATTACAGTTGTATAAATCGGTATAATTAACAAAATAGAAAGTAACCACAAGAAAACGCAGACCTGTCAACCACGAGTAGGTCCTTCACACAGTCCCAAACAATCCAAAGAGTACAAAATGTATCACATAGCGTCTCAGTGTCTATTCTATTCACAGTAACATGCAGAAACTTCTTCATAGTAAATTATACCTTTTTGCTCGACCTCACATCTGTAAACATCATCACGTTTCAGCTTATAACTGGGTGGTGTGGGGTAGAAGAGTCCTAAAGCAGTGAACGTGTTATCAGCCTCCTTAAAGATATCAATGACGGTGTGTTTTTGTAACACTGTGGAATCATTAATCTTCCAAGTGATCATTGGTATGTTGTTGTGTAATCCTGTGATGATACACATAAGTACGGAGGCGCCAGTCGTCTCCATCCAAAGTTCAAGAGGTAGCAAGATTTGGATTTTGGGAGCCACAGTCTTCACGTGAATACCTGTGTGATAGAATTATTATTAAAGAGCAAAATCTATAAGTACAACAAAGAACAACAACAGTTTCACTAGAATATCATTTAAGTCATCGTTACTTCATTACTCTTCAGCAACCTTTTTATTCTAATCAGAGTCATAGTAGATCAGAGGCAAATGTGTGTGAGCTGGAAATCCGTTCCTCTGGATTTCACTAAGTTTTGTGATTGTTGTGGCCAAAAATGCTTGATTTTGTATTTTGTTATACCTATATTGGTGAAATTGCAGGCACAGGATTCTTCTTTTAAATTCCTACCAGTGAAAACACGTGTGAAGACTCTCTATGATATTCAACACACGTGACTCAAAGATGGCTTTGGTTGAATGTGTGTTGTGATGACATCACATGAGACGTTTAGGCCCAAAATCTGAGGTCCTTTTGAAAAATTACAAGTTTTTCTGAAAATCGTGGACAAACTTGGAGAATTATACAGAACTATGGAGGAACTGTAATACATCCTGGAGGAGCTTAGTAAGTTTAAATATCTTAAATGTAGTCAAATTTATCTACTATATTTTTCTTTTAAGATTAAAGTAAACCAAATTATAAGATTATTTCTATTATTATTTCTATGTAAATCTTCCTGCTCCATAAGCAGATTATTTTACTGATTTAAAGCTTTAACTCTATAGAATGAGAAAAAAAAAAACCCTTAAAAACAGTAAAAATATATATTGTAATCTTATAATAAAAATAGTAGATCTAGATTTAAGATATTATCACGTGCTAAGATGTCATCTACCCAGCAGTAGGAATTTAGGAGGTGGGGGGAAAAAACAGAGAACCTTGAGAAAACCCAAAAAGACAGTAATCTGACGGTCATGACTGAACCTACAGCAGGGATCCTGGCCCCTAACAGTGAGGCTGCTATGCCATGTGCTGTGGCACAAATCCACCTTCATTAACCTTTCTGGAAAAATCACTTCAAGCAGCATTGAACCATGTTTACTTTAATCAATCACTGAAAAAGGTGAACAGGTGGCAGCCAGTTTCCTCTCAAAATAAATGGATCATCTGGGTGCAAAAAGTTATAAGTATATATGTATATATATATGTATATATATATATATATATATATATATATGTAATAAAATTTTTTATATATATATATATATATATATATATATATATATATATATATATATATATATTCCTATAAGTATAGGAAAAGAAACTACTCAATAACATTAATAATGTATTATAATGACAAGAAAACATTTCAAAACAATGTTCCTACAACCAAAATGGAATGTTTGGAAAATGGATGTAGAATCTGAAGCTCTTTCCTGGGATGTGACATGAAGTTAAATGGAAAAAAAAGAAAGAAAATCAAAATGCAATTTACTTTTGTGTGAAAATCAAAACACCTGCACCACATGTGATGTGAAAAATAAAACCATGTGCCTCATGTGCAGAAAACAAGAAAATTTGCAAATTTTATATGTAGGTAAAATCAATGAAAAAAAGGAATTAAATAAATAATAAACACACATTTCTTACCTTTAACAAACAGTTGAACACCAGGACTAAATGAAATCATTTTAGGGTCCGTTTGCTGTCCGTGACTAAAGCTGTGAGACAGAAAAATCATCACAAGCTGCAAAAGCTGGTTAGATTTCAGTTGATCAGGTCTGTCTGTGTAAAATAGTCCTTACCTCAGAAACATTAAGCCTATAATCAGGGTTTCTGCTCTCATTGTCAGTGTGACTTCAGCGTTCACACACTGCACACACTTGTGGGATGTAATGCTGCTTTATGTCGAGAAATCCCAAGTGTGTGTTTGGATGCTGTGATGTTGCACAGCTCACTGAACATCCAGCCTCCTAAATAACTGACATACACATATTCACATACTCATATACACAACATCACTGCTCTGAGAGTGTGTGTCTGTATATCCAAGTGTGTTCTTTTGCTGTATCTTTTTATGTCAAAGTAATTAATGCATTCATTAAAGTTTTCTTTCCCTTGCAAAATGTCATTTGCAGTTGCGTTGACTTCTTTGTATCCAGATTTTTTTTTTTTGCTGTATTCGTTTAACTTGTTTGTATTTGTCTAGACGGATAATCCATCTTCATGCATCACTCCCAGCTTCTTAAATGCTTGAAACTGTATCTCAGCATTCTGCCTCACTTTTACACTGTGAAACATAAATCCTGTAAAAACAAAACTAAACAAAAACAGTAAACCACTGACATCTGTGATTGCCAGCATTATCCTGTAAAACTATTGTGTATTACTGATATTAAAATGAACAACTAGATACCGTTTTTGTCTGCTGCAGTCTAGAAATGTAATATCTAGCTGTTAAATTACATGTATGATTACAATGAATGAATGAATTACACAAATCTTTTAATGGAAATGTTCATAATCCTCCCCACATTCATTTCTAAACATTTTTCAGTGTAATATTTAAATGCATTTTGAATCCTGAATATCTCAGTGTAGCCTAGATATTGTTCAAATTATTTTTATTATTATTATTATAAGCAGTAGTAGTAGGGGCATTGGTGGCTCAGTGGAAGGTTTCTCGCCTATCATGCGGCAGGCCCGGGTTTGATTCCCAGCCAATGCCTCAACCCCAGCCACTGGATGCAGTGCCGGTCCCAAGCCCGGAAAAATGGGAGGGTTGCGTCAGGAAGGGCATCCGGCGTAAAACGTTTGCCAAGTTGTTGTGTGGACCAGTTGGTCCACTGTGGCGACCCCGAACAGGGAGCAGCTGAAAGCAACTTCATTAGCAGTAGTAGTAGTATAAAAATGATGCTTTCAGTAACGTTTATGTGCATTGTGTAGCTGTGGTTGGTGTTTTCCAGAGGCACCTGACAGTTTTACAGTAAAAACAAGCTTATCTGACAGTTGTGCACTTGGGAGCTGTTAAAAAACAGGAAAGAGCTGTTGGCATTGTCTCTGAGCCAGATGCACCCACTGTAACTACTTCCGCAAAGAGGAACTTACTGGATATTGCTGTGCCGCTTACAGAGCAGCAGCTGTGCAGTTTTTAATTTCTAATACTGTATTTAGTGATAACACATACACTAACACTCATATAATAATGGTGGATCTGAAAATAAATGCTTTTCGGGCTTGAAAGTTCTCTGTAGCAGCCAGCACTTCACTGAAAAACAAGTGCTGCTCACTGGCCAAACTGATTAGCATGAAGCCTCAAATTAGGATGTTCAAAATAAAGTGCTTAAAAGATTCCACATAGTTTATTATTCATCGTTCTTTTACCTAGTAAAGATGTTTGGCTAGCAAGCTGAAGGATAGCTAGTAAGCTGAGGCTTAGTTAGCAAGCTGATAGTTAGTCAGCAAACTGAAGGATAGTTAGCAAAGTCAGGGTTAGGTAGCAAGCCGAGGATCAGTTAGCAAGCTGAGGGTTAGTTAGCAAGCTGAGGATTAGTTAGCAAGCTGAGGGTTAGTTAGCAAGCTGAGGGTTAGTTAGCAAGCTGAGGATTAGTTAGCAAGCTGAGGGTTAGTTAGCAAGCTGAGGATTAGTTAGCAAGCTGAGGGTTAGTTAGCAAGCTGAGGATTAGTTAGCAAGCTGAAAGATAGTTATCAAGATGAGGATTAGTTAGCAAGTTGAAGGATAGTTAGCAAGCTGAGGGTTAGTTAGCAAGCTGAATTATAGCTAGCAAGTTAAAGGTTTACTTTAACCACAAGAGAGACACTAGAGACACAATACAGTGTTTTTATTCACACATGTTTATTCAATAAGTCAATAAAATTAATAATATTGATTGGTCTGAATATAAAAACAGTTCAGTTGAAAAAAAAATAAAGAACATGTTATAAAAAGAACATATACATGTTATGTAGGAAATAATGATATAAGGCTAATAAAGAGATAAGTCGCAAAGTTAGCAAATATTTACCCCCCCCCCCAAAAAAAAAAAAAAATCAGCCTTGTCTAAAGGTCTGTGTAATCTCATACACAAAGAGATCTTCCTCTCCTCATTTTTAATCAGCTGAACTTCAGCCGTGTTTTTCATTGTCTATGTTTTTTTCAGAATATCCACAGTAATAAGTTGCTGCATCGTTTTCTGCAGCACTGATGATCCGTAAGCGATGATAAGCTCTGGATCTGTTCTGAGGTAACACCACATATCTGTGTGTGTTAATTCCTATACCGTAGCGGATATGCGGCGGTACAGTGAAGTTGTAGATCAGCAGTAGTTGTACACCATGACCAGGATTCTGCTTGTACCAGGTCATTGTTCCGATCTTATTATTGGGCTTCAGTGGGCAGGTCAGGGTGACGTTTCTGCCTTGTTTCACTGAGATGCCTGTGGAGGTTTGCCATAAAAAGCCTAGAACACACGTATGAACACACACACACACACACACACACACACACTTATCATACTATCCATGTGAGGACCTTCCACTGACATAATGACTATAGAAAGAAACTGGAAACATTTTAGCTATTAATTTGTTTTAAAGTGTGTTGCAGTGTTTTTTTATTTTTGTTTTTTTCCCGTTGAGGGGACAGAATTACACAGTGCCCTTGTAGGAATGATCCTGAAACTTCATACAAGATGAAAAACTAAAATCTAAGCATCTGAACTCACAAATAAATACACATTCTTTGTTATATGATACCATCACATTCATATATTAGTTGTCAAATTACCATAGACTTTTCTTTACCATAGACTGTGTCATAGGAAATAGAATAAAAAATAGAATAGAATAAAACTATAATAAAAATAGTTGACAAAAAATAATTAATTAATAAATAAAATTATCTGTACTAGCAAAGGGAATAAATATTTTAGTGTTAAATATTTATTTATTTAAATATTTAAGTGTTTGTGTGTGTGTGTGTGTGTGTGTGTGAATAAAGTGCAGATGTGTGCAATTGTGTGCAAGAATATACAATTTGTTTGGTAAAGAAAAATCTGCTTGATGTGTTCAGTGCTATGTAGATAATTATATCACAAAACCTCTGATCAGTTGTCATATTATTCTGTTATGTAGAAGTCATTACATAATCATAACCACTACAGAGAACATGAGACCTACCCCGATTAAATCAGCGACAAATCATGAGCAGACTATTATAAAGCATTTACACTGATCTGATATCAACACAACAAGAAAGCTGGTACTCACAGTGCAAAGTGATACACAGGAAAAAAAGCAGAGTGACTTTGGGAATCATATCGAGCTCCAGAAATCGGTGTTGTGATGTAAGCTTGAAGGATGGGCTGTCTGTATGACAACACAGATGATCTCTGACTACTGATAAACCCTCAGGTTTCATGCAACCCTCAGGTTGATTGGATGAACTTAAAGGAACTGAAACTACTTCATAGAGAAAAAAAACATCCATTTACTTCTTTCTTATCTTTTATGTTACTGTCAAAATCTTCAATGGATTCAATTCCTACACAATGTCTACACATAAAACATACACAGGCTTTTAGAATGGTTTGTAAATGGATTACAGAAATAATCATTTCAAATCTACAATGACATTCCCATTGCACTGAAATCTAGATCTTTCCCATAAATCTATCGTTTAGGTCAGTTACAGTAATTCCTTTATGAATAAATGATAACTCTAAAAACAGTAGGCATCATTCATCATTAATTTAACAAGGATGTATGTCAATTAGAAAAGACCACAATTAAAAAAAAGAATTTAAAAAATTACTAGAATATGTTTATTTGTGCCATGAACACATTTGGTAATTTATGGATGATCAGCATTGATTAATATACTGTACACACTCGAAGAAAGTCAGTATACTGAACATTTTGTAGGCAGCAGAGTGGTGTATGCATTAAGGTTAAGTAACAGGAGCTGAGACAGGAATTAGCAAAGAGCTAATATAGATAAATAGAACCAGTTAATGTTAGCAAATTAGTCAATATACCTCAGCCTGGTAGATGGTATTAGGTGGTTATGCAAGCAGTTCATGTCTGTCATGAGGTCAATGAGGCATCTGGTTTATATGAGTATTTGCTTATTCGTTCATAGCGAAATATTTTACTAAGGTAGAGACAGGTTGATCATCCTCAAGATCGACATGGCAACTATGCGGAATTCACACAAACACAAAGCTGTAGCACTGACTACATTTTGTAGCATGATTGGCCTTTTTGGTCATCTATCTAGGTAGATCAACTATTAAAATCCTAACAATACCACAGCAATTTATATCCAGGACTCAAGACAGCAAAACTGGCTGTGCTCTCTAAGTGGGAGGGACGATATCTTCTTTCTTCCTTGTCTATCAGACTGACGCTGGTCAGTCTAGGGCTTTCTGTGAGCTGATGTATGTGGAAGAGGGCAGATAGTGTTTTCCTCTGTGTGAGTGTTAAGCTGCGCTGGAACATAGTATGAGCAGCGGTTTGAACAGATGAAGATGTTGGTTTCCTGTGTCTCAGAGGAAGCGTGTTTTTTTCACCCTCACTTAGGTTAGTAGCGGTCATGTGCTAGGGGAAAGTTAGCAAGCAGTTGGGGAGATGACAGGACAGGAAAGTTACGAATAGGGAAGATAAAAGCAGTGTGTTTAACATCTCTGTGCATTGCGTTGCTTCATTTGTATTCTTAAATAGTTAAAAAAAATGCTGAGCAAATATATTTCTCCAAAAATAAATCTGATTGTTAAAAGTATTTAAAGAAACACAGCACAGTCTGAGATCAGGAAATAACCAAAAAACTAAGAACACCGTTGTTCTGTCAAAATGACTAAAAAATATAGTTAAAACTTCGTAGGCATGTTTTACTCAATTGCTTGAAGGATTTCAATTTAACGAATTAAACTCTACCCATTTGCATATGTAATCAGATCAGAATAATCAATCGGAATAAATTCAATCCGATTTATTAAGATTCGTGAATTAAAAAAAAACATTTGTGTAAAACTATAGTGTAGATGAATTTTCATCAAATTGAACAAAGTTTCATCAATGGAAATAAATTCAATCTGATTCATTGAAATGCCGTAAAGTTCTGCTTATAAGTGGCCTACACATCAAAATCCGATTCAAATATTTGTTTTTCTATTTACTGGATTATTTCAGATCTACAACACTCCAATCTGATCGAAATATAATTTGGATCGAGGTCTTGCGGATCGATTCAGGTGAAGGTTTTTCTATACAACTGGGCTATCCATCCGATTATTAACACATTATTTGGTGGCAGGTCAATGTACCTAGTGACTCAGTATTCCAGCATGCTGAAGAATGGCTGAGTAACATGTGAACCAGAAGAGGGAGCTCTTGGAATTGGTAATTGACTGTGTAAAAATATGATCCTGAGATTACACAAAGCGAGACCGTCCTCAACAAGACTGATGGATCAAATAAAAAAACAAAAATCTCTTCTGTGAGAGTATAATGGATTATTTTGTAATGTGCCCTGCGATGGACACCATCCTCATCCAGGATGTGTTCCCAGACCTCATTCAGTCTTTGGATTTGGAGCAGCCAGGTCAGCAACCAGGATAAAATGGTTGCCAAGAAACAACTGGGTTTGAAGTACTTGTTGAATGGAAAGATTAAGTTAGTTTCTGTTTCCAATCGACGTTTAACTCCTTTTCATTTCTTGCATTTATACTAGTATGTACTAATATAGTATGTATTAAGATGCTTACTGAATAATAAGACAAAGGTTGATGGTGTTCTTTGGCTTATAAATACCTTTGGGGGATTTTTGTATGAAGTTTTTGTATGAATAAATTCCCCCCAAATTCCACCTTTTTTTTGTTTTTTTTCTCACTTTTGCTCTTCAGAGATGCAGATAGGGGAATCCAGACCAACCTCTTTTAGCCTGGTAGTTTAAAGGAGTGGCTGTACAGGGTGGGGACCCTCTGTGTGTGTGTGTTTGTGTGTGTGTGTGTGTGTTCTCTCAGAACCTGGCATGGCGTCTGGAAACACTGAGTGGCTCTTGCTCTAGTGGTCTTATGAAAGTGTGTTACACAAGACATAGTTAATGGAACAAAGCTGCACTACTTTCCTCTCTCCAGCAGGCTTCTGGTCCCAACACTGGATCTGGGAAACCTGCCAGAGAACTTACCCTAGGCATGAGAAAAGGAATCTGAAACACATACAAGGTCGAACCCTTTCTGAGTAAATCGAGAGTGTCTTTAACTTTCACTTTCTGATGAAATGCGATACGGAAATCCTGGCTGCGAAGTCATTCTTTTTAGAAGAGCTGAACATCTTGCTTCATGTGAGGAGAAGGAGGAATGCTATGAGCAGGTTTTCCCGGGCACGCATCCCACCACCAGGAGCATAGCCACACCTCTTGTTTCTGCCCAGCAGTAAGCAGAGGTTTAAGCGGGAAGTCCAGCCCTTAAAAGCTTCCTTCTACAGCAGCTAGCGTCAGCCTCCAACAACACTCACACACACACCCTCTCTGAAACTTTCAGCCCTGACCGGACTTTTTTTAAATTCTCAGTACTTTTTTTGACCAGCTTGTCTATCAGGATGGCTGGATCCAAGTCCTCACACACGATGCGCAACATTTTCATCGGTATTCTAGCACTTTGGTCGATCATTTCGCTCATCATTATTGTGGTGTGGGCCACCTCACCTGACTTGAAGGGGGCCAGGGAGTGTAATAACAGCCTGAAGACCCTCAAGGACAAATATACTGAAGAAAGCAACATATGGCTAAAGGACCGGCATGCACTGGAAGAGCTGGCGAGGCAGGGCCGCATGAACCAGAGCCTGCTGCTGACTCGCATAGACCTGCTGAAAGACCAACTGAGACTCCTCAATCAGTCCCTGGACTTGAGTCTGCAGGAGAATGTAAGTGTTTCTGATTATTTATTTTATCTGTATATTATGGCTTGACTACTGCCTATTCAAGCAGATAATCTTGTCCACGGGGTGTTTTTTGAAATGATTGTGTCGTTGAAATGATTTCCATATTTTGGCGGGAGATCAGAAGCTGTGGTCTTCCTGAGAAGGTGAAAAGTGATAAGAGAAATAACTTGTGTTGTGAAACGTTCATCCCAGTTTGTGCAAGAAGAGATGAAGAGGGATTGTAACACTTAGTGGACAGTGAGACAGAAAAAAAAATTAAGAAAACATAGAGGGAAAACACGTACATAAAGTACATTTAAAAGTAAACAGTTTCAAAGTAAAATTGACTGCAAAGTAACTAAACCTTAAAGAATATAACTAAATTCATCACAACTTTTTGATGACGATGATGAGAATTTTCTGTAAGCTGTCAGATTCAGACACTCCTAACTCTCCTGTTCATTTCATCATAGCATAGTGTCATAAGCTGCAACTTTAAAGGGTTAAAATTCCAGTGCTACGTATCAGAGGTATTCACAGCTACGTATCAGAGGTCTCAGGCCATGTCTAATACTCAGAGATCCCATAGGTACGAAACGCTCACACCCTCCTGTGATGTGAAACACTCCTTAACATGGAAACGCTACTATCCACAGCCAAAGCTCCCGACACTCCCTTAACCCATGAACCCATGAACTCTGTTAATTAACTTCCATTATGTGTGTGTGTGTGTGTGTGTGTTTCAGGACAGGCTGAATGAAAACATCACTGTGCTAAAGGGTGAGATCGAGCTGCACAAAGCCATTGAGGCCAACCTAACTGAAAATATTACACAGCAGCAAGGTAGGAAAATCCTAGTCAGTTTTTTCCTCCCTCCCATTCCAGGCTGCCATGAAAGGAACACTCTCCTACTGATGATATACTTAGAGGCTTTTTTGCCATGTAGCCATAGAAACCAAGAAAAAAAAACAACAAATAGGCCTGATTTGTCAGTAAAGCAGTCGCACATAAAATGTTGGATTATTCAGTGATATTGGGCTGTTTGGATTTGGGAGTTGGGATTTTTCAACAAAAATATCTTTTTTTAGTAATAGGTGAAACTGTTCATACTTTGCCCAGATAAGGCCAACACTGTCTGAGCTCTTGGATACTGAGTGACTAAGACTGTATAAGGAATTCTGTTTAGGCAATTTGTTTGGCAATTCCTTGTCGCTACTCTCTTTACAATCTTTCTAAATAGAGTTATCAAGTCATATTACAGTGTGTACAGCCATATCTGATTTTTTTTCTCTCTCAGAAACCTATTTCCTGTGTAAGCAAACAACAGGAAATGATTTGCTGCTGAAAGCAAGAATTAGGTACCTGATAAAAAGAAGGTGAAGGTGGCAAATAAACTCATAAAAGTTAGGAGGCAAAAGTAAGCCATATCCTCACCATCTTTGCTAAAGATGGAAAACATGAAATCACCAGGAAAATCTGATCCAAAAAAACAGGATGCAATTCCGTGCTTTACTTAATCATCAAAGCCTGTGCCAAACCTAAAACAATGTTGATGTGAACAGGACCTCCACTTCTGCCCATGTGTTACCCGAAATAGCTAAGTGACTTCATGGAGGCCTGTGAAACACCCTGATACCTTGTTCTCTGGCAAGACATAGCCTTATAAGACAATGTAATTAGTTTTATGTTTATGCAAAAGATTTTGATATTTGGTTTCGTAGCTGCCTGTGTTTTAGAGATTTACATTTTTTCCCCCAGCTGTTTCCTCTGCTTTATTTTGTGTACTCATCTATAGAGTCAGGAAAATCCATCCCAGCCTAACAAAGTCATGTTTTATATACGTACATAAAAATATATATATATATATATATATATATATATATATATATATATATATATATATATATATATGACAGATGCTTTCTGATTGCTCTCTGATTTTTAGAGCTGATTGAACTACTGCAGCATAACCTGACCCAGAAAGCCATCGACCTGGATTCGTGCACAAGTATGCAGAAGGCTGCTCAGAATCTTCAAATTGCAGCTGAGAAGAAAACAGAGGGCTGCCAGTCCAGCAAGCAGTTCTTACTGAAGAAAATGTGAGTCACGGTTCAGATTTGATTATTTCAGGCCAGCTTTTCATGACTTAAATGGGAAAGTGCACAATGTCACAATGCTGCATGAGGATTTCATGTTTTATGATTTGATTATAGAGAAAAGTGCAAAGGCACGACCCAGCCTTCACCCGAAAGCGATGGACCCCCTGGACCAAGAAGTGGTGTTTTCCTGGTCGGACTTTTGTCTATCAGCATTCTTTTAATACCATGTAAGTTACTAATAACATCACTGATACAGCTAAGTTACATGGCTTTGTTGTTCGCTGAAGTGATTGTTTTTGTATTTTTTGCTTTTATTTCAGAGCCGAGCTGCACAGAGAGCTTGAATAAAATAATCGAATACATATTTCAGTACAACACTGTTTCAAGACACCTGAACGACGTGTGCAGTTAACATGGACTTGAAGCACATGTTACTTTTGTATGGAAAAGCACTGCTGTAAAACAAACAGGAACATTCTGTTCACTAAATAAGGATATTTCTGCAAGAGTTATTTACCCTGGAGGGAACTATAAGGTTTTTTTTTGTTCCTGTGATACAAAAAAATGTTTTTCCTTCCGTACTGAATCCAAATAAGCAGTTAAGCATTATTATTATTTTTAAGCTTAAAATTACATATAGTCTGGAGTGGGCTATTAATTTATAATAACGCTATCAGAAAGGTGGGAGAAATAGATTTTTTGAACTGCTAAGAAGTTAAAACCTGCTAAAATATAACGTATGATGGTATATGACAGAATTAAGTGACGTTTATATGACGGAACAGATCCCTCTCAGCTACCACTGTATGTTTAAACTATAGACTCACGTGTTTGTGCTTTTCTCTTATTGATTACTGGATTAGAGCAAAAAAAAAAAAAAAAAAAAAAAATCTTCCTAATTTGCATTATCTATAATTTGGATCATTTCTGGCTTTACAAACAAACAAAAAATATCTTGCATTACTAATATATTATTTTTTAAAAAGTTGTGGGCTGGCCATGAGATAATACAGATGTACATTTTGGTGGTTTTTACAGCACAAATACTTGACCATCTATTAATTGCTGAGGGCCGATTTTAAAGGTCTTAAAGCCTGTTGTGTTTGTACTGTTAACAAAATTTAACAGCAGCAATGTTTTTTTTTGTTTTTTTAACTCTTTTATGTATAACACAGCCTGTATTATCTCTCTCTCTCTCTCTCTCTCTCTCTCTCTCTCTCCTCTCTCTCTCTCTGTCTCTCTCTCTCTGTCTCTCTCTCTCTCTCTCTCTCTCTCATCTTTGTTTAACTTTTTATCCTGTCACTGTTGCATTAAGAATTTCGCCAGGATCCAAAGATAATCCTTTCTGCTACAACAACTTATTCATATACATAGAATCTCACTGAAACTCTTTTGATTGTCCTTTAAAACTCATTTTAATAACTCATCTGGTGCCATCTAACAAGTTATGCTGTAGTGCATAGCTCATTAAAGCCAACATCACGCAAAAATTATGCACAATAGACCAAAGAGGATTCATTCAGTCTCATAACTTTACAAACGCTGTTAACTAGTTCTCACGTCATGAGCTCTCAGTAAAGCTCTAAATGCTGAATGTGTTTCAACTGCAAACAAGAGATTTATTCTAACAACACTGTCATTAAGCAGCATGTGGTTTAGGGATCAACAGAACAGATTCACATTTGTATATGTAGTGATGATTCCTGGAACAAAACAAATTACAAAGTACTGTTAAAATGGGACACTTCCCAGAAGTGAGTTGGGCTCTAGCTCAAATTAGCTGACACAAGATGAGGCTTAGTATCTGTTGTTTGGCTTCAGAGCCTGGAAGAGGAAAAAATATGGGCGTGATCACCAAAAATGAGAGCGTATGAGTGTATTGGAATTATTGTTGAAATAAACTATTAAAAACAAGTCTAAACAAGTCTTTGAGTTTGTCCTTGCAACCACTTAAATATGCAATTGTCTCCTGTTTAGTAGTAGCCTGTAGGAAGGCATTAATAAGACAACTGATGAGATTTGTGGTTTTGTAGAGTAATACATTTTAGACACTGCATCTTTTCTTTATCTGAATTATTCAAATTTCCATTGAATTCAAAGCACTTTATGAGCATAATTATTTACATACAACATTACAAAAGCATTGAGATGTACAATGATTAGCCATAACATTATGACCACTGACAGGTGACGTGAATAACACGGATTATCTCCTCATCCTGGCACCTGTTAGTGGGTGGGATATATTAGGCAGCAAGTGAACATTTTGTCCTCAAAGTTGATGTGTTAGAAGCAGGAAAAATGGGCAAGTGTAAGGATTTGAGTGAGTTTGACAAGGGCCAAATTGTGATGGCTAGGTGACTGGATAAGAGCATCTCCAAAACTGCAGCTCTTGTGGCTTTTCCCAGTCTGCAGTGGTCAGTATCTATCAAAAGTGGTCCAAGGAAGGAACAATGGCGAACTGGCGACAGGGTCATGGGCGGCCAAGGCTCATTTATGCACGTGGGGAACAAATTTATTTCTGATAATAAAAGTTTCAGAATACACAGTGCATGATGGGTTAGGGCTGTTTTGGCAAAAAAAGGGGGACCAAAAAAATATTAGGCAGGTGTTCATATATGTTATGCCTGGTTGGGGTATATATACATATCTTCTTCTTCTTCTTCTTCTTCTTTCGGCTTTTCGCTTCAGGGGTCGCCACAGCGAATCATCTCTCTCCACCTATCCCTATCTTCTGCATCCTCAACACTTGCACCCACTAGCTTCATATCCTCATTAATTCCATCCATATACCTCCTCTTTGGCCTTCCTCTTTGCCTCCTGCCTGGCAGCTCCATGTCCAACATTCTCCTACCAATATACTCACTCTCCCTCCTCTGAACATGTCCAAACCATCTTAATCTGGCCTCCCTAACTTTGTCCCCCAAATGTCCAACATGAGCTGTCCCTCTGATGTACTTGTTCCTAATCCTGTCCAATCTTGTCACTCCCAAAGAGAACCTCAACATCTTCAGCTCTGCTACCTCTAGCTCTGACTCCTGTCTCTTCCTCAGTGACACTGTCTCTAAACCATACAGCATGGCCGGTCTCACCACTGTCCTGTACACCTTCCCCTTGATTCTCGCTGATATTTTCTGATCACACAGAACTCCCGACACCTTTCTCCACCCATTCCAACCTGCCTGCACTCGCTTCTTTACCTCTTTCCCACACTCTCCATTACTCTGGACTGTTGACCCCAAGTACTTAAACTCCTGTACCTTCTTCACCTCTTCACCCTGTAACCTTACTGTTCCACTTCCCTCCCTTTCATTCACACACATGTACTCAGTCTTACTACGACTGACCTTCATTCCTCTTCTCTCCAGCGCAAACCTCCACCTCTCCAGGTTTTCCTCCACCTGCTCCCTGCTCTCACTACAGATCACAATGTCATCTGCAAACATCATTGTCCAAGGAGACTCCTGTCTGACCTCCTCTGACAACTGGTCCATCACTATAGCAAACAGGAAGGGGCTCAGAGCCGATCCCTGATGCAGTCCCACCTCCACATTGAACTCCTCTGTCTGACCTACAGCACACCTCACCACTGTCCTGCTCCTCTCATACATGTCCTGCACCACTCTGACATACTTCTCCGCTACTCCTGACTTCCTCATACAGTACCACAGCTCTTCTCTTGGCACCCTGTCATACGCTTTCTCCAAGTCTACAAACACACAGTGCAACTCCTTCTGACCATCCCTATACTTCTCCATCAAAATTCTCAGAGCAAAAATTGCATCTGTTGTGCTCTTTCTGGGCATGAAGCCATACTGCTGCTCACAAATTTCCACTACCTTCCTTAACCTAGCTTCCACTACTCTTTCCCATACCTTCATTGTATGGCTCATCAACTTTATCCCCCTATAGTTACTGCAACTCTGCACGTCACCCTTATTCTTAAAGATCGGCACTAACACACTTCTTCTCCATTCCTCAGGCATCCTCTCACTCTCTAAAACCCTGTTGAACAAACTAGCTAAAAATTCCACTGCTGCCTCTCCCAGACACTTCCAGACCTCCACCAGGATGTCACCAGGACCAACTGCCTTCCCACTTTTCATCCTCTTCAAAGCCTTCCTGACTTCATCCTTTCTAATCTTATCTACTTTCTGTTCCACAGAGTTCACCCCTTCTACTCTTTTTTCCCTCTCATTTTCCTCATTCATCAGCTCCTCAAAGTGCTCCTTCCATCTCCTCTGTACACTCTCCTCACTTGTGAGCACCCTTCCATCTCTATCCTTAATAACTCTAACTTGCTGCACATCCTTCCCATCTCGATCCCTCTGCCTAGCTAACCTGTACAAGTCCTTCTCTCCTTCTCTAGTGTCTAACCTAGTGTACAACTCGTCATATGCCTTCTGCTTGGCCTTAGACACCTCCCTCTTCACTCTGCGCTGTAACTCCTTGTATTCCTGTCTATTCTCTTCAGTCCTGTCCATGTCCCACTTCTTCTTGGCTAACCTCTTCCTCTGGATACTATCCTGAACTTCCTCATTCCACCACCTAGTCTCCTTATCTTCTTTCCTCCTTCCAGATGACACACCCAGCACCTTTCTCCCTGTCTCCCTGATCACTTCTGCTGTAGATTCCCAGTCATCTGGCAGCACTACCTGACCACCCAGAGCCTGCCTCAACTTCTCTCTAAATTCCTCACAACATTCCTCCTTTTTCAGCTTCCACCACTTGGTTTTCTTCTCTATCTTTGACCTCTTCGTCTTACAGACCATCAAAGTCATCCTACACACCACCATCCTATGCTGTCTAGCTACACTCTCTCCCACTACCACTTTACAGTCACTAATCTCTTTCAGATTGCCTCTTCTACATAGGATGTAGTCTACCTGTGTTCTCCTACCTCCACTCTTGTAAGTCACTCTATGCTCCTCCCTCTTCTGAAAATAAGTGTTAACCACACCCATGTCCATCCTCTTAGCAAAGTCCACTACCATCTGTCCTTCAAAGTTCCTTTCCTTAACTCCAAACTTGCCCATCACCTCCTCATCACCTGTGTTCCCCTCACCAACATGTCCATTAAAATCTGCTCCCATCACCACTCTCTCACCCATGGGAATACTCTCCATCACCTCATCTAATTCACTCCAGAATCTCTCTTTCTCCTCTAACTCACAACCTACCTGTGGGGCATAACCACTAACAACATTCAACATCACCCCTTCAATCTCTAACTTCAGACTCATCACCCTGTCTGACACTCTCTTCACCTCCAGAACATTCCTCACAAACTCCTCCTTCAGGACCACACCTACCCCATTTCTCTTACTATCCACACCATAATAAAACAGCTTGAATCCTGCTCCTATACTACGAGCCTTGCTACCCTTCCACCTAGACTCCTGTACACACAGTATATCCACCTTCCTTCTCTCCATCATATCAGCCAGCTCTCTACCTTTCCCTGTCATAGTACCAACATTCAGAGTTCCTATTCTCAGTCCTACACTCTTACCTTTCCTCTTTTCTCTCTGTCTGTGCACTCTCCTCCCTCCTCTACTTCTTCGACCAACAGTAGCCCAATTTCCACCGGCGCCCTGTAGGTCAACGGCGCCGATGGCGGTCGTTGTTAACCCGGGCCTCGACCGATCCGATATGAAATTCGTGCTGACGATTTGCATGGTTAAATTTGGCAATGTTTTACGCCGGATGCCCTTCCTGACGCAACCCTCTCTATTTATCCGGGCTTGGGACCGGCACAGAAGTCACTGGACTGTGACCCCCATGGCTAGATTAGTGTAAACACAGTGTATTTGTGTTTAGTTAAATAAAAAAGTGAAAAAGATATTTAGAGCTCTAAACAGATACTGAGATCAATGTTACACCCTTACTTAATGGCGAGTTTAAAGAAAAGGCACTAAATGTGAAAACCACATTACCCATCATCCTTCGCGTATCCATATCGGAAATGACGTTTTCACAGACGAACCCCTTCGGTCCAAAATAATCGCGCTTTGTGCGGGCAAGATGTCGGCGCCCATGGAGGTTGTGGTAACTGCTGATTCGGCGGGGCAGCTGTGGAACTGCGCTATTTTCGACCCTCACACGGGAACAAACCTCTTATCCTACCGAGGGGGGAATTCATCTGCTCGGTCCTTAACGATTCTGAACGGAGAATACATCCTCGGAGCTCAACTCGGCAAGAACTTCATCAACGTGTGGGAGATACAAAGAAAGGTAAGTGAGCTCGGCTACAGCCGCATCCCAAACACCTCCATTCTACCTTTATAAGTGCACTTTATTAGCCATTAAACAACGGCTTCCATGTACTTATATAGTGCACTATATATCCACAACAGGGCTGTTTGGGATTAGTTATGTGACTATGAGAGTAGAGCGTGTTCCTGTGCAAAAACCCAGAGTTAGTAATCAAAAATGTCAACGTAAATATCGCTCATTTGAGCTTTAGTCATTAATAACGGGTTTTATCTATCATGAAATGATTAAACACAGCTAATGTTAGCTAGCTGTCAAGTTGCATCTCCCTTTATTCACGCTACACACCCACGTCGACCCATCAGTCACTCTGAAGGGCTTAGTGTTGCAGTGTCCTGGGTGAGTATAAACTCGGGGTAAACTGAATCCTGGGGTATCTTGTTTCACACTGCTCATATTTTACCCGGGGTTAACAATTAATCCTGATTAACCGTAACATTCAACACCACATGGTTTCACACTGTACATGTCTGGCACCAGAGTTCAGGGTTAATCCTTCAAAATTAAGCACAGTATGAAGGTTAAAATGAAGTCACTGCAATGATCTGCTAAAATCACATGTATTGTAGTTACTCATGGGTTAGTAATATATTGGCATTGACTGATTAATCTGGATATCCATTCATTCCCTTCTTCATTTGTTCATTCGTTAATTCTCATTCCATCCTTCTGTCATTCGTTCGTTCATTCGTTTGTTTGTTCCTTCCTTCTTCCTTCTATCATCCATCCATCCTTCCTTCCTTCCTTCCTTCCTTCCTTCTATCCATTCATCTTTCCTTCCTTCTATCATCCATCCATCCAACCAACCAACCAACCAACCAGCCAACCAAGCCTCCCTTCGTCCCTCTTTCCTTCTTTTTTTTTTCTTACTGAAGAGAGATTGATGTGCTTTATTCTGGTCAGGGTGTCAGTGGATCTGGAGTCAGTCTCAGGGTGTTCATGATGCACTGTGACTCAGTCAGCATTTCACTGCAGGGCTTCATGAACTCACTCATTTACTCTGAGAGAATTGATCCTATTTTCAGTTTATCCTGTCCAATCAAACTACCACAGTAAAGTCCAGCCCTAGGGCCAATCGTAGCTTGGGGACAGATGTTAATTTCCCCACAGCTTGTCTTACTGACCGTATGACAGATGGGCCACCAGCCAACAGCAATTTCTCCTTTCACCTGACAGTGGCAGCAGGCTTAGTGAAATGGTAAGAGCCTATATTTCTCTGACCATGTCTGCAAATTAATTTAGCAAATGTGCGTGCCTCATATGTCAAGAGACCATTGTGGCAATTAAGGAATTTAATATTCTGAGACGTTATGGCACAAATCATGGGCATTTCAAAAGCTATTCAGAGGATGAGAGGACAGGAAAAGTGAAGCAGCTGGAAGGTCTCCTGATATACGCAACTGTTTTTATCAGAGAAAATGGAGCATAAGTGTGGAAAAACTTTCAGGAATTCATTATATATAATCATATATATATAAAATATACTGTAAGGTGAGATTTGAATGAAAAGGAACCTTTTTATTTTTTTAACAAATAGACTGGTGGTACCACACCACCATTAAAGCGAGCTTAGGGAGGATCTTTTGGGAACAAAGTTAGGAACACCCGTTGGTGTTTGGCCAAGATGTGTCCAGTTAAAAAAGGGAAAAATTATAGCGTGATTATTATAGCATGGATGAGAGAGTTTGGTGTGGAGGAACTTCATAGAGTCCTGACCTCAACCTGATAGAACACCTTTGGGATGAATTAGAGCAGAGACTGCAAGCCAGGACTTCTCGTCCAACAACAGTGCCTGACCTCACAAATGCGCTTCTAGAGGAATGGTCAAAAATTTCCATAAACACACTCCTAAACCTTGTGGAAAGAGTTGAAGCTGTTATAGCTGCAAAGGGCGGGCCAACTCCATATTACATCCATGTGCATGTAAAGGCAGACGTCCCAGTTTTGGCCTGGCTCCCAGTCTTCGCTCAAATTCATACCAAAGGTGTTCTATCAGGTTGAGGTCAGGACTCTGTGCAGATCAGTCAAGTTCCTCCACACCAAACTTGCTCATCCATGTCTTTATGGACCTTGCTTTGTGCACTGGTGCACAGTCATGTTGGAACAGGAAGGGGTCATCCCTAAACCGTTCCCACAAAGTTGGGAGCATGAAATTGTCTAAAATGTCTTGGTATGCTGAAGCATTAAGAGTTCCTTTCACTGGAACTAAGAGGCCAAG
>JAUCMX010000010.1:7611259-8031259 GCA_033459395.1 Hemibagrus guttatus | reverse complement strand
TTTGCATCGGCTTATGAAGCATTTTCGGCACGCGAAAGAACAAACCAAATGATGGTGTGTACATCCACGAGCCATTCGAAATTTGTTCGCGTCATCGGAAAGCCAAGTGAAGCCAACCCAAGTAAGTTTACGAATCTTACGAATTTTTGTTCAGTCGGCGAAATCTGTTTCGAAAGAGTCAACCCACGATACCAACGTTGCCTTCGGCATATCTTCAAAAGCTACGTGATGTTGGGCGACTTTTTTCGTTGACAGATCGGTGGCGTGGATGGTGTGTTCTATTCTTAGCCCAAGCTTGGTGGCACGACTTCCTGTGAGGACCCTTGACATGGAATGCTTGGCTTGGGTCAGTCTTTTGAAAGCAGCCATACAGTTTACATACGCTTTGTATTGGTAATATTTTTGGATGGCTGGAACGGATTATTTGCATTTGTATTATTTCTTATGGGAAAATTAGTTTCGCAATACAAATTTTAGCCTTAAGAACTCGCCTCCAGAACGAATTAAATTCCTATGCTGAGGTTCCACTGTATATTATATATTTTGGGAAATTGTCCTAGCTGTTGTACCCGATAAACGAGGTGTTCCGTGGTTGATCGTGGCTTGATAATGTTTTTTTTTTTCCCTGTTGATTACACATTACTTAAAAATTGTCACTGCCATCAAGCAGCTCCTGACTCCACACAGCTATTATTACCTCCTGTGCTCTCCTTACACCTGAAATGGTGGAAAGGCTTGATTTTTTTTATTTTTTTTATTTTGTCACTTTTGGATGATTAAATAATTAGTTTTTTTTTTTATGTGTAAACTACAAGCAGGGAGCAACAGTATCACACAAAGCCTAGTACATTGGAAAAAAGCTCACTGAATCGTCTCAAACGTGAATCTCAGAGTGTTTCTGTTCCACATGATTGAATCGAGTTCCATTAATTCAATTTGTTTTCGTTTACAGAACACTTGATCATGCGTTTTCAAAGCCTTGAATTAAAGTGTATAAAGTCTTCACTCTCATCCCAGCTCCTGGCATTTAGAGACGGTGCTGTTTCTCACTGTGATATTAAACCACGCTGCTTTCATTAGGTTCATTTTCATACTAAAGCCATTTCTTTGCATCCATGCCAACGCCTTCCCATGATTCCGTTATGTAATTAGGTCGCTTTATTACTGCTTGAACTGATCGCATTCGCTCATTCAAACTAGTAATAAAAACTTGTTTAAATTAAATTTAGTATAAACAAATAAATCATGTTTAAATAAAACTACATTTTATGTAAACCTTCAGGATCGGGCAATTTTGTAATTATGGAAATGAACGCAAAATCAAGCAAACTGTGATCTCTGGAGGAGCTCGGCATTTATCTAAAGGACCACATCGATTTTCTGTAGATTTGTCCCGATTGACATCATCGCAATACGCATTCGATGCGTCGAACATGAGTACAGCTCTCACAGGAAGTCATTGCATTTGTGTCTTCACTAGTAGGATCCTGTGGCTGTAGTTTCTCCAGTTTAAGTAGATTTCCAGAAAAAAGCACCAAAAGTTGCATCAACAAATTTTGAAAAAAGCTAACACAAATGTGGAGTGAATGCTTGACTGAACTATACATAATATAATCTCTTAAATCTCCCTTTATTTTCAGTGTCGAAAGTCTGTGGCTGCCAAAAATGCGAGCCAAGAATGTGCAGTCCAAAAAGAACAAAGAAGACTTTATCACATAAACATTACAGTACAGTCAAATTTCCTTTGCATATCCAAGCTTGTTAGAGATCTGGGATCAGAGCGTCCTAACATGTCAGAGGGAATACATTTTCATAGAAGAATTTTTCTCCAGCACCTGATGCGTAAACGAAGGCATCTTTTGTTGAGTGCATACATAAGTAATTTGTGTTTCTAATAATCAGATGCTATTGAGTTATTTTAGAATCAAATTATTATTATATCAAATTCATTCATTCATTCATTGTCTACCACTTATCCGATCTACACTCGGGTCACGGGGAGCCTGTGCCTATCTCAGGCGTCATTGGGCATCAAGGCAGGATACACCCTGGACGGAGTGCCAACCCATCGCAGGGCACACACACACTCTCATGCAATCACACTCTACGGACAATTTAGAGATGCCAATCAACCTACCATGCATGTCTTTGGACCGGGGGAGGAAACCGGAGTACCCGGAGGAAACCCCCGAGGCACGGGGAGAACATGCAAACTCCACACACACATGGTGGAGGTGGGAATCGAACCCCCAACCCTGGAGGTGTGAGGCAAACGTGCTAACCACCAAGCCACCGTGCCCCCATTATATCAAATTATTATAGAATTTGAAATTTCTAAGAGTCCAAAACGTGTGAAGTAATCAGACCTGGTGCATAATAAATGTCTTGTATTAATGCGACCTTTTGATAATGGTAACAAAGCAAGTTTTGGTTCTCCGGTCTCGCTTGCTTGAACAGATTTGCCCACCATTTCAGATTATCCGCTTTCTGTTTATCGTAGGTCTCAACAGGAAACCTGCTGGTTATTTTGAATCGCCACTACCAGGACTTGAGCTGCCTGCGTTTCACTGATGACGGCAGCCATTTTGTGTCAGGAGGAAAGGACAATCTGGCACTTGTGTGGAATCTTGCCAGGTACTTGATGATTTATTCATGTTCCTTGTTCTCGATGTTCATTTGTAGTGCAAACCAAACCCTGTTTCCTCTGAGGAGTTCACACAGCTTTTAGTTTATCTCGAGTGCTGTATGAACTTTTTAAGAATGTTTTGTGGAATTATCAAGTTAATACTTTAAAATAAATCTTGCAGGTTCTTAATTTTTTTTTTATTGCAATGATCTAAGACTCATTTTAGCAGTTTGTTTAGACTGATAACTTGTTTGGGTCCATAAGACTGTATGAGGCAGATATCAGAACACAAGCGTACCAAATAGAAGTGAAATAGTTTAATTCGCAGTGTGATAATACTGTTGTTATTTATTCTGCACATAACACGCTTTCTGCATGATGCATTTAGTCAAGGCCACGTTCTGTGCCGTAATAACACTGTAACGACCGCAGAAGATTTTTCCTCTGAACATTTTGAATACAGATCAACTATTTGCTCGTATTCTGACTCGAACATTCCAGGAAAGCATTCGTCTTGTTTCTGACCCAGGCTTGTGCAACTCTCTCATCATGCCCATAGATGGCAATGTATGTCTTTTACACCGTAACCATGAGCACTGAGAGAAATAAAATTTTTCAGTAAAAAAAAAAAAAGGGCAGGAACATTATTCCCCAAAATATTAGAATTCCTCGTCTGTTGGTGGGAAATGAATGTAGGACAGAACAGGGTGAGATTTACATCTGTATTTATTTTAGCTTTTATCCAAAGTATAAACAAGGCATTATACAACCCCGTGGGGTTGTTGGAGGAGCTGATGGGATTTAGGCGCTTCAGAAATGAAGAAAGGAGTAGAAGCAAATTTAAGATATTTGTAGGAAGATAAAGGAAGCAGTGGCTAGTGAAGTCAAGCTACAGAAATTGTAGTCATGATGCCTAATAATACATGCAGAATGTAACAAAAGTAAAGTGGGTTGTGTTTCATGGCAGAAGGAGTCACAGCTGCTTATGAATTGAACAGATATATAAATGTAAGCATATATATGGTCAGGGAGAGCTGTAGTGGTTTTGCATTTACACTCGAGTGCTCCTCTGCTTTTCTCTAGATGCTTCATGACGGTTCAAGATTTAGTCGAGTCGAGCAATAGAAATGGCTGAAACACGTTACAATTCACATAGACTTTATTATGATACTACACGCAGCATGATATTTAGGTTGCTGGAATACACACACAAAAAACACAAAAACACACCAAAAACATTATTTAATGTCTACTATTTTATGTTTAAAACTAATTATTTAAAAAAACAAAACATACACGATTAACACTACATTTTACAATTTGGTGAACAAAAAATCAGTCAATATTCCCTCCCACTTTGGTGGCAATATGACCAATCAGATGAGGACGAAAACCCTGGTCCTCCAAGACACGTGAAATCCAGTCATCTTTTCCAGAGGCAAGCTCTATCTGCCCTTTTCTTTATACCTGAGCTCACTGATGCCTGTGATTGGTTAGTGTTGCTCTGATTGACAGGGAAGAAAGTTTTGCTCTCGTGTCTCCCAGTTGAGTCCATGATTAGAGAACCGGAAGTGACTTTGGACAGGTTTTGGTCACCAGACTCTTCATCCAAAAACCACAGTGATAAGAATGGATCTCATTCGTTCCCTGCATCAAGGACTTGATGTGAGCAGCTGTGTGTTGGGATGAGTGAGGGACAGAAGAGTGGTCTGGATGACTGGACACCAGACACACTGGTTTAATAATGCAAGTGCTAAGACCAGTAGTGGAGCTGTGGGAGGAACAGAGCCTCAGGGTGGAGACATCAGGAATGTATTAGCTAGCACGCCTCCAAGTCCCATGCCTTCTTATCAGATAAATTATGATTATGTACGGTGAGAGATTTTGCTAGTTAAATCCCGCCATGTTAGTTATCTTCACTACCTGAACCCAAGTCTAGGCATCACTCTGGTTTCTAATAAACACTGCACATTACTCAACCCAGCAGCATCATGGAGCTTCATGGCATGTCTTTCTGGACCAGCGAGGATCTGCTCTTATTTTGATGAATGCCAGCGGTTCGGTTCAGGAGATGACTCATACGAGAAAGCTCTAATGGGAGTTTGGAATCATGTCAAGCAGGAGTTTCCACATACTGAAAAGCTGTAGAAGGAAAACCTATCCGTATGTCAAGGTGTTCACTTTTAGCGAAGGCTGAAAAAGCATTGTTTTTAAGCCTGTGATACGCTTCGTTGTCTCTTCAGGACGGAGGTCATCCAGTGACGTACGCAGGAAGACCGAAAGTGCTCAGCTCTTCCATGTGGAAAATAAATCATTCATTATCTTCCATTTGGTGTCTTTTTAGGGTCGGTTGTATTTATTTATTTTTTTCCCTCTGTAACTAACCACTCAATAGCCTCTCTGAAGCCGGTTCCCAGAAGTGAAGTACCTCAAATGTCTCAAGAAGTCTCTTGTGTTAAAATTTCAAACAATGTTTTTTGAGCCTTCAGCAGTACCCTCTAGTTCACCTCTGCTGTAAATTATTTCTTCAACAATGCATCCAGTCGAGCGTTCAGTAGTGACCATGAAAAACACACTCGTTTTTTTCCAGCCACCCACCTTTTTTTATGATTTATTTATTTATTTTTAACACAACTGAACTATTTTATTATTGCACTTAAGTTTAAAGGAGCTTTATTTCGTTTCGTCATTTTGTTTTCTGATCTCAGCCACTCGATTCTCACAGAATTCTGAACGCATCCTCTCGGCTTTCCTAATGTCCGTGTCCTTTCCTGTTAAGTGACAATGTTGAGTGCAATGTAGCATGAAGAATTAGGCAATGAGGAGTATGAGGAGAATTTAAAGCACAAAGACCTCTGCCACTGAATTATTACCTTCTCGCCCGTGAAGGCTCACAAATCCGATGGTATGTTCCATCAAAACACTTCATCTCCATTGTGTCCCACTGATCTGATTCACACTCTGGCTAAAGAATGTAGATTTGATTGTAACATTTAAACAACCTGAGAAAAATGACTGTGCTGTTAAATAAATACATGCTTGTAATGATTGCAGCAATGAAGAGTGGTAAAAACAGTAAAAATTATGTAACAAAGCTGAAAATCATTATTGTGCATGCACAAAAAAAAATATGAATCAGAATTCTCAGATGTGGATCTGTATAAACGTATTAGATCTTTAGATGGTTCAATTACATTTCTACTGATTTTCCGAAAAAAAATAAAATAAATACAATGAGGTAACTATTTGCATCAACCTTTTGAATAATAAACCTATTTTTCTTTAACTCAAACTTTACGTTTTCTACGTTTAGTTTTAAGTAACGCCGATTCAATTCAGTTTCATTCATTTATGTTGGCTTTATTCAATTAAGAATTTTTTTCTTTATCTTGTTTGTAAATGTAATTTTATAATATTTACATATTTATTTCTTGTCAATTTTTGAAGTTGCTAAAACATTTTTTTAAAACTAATGCTTGTTTAAAGTTTCAATAATAATAATTATATAATTATTATTATTATTGTAAGAGGAAGAATTATAATAATAAGAAACAGTGTTTCACAACAAATTTATTTATTTATATTTAAGAATTAATTTTTTTTTATTTGGAAACATTTAAATGAAAAAAAAGCCTTTTCCTGGTAAATAACAGCAGAAAACAGCAACAAAAATCGATATTCTCAATTCACAGCCACAAAAATATGACAAACAAAAGCAGTTTATTTACAGCGTACAAGACTAAAATAATCAAATTATATAAATCGGTAAACAAAACAAACATTGTGCATCTGCATGACACTTTATGCGACAGCTAAAACTATATATATGTGTGTGTGTGTGTGTGTGTGTATATATATATATATATATATATATATATATATATGTATATATATATATATATATATATATATATATATATATATATATATATACACACACATGCACATATACATACATATATGTAAAAAAATGTAAACATTTTTAAAAAATCCCAACAGCATTTTGTAATACACATAATACTCTATATATATATATATATATATATATATATATATATATATATATATATATATATATAAAAATGTAAACATATATATATATATATATATATATATATATATATATATATATATATATATATATATATATATAAATGTAAACATTTTTAAAAAATCCCAACAGCATTTTGTAATACACATAATACTCTATATTATGTAATTACAGCATTTTGTAATACACATAATACTCTATATATATATATATATATATATATATATATATATATATATATATATATATATATATATATATATATATATAGAGTATTATGTGTATTACAAAATGCTGTTGGGATTTTTTACAAATGTTTACATTTTCTTTATAGTTTTCTATACAGGCATTCCTGTAATGCCTCGGACATGTCTGAAAACTGCCTCGCGCATTGCTTCGTAAGTTCCCAAATCTGTCAAACTCTTTAAATGCACAGCATCAAAACGGAGCCACATTCGTACGATTCGCAAACTCCGACTCGGGTTTTGCTGCAAATTGCATCTGTTAAAAGTAACCTTGTTACTTTGTTTTCAGTTCAATTTAATTAGTAACTTAATGCTTAATCTTAATAGCTTTGTCTAGATTACTGGTTATATCATGTACAATATTATTAATAATTAATATTATTAATTCTCAAGCATGTTTTTGTACATTTTGTGTATAATAGCATATTTATATTTATTTCTCTTGTGTACTCTGAAGCAGTCTCTGAAATGAATTAATAAATTGATAACTTTATCTTATTTAATGTTTGATTTGAAATCAATTTGTTTTTACAACTAAGGCTTATTAAAAACAATGCTCCAAATTTGAAAGGAAATTAACGAACATTTATGTTGACAAAAATTTTTGTGTTAAAATTCCAACCATGCAGAGTAATTTTTCTTATTTTTTTTTAATACAAGGCTTTTGTTTCTATAACTTTTGCACTTCGAACAATACATCACAACAAACTGCATGATAAAATTACGCTGCTTTGTCATCATTTCCAGAGTTTGGCAGACTCCCTTATCCACAGCAAATGACATTTTATGTAGGGTTAAGAGCCTTGCTCTGGGGCTCAGCAGTGGCAGCTTGGTGGACCTGGGATTCGAACTCACAACCTTCTGATCAGTAGTTCAGCATAGCAATCAAATAGGACAAGAGACAAACACACTGTTCACATAAAGTAGCTTTCTTTTTAACTCCGGAGAGACTGTAGGGATTTAAAAAGAAAAATGTAGCACAACTTAAAAAAAAGTCATGCAGATACAGGCCAAGGCAGTGACCATGACGTTGTTGGTGTCCAACAGTCTGGTCTGATGTCTTGGATGATTGAGACTGTGCCCCGCTGCATGCTTTCCTGTTATTGCTTCACTGATGCAACACATTTATAAGTTTGTATAGTGTTTCATGTAAATGAGATGAAAGCATCTGACAGGTTCATGAATCAGAGATGGATTCTGTCAGTAAGTGTTTCGCTAAGCTCATGTCATTCTGCGTTTGTTTATATGCAGCTTAGATGCGTAAAGGTCTTTGCCGCTAATCTGAGAGTTTGTCACATTGATAAAAACTGACCTTTTGCGTATTGATACACACATTAGAATCAATATCCTCTTGGACACGTTTGAAGTTCTGATCACGTTTCAGGCTTAGTCATGCTCCCCACAAAGATACAAAGGCCATTTTCACACTTACTCTCTTGAGGCAGTACCCAGGATTGATTCACACATGGTGCAGTCCACAGCCAGATTCACTCGTATTAAACCCCAGATCGCAGTTTTCAGGTGGAGTGGAGATTTTTATTTATTTATTTTTTCTCTCATTCACACCTGGGTGCGAGATCAGCTTTCATGCTTTCTTGGCTCAAATGGCTTCAGGTCCAGGACAATTTGGGAAACTGATCAAATTGTGATTGCCTACGTTCACTGAATATTTATGAGGCATCAGTAATTTAAATGGCTGGGAAATATGACAAGTTTTAAATTGCTATATTATGCTTTTCTATGAGAAATAAACACCAATTTAGTGACTCTGTCTTCTTAAAAAAACTAAAGCTAAGAACGGAGATGCACAGTTCATTTATATCTGATACACGCAATAAAATAGAAAAAAACGAAGTAATTGAGCATGTGCAGAACCTTGCACTGCCTTCTACTTGTAAAGCATCAGAACTTGATTAACTCATTAGGCTTTAATTGACTCATTAGGATTCGTTAAGCAGGTGTTTAGAATAACAGCTTTCTGACCCTTCTGACCTATCTTTTGCTAATGCTTAATTAACACGACCTGAAAATAAAGCTAATTAATGCCTTTGAAGCAGAGGAAGGCTATGATCAGGTATGTGTGATTTGTACGGTCTGAAATGTGCTCTAGAAATGGCAGTTAAGAGGAAAATTGGAAGTCGAGGGAAGATCTGGAAGGATTAGTGCTGGTGATCTGCATGGAAGAGTCATCAGAAAGAAACCTTGCAACCACATTGCAACGAGAATGTTTAATGTAATCAAAACTATTAAGATCTGTCTTTTTTTATACGCGAGTGCACACTAGGGTTGAAATGATGCTAAATCGTTTTTCTGAATTTAGTCTAAACCGAAGACTATGTATGTCTCGACATGTTCCTTTGCCTGAAATCCGCGTCGTGTTCTGTAATAAGTGTATGTATGTGGTGCAACATTCACAGCTCTGCTACTCCTGAATACATCTTCACTGTATTGCTTTTTAATCTCAGCTTGTGTGCTCTTACACTAAAACACATTTCTTTTGTTAATTAAATAGACAACCTGTCCAATGTAAATGTTTCTAATTGCAGCTTCAGCAGCACATAATGATCATTTTAAGCTTTTATAAATAATCAGTTTTGTGTTAAAATTCCAACCACGCAGACTAATATTTAAGGTATTTTTTTGATACAAGGCTTTTGTTTCTATAAGTTTTGCACATTGAACAATACATCACAGCAGACTGCATGATAAAATTACGCTGTTTTGTTATCATTTCCAGAGTTTGGCAAACTCCCTTATCCACAGCAAATGACATTTTATTTCATTTTTCTTATACAACTGAGCAGTTGAGGGTTAAGAGCCTTCCTCAAGGGCTCACAAGTGGCAGCTTGGTGGACCTGGGATTCGAACTCACAACCTTCTGATCAGTAGTTCAACATAGCAATCAAATAGGACAAGAGACCAAGCACACTGTTCACATAACGTAGCTTTCTTTTTAACTCCGGAGAGACTGTAGGGATTTAAAAAGAAAAGTATAGCACAATTTCTTAAAAAAATTCATGCAGATACAGGCCAAGGCAGTGACCGTGGCATTGTTGTTAGTGTCCAACAGGCTGGTCTGATGTCTTGGACGATTGAGAACTGTGCCCCCCGTTGCATGCTTTCCTGTTATTGCTTCACTGATGCAACAAAGTTCTTCCATAATGATTTCTGTAAACCAAATTGATTTGTAAATGTGTTCCTCAGGAGGTAGAACTGTTTGATACTTGGCTGGTGAGCAAAATTATGGGATTGCATACGCTGATAATACACATGATGTTGCCTTCGTATTCGCCAAAACACCCTCCATATGTAACAGCTCTTACCTCAGGAGGGAAAATGTCCCCAGCATGCTGTCAACCTGGAGATAATGAGTGTCTCTGGAATTCTGGGGATTAACAGTTTGCTGTGCTGCTCAGGTTCCCATGCCAGGCCCCAGGTTGATGTTGGTGACAGCTGTTTCAGCAGACAGGTTCGGCTTTGCCAGAGGTTCTGCCGGTTGAGGCCGGGTTGACAGAAGTGGGCTCAGAAATCTTTCTCGTTTCATCTGTCCCGCTGTCTGTTCGTCTGTTTTCCCCCGTCTCTCTCTTTCGCTCTCCCTGCCTCTCAAGTATGTTCTTTTGCTCTCTTGATTTTTGTTTGTTTTTCTTTGGCATATGTTCCTTTTTTCTTTTTTTTACGCCCACTCCTGCTTCCCTCTGTTGCTCTTTCTGCTGTCACTGGATCTTGAGTTCGGACTGAAACGCGATAGATGAAAGCTTTAGTTAAATGTGATGTGTTAACTTGGCTCTCTAGTACTGATGAGCACCTTGTACACGCACACACACACGCGCACACACACACACACAACCTTCACTGTTCCTCTTGAGAAATAAACAAAATATTTAATATATGACTGTAGAAATCTCTCAATGTAAACATGTAGCTTTAGTTTACAACTAATCTAATAAAAAATACTATTTTATTTTTATTTTACTTAACTTTTAACTTAAACTTTACTTAAGCATTTTATTGTTATTTTACCTTACTTAAGTATTTTGCTTAATCTCCATTCAGCAAAAAGAAACCGGATAAAACACGTGATTTGCACTGAAATATGTATTTAAACTATTTTTCAGTATAAGCGATTTCACTCACAGTGAATGAAACCATATTTAATTCAAATCCAACCAGAAAATCTAACTAAATTAATAGAATTTGTTTGTGGGGATTTAAGCCTTAAGCCTGTACCTTGAAGAAGAGCTCGCTAAATGAAATTATTCTGCGTAAATGCAGGAGAAGGAGATAGGGAAATGTTGCTAGGGAAGGTTATCTCGGAGTAGACTGTACGTGACCTTGAGTACTGAGGCGCAGGCTGCTGAAGGCGAAGCTCCCGAGGATTCACTATACCTGAACACATTTCTTCCATAGCTTTTAGTGCACGATGAAATGGGAAGATTCGACTATTTAACAAACAAAAATAGCAATAGATGTTTTTTTTCCCCATCGTATTACAAAATTGGTTCACTAGAACTTCCCTGACTTGCAGTTATATAATGCTTTAATTACAAAAACAAGCAAAGATGATCAGTATCAGCACAAACAAAGCAGTTTTTAAAATTGGGTTATTTTTGTGAGGAGTTTTAAACAGTGTTGGTGAAGGTTTCCTTTGGGATTTCCAGTTTTCTCCCAAAAACATGCTACTGGGTGGATTTGTGATGCTAAACTGCCCCCTAAATATGAATTTTTGTGCGTGTGTGTCGCTGTGATTGACCCGTGTCCCATCGGCGGTCTATTCCTCCTTTTTTCGTCCCTCACCAAATTAAAGAGCTTCCTGAAGATGAATGAATGAGCATCACAGAAGGTCATTTAATGGACTGAGCAATACAACTATATAAATATTGTTATCATAATAAATCGTGTCACACTTTATTTTTCTGTGAATAATGCCACTACGAACAGTAATTAATCTACTGTCACTGCCTAGAGAGTACAGTACAGCCTGCTCCAAAATTATTGGCACCCTTGGTAAATGAGAGGAGAAGTAGTGTTTTTTTTTTTGTTGTTTTTTTAATATAGAATAGAAATCTAACATTTAATTGAAATAAAATAATTTTCATGCACCGAGAGATTCTAGATCGAGGAGTCGGCATTGTAGGACACCATGTGCTTTTATTTTTCTAAAATCAGGTGCACAGGGTACTAAAGGCAGGAAGAAGAAGTTGCTTTCGGCTGCTCCCTGTTCGGGGTCGCCATAGCGGACCAACTGGTCCGCACAACAACTTGGCAAATGTTTTACGCCGGATGCCCTTCCTGACGCAACCCTCCCATTTTTCCAGGCTTGGGACCGGCACTGCATCCAGTGGCTGGGGTTGAGGCATTGGCTGGGAATCAAACCCGGGCCTTTCGCATGATAGGCGAGAAACCTACCACTATTGTTATTATTTTAACTATAAATGATTCCTCTTTGATGTTAAGCTATTTCACCACAAACACACCAAGGGTGCCAATATTTCTGCAAACAATCTTTATTGAAAGTCTGGAACAACATGGCTTCTATATTATGGCACTTGCATCTGAGTCTGCAGTGGTCTTTATTAGCAGTATTAAGTCCCTTTGATGTATGCTGTGATTAATTTATGGGACTGTGCCTTATTACGATGTCTAATGACTTGGAACTTGTTTACTTTCCTCTTTAAGCCGAAAACATTCAAATGTGATCCAGTTCGCAAGACATGTTCTGTGAGCATTTAAAAGGGACTAAATAGTAAGATCTAAAACAAAAAATAAATCCTGACATCCTACACACACGTTTCATAAGTATTTGGACAGTTTAATGTATTTGGACAGTTAAATATAATGATTATTTGTAATACTTGGATGTAAATCCTTAGCAGCCAATAACTGCCTGAAGTCTGGAACCAGTAAATATCACCAAATGCTGAGTTTCTTCCCTTGAGCTGCTCTGCCAGGTTTTTACTGCCTTCAGCTGCTTGTTTGTGGGTCTTTCGGTCTTTAGTTTTGTCTTCAGTGAGTAAAAAGTGAGCTCAGTTTGGTTGAGGTCAGGTGACTGACTGACTCCATTTAAAAACATTGCATTTCTTTGCCTTAAGAAACCCGTGTTGCTTTCATGGTAGTTTTGGGTCGTTATCCATCTGTTATCCATCTGTGAAGCACCATCCTTACAGTTCATCAGCATTTGATTCAATCTGAGCAGAAAGTTTAGCTCTTAATTAAATGAACATTTTAAAGTAAGTGTGTGTAAACCTCTACTGTAATGAAATGCATCATTTTTGCAGATTAATATTATTATAGTTTTGTTCATGACCTTGCAGTCGGGGATCTTTTCCACCAAACTTAGTTGCTAGCCAACATGTCCCCTCCCTTATGTCCTACATCCTTTAGCTAAAGCTGTCGAAACGTCTCTCGACAAAAACATATGCACTCAGACATGTGACTGTGTGATCATGCAGCACTATGGTCCGGACCGTGCCAGTATGAGTGAAGGGTTTTGTTCCAAGCAAGCAATTACACGCCTGATTACAGATCAAGACGCTTAATATTACCTGCAGTCACCATCAAGCAAGTTAAACACTGCTCATAGACACACTGGCAGAGCTCTAAGTGTTTATTTTGTCTTGCTAACTATTACTTAGGTTGCGGGGGATGTTTAATTGCCCTAATTAGAGGATAACTAATCACACCAGAAACTACCAGGTATCTAAACAGCAAATTAAACTCAGCCTCAGTTCGCAAGCCCTTTTAGCAACCTTTCTGGATCTAAAAAAATTTTTTTTTACTCTACTCCTCCTTCTAGCTAAGAACTTTTAATTGAAGGTCAGCTCTTGCTTCCATTCCATGTATCATTAACTCCTCTATAATCACAGGCTGATTTCATACCCATGCAAGCTAAAAAGCATAACCTACTCTTGTAAACAAAACAAAAAAATAAAATAATTGATAGGCGGGGAGATCCAGCTCCTTAAATTTTCCTGAGTGAAATGATTAGTTATTGATTGCAGAGCATAGATCAGTCTCAGTGACTTTTTTTTTTAAACCTTCTCAGTGACCGCTAGCTGAATTGTGTGTGTGTGTGTGTGTGTGTGTGTGTGTGTGTGTGTGTGTTTTTTTAATCATTGCAGTAGAATAAAATCTAAATATACTGTTCTCTCAGTATTAGGATAACCAAATAATCTTCATTCAGTTACATTTCCCTTGCATAGAACTTTTATTGATGGACATTATCACAAATCAGCTGTATAAAAATTCAGATATACGTAACATTTTTTTTTGCATGAGGTGACAGTGGCATGGGAAAACTCCCAGAGGCGACAAGAAGAAGGAACTTTGAGAGGAACACAGCCTCATCTGGGGGACATTAGAGAGCGTGATAATAAATAATTTCTCTTCAATAGGAAATGAACACAAAATGGAGCAAGCTCAGCGATATTCAGAGGAGCTCTCAGAGATTCAAAATGAATGTAGATTTTCCGCAGATTCGGGGCGAGACGTGTCGTGTGACATCAACACACATTCAGCCAAAGATCTCTTCTGTTCACATGCACTGAGCATAAGTCCAGCTAATTCAAGTAGATTTTTTTTTATGCAAAAAAGAAATTTTTGGCTTCAACAATCATGAGAAAGAAAACTTATGAGTATGACATCATCAGAGTATATCAGAGTTTCTTGCAGAAGTTTCTTGTATCAGTGAGGTGTGAGGATCGCTGGTATCTCTGGAGTATCTTGTGAAGCTGGGGGGGATTTGGACAGAGAACACAGATTATTACATTTGCTCTTGTCCTGTAATGCCTTCAGAAAATATGATTTAATACGCAGAGGGCAAGCAGAGACTCGGGCAAAACGAGCTATGATGGGGAGAGCCAGAAGCTAACACAGACCCGAGGGCACTCTGGGACGTACGGCGGTCAGCCAGTCCACTGTCAGCAAACGCGAGAGACCGTGTCAGAGGGACACCACAGCATCCAAACATCCAGTTCATCAAAACTGCCCTTTAGATCTGCAGCATTAAATAAGAAAAGAACTAAAGGCTTGACAGAACAAATAGGACTTAAAGACTGAGACTGTGACTGAGCGTAGGCAGATGATATAAAATGATAATGAAGTCTTGGTTCCTGACTTTTACCTAATTTAGGCTGAAGTTCATGTAGAGTTCATTATGTGAATAAAATGTCGGCACCTTTGTGTTGCAGTATCGTACAGTTGGACTCATCTCGCACTCCAGAGCCTCGGCACGTGTTATCACGTCACTCTCTCCCCATCACGGACGTCCACTGTGGGCTGATGGGACCTCAGGCAAGAGTGGCCACTGCATCTTTAGACCAGACTGTTAAGGTAAGAATGTTTACACTCAGTGGAATAACCTTTTGACTAGGATTCACAACTAAATAATATGTTAAATAAAATAAGTTATTACAAATAACGAAAACAGAGTTCGGGAACAAACTGGGGTAGTAGTGGCAAATCCCATTAAGATTTTTATTCATTTGATCCTCTGATTCAATCACTCGCCACATTTGCTCCCTTCTAGACCCAAGATATTTTAGACCTGTAAACTCCCTGAGCACTTTATTAGGAACACCTGTAATCCACTCATTCATGCAGTTATCTAATCATCCAGTCGTGTAGCAGCAATACAGATATCTGTACAGCTTCATATGACATTCACATCGACCATCACAATGCCGATCTCAGGGATTTTGATTGTCGTGGCTTGATTCTTGGTGCCGGAAGAGGGCTAGTTCGAGTGTTTCTATAACTGATGATCTCCTGGGATTTTCACACACAGCAATCTGAAGAGTTTATTCAGTGAGCATCAGTTCTGCGGACAAAAAAAAGAGACATAAGAGAGGGCAACAGATCGGCCAGACCTTTCAAAAAGTGACAACTACATTAGCTCAGAGAACCACTCTATGCAAACGTGGTGAGCAGAAAAGCATCTCCAAATGCACAACTTTGAGGTGGATGAGCTACAACAGCAACAGACCACATCGGATTCCAGTTCTGACAGCCAAGAACAGAAAGCTGAGACTACAGCGAGCACAGACTGATCAAAACTGGACAGATGAAGACTGGAGAAATCTAGGCTGGTCTGATGAATCTCAGTTTCTGCTGAGAGTCTTAAAGAAATGGTTTAAATATCTTGTGGAATCCGTTCCATGAAGAACTTAGAGGCTCTGTCCAGTATACTATAGTGTTAGTCCTAATAATGTATGGAGAGTGGATATATTTTTTTAATATATTCTCTTTTGCAGGATAAAGCTATACAACCACTGACCTGGTTTATTAGGAACATCTGATTCATGGGATTAAAAACACACACACACAAAAAAAGCAACAACCTCACTTTCTTCACTGTCCAGTGTAGGGAAACTGTTCCCACTGTAGCCTCATTTTCCTGTTCTTGGGGTCAGGGAGGGCATTATGATGATGTAGCTCATCCTCCTTAAGATTTGGTGTGTTGTGTGTTGAGTTCTGAGACACGATTCTGCTCACGATGGTTACCATATCCTCTCTGTCAAATCAATCTAGTCATTTTCCTTTGACCTCTGTTATCCACAAGAAATTTGTCACCAGTATTATTTAAAAAAAAATATTCAAACCATCCTGTCTGAGGCATTGGTGGCTCAGTGGTAGGTTTCTCGCCTATCATGTGAAAGGCCCGGGTTCGATTCCCAGCCAATGCCTCAACCCCAGCCACTGGATGCAGTGCCGGTCCCAAGCCTGGAAAAATGGGAGGGTTGTGTCAGGAAGGGCATCCAGCGTAAATTATTTGCCAAGTTGATGTGCGGACCAGTTGGTCCGCTGTGGCGACCCCGAACAGGGAGCAGCCGAAAGCAACTTCTATTCAAACCATCCTGTCTGGTGCCACATCTGATATCACAGACACCAAGATCACATTTTCTTCATTCTGATATTTGATAAAAACTTCTAAACCAAAGTCATCATTTCTATCCATGTGATCGTCCTTCTGCCTCAGGATTGGCTGATTGGACGATCGAACGAATGAGCAAGTGACCAACCGTTTCTATTAAAGTGTGTGTGAGTTTGGAAAAATATCAGGTAACATATTACTTAATGTTCGCTCATCTACTCCGAATGAGTGTCCGTTTTTACAAGTGGGATATTCAGGAAACCGGGAAACATTTTATGGGGAAAGATTTGGAATGAAATTTCCCAGAGCGGCTATCTTTGCTAATGATGCCATGGTTATTATACTGTTCTCACATACAGTGGAAATAATGGTTAATATCCTCTAGAGACTGAATCGCAGTTTATTGCATTTTGTAAATTAGGTTGTTTAATTTCCAAGCAGTACACCGTCCACTCGAAGGCACAGGAATAATGCCGCTTGAGTCGACACGATCCCTTTTTTAAGCCGAACTCTGACTGCTCGGTGTTCGTCATCCTGCTGTAATCTCATTAACAGGAGTCATTAACAAGTTGGCATGCGGACTGATTACTGATTTGTGTAGTGATTTAGTCCCTCTCTGTATTCAGCTTGTTGTGTTATTGTAGCATCAACAGCTCAAGGGGTATGAATATTTATAAACACGATTACACGCCCACTAACCTTAATCCTTTTAATCAGATTTGCAGTTAAATAATAATGATAACGAGCTTTAAATTGCACGATGTTAATACAGGTTTAACCAAACTGCAGACATTTTAGTGTGTGTGTGGTATAAAAAACTTCTATGCGTTTTCGCTCGAGTGGGTTTTTGCCGTTTTATTTTGTTTGCACAAAGTGTTGGGTGACTTTAACGAGATCTCGCCAGGCGTTTACAAGCCTCTCTGCTGTTTAAGCAGTTCAGTAGGTTAATTTTCAACAAGAACATAAGCATCTTCCGCCTCCAGCTTTTTTTTTTTTTAAGCTCTGTAAAATCCTCCTTGCAGTGTAATGATTGTGAGCTAGCAGTCGATGCTCTTGATTAAATGAAATTGGATCACCAAGTAATCCACTCAGTTGCATTTCCCTATGTATCTCTTCTAAATTTTTTTTTTTTTTGCTTATTGTGAAAGGTGTAAATTATTGAACTCAAGGTGTCTGAGCTTCTGCTTATGCATTAGCGGTTTCTACGCTTGTAAACTGTCTTGCAGTCTGTAACTGCACACTGAATTACAGCTAAACGGATACCATCTAATATAGTCATAGTTTCGGTCTGAATCCAATGACTCAGAGTACAGAGTCATAACAATAAAACCGTGTCAGTGTCCAGCTATTTATAGCCTGCACTCCAGCCGGCTCTCCTGGGTGCCCAGGTTTTTGTTGGTCACTTAGAGAAAGATCAATACGATAAAGATTAAATGTCCAAGTGGGAGGGCCAGAGAGTGGTGTGATTGACGGAGGGTGGTGGCGAGCTGTCGCTTTTGGGCTGAGGCCATTGCTAAGCTTCTTATCCACCTGTGAAACAAGATGTGTTTAAAAAATAAATAAATAAATAAAATTTCTATCACACTCGGGTCAGTTTTGATGTCTGGATTTTAAGGGAATTGTATATTGTGTACTGCATGGTGTCGCTTCACATTGTCACAGTGACTGTAACTGTTGAGCCAGAGCTACAGGTGGGATCATTTTATAACTGTAACCAGCGGTGGTTAATATAACACAGCAGAGATTATTAGATACATTTCTGGTAACAGTGTTTAGTGCAGAAAATGCATAATATTGATGTTCAAGAAAGGCCAACAAAGTCATCTTTAAGGACATTTGATAGGCATCTGCTATAGTGAGAAGCAGAAATAACCAATCAGGATCAAGCATTTTTTCCTGTTTCTCTCTGAAAGCTACTATGACAGCCAGTGAAGTACTGCTAATATAGAGAGAGGGATCTGGATTTATGAGATATAGGTGTAAATTTCCTCCAATCAGCATCTCATTTAACTGATTTTCAGTAGAAGTGTTACTGAAGTATTTTTATACAGCGGTTTTATTTGATTGGTCATTCCAGTAGTGCTTATACACCAATCAGGGATAACATTATGACCACCTACCTAATATTGTGTTGGTCCCCCTTTTGCTGCCAAAACAGCCCTGACCTGTCGAGGCATGGACTCTACTAGATCCTTGAAGGTGTGCTGTGGTATCTGACGCCAAGATGTTAGCAGCAGATCCTTTAAGTCCTCTAAGTTGATTGGATTGAGATCTGAGGAAATTTTGGGAAAGGCTAAGTCAACATCTCAAACTCGGTGTTGTGCTCATCAAACCATTCCTGAACCATACTTGCTGGATTTAAAGGATATCTTTGACAGACACTGACCACTGCAGACTGGGAACACCTCACAAGAGCTGCAGTTTTGGAGATGCTCTGATCCAGTCGTCTAGCCATCACAATTTGGCCCTTGTCAAACTCGCTTAAATCCTTACGCTTGCCCATTTTTCCTGCTTCTAACACATCAACTTTGAGGACAAAATGTTCACTTGCTGTCTAATATATCCCACCCACTAACAGGTGCCATGATGAGGAGATAATTAATGTTATTCACTTCACCTGTCAGTGCTCATAATGTTATGGCTGATCGGTGTATTTAAAAACTACACTGGGATGTTTCATTGTGCATCAGTCCACCACTTCCTAGTTTACTGAGGTATCATTAGTGATGTTATCAGCCGAGATGATGAATGATGCTTTTCAGGAACTTTTGACTTAAAATATGCAAGCTCGTTATTTGAAGATGAAACATCTTCATGTTGAAGTGAAGGCAGTTTTTACCAGAAGCACATTTAATCACAAAACTACAAATCAGCATGCACTAGCTACCAATCTGATAATACTGTAAAGTGCTTGTGGCTTCTTCAGGTTCTATTTCCACTAGCGGAGCAGAAAACATTTAGCCGTACTATGTAAAGTTAAGTTACATCTACAGCAGAAATAGAATTATATTTCTAATTGACAGGCTGCTAATGAACTGGAAATAGATCGCTATAAACTATAAGGTGGTGCAGCTGCTGCTGTTCCATCACTTGTGCATTCTGGACATGTGTGACCTCACGGTGTGACACAGATTGTTTGGTCTTCGTGCCAGCATTGCTGTGAAAGGATTAGGTGAAGTAATCAAGCCTGTTAGCCATGACCGATTTTCAGAGCGTGCAGGAATGAGTTTTTTAACCTCTAGACATGTGGCTAGAAAAGACTCCTAGTGTGTATATGTACGAGACACAGGTGCTTTTTGAAGTACCGTATAGATCAACACCATGAACCTCCTGAATGTTTCACCTGAATCATGAGGGATGTTCGAGAGAGCCCACATGAGGAGAAATGACAGGAAAGGTGCAATAGTGTTTGTTAAAGGCCAGGCGAATACAGAAAACCAGACGAATACAAACAACCGGGAGCCACGGAGTGCTTTCCCTTGCTTGTCGCAAAGTACAGCTGGAGAAATGAGATGTCTGGTATTTTGGCAGAAACATCACCGTGTTACAGAATAATACGGCCCAAGCTGCTGGTAGATGCTGAAAAGTGGTAAAGACATTTTCTAGTTTTTGTTTGTGAGGCTTTACGTTAGTGTGAAAATAATTTAAGGGTGTTTTGTTGCCATATGAAGTCCACTTCCTCCCGTTGTATGTCCTTACAACATCTAGTTCTGGCCCGGATAAATTGGCAGCTTTTTTTTCTCCCGCTTAAATTTTACCCCATAGACATCATTGTGGTGTGTGAAATGAAGGTATGAGCAAGCGGGGAGAAATCTTACATAAACTCATAAGTTAAAGCTTAAGTGTCTTCAAAAGACACATTAATACAGACTGGAAAATATGAGAGAGAGCGAATACTGAAATCCCTTTGAGGGAAATCTTTGCGTAGCCATTTATGTAGATAACGTTTCCAGGGAGGATGCAACATGTTTCAGCCCTCGGCAAAAAGGCTGAAAGTGTTTGGCTAAACTTTGAGCTGTGCTGCGATTTTATCTATAAGACTGTATAAAAGTAGGAAGGACAAAATGAGTGGAAGGAATGAAGTAAGGAACGAAGGGAAAGAGGAATGGGAAAGAGAAAGGAAAAGGAATGGGAAAGAAAGGAAAGAGGAATGGGAAAGAGAAAGGGAAGAGGAATGGGAAAGAGAAAGGAAAGAGGAATAGGAATGGGAAAGAGAAAGGCAAGAAAAAAAAAGAATGGGAAAGAGAAAGGGAAGAGGAATGGGAAAGAGAAAGGGAAGAGGAATGGGAAAGAGAAAGGGAAGAGGAATGGGAAGAGGAATGGGAAAGAGAAAGGGAAGTGGAAGGGAAGGGAAGAAAGAATGGAAGGAAGGTATGATGGAATGGATGGAATAAATGGAAGTAAGGAAGGAAAGAATGAAAGGAACAAAGGATGGAAAGAAAGAAGCAAAGAAGGAAAGAGAGGAATTAATGGAAGAATGAGGAAGGGAGGAAAGAATGAAATGAAGGAAGGATGGAAGGAATGAAAGGGAAAAATGGAAGGAATGATGGAAAGAAGGAATGAATGGAAGGAAGGAAAGGAAAGAATCTGAGAATCTCCGACATCTCAGGATTTGTCCACGCTGCAAGAGTGTAGACCTGCTTCTACATGACGAGTGTGAAACGTCTCTCCATCCAGGGATAGGCCTGAAGCTCAGTGTTAAAAACGTGCTGAGAAACTCAACCCCAGTCAGTAGCTGAGGATTTAAAAAATAAAATCTGTAAAAATAGCGTTTATAAATAAATGCTGCACGCGTCGGTCAGGTTTATTCCTCCAGCACACAGACCAGTGTTTCTCTTCAAATGTTCCTGATCTCTCACATCTGCACTAACACGACAAGCTCGAATAATAAATGACTCCCACAATGTCCGATGAGAGCTTTTTTGAAACCCTGCCAGACGTTGGGACTGTATAAATATCAAACTTACTTTATTCCTGTTTGAGATTGGGGAGTACAGTAACGCACTGCGGATCAGTTCTACTAACTGGGAGGTGAACCCCAGACCTGCACTAATTATAGGATAGATCACAGCTAATGAAAAGCCAAATGAAAACAACTTCATTACAGATTGCAATCATGTGTGTTATGAAGAAGCTACATGTTTTTCATATCCTCTCTCGGATGTTTCTGCCGCCGTGACTTTAGCTCAGTTTTTCCTCTAGGAAGATTATGCTGGTTCGGTTCCTTGTGTTCCTGTGCAGCCAGCAGGGCTTCCGACAGCTCCATACTCTCATGTTTCTCTCTGATTTGGAGAGGTGAGCTGGAATTCAGAGTGCAAGTACGTTGTCAAAGCTGCTTTGTCTTCACACCGAGATGCCTGATTGCTCATGATTGGTGAGGGACTCGAGGCACCTGCCCTGTTCATTGCTATTCCTGTTTTTTTTTTTGCTGGTTATAAATCTTACATGGACCATCAGTGCATTTTTCTTAACCATGATGATGATGATGATGATGATTTCAGTTGCTTTGCACTGTAGTGTTAGATTTGTTCTAAATATTCACTCCAAATGTGAGGCAGATTTTGATACAATGCTTACATGTGAGAATAAATCAGACTCTGCTCACAGCCAGTAGTTGATTTGGGCAAATTCTCCATTTTTCCTGTAAAGAACTTTCAGTTATGCTTTGAGAACAATTTGCCAGCATGGGTTCAGGTCTACTTGTCCTCTAAGAAGAAAAAAAAAATCTCTGCCAATCAGTACAAAGTAATTCCTCTATGCTGTAATGAAATATAAACGTCTGTACTGATGGGAAACCTCTCTAGGCCATTTTGGCCTGATGCATTAGATATTACTGCTTTCCATCACCATCATGGGTGAAAACACCATCTGTGTGAATATCTTTTGGAAGAATCGTGTTTATCCTAACAGTACCGATCCAGACGTGTGTAAAATCAATGCCAAGGAATGCTGAAGCTCTTTTGGTGGCTTGTTTTGTTGTGGTGCTCTTTCTGTACGTCAGACAGTAATTAATTAGAAGGAAGAACAAAATGAAATTAATAATGTAGTTAAATATTCACCCGTTAATATAACTTTAATATACAGTGGCAAGAAAAAGTATGTGAAACTTTTGGAATGTCATGGTTTTCTGCATAAATTTGTCACTCGGGGTTGTGTCTTTAACTCATTGACGAGTCTTCGTTGTGCTTCGTTGGGGCCATTTTAATTGGGCGCCCACTGCTTGGCCCACTGCTCTCCATCTGTAGATCGTTTGCCTAACTGTAGACTGGTGAATTTCTAAATTCTTTGGAATCACTTTGTAACCCTTTCCAGCTTTATGCAAATCAACAATTCTTGACCGTAGAGCCTCTGAAAGCTCTTTTTGGCGAGGCATGGCTCACATAAGTGTCGTCGTCTTGTGCGGCGCAATCTCAAAAAGTTTGAGTGGTTTTCATCAGCCAAAGTAGCTCTAGTCCACACTTCCTAACTCATCTACTTAATAAGACTCCAGGTATGCTAACACCTGACTCTAGCTTTTTTGAGGTCATTAATTCAATGTTTCAACTAGGGGAATTGGTGGCCCAGTGGTAGGTTTCTCGCCTATCATGCGAAAGGCCCGGACTCGATTCCCAGCCAATGCCTCAACCCCAGCCACTGGATGCAGTGCCGGTCCCAAGCCTGGAAAAATGGGAGGGTTGTGTCAGGAAGGGCATCTGGTGTAAAACGTTTGCCAAGTTGTTGTGCGGACCAGTTGGTCTGCTGTGGTGACCCCGAACAGGGAGCAGCCGAAAGCAACCCCCCCTAATTCAATGTTTCATCTAGCACTATGAGAGTTTTTATGGTTGTTTTCAACTAAGAAATGAAATCAGAATTTTTGTGCTATTATTTAGGCACATTATACAGTATGTGTCAGTACTCTTGACTCCGATGAAGATCTGATCATATTGTTTGACAGATTTATGCAGAAAACCATGAAACTCCGAAAGGTTCAAATACTTTTTCTTGCCACTGTAAACTTGTGATACAGTTGTAATGCTGGGTTGCTGTTTCTGCATGTCTGTTATTTTTTTTTTTGTCTTCTTTAATTTGTTGCTTTGACTTAAATGTTTTTTTTATTAGCCTGAAAAATCTAATTATATAATATATATAATTATATATCTAAATATATGGAATTAATGAGGATATGAAGCTAGTGGGTGCAAGTGTTGAGGATGCAGAAGATAGGGATAGGTGGAGAGAGATGATTCACTGTGGCGACCCCTGAAGGGAAAAGCCGAAAGAAGAAGAAGAAGAAGATATATCTAAATATATTCTAATGAAAAATAAGGCTTATCTGTAACGCCATGTTTAGGATTTAATATCTTATTTCCAGATACGTAAAATTTGTCAGACATAAAGACAAAATTCGTTTTGTATCTGTATTAATGCTCAGAAGACCTGAAAGTAGCAAGATTTTAGTACACATAGGATTAAAATGTATACTGCGCTAAAATTATACATTAGTACTATATTATTATAGTGTATTGTTAGTACACTACAGTACTATATTTCATTAGATGCAATCAGAATAGGTCTGAACAATAGAATTCCGATATTAACACAAGTTTAAAAGTTTAAGCCGTATTGACACGATCAGATGGTGGAGTTGACTCCGTAGTAGAATCCTGGGGGAAATAACTGTGTGAAGTGTGTTAAGAGGATTGTATGGGTTCAAGAAACAAATACCGAAAGGAATGAGAACTGCAGCACCAACGCTAGCTGACCTGACATGGCATGGCTGTAGCTCTGCTTTTATAGAATTTAATCACCTTTGGATTTAATGTTTTTCATCTTCCAAGATGTAATTCTGCTTTATGTGTTTATTACCTATTTTGTTACATATACATGATAAATAATATATTTTTAAAAATAAGTTATTTCAGCAGCATGTTTTTTGTCAAGCCTCCATGTTCTCCACAGCAAGCCTTCCTCTGTCTGTCCCAAGCACCCAGAGTGTTGTTGGCAGCTATTTTCATCAGTCAGCTCAAAAATTTTTCGGGTTTAATTTCTTCTGGCTGTCGCACATTTATCATCAGCTAGGTGTCTGGTGTTCGGGATCGTCAGCTGTAGTAGATGCGTGTTTGTCGCCGGAGATCAACGGTTCTGTCCGATGCAGTTTGTTACATCTGAGCCAGAGGTCGCATGAGTCAAGCCATTGGAGAACCTAATGAATGGGGAATAAATAGGTTTCCTGCGTCACCTTTACTGTCGAGCAGAACCTGATTAGAGACAGCAGACCAATTCCCAACCATCACCTTCCTCTAGTCCTGTTCTTTTTCATAGATATTACATTTCCATATTAAGGTAATCGTCTAACCGTCTGTTTGATTTATGATCGTATGATTTATTTATTTTTTTTTCAGTTTTGTGCTGTTCCTGATTCATGTCTTCATCTCAAGCGATTTTACTTTCTCTACCTCTCCAGTGGCTTGTGTTCCCTTACCTCGGTAATCATTTCTTCTTAGAAGAATAATACACAGTTTGAGATGTGGCTCGTGTGTGCTGTGTGTTTATTGGCCAGCACCGTAGAATGACGGCGAGTAATTTAAATAGAATCCTTTCTGTGAGGCATTAGCTTGTGTCTCGTATTTAAATATCATTCGTGGCCCAGTCCCAGTGAGTTATTCGAATAAATCTGTTATTTGACATGGATAAAGTCTGTGGTTTTAAACAGTATGTAAAAACGAAGGGAACAATTCACCCGAAACACAATATAAAGCTTTTAATCATCCAGTTTGAATGAGACACGATATCCATAACAGACATATGTCTATTAAGTAATGCTGGCGGAGAACGGCTGTAGTAATTATGATCAATTTGCAAAGGATCAGATAAATGATCTCATAAATCCCTGAGATTGGAGTGTCTTTATGATGCTTGTCTCATGGAAAATTTCATGCATGCAGCTTACACTTGATTTGAATACAATCTGACTCACTGATTTACTGACCAACACGACTGGACAGAGAAGGTGCAACTTCTGCTCTGCTATAACCAAAACATTTCCCTAATATTACAGAAGGGAAATAGAAGCATGAAATGGTTCCTCTTAAGGTTTCTTCCTCATGTCGTCTCAGGGAGATTTTCCTCATCACCCTCACCTCTGCCCTGCTCATCAGGGACAATTGTTATTTATAACTATATTTATGTATTTATATCCTGAATTATCACTTAAGCTTCTTTGCGACATTGTCCCTTGTTAAAAGTGCGCTATACAATTGAATTGCTAATTGTAATGCCAGGACCCCAAGAGCAAGGTTTTATTTTATTTCTTGACTGTCTTAGATCTTAGATATCTTAGATCTTGAGTGGGCATTGGTGGCTCAGTGGTAGGTTTCTCGCCTACCATGCAGAAGGCCCGGGTTCGATTCCCAGCCAATGCCAAAACCCCAGCCACTGGATACAGTGCCAGTCCCAAGCCCGGAAATATGGGAGGGTTGCGTCGGGAAGGGCATCCGGCCAAGTTGTTGTGCGAAAAGTTGCCGAAAGCAATTTTTATTGAGATCTTGAGTAGTACAGGACAGTGTTTGATGGTTGTAATGGTATAAATGGTTATAATAAACACAGTTACTGAATGTTCTTTATAGAAATATAGTAATATTCATTCATTGTCTACCGCTTATCCGAACTATTCTCAGGTCACGGGGAGCCTGTTCCTATCTCAGGCATCATTGGGCATCAAGGCAGGATACACCCTGGACGGAGTGCCAACCCATCGCAGGGCACACACACACACACACACACTCATATTCAGTCACGCAATCACACACACTACGGACAATTTAGAGATGCCAATCAACCTACAATGCATGTCTTTGGACTGGGGGAGGAAACCCCCGAGGCACGGGGAGAACATGCAAACTCCACACACACGGAGGAGGCGGGAATCGAACCCCCAACCCTGGAGGTGTGAGGCAAACGTGCTAACCACCAAGCCACCGTGCCCCCATATAGTAATATAATTTTTTTTTATTTAATTTAATTTTTTTTAGAATATATTTAAATCATTATGACTGTTAGGGTTTTTGTATCTTCAGAGAAAATTGGATATAATAGTAGGTTGTGTGATGGATTTTTTTCTGCTAATAAAAAATCACCTATTTATTAATGGCAGCTTTATGTATTTACATTTAGCATTTATTAATGTCTGTTTATATGATTCTGAGTAGATCTGGACTTAAATATTTGTTATAGAGAATTTCTTTATGCTGTGGAGGGATGAGGTTTCCTTTTGAGTTGGTTTCTCTCGAGGTTTCTTCCTCATATCATCTCAGGGAGTTTCTTCCTCATACCATCTAAGGGATGGTGGTGAGTTCAGCAGTCCTCACCACCATCTCCTCTGATCTGCTCGTTAGGGATGGACATCATTCGTTAGGGATGGACATCATTTTAAATTTAAAATTTATGTCCTGAATTAATATATTCCCGGAAAGCTGCTTGGTCAGAAGTTGTGCATCACTATTGTACTATGATGCGGCCCAGACAGTAGTTCCCGGCTGTAACATGAACAATATTTTAATTTTAAAACACTACTTCTGATAACTTATTGTTTCTATAGAAACAGTTCATACACAGGGACCTGTACATAATCTAAAACTAATAATTAGCAGATTTAAACACATCTTGTTTAACAATTCTTCCCATCCTTAATCTCCATCCTTAAACACATCTTGTTTAACAATTCTTCCCATCCTTAACTTAATCAGTGACGTTTTTGGTTAGGAATTATTTATTTAACATTTATCGTCGGAAAAAAAGCACTTTGTGCCAGTCTCATTGTTTTGAAGAGAAGAAGAGAAACTTTCCCACTGTTCCCAAGTGAGTCAGTAGAGACAGGAAAGTCTTCACAAGGGAGGAGTTTAACTTTCTAGATTCTCTGTAAAATCACAGGCTGTGAAAACAGAGAGAAGAGAGGAAGGATTTGGTGAAACTAGGGAAGGAATGACTGTTTATCACATACAGTAATTGAGAACAGGAACTAAATTCCCTCTCTGATGTTTCACAACATTAACTATAAACGGTTTAATTGCTCAATGTGCCGCTTGTTAATAAATTAAACCTTGTAACCATTGCTAAACGACTGCAGGGTTTCATTTATTATACAGTTTGCTGAGCTATAAGTGTAGGATCATAGTCCAGATCATGCAGTTATAAGAAAATGATGCTTCGCACCATGCTGCATCACATCACAGAGAACAGACTTAAAGAAGCTGGCAAATAAAATAGAAATTGTATATACAGTGCATCCGGAAAGTATCTTGGCTGTGTGCATTGGGTCGTTGTCCTGTTGGAAGATAACCCATCGCCCCAGTCTGAGGTCCAGAGCGCTGGAACAGGTTTTCGTCAAGGATGTCTCTGTACATTGCTGCATTCATCTTTCCCTCGATCCTGACTAGTCTCCCAGCTCCTGCCACTGAAAAACATCCCCACAGCATGATGCTGCCACCACCCTGCTTCACTGTAGGTATTGGCTAAGTGATGAGCAGTGCATGGTTTCTTCCAGACATGACGCTTGCCATTCAGGCCAAAGAGTTTAATCTTTGTTTCATCAGACCAGAGAATTTTGTTTCTGTTGGTTTGAGAGTCCATCAGGTGCCTTTTACTGAGGAGTGGCTTCTGTCTGGCCACGCTACAATTCAGGCCTGATTGGTGGACTGCTGCAGAGATGGTGGTTGTTCTGGAAGGTTCTCCTCCCTCCAAAGAGAAACACTGGAGCCGTTTCAGAGTAACCATCGGGTTCTTGGATCTACCACAGGTGGACTCGAGTCAAGTTGTAGAAAGGTCTCAAGGAAACATGTAGATGTGATCTTTTTAAAGTTTTTTTTTAATTTTTGTAAATAAATGTAACATAAGGCAACATTAATATTCAATTTCATATTTTTTATTTACATTTACTATTATTTTTAGTTTAGTTTAATTATTTGCATAAATGAGGCGCGGGCCGGGTTTTCGTTTCCACTGCAAGTTGTATAACTGTTTACGTGACAGCTCAAAATCTGTAAAATACAGAAGACTCTAGATACAGAAACGAGACCTGATTCAGGTCTCTTCATGAAGGTATTTTCGCCGATTTCATCTCGAATTAGTCTGAGCCAGGATCTTGTGATCTTTAAAGTATTGAAATGGGAAGTTTAAAGTGCTACAAGATTTTACTTGTCAGATCAGCAGCATTACAAACAAGCTGAATCTTTCCAGCCTTGAATCCTGTTGATTCCTGATTCCTTTAAACTTTCTACATAAAGGTAACGTTTGCCTTTCAGAGGGCGAAAGACACGAGTTCTTTCTCCACTCGGCTTCAGCACTTTTTTGTTTTATGACGAGGTCGTCACACTGATCTCCTCCAATTATTAGTCCAATCCTAGCTTTATTTTATGGTCGGTTTGTCTCCTTTATGATGGCTCATCTGTCACCCTGAACTGTGGAAGCTATGCCAAAGAGGGAACGCTGGAACACTCTATAATCTTATAGTTAGCGTCCGAAGGAACCGATCATGACGCTGTGGCTCTCCTGGCGAGGAATCTGGGGTAAAAAAAAAAAAAAAAAAAAAACTACTGCCATGACAGTAAGAACTGCAGTCTGATTAAAAATCAGACAGGAAAAAAAGGCAGCTAGGAATTCCGATGTGGCCATTCCGGCTTCTTAATCTTTACCCAGTAGACTTTAGATATGCGTGTTGGATTTATTTTAACTCTCTGAGCTGTCTGTTGGCTTTGAAAAGGTAGTCTGTGAGTTGGATTAAAGGAGGATGAATGGCCTTAACCTACCTCTCTATGAGCTAAGCCTTCCATTCCTACTCTAGACTTTTAAAACCTTCTCGTCAGCACTTCCTCTAAGCCTATATTATATTGGCTCAGGGCACAATGACCCACCATCAAAGTTCTTGGCAAACGTATTATCATCTCTAAATAATTAGATCTGTCGAGTCATTAATTTGGGGAACAGGTTGGAACAGAAATGTGCGATGCAGAGCAGACTGATATTTATTGTCCTCAGCGTCAGATGGGTCATCGCTCTTAGTCTTCCAAGGTGATAGAGAGCAGGGCTTTCCTTTTATCCTGGCTCTCGGGTTTGTTATCTCCATATTTATTTTGTTTCATTGCTTCATCATCGTCATCATCCCTCATCTTCCAAACCAAATACAAAGAAAGCCTGGGGTGGTCTGAACATTTTAGAAGAATGCTCCAGATTTCCTGCCACTCTGCAATTCTTCTACAGAATGGAAATGGTACACCATGATTCAAATGGGAGTACACACAAGGAGGAGCTCCTGACAGTGGATCATTGCTGCTTTAGAGGATGTTTTGAAGCTGGTGGTTGAAAGGCTCTTGTGAAGATTCATGACTATATAAAGCCTCTGCCAGGAGGTTACGCCAGATCTTCCAGTATAATAATGGACAACCGAAATCCCGATCAGTGCGGAAATGACTGAGGGAAAACAAAAACCTTCAAAGGTTCTACAATCCTGTGGTTTGATTTGAAAAAGATGTTTCACCATGAAACATGAGCGTAGATTTCATTTAAATTTTAGTGTGAATGGGATGCATCCTGCAATCTTTAAAATGAACTTTTTTAATAAAAACTATTATAATAGATTGAAATAAATTGGGCATTGGTGGCTCAGTGGTAGGTTTCTCGCCTACCATTCGGAAGGCCCGGGTTCGATTCCCAGCCAATGCCTAAACCCCAGCCACTGGATGCAGTGCCGGTCCCGAGCCCGGAAAAATGGGAGGGTTGCGTCACGAAGGGCATCCGGCGTAAAACATTTGCCAAGTTGTTCATAATAATAGATTGAAATAAACTTTCTTATATGTGCAGGGTCAATACATCATTTCCTTCTGATTGTCTATTTTTTTTTTCTGTCTGTCTACCCATCCATCCATCCTTCTATTCATCCAACCATACTTCTATACATCCTTACATCCATGCATCCATCCTTACATCCATCCATCTATCCTTCCTTCCATCTGTTCATCCACCCTCCTTCCATCCTTCCATCTATCTATCCATCTCCTTCCATCCTTCCATCTATCTATCCATCTCCTTCCATCATTCCATCTTTCCATTCTTCCATCTATCCATCCATCCATTAGACCTAGAGCACATCCAGTAAAGATGCTCACTTACAACAGCACTAGTGGAAAAATGGTGAAAACTGCAATGAGTGTACGGGCAAATCAGCTCAGAGCATTATAAAATAAAATTTACATTTAGAGCATTTGGCAGATGCCCTTATCCAGAGTGACTTACATTTATCTCATTTTAAACAACTAGGCAATTGAGGGTTAAGGGCCTTGCTCAGGGGCCCAGCAGTAGCAGCTTGGTGGACCTGGGATTCAAACTCTCAGCCTTCGGATCAGTAGACCTACCACTAAGCTACCCCAATGAAACTGGTCACCTGTCTACCAAAGACGGCGCAACTGCCTGTCCGATGCGAACAACTGTCTTGTTGATAATAATGAGAACTCTTAAAATAAAATTGAGCTATCCTAACACAAGGCTGTTATGTTAATATATAATCTTACATACTTATTCTGTCTTTCCTGATGTCTTCTTACAGCTGTGGGAAATTTCCTCCGGAGAGATGCTTTTGTCAGTTCTCTTTGACGTCAGCATCATGTCTGTGACCCTTGACCCCTGCGAGTTCTTCCTGTTCTGTGGAGGAAGTGATGGAAATATCTTTCAGGTGTCCCTCTGTAACACGGTGAGTGTGTGTGTTATTTGACCTTGATTTAAGTAGCTGTTTAAGCTTGCTGGGTTCTGTGTGTATGTTCATGTGAATTTAATATAAAGATTCAATTAAATTGATTAGACATGCGTGGTGTAAAGGGGATTGATGTGAAGTAGATGCAATGCAGGTGTGTATGGACAATAGGCAGGTAGCAAGTGACCCAAAATCATGAAAAATCCGAACAAAAAAAACAAAAGGCAAATTTTATCCATAAAAAATAGATGGATAAATGACGGTTTCTGTAATCATTAGTTGTGTTTTTTGTGATTTTGTTTTTTCCCACATTTTCTTCAAGAGTTTCTTATGCTTTTTTTGGAAAATTGCAAGCACAGGATTCTACTTTTTAACTCCTATCAGTGAAGACACATACAGTGTGTATTTACTGTCTCCGAGAGCTGTACTCGTGTTCAACGCACACTAACCGAAGAGGGTTTTGGCTGAATGTGTGTTGTGGTGATGTCACATGACACGTCTCAGCCCAAATCTACAGAAAATCAGCGGCCATTTTGAGAAATTACAAGCTCCTCTGTACCATGCAGTGTTTGCTGATTTCTGCGATCTGAAAATTGTAAAATCCTGGAGGGACTGGAATAGAGTTCTGCATTCGTAGTGTAGCTGCAGTTAAACTGGCAAAAAATCCTTTTCTAATAAACACCGAATGAAACGTTGCTGGAAAAAAATCTGATTCTTTTCTGGTTCTTTTAAAATGATGTACTGACTTGAGATCCTGTAGCACCACATCCAGTGAAGTAACTTCACACTTGAGTTTCCAGTCGACACATTCTCATAATTTCCACTTTTTTTTTGATTTGCCAGTTACACAAAAGACTGTGCTGTTATATGAAACAAACACACACTCGGGTGACGTGATGAAGCCGTGACCCCTGGCAGAGGACCGCTGCCTCTGTGTTTGTCTGTTATTTTTATAAAACAGCATGTATGTGCTTTCACTAATACACATTCTGCAAGACCATTCAGTTCTAGTAATTATAAATGGTTGTTTTCTCCTTGTTTAAAAAAAACCTCAGCTTGTTATATAGCTGAGAAACTGAAATGAATAAACTTCCTAAACATTTTCCTAACGAAAACTTATCACCATATCGCTAACTATTTTTTTCTTGGTTAAACAACATGATTGTTTGTTATTCGGCTGATGCTACGTTCACACATACAGAGACGAAGCGACCTGTAGATCATCCATTTTCAATGAGACTTTCCGGAAACTTCCAGTGGCACCAGCGACAACGAGATGTGGGCGTATCCAGAACTATATGCAAATATGGATCGACGCGGTCCAGCGACTACCAATGAGAGTGAAGCGCACGTGATCATGTGGTACATGATGCAGATATCCATTGATAGATTTTTATAAACACAAACACCAAACCTCCCTCCTGATTTGGTTAGCTGCAGAATTATTATTATTACCATGGCAACCCGTAGTAGGACCACCTACTGGAGACTTTGTAGTACAGCGACTGGAGACTTGCACCAGTAAAATCACAGTATGTGTAAACGTAGCTTTAGATCATGTGGCACGTCCGCTATTTAAGTCCCTGCAAGTGAGCTGTTACTGTGATTAACTATTAGTCTCTCCAGCGTAAGGCCATTTCTTCACAAATCCACATTTGTCCTCCAACTTTGTGTGAACCTGAAGTTCTGAAATTGAATAGGTGAAGGGTTTCGCTCAGCACACAGGCCCTTCGTGTCTTCCTTCAACGCTGCTGATTCACTGCTGACAGGTTCATCTCTTTGAAAGAGTGTTCAGCTTGGTCCCCCCCTATTTTTGTATTTTCTGACGTGCGAAGGTTAGTTGCAGAAAAGCTTTACATTGTGATAAAGCGGAAGGAATGACAGAAAGAGCCTTGGCCGCAAAGAGACGGTTCTTCTGTGCCTTCACCTCAATCCACCGTTCCACAGGAACACGGCATCAAAGGGATTTTCAGTTAAATCACTGAAAGTGTTCGGGTCGATACTCGGGTTCGTGATATGGGAAGCTTCGAGTCTTTTTCATGTCTGTTTGCTTGAGGCCTGTGCTGGAAATTAGGACTCTGGGATAAGATGATCACAATTTCAACCCACAAAGACCACAACATAACATTTAAAGATTAACAAAGGCTGCTTCCTGATTCGCTCTCCTCTGGTATTAATCTGGTATTAATCAGTCCCTGCAGGATTTTTGCAGTTTTGTGAGAGCAGAAATTAAACGCAAAATCAATAAACTCTACAATGCTCAGAATCTTTTGAAATGATCACGATTTTGTGCAGATTTGTGCCAGATCTGGGCACGCGTCATGTGACATCATTACATCGCACATTCAGCCAAAACCCTCTTAATCTTGTGTATAGAACATGAGTACAGCTCTGCATATGTGTCTCCACTGCTAGGAAAGAATTCTGTTTCCAATCTCAAAATGCACCAAAAACTCAAGTAACTCAGCAAAATCAAGCATTTGTGGCATCAGGAAAAGCTCCAAAATCCTGAAGCGACTAACTAATTCAATTATTTTTAACTACTTCATATAGTTTCTGATTCTACTTTAAACATTATTTGTGTATAAGATAGGAAAAGAAGTGAAAGAAGTGATTAATAATAAAGAGCTGTGGGTGAGGGATTAGTAAGTGTGAGAACTTGAACAAGGCTGACTGACAGGGTTCAGGGAAAAGGACGTGGCAAGAAGTTGGGGATTCTGGGAATTGGAGTTTAAGGGGGATGTGGAATTGAGTGCTTGATCAACCAGCTGTGAAAAATAAAGAAGGGGATAAAATGAAATTGGCAAAACTCTAGAACATCGGTTTAACATTGACATGTAAGGAAAAAAGAAACAAGATAAAATGTTGAGTAGAAGAATCCTTGCAATTTTGCCAATTTAAGAAGTTTTCCAGGAAAACGAAAGCACAATCCTGGTGGACTGATTGATTAACATGACTCCTGTGATCATCACTAGGGGTCAGCTGAGACAGGTAGCTGCTCACACCTGACATTTTCAGGTGACTACATTCTTACTGACTCCTGAATGGCCAAAGCAACACACCACTAAGATCAGAACTCAAAAGCAAGAGTACGTATTGGACGGCATTTTCTGATTAAACCGTCTTTAAAGTTTTAAATGTGCCATTGATATCAGCGTGTGCAGTATTTCATACAGCTAAACACATTCTGTGCTTTTTTCATCAATCACAGCAAGAGTAAATCATCTCTTCACCAAAGTAAATAAATGAATTAAACTTGAGTTGCAGGCACAATTACTGCTTAGTGGGAACGCAGACACTGCTGTGAGGGTTCAGGCAACACACACGCACACACACTGCTCTAGTAAAGCTGATTCTCTTATATGACTCTCTCTCATTCACACACGCTGGTCCAAAGATATCGACCAGACAGAAGCTCAGTCTGGTGGTTTATTTGTGATATACTTTCAGACAAATTACTGACGAAGAATTTAGGTATTTTTTACGAACATTTAACAAATTCAACAAATATCTGAAAAGTTTTGGGTCCGTCCTATGGGTTATGGGCTGCTGAGCTCAAAAATCACCCGACAGGGGGGTGTGTGTGTGTGTGTGTGTTTAACTAGTTATTTTGTGTTTTCAATCCTTAATTTCGTTGCTTTCCAGATACGACTGTGCATGTAACTCACATAACGCACTAATAAATTGCAGTCACCCAGGTTTAAGAGATTAAATTAAAAGTTCCTCATTAAAACTAAACATACTTTAGCCCTTTCACACTGGTTGGGTCAAACTGACCTGTTTAGAAATTAGACTTCAGTAAAAGCAGGTCCAAATTTAATGATCATAGTCTAACACTAACAGACAGAAGCTCAGTGTCTTAGTACCATTCTGACATCCTGCCTTCTGCATTCAGGAGCCACAGGTTCTCCCATGTGAACATAAGTGAAGGTTAAAACATGTTGGATGATGGGATTTTCTACATTAACACCATCTTTATTCTGCTTAGTATATATTGTGGTTGTTCTAGAAACATGGCTGTTGAGCTGCTTAGGTTTGGGGCATTGTGTAGAAGGGAAATATTATTACTGACCTAGGAAGTGGTGATTCACTTTAAGTAAAGAAAGAAGGGAGGCCTAGAGAGAAAGGAAGAAACAAGGGAGGTATAGAAAGAAAGTGAGGGAGGGGAAAGGGGAAGGGAAAAGGGAAAGGAAAGAAGGAAGAAAAAGAATGACGGTATAGAAAGAAAGAAGGAAGTATAAGGTATAGGGAAAAAAAGAAAGGGAAATATAAGGTATGGAAAGAAAGAAGGAAGTATAAGGTATGGAAAGAAAGAAGGAAGTATAAGGTATGGAAAGAAAGAAGGAAAGAAAGAAAGAGAATGAAGAAAGGTATGTATAGAAAGAAGGAAAGAAGGAAAGAAAGAAAGAGAATGAAGGAAGGTATGTATAGAAAGAAAGAAAAAAGAAAGAAAGAAAGAAGGGAGGATAGAAACAAAAGGAAGAAGGAAGTGTAAGGGAAAGAGAGAACGAGAATGAAGGAAGGTAGGTAAAGAAAGGAGGATAGAAAGAATGAAGGAAGGTATAGAAAGAATGAAAGAATGAAGGGAGGATAGAAAGAGAAAGAATGAGGGAAGGTGTAGAAAAAAGAATGAACGAAGGTATAGAAAGAATGAATGAAGAAGGATAGAAAAGAAAGAAAGAAAGAATGAAGGTATAGAAAGAAAGAAAGAAAGAAAGAAAGAAAGAAAGAAAGAAAGAATGAAGGTATAGAAAGAAAGAATTAATCCCAGGGAAACGGTATACACCAATGAATAACATTTTTTATTATTATTATTATTATTATTATTATTATTATTATTATTATTATTATTAATGGCGTCTGGATGCAGCATGTACTGTCGTGGGAATGGAACAGCAGAGCTGAAAAGGTCTTATTACATTAAAAAGACCTGGCCGTGGTGTAAGGAAATCGAATCCAGGACAGAAAAACGAAGCTCTTAAATCACTTGTCAACCCAACAAACTGAATTTAAAATAGAATAAAAATCCTAAAGTTTCAAATGTAGATATATCCCTAATGAGCAAGCCAGAAGCAAGGTGGTGAGGAAACACTCCCCGAGACAATATGAGGAAGAAACCCTGAGAGGAAACGGACTCAAAGGGAACCTCATCCTCACCCGAGTTACACCGGAGTGTGATTATAAATCATTTGCCTCCTATAGCTGTGCACTAGATGCTCCAGTGTAAGTCCACTTAAGTTCACTGTTGCCAACAATGCAGGTATAGAAATGTTTTCCAGATGTGTCCAGATGTGAAATATGCAGCCATTCATGTCTTAGTGATCACGTTACATAAAGTAATATGCTTTCCATCAAAACGTGATTTCATTTATTAAACTTAATTTAATCAAGTCTCTAATTACAAGATTAAATGATTGAAAACAAGCATGATCAAGATACACAATATTATCATTAACCAGTAATCATACTGTTCTTTCTGGTCGATCAAAAACACTGCGGTTTTACCCAAAACATGAGGACTGGAGAATCTGGAGAGCCACAATATGGTCAAAGAGATGTTTGTTGTGTACAGAGAGAGCCTGGCAAATCCATAGTCTCAGCATGCAAAGGACACAATATAGAGACAATATACATCATCCTCAAGGGGAGGGGAGAAGCATAAAAGCAAGAGAAAAGGCAAAACCATTGTGAACCAAAAAACAGATAGATATGAAGGAGCAAAGTAAAGGCAGGTTTACATCCTGATATCATGAATAAGCAGATCATAAATTATTAAATCATTGCAGCACCAATACATAATCATGGAAAATTAAGAAATAATCCCACAATGCCACAGCAAGTAGCACTTATATATATATATATATATATAGAACTCATTTTGACGCCAGCCTTCTTGCAGGAGCTACAAACACACACACACACACACATACATACATATATATATATATATATATATATATATATATATATATGTATGTGTGTGTGTGTGTGTGTGTGTGTTTGTAGCTCCTGCAAGAAGGCTGGCGTCAAAATGAGTTCTAACAGAAATACGAGGTGTGCTCATGACACACGGATAGATTCATAAATACTGAGAGATTAAATGTAAGTGTCCGTGTCCTGCAGAAGACCTGAGAGCAGCACATACACAATACAAATCTGACCCCAGGGTGGGCCACAAACAGAGCAGGTAGTTAAAGGTGATATGATGTGATGTATGTATTAATGGATCTAGGGAAATTCAGCGCAGACCCAGGTCAAAATAACAGGGTTAGGGTTAGGAAAACACCGGTGTTAGGGAATAATCGACCCACATACCCCCCAAAACAAAACAACAATCAAAGACAATTATCTTTCTTAACCAAAAACAAAGACAAAACCCACTCCCAACACAAGTGGCCTTCGCACCTGTGCTAGAGGACAGCAATAATTACAAGCTTACAGAATTATTATATACAATCAAGTCTTTACACCATGTCTTTAACATACTTTTCTGTGTTAGAAAAAAATTATGCTTCCTCCAAATTGTGAAACTCTTCCATTTCCACGAACACTCATGATGTATAGAATGTATCCAAGTATTAAAAATGCAATGCTTTGATTGATTTCTGCTAATTACATGAATTTTAAATCCTAGCTCGACCAGAATGCCTACTGCGAACGTTCATATATGAATAGGAAATAAATGACTTTTGGCTGTCTATAGCCTAATCCATGCCTTTGAACTCCACTTGTCATGTTTAATTGAGAATCCTTGAGCAAGCCATTAAAAAAAAAAAGTGGTGTAATGATTTGAGTCAGCAGCAGTTTAGTAATCTGGACCATAGACGTATCTGCAGCGACTCCCCCAGCATCGCCCCTCCCTAATTGATGCAATTATGTCAATTGATCAAACCGTTTAGAAGATGCTCAGGGCCAAAAAACACACTTTAAATAATGGATGTTGAAGCGAGGATCACGTTAGCTTTGTACCTGGATTGCGAGCTAATTTGCTTAGGGCCTGTTCTCAGAGCCTGTAAGATTTGTCTTGCTTTTATAATAAACCTTTCTCTCGCTTTCTTCCTTTCTTTTCATATCGACAGGCTGTGAGTCGGGATAAGACCTTCCAGTCGGATGGCGAAGGCAATCAGGTGTTCAAAGGCCACAGGTAGAGTGATAATCACTTTCAGCACTCATACAGTCCAGGCTGGAGCGAGCAGGGGAAATCTGCCTTTTAAATAGTGCCTGGATTGCTCTTTCACTCGCTTTGAAGTTCCTGTGAAAGCGTCTTACCAAACTTTGTATTTGGATTTTTTTTAACCCAGATTTTCCCTATTTTGTCATCACCAATTTCCCCCTGCTCCTTTATTACTTGACAGCTGCCAACCTGTGATAGTGATGCCTAAGGCTGAGAACACTGATATGCATTGCTGATGTGTTGTAGGTGTGTCTCTTGGTGGTTTTTAAAAAAAAATTATTTAAAAAAAAAAAAAAAAAAACCTGTTCAGAAATGTATAGTCTATCCTAGATTGTCTCTAGTTGGCTAAAGCATGGGGTTTTCATTGAATGTTCAATGAAAATGAACATTTATTTATTTAGCATATCATTTTATCCAAAGTGGCTTACAAATCAAAGCAGTATATGAAGCTGAGCACAATACATGAAGTTCTACTATACGAGACTTTTAATTGAGTGCTAGAGGAGCAAGGTGCACAGAATAGAGGTGTAAGAGCTAGTGTAAGTTATTTTATTTTTTGAGGTGGGGATAAGTTTGGGGTTAGTCAAGTCTTGGAAGAGTTGAAGACCAGGAGGACAAGGTCGTATTTTGAGCAGCAGGACCTTGAATTTGATGCGATGCCATTGGAGGGAGATGAAGAGGGGTGTGACGTGGGTCCATTTCGGCTCTGGTAAGTTTCACCAAATTTAAATGTCACCTAAAAGTTATTTTCACACACATCAATTATCGAAAGCAATGGATACACATTGGATCCTCCACCACGTTCACCGGTGCCGGGGGGTGGCACTAGGACACAGCACATCGTTCTTTCAGGAAGATGTGTGATGAACTGCTTTACTACTAACAGATTGATGGCTTCTATGGTGATGTTGCAGGTTACAACCCCTGAGGTCACAAGCCATCTGCATGCTCTCGAGAAACTCCACATAAGCTTCCAGATCCTTGGAGAAATCTTTGTAAATGTTGAATTAAATGATGAATTAAAACCAGCCAGATTGTTCACGGTTTGCAGCAAGCTCTAGAGAATCGTCCTGTACCCCACTTAGCCCCCTTGTGCTAGTATCTCGAGGCACTGCTGGTGTTCGGCTCTCTGGTCAAGGATGGTTTGAGGAGGTGCGAGGTACACGAAGGGAGAGGACTCCAAGATCGGGTCTCATATCCTTGATACTTGAGACTCTTTGTCCTGGATTTAGGCATCTCTCTTATCCCCTGGTTGATTGGGAGGGGATTGAGGATGCAGGAGGTAGGAAATGGAGAGAGCAGAGATGGTCTTTTGATTAATCTGTGCTTTCGGGCTGTATCCTTTTTTGGTGCTCTGAAATGCACACACACAAAACAAAATCAAATAGGAAACTCTGCAACACACCATTTGGCTCAATTTCAGCTTAGTTCCGGACACGGCAGATACAGTTTACTTTGTCTCTATCTGGCATCTGGCAGCATAACAGAGTAGGAAAATGAAGCAAATAAATTGGCTTCCTTACCATTTTCCATGCCCCTCTCATTCAGAGCTGGTGCTTGACCTTGCCCCTGCTGCCATGGTGTGTTTTTGGCAACTATTTTCAAATACTACCATCATAGAGCAATGAAGCGCTCTTAGAGATGAGGTTTTAGCTAATAACTGGCACACTTTTGCAAGCCAGAAAACAAGGGCAGTTATGCCTTCCATAGTCCTCAGCAGGTGAAGCAGGAATAGGTCATTTTCCATATTTCCAATAAGGGCCATCCTGGAGCTGTCAACTGAAACATGTGTATGGTGTCTTGCATAGGCTGGCAATATGATCATGCTGTTTCCCGCTTGAGTGGGGAGAAGGTGTACATGCCTCCTAAAGTGGATTACTAATGTTTCCCAAGTATTCCAAGCAGCTCTGGCTCGATTGCAAATTTTGTGTTGTGTGCAGGAACCTAGTGACGTGCCTGTCTGTGTCCATGGACGGTACGCTGCTGCTGTCAGGCTCGCATGACGAGACTGTCAGGATGTGGGACGTTCAGAGCAAGCAGTGCATCCGCTGCATCAACCACAAAGGTAAGTTCCACCCACTCCTCTGGCATGGCAGCATCTCCCTCTCTCTCCTTCTTCTGCATTTTAAATCACCCTGTTCTTATTACAAATCACAACGTGCTTAGTCACGTTTCCAGCACCCGCTAGATGACCCTCGTGCCATACGCTCTTGGAACAATATCACAGACCACTGTTTGCTTCTGAGCTTCTCTGTGTTTGTAGTCATTATTCAGTGCAGTAGGATTTTTTGGATAGCTTATGTGTGACTTGGCAAAAAATGTAAATCTTGTATGTGTTTATCAGCTGCGGTCTGTGGAATATTCAACAAAAAGAATACAGCATGAGCAATCTACCGTAGATTGTGTAGATTGTGGTTTTGGGGAAACTGGAATTTTGGAAATAGGTGGTTTTCACACCGAGCACGTTTGTTACAGCCCAAATCAGAGTGTGATTGGTCCCGGTGCCCCTCAGCATTGGTCCGGTTTCAGACTCTACTCGATTCTGGTGCACCATCTTACATCATCAAAAACGCACCTGGAGAATACAACCATTCTGACTCACCATAGTTTTTCTTATTATTATTTCGGTGCAGTTATGTGCAGTAAGGCTCTATGTGCAATAATGTTCCCCTGCCAATCCTGGTACATGTGTGTTGTGGAAACTAATGATGTCTTCATCAGGTAAACACACATGCAGGTTACTTGTCTTCTGGAACAAGTGCAGACCCGAGTATGAGTTGTGTTCCCAGAAATCGCGGGACAGTACCAGGGTGACCAAACTCACGCCACCTCCTACAGGAAGTCTCGTGTTTGGTCCCACTATACGCTTCCTGGTCCACATGACATCTTTCACGCGACTCGACTCCCAGTGTTAAAGCGGCATTAATGGTCAAATTTCTGCAGTTTCTTCCATTTACAGTGTTTTCTTGTCTACAAATAAAACAAGTTCTTTTATTCTCAAGCATTTTGGAAACAAAGTGCAGTTTCCTTTTCCAGACCTGGAAAAGTTTAAAAAAATTCTAAATCCTGCATTAGGTTTAGGAAAAGCCATATTTTTTAAAATTAGCTATAATATTATCGTCACGCTTAAATGCTCTCCTTTTTGTTTAGCGTTCTGAAGAGAAGAAGAACGTGCAGGATTTGGTTTAAAGGACAGATGTCCAAGGAATTAATTCATTAGATTAATTCTCTAAACTATGCAGACGACTTCCATTTGCAGGCTCATGTCACGTTTATTAACACGCCGAAAAAAAAATTTCGTTATGGAAAAAAGACGATAATTATTTAGGTAAAAAAAATGTCTGGGTGCTTTGCAAATGGAAAAAAAAATCTCAGTGCTATTGCAGTGGCATCAAGTTTCAGGAAGTTTTCTGTGTTTTTGCATTTTGAATAAAGCATAGACAAATTTCTTATGAATAACAAAATATCAAAGTTCTGGCTGTACCAGCCACCGTCTCCTCTCTCCCTTTGCTTCACTGTCAGCTTGTTTGGAGCCTTGATGGGCTGCTTAGCATGCTGATGATTTAGGTCACGCTGACTTGCAGCCAATATGTTGAAAGCATTTTTACATTTATTTCAAAGCTGCCAAGTCCTGTTAAAATAGTTAAATTGCAGCACCTCACCTAAAATGTAGTTTAGAATTCCTTCCTTAACTGTGGAGTTTTTTTCCTAACTGAAATTCTGTCAGACAGAGAGGCAGCAGGTCGGGACTAAAGTACAGAGGAGGGTTTTCTTCCTTCTTTTTCTTTTACTTTGTACGTTTTGAGGCAGCGGTTAACACTGTCATCCTGAAAGATCAGTGGCTATGAACTCTCTGGTACGTCTCAGCTTTCATGACATGTACAGTGAGGGGAAAGTATTCACACACTGTTGTGTTTATTTAATATACTTCCACTGCATATATCCACTTCTGATATACTCACACACTGTCTTTTGACTTTTAACTTTGAGCACAAGTATTATACCTTCCTTTCTCTTCTTCTCATCATTTTAGCTGTCTCATCTGGCTATATCAGGATGTTGTAGAAGTGAATGGACTATTGTAGATGTTTTTGGCATTCCTGATTTTAAAGACTTTACATCATGTGTTACAGCCTCTGTATTTACTCAGGGGAAGACCCGTGGTCAGTTTTCAGAGGTCTGGTTTACCATGGAACGGTCGTTCCGTCATCCCCCACAGTTGTGTGTGTGGTCTTTCAGATGTTCTTTCTTCTTTTTAGAATGCACTACATAGTTGATTTGGCCACAACAAATGTTTTACCATCTCTCTGGTATGTTTGTTTAGATTTTTCAGACTATTGAGGACTTGCTAGCAACAACAGATTGCAATTGCAAATGCCGCACATGACGTCGGTTCTAGATATTTTGCTTAACTAGAAGTGCAATAATGAGAGAATAACACTTACTTGGTTATGGAACAGCTGAGCTGTCAATTGTCCAATTACTTATGGTCTTTTAATAACTGGTGGGCAAATATAAGAAGAAGAACTGAGGGTAAGAAGCCTTTATTATCACCACACATACATTACAGCACAGTGGAATTCTTTTCTTCACATATCCCTGCTGAGGAAGTTGGGGGTGTGAGCGCAGGGGCAGCTATGATACAGCGCCCCTGGAGCAGGGATGGTTAAGGGCCTTTCTCAGTTGCGCAACAGTGGAGCTTGGTGGTGCTGGGGCTTGAGCCCCGATCCTCCGATCAACAACCCATGGCCTTAACCACTTCAACCACAACATAAACCAGTATATAAATAGTTCTGTTATTCTTACACCATTTACCTGACCTGCATCATCATTATTTCATTTCAAGTCAAAAGACATTACATTATAACAAAAAATAAATATTTCTCCTCAAAAATGACCACTGTGACCATCATTGGTGCCCTTTAGATGTAGGGTGACATACCTGAGGAGCTGGGCAGAGGAGGAGTATGATGAAGCTTTGCCGCCTGTTTGTATAGGTCACTTGACACTGTAGTACCTGCAGTAATTAAACAAGCACCAAGAGCTTCGTGTTTTTAGTTAATGACCTACATGGTGCTTGCTGTTCTTCCCCCGAAGTCTTCACAATCCCTTTAAATCTCACACCGCTGTTGCCTCCGTTCATTGTTGACAATAATTTGACAAGCACTATTTTCTTTCACCGCACTGTGTTTTAGCTCCTCTTGCAGAACTCCTTGAAACCTCGAACCACTTGTGAATGGAGAAATGCATTCCATTCGGACAAAAAAAATCGTTTCAATTTGAGTGTTTATTCAACTCTTTCATCTAAAGCATTTGATCTCGAAGGCAATTAAGCCCACTTTCACGCTTATTCCCCAGATGCTGCTGATCCTTGCCCTCACTCCCTTTTATCTATTTTCATTAAGGTCTGCAGCTAGACACATATGTAGCTGAGCAGTGAGCGAGACCCAAACAAATCACGCTGTTTAACTGGCAGACAATGCGTTTTACAAAATGAATCTTGGAGCTCAACGTGTGGCTGCGTTGGAGACTCAGGATTTTGTGACATAAACGTATGCTCCATCGTAACAGTCAACACGGCTACCCTCAGTCAGCCACTTTTTATGTATCGTCTCTGACAGGGAAGCGTGATTGATTTTTATAGTTACCAAAAACAAGCAGGAGTGCAAAAGGTTAGCGAGCTTCATGATTCAAAAAGAAGGCACCATTTCATTAAAAACCCTGTTCACGCTCAGCACGAGTGAACTCTGTTAGAAGCGGCTGGCCGTGTTGTCGAAACTTGTCTTAATTACACAGCTGATTGCTATCTCGACTAGGCAACCTCAATCAAATCCCTCCTCCTGGAATGCCTTAAAGCTGGATATTGAAGGCCATGTCCAAATTCTCACATTGTCCAGCTAGCATACAGAGGAACCTCGGCATATGAATTTAATTCGTTCTGAAGGCGAGTTCTTAAGGCGAGAATTTGTATTGCAAAGCGATCTTTTCCCTTAAGAAATGTAAACCAATATTGCCAATAGGAAGTGTATGTAAACTGTATGGCTGCTTACAAAGAACTAGCCCAAGGGTTCTCACAGGAAGTCGTGCCACCAAGCTTGGGCTAAAAATTGAACGGACCACCCACGGCACCAATCTGTCAACAAAAAACGCCCGAAAAATCACATAGCTTTTGAACGCATGTTGAAGGCAACGTTGGTATCGTGGGTTGAGTCTTTCAAAAGAGCTTTCGCTGACTGAAAAAAATTCATAAAAATCACTTCGGTTGGCTTTGTTTGGCTTTCCACTGACACGAAACAAGCTTAGAACAGCTTCCTGCGCATGCGACTTAGCCGACGTTTGGTTCGTCCGTATGATGAAAATGCTTCGTATGACGATGCAAATTTCAATTCTTAAGGCGAAAATTCATTGTGGGATTGCACTGCATTGTGGGATTGCACGAGTGTACTCTCCGCTGCCTCCAGACATAACCGCAAAAGGCAAAGAGCCCAAAATAACCGAGCGTGTAACAGGATGAATAGGATGCGATATCAGACATGGAGACAGTCAGACACTTAATTAAGAAGACAGACCAGTTCTTCTTTCATCTGCTCTTGATCTCCGCTCCTCAGATTGGAGTTGCCGTATCTGATAGCCAGAACATTCCTGTAGGAGACTTTGCTAGCTGTCGAAGAAAGTTTTCAGTCCTGCAGCTCATGGAATTTTCTCTTCTGATCGATGAAGTCTTGACTTTTTTTTTTCTTTTTTTTTTTATAAATTGTCTGATCACTTATCCAGCAACCTCTGTGATTCTCACTAATACCACAACCAATCCTAAGGTGATATTTCCTGTCATTGGACTGATCAGACTTATTTCCCAACAGGGTGTCTGGGTAGATTCAAGTGTGAGCAAAAATAACAGAGCATCACGCACAAAGATACTGTAGCTTTCAGCACAGATGGCTTCTCCATGCTCCAGAGTCTAGTAACTGTGTCCTTTTTTTCTCCCCTTTTCTCTCTAGTTTTTTTTTTCTCATCTAAGAAAGATGTTTTTGAAAACTTTGAGCATCGCGTGTGACGCGAGTTGTCTATGAAATATTAAAGAAGAATCAGCAGGTTGCCACTGGGTTTAGACACCTTATTGATTTTTATTGTTTTCCTTCTTGCTTATTTTTGTACTTTAAAGTTTGTAGGAACTTGTCAATTGCTCTTTTGGTAGAAATAACTTAAGAGACTTATTACTTGTGCTGACTATATTTTCTTATGAAACCTGTGTTTAATGGGAATGGAGGAAATAAATATAATACCCTAACAGCCATTGAAAGCCAAACACATTCCTGAAATGTTTTTTTTTTTTTTTTTTTTTTAAACTAATCCTCCATATAGTTCAGCATCAACAACCTGAACATCCTCCATGATACAGAAAATGTGGAAATGATAAACTGGGATAAAAACAAAGCATAAGGCTATGCTAAAAGTGCAGGAGCTTAGCTTTGGGCAAATTATTCTCATACTATTAAGCTTCAAGTGTTAGTTAGGTCAGAGGTCTGGGGTTCAGTCAGTGTTCCAGTTCATACCAAAGGTGTTTAGTGGGGTTTAGTCAGGGCTCAGTGCAGGACACTCGAGTTCTTCCACTTCCAATTGAGTTCCTTAACACACTATATTTTCATGTAGTGTGCTTTATGCAGGAGCGTTGTCATGGAATATGTTTCGGCCTCTTGGTTCCAGTGAAGGGAAATTATAATGACAAAGACATGCTATACAGTTGTATGGCAACAGTTTGGGGAAGAATCACATATAGGTGTGGTGGTCACCTCGAGGGATGGTGGGTCAAGTGGAGCTTGGGCTCTGCTTCTGCACTGTCCAAAATACAGCCACTTCTTCTTGCAGATTAAAGGGGTAATCCAGGAAATCCCCACCCACAGAGACTCTTCAGCTAGTGTCTAGCTAACTTTCATCTCAACAGCAGTCTGTCCATGCTGGACCAGCATCTCTACTGCTTGCAAAAACTACAGAGACATGTTGAATCACAATTTAAGGCCTTCATGTGGGTCCACATCACCAGGCAGTCTAGTGTTTAATTTCACAGGGAAGTTGTACTAAATCCAGAAAGAAAGCTGGGATTTGCAGACACAATCTTCTTCTATACCAGGATATTTTCTACACCTCGCTCTATAAGCCTCGGCATAGTAAACAAGTTCGCTCGAGTATATTAGGCGGTGGTGATGTAGTGTTGCGCAGACTAAACTGCAGTCTGAAAGCCGTTATATAAAAAAAAATACAATGCAAATCAGTTCGGCTTACGGCTGCGCCTTTGGAAGCCTCACGACCGTGCGGGTTGTTTTACTGCCATTAGCTACATGCCTAGCTTTAATGTTCACCTCACCGTCCCTGTGGGAATTTACTGTGCCAGGACAACGTAACTGCAGTGTGCTGGCAGAGCTTTCACCTAGCCCACCTCTCTCCCTCTCTCTCTACATTTCACTCTCTCTTTCCATCTTGCTCTCTCTCCCTCTATCCCGCTCTCTTCCTCCACCCTTCCTCCTTGTCTCCCCCACCCTCTCTTGCTTCCCCTTTCTCTCCCTCCTTTCTTCCTCTCTCCCCTGTTCCTCCCTTTCTTCTTCCCTTCCTCTCGCCTTCCTTTTTCCCTTCCTCTCGCCTTCCTTTCTCCCTTCCTCTCGCCTTCCTTTCTCTTTCTCTCTCCATCTATCCATCTATCCCTCCCTCTCTTCCTCTCTCTCCCCTCTCTTTCCTCTCTTCCCTGTTCCTCCCTTTCTTTCTCTCTTCCTCTTGCTCCCTTCCTCTCACCTTCCTTTCTCTTTCTCTCTCCATCTATCCCTCCCTCTCTTCCTCTCTCTCCCCTCTCTTTCCTCTCTCCCCTCTCTTTCCTCTCTCCCCTGTTCCTCCCTTTCTTTCTCTCTTCCTCTTGCTCCCTTCCTCTCGCCTTCCTTTCTCTTTCTCTCTCCATCTATCCCTCCCTCTCTTCCTCTTGCTCCTCTTCTCTTTCTTTCTGTCACTCTTTCTCCATATAACCCTCTCCCCCTTCATCTCACCCTCTCTCTCCATCTCACCCTTTCTATCCCTTCCTCTCTTTCTCCCTCTCTTCCTCCCTCCCACTCTCACACTCTCGCCCTCTATTGCTCCCTTCCTCTCTCCCTCCTTCTCTCTTTCTCTCTCCTTCTATCTCTCCCCCTCTTTCTCCCTTCTTTCTTCCTCCCTCACTTTCTTGCCCTCTTCTCCTCTTTCTTTCTCTATCTCTCCCAATCTCCTTCTTTTCATCTTTCCCTCCCTCTCTTCCTCTCGCTCGCACTCTTTTTCCATCTCACCCCCCCATCTGTCTCTCTCTCTCTTTGTCGTGCTTTCCCCCTCTCCCGCCCTCTCTCTCGCCCTCTCTCTCTCGCCCTCTCTCTCTCTCGCCCTCTCCTCTCTCTCTCTCTCTCTCTCTCTCTCTCTCTCTCTCTCTTCTTTCTCTCTCTCTCTCTCTCTCTCTCAACGTCAAGATTCTCTGACCCTACCTGGCATTGTTCTCAGTATATAAATGTGTGTTGCAGTTGGAGTGGAGCAGACCATTAGTGTAATTCCAGCAGTAGGAGCCAGCATGCAATGAATCGATAGTTGTAATTGAGTGAGAGATAATTAGCCGGCACCGCTAGCGCACAACAAGGAATAAATACACTCAGTTACTCACGCAACATGCAGCCCGTGATTTAAACAGATGATAGCTTTATAGTTTGTTTAATGCCTTAGTTCACTTCTAATGCATGAATCCACTAATAAAGGTAACATGTTAATTTTGGATTAAAGCTATCACATTTCTGCGTTGTTTTGTTTGATCAGGAGATACATTTTACAGACATTTCAAATGAGGGAAAAAAAAATGTCGCCCCAGTCTTGCGTTCCCAGCGCCCACCTTTTATTTCCCTATTTTTATTTATGAGCTTCTCAGCTGTTAAGATGGAAATTTACATTTACATTACGTTTACTCATTTGGCAGATGCGCAACTTGAGAGTGAGCAAGAATACAGTCCAAGTAAAGAGATGAGCTGCTGAGTGTTGAGGCTTAAAGGTGAAATTCTGGCACAAAATTCCAGACTCTAGTACAGCTGAGAGCTTTCACACATGATACAGTTCTCTGGAAGACTGTAAACTCTGTGTAAACAGAATCCTGGGTTATTGTGTTTGAGGATTCACACTGCTCATACTTTACCTGGGATTAACACTGAATCCTGACTCTTCATAATCTTTATCACTGTACATTCTTAAACCCTGGATTAACTTTCTTCTAATTTGCACCATCAACACCCATGATTGGATAAATATTGCATGTGACACCCATGATTGGATAAATATTGCATGTGACACCCATGATTGGATAAATATTGCATGTGACACCCATGATTGGATAAATATTGCATGTGACACCCATGATTGGATAAATATTGCATGTTTTAAATAACGGCTCATCTCGCTCTTTCACAGCATTGGGGGGGACGGACAGATCTGTCATTGTCACCCGAGTCGGTTTTGTTGTCAATACTGAACTGTTCCTATGTCCAGGTTTCTAGCCGTAACATTCTAACACCGCATTGTTTCACACTGCACACGTTTGGCACCAGAGTACGGGATTAACACCACAAAAGTGATGCTAATTCTGCTTCAGAGCAGGGTTTCAACATTGTTGTGGAAAACCCTATACAGCTCAGTGCCCTGTTGACCTTCACCTCCACATGAGATTTAATCCTGTTCATACACCGATCAGCCATAACATTACGAGCAGTGACAGGTGAAGTGTTATTATCATTCTCGATTGTGTACATACTTTATCTGTATATATGTTTGGACAGTCTCTTTCACTTTCACTTACACTTTTACATTGTAAATTGCAACATGTAAGTCACTTGCTGTTAACAGCTTTATTTAATTTATTATAGTTTATTTTATTATTTTAAAATTTTATCTGTGTATATGTTTGCACCTAACACCAAGACAAATTCCTAGCACTGTAAAGTGCTCTTCGCGAACCCTTTGCTGTACCTGGCAATAAAAACTTTTCTGATTCTTTCTATTTTCCTCACTCTCTTTCTCTCTGACTCATATTCTCCAGCTCTGTCGCTCTTTCCCAGCCAAAACGAACACCACTTGGGCTGCTTAAGACGCCCCGCCATGCAGATGCATTATTCAGTTCCCCTCGTCAACTGAAAGGCAAACAGAAACTGGAGCTCACACATCCTAATTCTTTAAATGTGGACTCTCTTACCCATTTTCTTTGGGGAAAGCACAGCATGCTTGACATATTGATGAATTTGGTTGAGGTTATGAACTGTAAAGTAAACTTTATGAACTGTTTTCAGTTCATTTACATTCATTTATTTTCTAAAAATGGTGGAAAATAATGATCCAGCAAATTCTAAACTGCTGAATGTTCCAGAATGCTCTGGCATACAAATGCAGTCCCAGGGCTATTTTTTATACTCGGTTCTTACCTCTAGCATGTAGTAGTTGATTTTTTTTTTTTGGGTTTTTTTTTCGATTTGTTTTACTCCAGTTGCTCTCGTTAATCAGTGTTATGCAGTCTCAAATTGAAAGTACAAAGCCTTTAGCCAAAGTGAATATTAAATATTAATGACCTCGCATTATTATTTAACAAGTTGTATTGATGTTAGCTGTTATTTGCCTGTGGAGCATTAAGTCATGTAAGAGAGCGGTGCGTAATTAATACATTAGTCTTCCGTTTTTAAGAAATACGGGACTCAGCATTATATAACAGTGGGTCGGTCCTGAAGGGAGAAGTTTGAAATGGATTAATTGTACTACAAAACATTCCATCAGTCTGTTATTGAAAGTCTGAAATCCATTGAAGAACAAAACAAAACTGGTTTATTTCTTGTAAGTGCCATATAACTACATCCAGATTCATTGTGATTCCATCTTCCACTTCCATCCAACTGAACAAACCCTTCATATCAGCCAGTTGTAAAGCTATAAACTGGTGAATTTTTTTTTTTTTTTTTTTTAATACATATATAAATAAATATATCAGGTGGATTCAATACCTTTTGCCCACCAAGGAAGGTCCTTCCCTTTTATATTAAGGCTTTTCACAATCGGAGGATATCACCTCCCGGTTCTCGTGTTAAATCAGCACCCACATGGTCTCATTCTTTCATCTGAACCTCCCTTCAGCATGAAACTTGGTGCACCGATGAGCAATTAGCTCGTGGTCCAGCCTACCCCCGTGCTGATTGAAAAGTCTGATGATGGAGTATTTGAAGCCTTTGGAGAACTCAGGCCACGATTAACATTTAAACATAATCCATCCGATGCCTGTGAGGTCTTCGGTTTCCCTTCAAAGGAGACGGCTGAGGAGAACGCTGCGCACTGATGTACGTCAGCGTGGTGTTTGAGCTCACCGGTTTCAGAAGCCGTCGCTCTGCCAGCGTAACGTTCAATTTCCATTTAAAGCTCAATCTGCGCTTAATCTCGACCCGAGACGCTGACATTTAAGCTAATGCTGTTATGTCACTACCTACGGGGGCAAAATGTTAAACAGAAAAAGCCAAATTCTTTTGCTTATGTCGTTCTACGTTTTTTATGTTAGTAAAAATGCCAAGCGTCATGATCTGTAATGGATTTGAAGGTCTCGTGATTACATGTATTATAAGAGACAACCATTTTAAAAAATACTAATAAATAAAACGCCGCCCTTCTGCTCGTTTCATGTTAATTTTGATTCATACCTGATTCAGCGAGGCACGAGGCTCATCCCGTTCCCCTCACTGCCTCATCCCTCAGCCTGTAAGTGCAGGGCTGTAATACAGCAGTGCCTCGTTTTTATGGTGGTGAATCTGAGAACCATCAAATAGATTGACAGAAGTTTAGAGAGGGCATTTGCATGTCTGCACTATTAATCTGAAGAGGAAACGAGACAGATTGCATGCTGAGGTTGCCCAGCGTTTATGAATCACAGCCAGGTCGCAGAAAGACTCGGTCAAGCCTGAAACGCGTGGCACGGAGGAATCGTTTGTATCGTGTAAGTGGAAGAAACCCTTCAGCAAGACTTCTTACTGTTTTCATGCTGAAGCTCAGATCATCTTCTGCATAATTGCATACCTGAATTATTCAACCATCGCAGCATCGGCTTGCAATATAGATGAGATTAGATACTTTATTGTTGTTGTATACAATACAACGCAATGTAGTGTGGCAACTCCCAGACAGCAACAAGGATATTTAAACAGAACTCTCATGAAAGGAATTTAAATGAAGAAAAAAAAAAACATAGAATGAAGAATAAATAAAATATATACAAGATTGCACAGAGATTTTTGCGATTAATATTGAGATGTATATATCGAACATGACATAAACCCATTTGAGGCGGATTGCACATTGTGTAAAGTGACAAAGTGATTCAATATGATTTTCCTTCAGTGCCGGAATGAACTTCCAGACTCAATCCTGACAGCCGAATCCGTCACTGTCTTCAAGATGCACCTCTGCCCTGAAGACTGAAAAATGGACTTTGCTTCTGTTTTGTGTGTCTCCATGTTCAGCATTGAATGTCTTTGTCATGTCTCACTCCACAGTGATGCTTAATGTGAATCTCATATGAAAGTAGACACACAGGGCTTTTAAGAGTTTGGAGTTTTTCACAAGTATTTCTGTTTTTATCCCTAAGAGCAATATATTCATAGAAAAGTTCCAAAAAAAACAAAAACGGCTCGTGTTTTATTACACACATGTTTCTATCTTTAAAGTAAATGTTGATCTCAAACCCATTTCTGCTCTCTGAGATGCTCCAAGTGCTTGTTCATCCAAAAAGCAGCTCCAACTTGATCTTCAACCACTAAAATTCTGTGTAAGGTTATCTAACTGAGCGAAAAACACCTCATAACATCTCAACTGAAATCTGTCTTCTTTTATATCGTCCTTGCGACAATAAAATAATTCACTTGTCAAAATAAGAAGTTGATTTCCATTCTGCTGGTGGACTGGATCCTGGAGGTTAATAGGGTTAAATCATGATTTATAGCGTGAGCTTGGATGTTCTGAATTAAAACAGCATGTAGACACTAAAGTAGAACAGTGTAAGTAGTTTTCATGTCTGTTGTTGATTTAGGTGTGTGAATAGAATTAATGAATGAATAAATAAAGTACATTTTTTCTAGATTTGATCATTTTTGCGTAACCAGTATACGTAGCAGTGATTTATTTATTTTTTTATTATTTGTTCTTCACATTTTAGCGCTGGCAGTAAAATATCTGCCTAGACGCAACAGGAGAGAGAGAAAAAATGCACAGCACTAATTAGGACAAGGAAGTGTGTTTACTCACCTGCCAGTCATGTTGCTTCCCTTTTCTTTCTCGGACTAACATCGGGGAGTTATGGAGCGTGGCTTTGGGGGGAAACACTGAACGTCTTCGCTGATTTGATTCTCAGCTTTTAAAACAGCTCGCTTCAGCGAAATGGTGCTAATTATCTTTAGTGCCTTGAAGCTGCTTAAGATTTCCAAATCAGTTATGCTGAGTGGAAAAAGAGACTTACAAGAAATTCCACTTGGCAGCCGCTGAAATGACTTTGTTGTCGAACATCGATTAAATGTGTAACAAGACACTTTTGCAGTTTAAAAAAGGAAACGAGGACAGGAGGTCGTGTGTTGAAATGTTTACATCTGTAGGCGGAGAATGGGGGTATGGAGGACTCGAATGGGGGTATGGTATCCTAAGCCTGTGACTTATTGAACCAGTGTTAATGTATTCATTGATAGAGAATTTATAACACCCTTGTACGTCACTCTGGATGAGAGAGTCTGCCAAATGCCAGAAATGTAAATATAAATGTGTACAAAAGAGAATAAGAAGTTTTAATGAAATTTAGCACAATTCCCAAACCTACATTTAATATATAATTAATGCTTACAACCATGTTCGGAAGTTTGTGAACCCTTTAGAATTTTTTTTTTTCTCTATATCTGCATTAAATACGACCCAAAAACATCATTCGATGAACCCAATCAGACAAATGAGACAAAAGTATTACACTCCATATTTTATTTATTCAAGAAAATTATCCACTGTGAACCTTTGCTTTTGTTGTCTAATGTGACCCAGTTTGGTTTTTTGTCTACTTTTAGGACTTGTGTGAAAATCTGATGATGTTTTGGGTCGTTTTTATGCAGAAATATAGAAAATTCTGAAGGGTGCACAAACTTTCAGGCACCACTGTATGTAATAGTGATTTGTAAAGCGGTTAAGCAGTAAGCTGGGAGTCAACTTGTATTTCTGTCAGTTGTTGCTGAAAATGTGTCGTGTCGTCTCGTAGAACAGTGTTTTCTTTCCTTCTGGTTTGTTGTGCTGGTGTAACCAGTGGTACTGAGGGTTAAGGAAGGAACGAAGGCCAGATGATGGCTAATTATCTTTCCTGCACTTTATCTGGATGATGTGCCCCAGTCATACTCGCTCCTGTAGTCGCTGACCCAGAGCCGATGTTTATATGGTAATTGGTGTGTAAGGAAACACACTGGGTTTTACTGTGTATTGTTTGTCCTGGTTAGTTAGAACCTGTCAGAACCTGTGTTCTACTCTCAGGCTCTTGGATCTTGAAGAAAAGAGGGGAAAAAAAGAATCTAGAGACAACAAAAATGGAGGCTGGAGCTTGTGGCGTTGGGTTTTTAATCTGTTTTCTGAAGATTACTGGCTGCCTGAATTAGATCTCCATGTTGACGTGTTTTGCGCTGTGCTGTGTTTTTCTTCTTTTTTTTTTAATTAGACCGCTTGGGCACCGACGTGGGATTCCGCTCTGATTTGTGGTTTATGTTTTGCATGTTGTGCTTTGACTATTTCAAAACCATGGATGGCGCAAGGAGTGCTGCAGAGGCTTCCCCTGTGGTTCGTTTTAGTCTTTTTTTTTTGATGCGAGCCTCAAGAACCAGACTTCTCTCTGTTCTCTGCTCTAACACACTCCACTGTTTTCAGGATGAGTCATTTCCCCTTGAATGTAACATCTAACAATGTCTAGGAGAGACGAACAGTGGGCAAGATGACCAAAATACCATAATACTTACACAAGAAATGTATACGGTCCACGCTATGGATCTATATATATATATGTGTGTTTTTGATGAGAAACCAGCAAAACTGTTGCGTTACATTTTGCGTTACAATATCTATTATATCTACAATCTAGATATATATAATATAATCGTTACAATCTAATATATCTAATCAGTTACTTTCAGTCAGTTTGTAACTGTTATTACAAAAAAAAAAAAACCATTAAAATGTGATAAAAAGATTGGGTGATAAGTGTGATATCTCTAAAAAGTCTATTGTGATGTAATTTAAATAGAGAGAGAAAGAGTTCTTTATTACTTTATTGATCCCTGAGGGGAATGTGTTTGTCACAGCCCAAAATCTCAGATATATCTACAAGGACACATACAGTCAGACAGTAAGTTAAATAAATACACACACTAACTGCTCACTTTATTGGGAACATCTCCACATTCATGCAAGTATCTAATCCTCCAGTCAGGTGGCAGCGGTGCAGAAAACTCAAGAGCTTCAGTTAAACATCAGAATGAAGAAATATTGTGCTCTTAATGACCGTGACATGGATGTTGGTGTCAGATGGGCTGGTGGAGTATTTCAGAGTATTTCAGAAACTACTGATCATCTGGGATTTTCACACACAACAGTTTACACATGATGGTGCAGAAAACAAAAAACATCCCGCGAGACAGTTCTGTTAGTGGAAAAACCTTGTTTACATTTGGCAGACGCCCTTATCCAGAGCGACTTATTTTAATTTTATTTCTTTATACAACTGAGCAATTCCGAGTTAAGCCTTGCTCAAGGGCCCAACAGTGGCTGTGACAAGGACCCAACAAGGTTGTGAGGTCGATCTGGGATTCGAACCATCAACCTTCCGATCAGTAGTCCAACACCTTAAACACTAAACTACCACATCCCCTTGTTAATCAGAGCAAAATGGCCAGATTGGGTCAAGCTTGCAGGAAGGATACAGTAACTCAAATAAACACAATATACATCCGTGATCAGCAGAAAAGCATCTCAGAACAAACACATCAATCGTTGAAGTGGATGAGCTACTGCAGCACTTCAGGTTCCATTCCAGTTAGACAAGAACAGGACTCTTTCCTCTGACCTCTTTTATCAACGAGGGGTTTCTATCTGCAGAACTGTACCTCACTCCTTTTTTTTTTCCCCACACCATTCTGTGTAAACTCTACAGACTGTTGTGTGTGAAATTCCCAGGAGATCAGCAGTTTCTGAAATACTCACACCAGCACAATCTAGAAGTAACATCCATGCCACAGTTAAAGTCATAGAGATCACAATTTTCCTCCAAATGTGTGTGTTTTTTAAATAAAATAATGATTATATAACATGACAGTAATACATGTGATCAAAATAAGCGACAACCTTATTGATTATATTGTTATTTGGTGACACGACAAGTTTAAGACACATAATGCAGTTAATTTTGTGTATAATTGTGTGTATATTGTTTAAAATAATCATTATCCCAAACGTTATTGTGTTTATTTCTGCAAATAAGTGATAGTCAGTCGTTTCTGACCCTTAAGAACTTGTTAAAGTTGCAGTGGATCTTTGTATACCTTAGCTGCTCGTCTCCTGTTCTGAAATAAGACAACTAATCCCCAGGATCCTTTAGAGAAATCTCTTGAATCTCCAAATTGTGTACCTTAATCTCCACTGAACTGTGCCCATGTGATATGGAGATAACAGGGTACATTGCACTGTCTATTTTATGGATCTTTTCCTAAGAGGCAATAACAGAAAGATCCTTTATTCAGTTGGACAGATGGGCAGTTTCGATGATGTGGGACTTATGTGTCTGACTGGAAGTAATGAGCAAATAAAAAAAAAGGAGGGATTCAGTACTTGAAAAGCACTTGAGCATTTGTTTCAGCCGTAAAATTTGAAGGGCATCTCTTTGAGTTAATGCGTTTTTCTGATTTATCATCCTGAAAGTTGTGTGTAATGTTTCACACCTGATCAGCGTGACAGATTTTTTCTGGAATTTTCTGGAGTCTCTAGGTGGTTTATTCTCTGTAGGCCTTACTTTTAATCATTTTAAACTTTATTCGCTGATAGTTAATGTCAAATCACAAAGAGGGAAAACCATTTCCTGTTGTTTACTATTCGAAAGCTTTTCACTGTGAATTTATAGTAAAACACCGCATTATATTTGCACAGGATTAAGCAAAAGTGTGAAAAGTTTACTGTTCCAAGGTCGAAAAACTTTTTTTGAAAACTATTGTGTTTCTGTAATACTCAGCCAAACAATTATTTATTTGTCTTCTCACGCTCCAAAGTCCATTTATCCTCATCACTAGCTTAAAAACGTAAAAAAAAAAAAAAACCCACACACATTCATTCCAGTCCCACTGACAAATCAGTTTTGGCTGCAGGACTGCGTCTGTTCCCATCGTCGCATTAAACCCTGGAGAGAAGTTCGAATTCATTTGCTAAACCTAGAAAATTCTAGAACTTGAAATGGCCAAAAAACAAATCAATCCCAGAATGCAGTGTATCTACAGTATGATATGTATGATTGTATTATGGATGGAAAAAAAAGTAAACTTTTGTAAAAGGAACAGCATGTTACTGTTTTAGGGAAATAAAATAAAATACTGTTTACAGGAAAGGGTTACAGCGTAAAAAAAAAGATCCAGTTTTTGTGATTTAAACTGGAACAGTGCTGGTTACTTCAATCAACATGTCTTACAAAGCTGGTGTCTTTATAACATATCTATTATCTAAGAGCATGAAATATGAATAAATGTATTAAGTCCCTGCAGAAACTGGACATAGTTTGAGAGAGAGATGCATCTTGTATTTTTATCCACAGGTCAGGTAACCAATGCTGCTATTATCCCAGCCCCCGGCAACATGTTCCTGCCCGACAGTCGGCCTGGCATCCCCTTACCTCGCTTCAGCCGTCATCTGAACAATTCGGAGCAAGCTGAAGGAACCGGAACGGGCGGAATGTGCCTCAGACTGGGTGCTAGCTGTCAGGTACTGTATACGATTAGAACAAATGTCATGTGGATGTGATTAATCTATCGAATCCAAATGGACAAATCTGATTTATAAGCTGATACTGATTTATTCCAAATTTACAGTTATTATTGAGAGTATGTGGAAGCTTCCTAACAAGTGCTAAGCTGACTATATATGTAAAAGGAAAAAGCTGTTTCAATTAAGGCTGTCACTTTTTAACCGATATTCAAACATCTGTTTGATCATGGCGTGAAAAATCCATATTCAAACTAGAATTTGTCCATACAAATATTAATGAGCAACCTTAGCGCATTGGACAGCTTTTAATTGTGTTGTTTAGCATCTCATCCAGCAGTGGGTGCTCGAAACGTTTTGAATGTCTTCGACCCATCAATAAATTAAGCTAATGATACGAAAATGGAAGATAATAGCAAACAGCGGAACTGCTTTGAGTGGACAATTACAAGCCCAAATTATCTAAAAAGCAGCGTGCGGAAGTATTCTGGGTTCTACACCGTAGATGGCCCATCAGTTGGGTCTAAAAGATAAGGCTGTTTGTCGACTTTGTAAAAAACAGTTGTCTTACACACCTCCACAACAACAAATCGAGGCAGCAGAAGGTCGGACAGGCGAGTGGTGCAGCTCCATACAACCTGGTATGGTGTGTGGATGTGGTAGCTTAGTGGTTAAGGTGCTGGATTACTGATCAGAAGGTTATGAGTTTGAATCCCAGGTCCACTAAGCTGCCCCCGAGTAAGACCCTTAACTCTCTACCAAATGGCGTCTACCAAATGCCAGAAATGTAAACGTATGACTGTGTATTATTTGGTGACGTTGTACAGGGTGTTCATAAAATACTGAGAAGAATAAACTTGAAAGTTTTCAGTTTATGGGTTTAACCAGTTGTTATTAATCCTTGTGTTAGTTTCACGCTTTGAACCCTTTGGTATTGTTCAGGTCAAATTGACCCGGGCCGATACTGGGGTTTTAAAAAGCACTACAGAAATAATTGTCCTTTACACATATTGTCTTTGTTTCAATTTCGAACAATATAGATAGCGTTTGTGATTAAGGTTTGCAATTACACATTAGATCACATTTAAAAATGAAAGTGTTATTGGTTTTTGTGACAGTTATCATTTGTATAAAGCACTTGTTGGCAAAAATCTAGAAAACGTTTAAGATGGAATAATGTTTCAATTAATGTTTATTATTTTGAACTGATTTACAACAACATGAGCACAAGAAACCAGAGATTATTGCAGTTGCTGGCTGTGAATTACAGCTCTTTAAAAAAACATCTGCAAATGCGGATGATTTACAACAAATGCATTTTTTATAAAAATATAAAACGGGTCAATTTGACCCGAACACAAGAGGCGTCAAATCTGGAAATCAGCCAGATCAACTCAAGCCAGGAAGTGTATAGCAACTCAGATAATCACTCTATACAGCCGTGGTGAACAGAAACACATCTCAGCATACCTTAACCACGTTAGGTTTCTTAACCATTATATGTGTTTTGTATGGCGATCCATCCAACTGCGATTGGTCCAAGTTGCTGTGATATTTCCCAGACCTCAACATACAGCATTGTTGTGAGATCATCCATGATATTAGCTACAGTCAGTGATTAAAAATGGTGCAAAAAGTCTTTATTAATTTAAGTCTTTATTAATTAAAATCCTACTGATTCAGAAGGACATTTTTCACACCAGTGACAAACGGCCCCATATTTGTCATTAAGACAATGTGTTGTGTTTAATGTGTTTGGTAAACATTTAAAGATTAAGTGAAAGAGACACTGTGGCACTTTCTCTTTTGCACTAGAGTAAGATAAATGTTACAGTATTGTTAACAAACAGCTGTTTATGGCCCATCGCTAAGCCATTCAACGTCAAAATCAATTAAAGGCTGGTGAATAATGTGTGTTTTCCAACGTGTTTAAATTGCCTGCCACCTGCTGTGTGTTTACACTTTTGTTTGCTCTTTAACACTTCCAGACATTTCACATTCACATACACCTTCATACTGCCGCCTGCTTTTCGTCCATTTTCTCCTGCTTCTTGCCTCCTTGGTCTCTAGCACCATTGTTTGCTCTCGTTATTGACTTTAAGTCTAATCCCTGCAGCCTGCGAGAATGTTTTCATCCTTCCAAAATAAACCTTTTCAATAAAAGATAAGATGTAAGATATATCACTGAGATTTTTAGATAAACCTGTTTGCTGTCAGAGTCTAAAACAACTGAAGCTGATGTATATAAAAATCACGCTTTTCCTACTCCAACCCACTCGCACCCTGAGAGACTGTAAGGTCAGTGTAAACAGAATCCTGTGTTATTGTGTTTAAGTTTTCTCACTGCTCATACTTTACCTGGGATTACCGCTGAATCCTAACTCTTCATAATCTGACCTTTCACACTGTGCATTCCTAAACCCTGGTTTAACCTTCTTCTTATTTGCACCATCAACAACCCTGATTAGATAAGTACATAATATGACGCTTTAAATAACGACTTGTCTCACTCTTTCACATCTGGGAGAATTACAGGCTCATCTCTTGGCCCATAAATTGGGTCTAAAACATTTATATGGCTGTTGGTTCTATGTTCATTCTGTGAGTTTTGATTTAATTATCCATTATTTAATTATTATTACAAGCCTTGAGGGAAAAAAAAGATTAATCAAGAGCTTGGCCCATCAACTGTGTTTAAAAAAAAAAAAAAAAAAAAAGGGTGAGACAGGTCTGTTGTTCTTCCCTCTAACCGATATTGTTATCAGTCACAGCTTTGTCATCTTTTTGGTTTTTTTAAAGTTTATCATCCAGTTTGTCCTGAACAGACTTTTCTGACCATAACGAAAAAAATCAAACTGTCTCCACTTCCTCCTGCATTTTCCTTCACCATTGTAACATCATTTATCCTGTAAATTCTGCAGCTGTTTACACAACACACAATTTCTGTATTGCAACCCTATACGTAACCCTACGACTCGGGTTGCCATGTGATCCACCAAATCCTGACTAAAGATGGATAAGGACAAGAAACTAGATTCGGATGGAAAGTCTCATTTTAAAAAGTTGTCTGCTAGATCTTTGGGAAAAAAACCCAAAAGTAATCTGCACAGTCTGCAAAGCTTGAGTTTAATTACCAGAGAAGTTCCTCGTCTTTGACATATCACCTCAAAGCAAAAACACCCGAGCGAAGCTAACTCCGCCGAGTCTCTCCGATCTATATTTCAGCAGTGAGGTACTCCTGGGCGAATAACGAAACCTGTAAGCGAGAAGGTGACTAAGACTTTGGCTAATTGGAGAGTTAAATACTGCAGCCTCGGGAGGACCAAGCTGAAATATTTTCTGTGGAGTGAAAAAATTCAGCACTTTCAGCAGAATCTTCCCTTCTTCATTTTTTTTTTTTCATTTTTGCATGGAGCTTTTTTGAAATCCAGCTGCCACTCAAACATGGAGCATGTTTTGTTGTTAATTTTCTTTTATATTCATGCGTGCAAGAAATGATTTCCTTCTAAACTCATTTTAATGGACTTTTAAAATGCAACTTCCACTTTAATATATAGGCCTGAGGTTTGTTATTATTTCTGTGCATGTAAGAAATGTGCTTTTCAAGCCGACAGTCAGGTTTGGGGGCTTTGATGGTTTTAGTGGAAATCTGTTGTTCACAGGAGAGAATCTGTGGGGAAAAGATGTTATAACGCCACACAAATCAAATTTATTTATATGGCTGTTGTATAATGTTAATTCTATGATTTTAGATTTAAATATCCATTATTTAAACATTATTACAAGCCTTAAGAAGAAAAAAAGATGAGTTAAGATTAATCATATTAATCATCATGTTGTGTGGGTTTTTTCAGCCCTAGAAACTTATAACTATATTTTTATAGTATTTAATAATTGAAAAGAATTAGAAATGAATATTTAGCACATTTTTAGAAAGTTTATTAAAGAAATCTAAATAAATATTAATCTTGGTATTAGAGTAGAAATTAGTCATGTTAAAATTAGCCTAATAATTTGAAATATTTCACATGTTAAAGTTAACGCAATTAAAACGGTTTAGTTTACTTCCTGTGGCGGCTGACCTATGATTAGGGACGACGTACAGATTTGAGTTTGAAAGTATTAGAAATGATTAGAGTCAGAATATTAATATAAATCTGTGATTTGTCGTGTAGCTGCTGCTTTGTCAGAGCTGCTGTTAAAGAGAACGAATCATCTTCGGACTCGAGAATTCAACAGTGCTTTGGTATTAACATTTAGTTAAGAATCGAAGGAGAGAACCTCTACACTGTTTTGGGTTTAAGCTATTAAACATAATTCTGTCTGGAAATGTGAAACTGCACCAGACTGTGATGTCGGTTGTTATTATTGGTTGTGTGGTTATTAATGTTATTAATGATCTGAGAGAAGGTTTTGCTAAGCTGCAGTGGATGCTGCACTCCTGCGTAGGTTCGTATGTAAAACCTTTAGCGCATTAAGAATAAGTGCTTTATTGACCGTGCTGCTTAATAAGTGCTAACTCCCACACTGTTAAACTGATAGGATGAAGCTGTAAATCCTGCTGCATGCGAGCTGACATTGAATCAGACTTGACTGATTGTTAGACAGACCTGTTTAAGAGATTATTGGCACCAGAGTGTTTGCGCTCATTGTCATAGTGTTTACAGTAGATGGAAATGGGACAGTGGAGAGGAAACAACTTTTTTTTTTTGATCGACACTTGAAGCAGATGCTAAACGGTTTTTCACAATGCACTAACCCCGTGTTATTGCCAAATTAATCCCGGGTAGAGGAACGTTTCACACTTGTAATTTAGAAGCAGGGTTAGTACTAATTTTTAGCAGGGTTAGTACTGAGTTATGAAGCTCTGCTCTGAGGCGGAGTTGAGGAAGAGGCATTGAGGTGCCAGACTGTGAAAGGATGCAGTGTAATATAGATCGGAAAGACCCGGTGGAGTTAGCTTCGGTCGGGTGTTTTTGCTTTGAGGTGATATGTCAAAGATGAGGAACTACTTTTGTAATTAAATTCAAGCTTTGCAAACTGCAGATTTTTTTTTTTCCCCAATGATCCAGGAGACAACTTTTTAAAGTGAGACTTTCCATCTGAAACTCCTGTCCTTGTCCATCTTTAGTCAGGATTTGATGGATCACATGGTGAGTCAAGTCACCGGTTGTAGGGTCGCGATACAGGAAGTAAACAAAACATGCATTGTACAGCCACAGAAAGCCTGTGTGTTGTGAAACAGAACAATGAAAACTAAAAACAATGGTGATGGAAAAAGCATCGACTGGAGTGAAGAGGAGATAGTGTGAAAGGATGCGGTGTTCGAGTGTTATGGCTCAATGATGAGCAACAATCAAATCAGAAATTAAACAGCGTGTGATTCATGTCACCTGCTTTGTACAGTTTTTGTACTTTGCAGCATTTGAGGGAAAAATTTAAATGTTGAAGGAAAATGCATCAGCTGGTACGGAGACCGTGTTATTTTTGCAGTTATGGTCAGAAAAATCAGTTCAGGACAAACTGGACAGCAGTCAGAAATAACAGAGTATATAAGGAATCTGATAAATTAGCGGAAGCTGGATATCAACAAATGCCTGGTTAACTACATGACAAACTTCATTACAAGTCATTACAAAAAACATTACAAAGCTATGAATGATAACAATACCTGCTCGAGCACAGAACAGACCTGTCCTCACACAATTAGTAGAGTTGCTAAGGTTCGAGCCTATTTTTCTCATTGATGTGAAAGCATGATTGAAAGTAGTAGTGCGCTGTATTTATCCAATCATTTTAGAAGAAGATTAATCCAGAGTTTAAGAATATACAGTGTGAAAGGTCAGATTCTAAAGAGTCAGGATTCAGCTGTAATCTCAGGTAATGTATGAGCAGTGTGTGAATCCTCAAACACGATAACACAGGATTCTGTTGCATATGAGAGTGTCATAGGAATGCACCATAACTTCAACAGCTAGACTTTTTTTTTTTTTAAGGCAAAATGACCCCAAATTGATGGAGTAATGCTGAAAATTTGAGTTGCTTTTTTCTTAGGCACACAATAACAAGCTTTTTTTTTTTTATTTTTTTTTTTTCCGTTATTCGGCTTTATTCAGAGCAACTCTTAGAAGTGCGCTGTAGTCTCTGTCTAAAACAAATCCTCATGTTAGTGCAAAGTAGGTCAGGGTTTGCTCTGAAGGGCAACAGGAACAAGACAAGTAGACGAGTTTCTTGTGAAGAAGAAGGTCTTTATTCTTCGATTGGAGACAGCCAGTGACTCAGCTGTTCAGACAGCCAGAGGAAGTTTATTCCACCACCTGGGTGCCTGTGCTGAGATTTATACACACACTCTCTAGATTCTGAGTCGAATCGCTAAGTCGCTTGCGACGAAAGGCGTCGACCGAATGCTGTAAATATAATGTTTTGTTTCTAAAAGAAAAGATGGACCAGATATTTAACAATATTTATTTAAGACCATAAAGTAGTAGTAAGCAGAGATCTTAACCAAGTAACTAGTCCCACCTAACTACTAGTTGGAGTCATGCTGTATTTCCTGCATAATGCATTCATATAATGACAACACACTTTCATCTTTTCGTTTGTTAAATAAAAAATAAAGTCAACCCTTACCTGATGAAATAAACAGGATGTTGAGTATCATCTGTTGATTTCATTTTCCTCCTTTACTACTCGTTGTGTGTAAGTAATGGCACCCGTGTTATCTTGGTGATGGATTCATATATTTGAATCTTGCTGTATAGGAGTGATGTATATTAATATCAGTTTTAATGTATTTTTTTAGGAGATAGAGGAGACGTATCTGGAGAAGGCAGACCGACTTAATTCTCTCATGTGTGCTGTTACAGACAAGGTGGGTGTAAGAATCCACATCAGTCAGATCCTGATCCTGTTATTTTCCTCGGATTTTCCTGCAGTTCTAAGGGATTCTGCAACTATAGTATAAACGGTTTAAATGTTTATACAGACTCCTGAGTGCACATGTAACTGATACGCACTGATTTATATGTTTATATTTTCTTTCATGCCCCCAACTAACTGAAGTTACATTAGCACATTAGGTTTCTTTTTTTTTTTTCTTTTTTTTTGGGAGGTTTGGCTAACATTGCCCATTAGTGCTGATTGCTGGCTTCAGCAGCGTTAATTGATCAGGTTTCCAATTTAGCTGCAAATAAACACTCAACATGAGTTCATTTTTTCCCCCAAACTAACCTGAAAGTTTTTTGCTCAAAATTACGCATTCATAACAAATACCAGTATAATAAAGCTCTTTGGGCTTCATTTATCGAGTTGAATATGAACAGATTTATTCGTAGAGGTTTTTCCACAAGAAATTTGTTAATTCCTTAAAATCCAGTAAAATCAGATAAATGTTCATATCCTACTCACGCTCCTGAGGGTGTGTAAATTTACACATAAGAAGACGGACTTCGATTATCGACTTGTATATCATTTTATCATTTATCTAGTATATATAATGTCATATAAATTACATGGATTATTTCACTGGAATATCTGGAACATACTTTTAAAAGGTAAAAATAGCTTGTTAATTAATGTTTACAGCATTTCACAGACTTTCTTATCCTAAATGACTGACAGAAGATCTGTGTAGTCTCAAAAACACATCCTCATGTTAGTTTATGAGTTTATCATCTAGAACGTTCTGAGAAAACCAGTCGTTTAACTTTAATTAAAGAATATGAACAATAGAGGAGGTGCAGCAAGACAAACTCATAAATTAAGACAAATAAAATGAATGATTCTATTATAACATAAGAAATGGCGCTGGAGGACGGGCGGGTCCGTCTGCACATAGCCTCAAGCCAGAAGATTAAATTCAGACTTATAAGGAAGAGCAGATTAAATGACCAGCATGAGTTTTCTTTCAGAGGATGAAAGCTGCTGAATGATTCGGGTTCCAATCGTTTTGAACGAATCATGTTCTTTTAACGCTGTGCAGCTCTTCCACCACGACAGCCGAGACACTAAAACGGTTCCAAAATATTAGTTTTCCTATGTGAAGTTTCATTAAAGTCTCATTTCATTCACCTCGCTGTCATTCGTCTCTAGATTTTGACCTTTTCATGTTCTGTTATGTTGCTATGGCATAGAAGCGCGTCAAATTATAACCTCCATCTTTGCCGTTTTTTCCACCGCTTACTCGTCATTTCGTGTTTCCAGTATGAACGCTTAAACCTTTTTTGAGATTGTTGCTGTCAGTGAATGCTGTGAATGAGCCGTTAGCAACGCGCTCTGCATGTTACAGCCGATCATACGTATGTGAGAGTGAAGAAGTCCAGCAATTCCGAAATGTCTGTAAATCCAGCAGAAGTTTATTGTTCGTTTTGTATTACACCAACATTTATATATATATATATATATATATATATATATAATATATATATATATATATATATATATATATATATATATATATATATATATGTGTATGTATATATATATATATATATATATATATATATATATATGTATATATATATATATGTATATATATATATATATATATATATATGTATATATATATATATATGTATATGTATATATATGTATATATATGTATATGTATATATATATATATGTATATATATGTATATATATATATATATATGTATATATATATGTATATATATATATATATATATATATATATATATATATATATATATGTATATATGTATGTGTATATATATATGTATATATGTATGTATGTATGTATGTATATATATATATATATATATATATATATATATATATATATATATATATATATATATATATATATATATATATATGTATATATATGTATATGTAACTCAATGTTACTTGTATTATACTGATCGTATATTATGATGGAGCATGATGATGGTTTTGCAAACCAAAATATTTAGCTGAAAATTTCAGAAGGAAGAATGTAAAGGTTGCGTCACATAACGGCACACACAGGTGAGAATCATCACGCTTTACCTGCCAGTTCACTGCACACACTTAACCACATCCTTGTCCCTGCAAACACGTGCAGACTTCAAGTTTAGATTCTGATCCTGGTCACAAAAATTAGAAGTAAATGTGCACAAATCAAGAACAAGCCACTTGTGACTTCTCCTGATGTATCCAGACACGATAAATCCCCAGCTATTTGCTTTCATTAATAGCATGTTTAATTACATACTTAATGAATTGCTTGGGCTATACCATCAAAGTGCATTTAAGAAAATTAGACATTAAACAGAAATGACTTGGACGTTAATGCCGAGACCTTATTATTCCAAATCCCACCTGCTGACTACAGGAAGGATTATAGCATGATATAATGGAGCCTCTGAGGCTGAAAAATCTAACTGCCTTGTACCCTATCCTTCTCATAACCTTCACATGCGCTTATTTTATTCAAGCTCTTCACCCAATAGGCCTGGCTGAAGTGGCTCTTTAGCCTGTTGACCTTTAGGAGTGATGCTTTTTATTTTTTGGGGGGGGGATTTTGAAGCATGTTGTCACTATGGGACCTTCTCCGCCGTGCTTAGAGCTGAAGAACCCGACGTGGCGTTAAGTGGATTAGTTTCGCTCAATCAAAACAGAAGCCGAATCCTGCGGGCCAGCCGAAAGCCCACAGCGTTCATTTGAAGGAAATGCTGAAATAAATAAATTAATGGAGAGCATGAGTTTTCTAACACTATTCCCACCCCCTCCTTGCTTCTTAATCTGTGGGAAAATTGCATTGCTGTCCTCCACCGTTTGCCTGCGCTGCGGAATTCTCCACAATAGCAATGTCGATATCTGCTCTGCTAGATTAAGGATTTTTTTTTTTTTTAATGGGATTTGATGACCTCATCACGAAGCCAAGACGTTCTTCAAACCCGACGAGAAAGTTAAGTCGTCCTTTTTTTTTTGTTGTTGTGCAGAATTGGTCTTTAGTTCTCCTAAAACCTATCCATGTTTGAGATTTTCTCTTCGGCAGAGTCCTCAGCAATAAGCGTTAGGTCTACCAACTTTCCTCTGAACCACAAATGACCTTTTTAAGGAAAATGAAACAGGAAGGATTATAACTCACTTCCCTTCACCCCTCAGCCTGGCAGAGTCACAATGCTGAAGCAAATGAAGTGCTTTCACACAGTAAAAGAAAACTGAACAACACACCTAATGAGGAAATAATCAAGAGCTGTAGTTTTGTGATATCCGCGAAATGCAACAGTTAACATTATTTTTAATGAACTTCTATTCCGTTTTGTTTCACATTCACAGAGCGTGTTCGGTGATGGAGAGAACACCAAGGTACGCGTGTCAGAGTTGGAAGAAGAGGTGAGGACCCTGAAGAAAATCAACAAAGATTTGTACGAGTTTTCCACACAGCTCCTTACGAAGCCTAATTAAAGAGATAGAAAGACCTTCAGGAAGTGACCTCACTTTACTCCGAGACTAGCTTGTTAAAACGTTGGACGTTAATGAGTATAACTTCAGTCATAACAGTGTGAGCAAACTCATACAATATATTTGCTCTCGTTTTTTTTTCCTGATATGAGGTATTTCATATTCTGAAAGCATGTGTGAAGAGTCTGATTTTGTATGATAAACATTTTTTAATATTCATCCTGTCCACACTTTTGTATACTGTTGCTATATTAAGAGAGAACTGACCGTCATGGACTCAATAAATGATGTAGTAGAATCCATAAATAATGCAGAGCAATCATTTGGTATGAGCTCAGTTTTCATTTGATTCTGGGATCTGAAAAACTAATGAACTCGGTGCTTTATACACTGAGAAAAAAAATTGATGAATTTACCCAGTTCTAATGAGTACATCGCTTTCATGTGAGTGAATTAAGTAAAATTAAAGCAATTAGATTTCATACCTGATCATGGTGTGTGTATAGTTACACAGTCCTGAATAAAATTAAAAAGCAGAGTTCACGTCTGAGCTGAGACACAAACGATGCTTGTGTTTGAACAACTTAGGTGTTGCCACTGCGCTATTTTGGTACGCATAGGTTTATGAGTTGTATATGTTGTTGTATGTAGAATAATATTGAGTGGAATCCCAAAATAACTGCAATATACATGTGACATTCAAACGCTCGCTATGCACTCACCTCTAAAAGCATTGGAACTTTATCTATCGACTCACCTTACCTCTAGCTATCCATCTGTCTATCTATCCATCTGTCTATCCATCCATCCATCCATCTATCCATCTGTCCATCCATCCATCCATCCATCCATCCATCCATCCATCTATCTATCCGTCTGTCTCTATCTATCTATCTGTCTGTCTATCCATGTGTCTATCTGTCTGTCTGTCTATCTGTCTATCCGTCTATCTATCTATCTATCTATCCATCTATCTATCTATCTATCTATCTATCTATCTATCTATCTATCTATCTATCTGTCTCTGTCTATCCATCCGTCTATCTATCTATCCATCTATCCATCTGTCTCTGTCTATCTGTCTATCTGTCTATCTATCTATCTATCTATCTATCTATCTATCTATCTATCTATCTATCTATCTATCTATTAATTCAATATTAAGATGAATCACAAAATTACTACAATATACACATGATATACACTGACCAGGCATAACATTATGACCACCTGCCTAATATAATGTTGGTCCCCCTTTTGCTGGTAAAACGGCCCTGACCCATCATGCATTCTGTGGATTATGACACCTTTCTATCAGAACCAGTATTAACTTCTTCAGCAGTTTTGAGCAACAGTAGCTCGTCTGTTGGATTGGACCACACGGGCCAGCCTTCACTCCCTACGTGCATCAATGAGCCTTGGCCGCCTATGACCCTGCCTCCGGTTCACCACTGTTCCTTCCTTGGACCACTTTCGACAGACACTGACCACTGCAGACCGGGAACACTCCACAAGAGCTGCAGTTTTGGAGATGCTCTGATCCAGTTGTTTAGCCATCACAATTTGGCCCTTGTCAAACTCGCTCAAATCCTTACGCTTGCCCATTTTTCCTGCTTCTAACACATCAACTTTGAGGACAAAATGTTCACTTGCTGTCTAATATATCCCACCCACTAACAGGTGCCATGATGAGGAGATGTTCAGTGTTATTCACTTCACCTCTCAGTGCTCATAATGTTATGGCTGATCGGTGTATTATCACTCATAACAATTAGGAGAACTTTGTGAGATAGCTAGCTAGCTATCTATTCATTCAATATTAAGTGGAATCACAAAATTACTGCAGTATACACGTGACCTATGCAAAACCTTAGCATAATAAGGGGAACTAGGTAACGTGTACGCTGATGACGTCATGTGCGCACCAACCCCCAAAATAAATGGAAAATAAAAATGACCACAACATGGACATGTGACATATCAAAACGCTCAGCACAATTCGGAGAACTGCTTGACGTGTATTCTGGTGATGTCCCGTACACGTCAACCATGAAATTATGCGAAATCGCAAAATTACATAAACATACGCATGTGACATATCAGAACACTCAGCACATCAAGGAGAAGTGGGTAATGTGTATTCCGGTGACATATCCACTCACCTCCAAAAGTATTGGCACCCTATCTATCCACTCGCCCCAGAGGCATTGGTACCCTATCAGTCTGCTTGCCACCAAAAGTATTGGCAACCTGTCTGTCCACTCTCCTCTGAAAAGCATCAGACATTACGAGTATTTACTTCATCTAGCCAACTTTAAAAATCTAGTTTAATATTATAGTTGTACATTAAGATTAACGAAGTTCTCATCAGCGGCAAATATCCTCACAAGATTTAATAGTGTAATCGGTTTACGTTATTATATGTAAATTATTGTTCACGATTACTGTACATCATTTAATGTAGACATTAAGAAACGTTTAGTATAAGCGATAGATAGATAGATAGATAGATAGATAGATAGATAGATAGATAGATAGATAGATAGATAGATTGATAGATTGATTGATTGATTATAATTTTTTTCAGTAAACGTGTCATGTTCTCAGGGTTGTTCTTGTTGCGTCTTTTATTTTTCGTAACAAAATCCATTTTTCTCAAACTAAAAGAGCACCACAGAACCAAACATCTCATTTTCACAATGAATTTTTAAGAAGAAATAAACATACCTTTCCACAGGAATGTAAATGGGTTTCCACTCTTTGATAGGAGCTCAGAGTTTACCACAGCGAGCTTAGTGCTCTCTGAACACCTTTCTGTGGATTGCGGCTTTAAAAAAAAAAAAAGGATTTTCCCTGGCAAGATGTCAACTCATCGTTCCTCTTACACTTGTTATTGCACTTTCTGTGACCCACGCAAGCATATTTCAAGCGTTTTCTAATTTCTCCTGAATCAATAAAAAGAACTCAAAGTTAATCTCATCCAACTTATATTTATTTAAAAAAAGAAAACTTTCCTATTCAGCTAAAGAACATTCTGCTGTTCCAAACATATGAAAACACTGGATTTTTATCTAGTTAACTCATTTAGCCTTTGTGATGTAGATCTGAAATTTCAAATCTCATCTCATCTTTAAGCAGGATGTGAAGAAGGCTGATAACCAGTGGCTGCACTCATCACTTTCCTTTTGAATTACACTCTTTCACCTGTTCCTGTTCACAGCGCGGGGAATTGCTTTTGTGCGCGTGCACACACACACACACACACCCGCACACAGAGCCTTCAGTGTCATCCTATGCGTTTAGGCGGGAGGGGTTTATTGTGGATTGACATTGAAGATGGGAAATTTTCAGTGAAGGAAACAAAAACCTCTCAGCTATACAGTTTATCTTATTTATTTCTTTATTTATTTACTCTTTAAGCAGAACGTGTGCCGGAGTTTGGGAAGATGTGCAGAAATGAAAAGAACAAAATGCAAATTCTTGATTACAGATGAACACGACGGCTCTCGGCTGATTACCGAAGCATGACTAGCTGCGATGCAGCTTGCAAAGCAAAGCTGTTTTTGTCTTTATTCACAAAATGACCAGAAATAAATGTTTTATATTAGGAGAAGATAAAACGCAGAGATGCAAAACACCGGAAACGAGCGCTTCATGTTAGACTCATCATTCGATAATGCTTTTAAAAGCAGTTCTGCTATTTTGTTGTAGCTTGCTAGCCTCATTATGTATAAAACGCACATCTTTAATGACCTACTGTGAGAAATGAGGTATAAAAAACCCACTTCCAGCTTGACTTCCCAGCACAACTCGACGACATCACAAATGGCCACTTGAAGCACATGAGGGTTTATAATCCAGGGCTCATTCTTCATATCGACACACTTGCTCTAGTTATTAAGCACCGTGAAGATGAAGCAGTTTCCTGGACAATGTGGGTAATTTATTTCTCTTAAAGTATGCATAGTGCAATATTGGCTAGCTCAATACTTAACTTATTGCATAACTAGCACAGGAAAAGATTTAGCTTTCTGCCGCTGGAGTGGATTCAGTAAAGGAGGCAAACAATCCAAAACATTAGACAGAATCAGAATCCCAAACAAGCACAGGAGAGGTAGTTTTAATGTAATGCAAATCAAAGTCAAATCATATATCCATAATTGTATTCTGTATTGTAACTACACCTAAAGTGGGCTAAAGTACAAGGTGTTTTCTTTTAATTGCATATAAACCCAGAAACACTGAAAAACAAAACACAGGAACACCCAGAGGTAAAATTCCCACAGCATTAGTGTGTGAGCTCTGATTGTTCCTCGATATCCGATGCACTACTCCAGTTCGTAACTGGTCTGAAATAGAGATGTGCACAGGACTGATTTAAAAGAAACAGAAAACAAATTCCGGCACAGGTCAAAGGTGATCGAGAAAGATCACAATGCTAAGATAAAAACACAGGTAATGTGAGGCAGACACTGGGGTCAAGACGTCGCCGAAATGTCAAGACGAAGAACAAAAGGCTCGGTAATATCAGAACTCGAGTGTAAACTGAGCTAGTGATGATCTTGAGTGAAAGTCATTTTAAAGTGTTTGTGTGTGTGTGTGTTCGTGTGTAGTGCAGGGCAGCCATTTTTGTAGACCGTGGTGTTGGGAGTTAGGTGACACTTTCATGTTCACTAAATCATGTTTTTAAAATATGAAGAATTTTATTGCTTTTATATAAAACAGGATGTAAAAGAGAATAAGAAGTCACCTGACCAAACATCACCACAGGTGACTTCTCGTCGTTTGACCCCAGGAAGCTAAACACAGTTGGTTGAAAACAATACCTGAAGGCAGGGAAGGGAAAAAGCAGTGATTTAGCAGAGCTAAGCTCTCCAAGACTGATTCTCTGAAGCACAAACTTCACATAATAAAACTAGCGATAAAAAGCACAGTGAGTCGGTTAAGTCGTCTGCCTTCACATGCACATGAATGTAATATGGAGTTGGCCCGCCCTTTGCAGCTATAACAGCTTCAACTATTCTGGGAAGGCTTTCCACAAGGTTTAGGAGTGTGTTTATGAGGATTTTTTGCCTTTGCTCTAGAAGCGCATTTGTGAGGTCAGACACTGATGTTGGACGAGAAGGCCTGGCTCGCAGTCTCTGCTCTAATTCATTGCAAAGGTGTTCTGTAGGGTTGAGGTTGGTTAAGTTCCTCCACACCAAACTCTCATCCATGTCTTTATGGACCTTGCTTTGTGCACTGGTGCACAGTCATGTTGGAACAGGAAGGGGTCATCCCTAAACTGTTCCCACAAAGTTGGGAGCATGAAATTGTCCAAAATGTCTTGGCATGCTGAAGCATTAAGAGTTCCTTTCACTGGAACTAAGGGGCCAAGCCCAACCCCTGAAAAACAACACCTGAATTCAATGATTTGGAGGGGTGTCCTATATTTTGGCAATATAATGTATCTAAATTGAACAGTCCAATCTGATCAACATTTCTACTCCTTTTTGTTTATTTTATCCATCAGTTTTTGTTATACTCCTAATCAAGGAATGACACTTAATTTTGTTGTACAGTGAACCAGTATGAGGATGTTTGCACTAATAGAGACCCTGGGTAAAGCCGTCTGCCAAACACTAGAAATCTAAATGTAAAAAACATACAGAATGGCATGAAGCGAAACTGTGAGATACTATATCAAGCCCATAAGTGGCTGTGCATTCACGCAGTCGTGTCACATGATTACACACCTATAGCTTTGATTTTCATATATTTCATATATATATTTGATTCCTATATTTTGATTTTGGGCTCAAAAGTATGTGGATATCTGCTCATCACCTTCATTTGTGGTTCTTCACCAAACTGCTGCCCCAGTGTTGGAAGCAAAGAAATTTCTAGAATGACTTTGTATGCTGTAATTTCCTTTGACTTGCACTAGAGACTTGAACCTGTTCCACCATGACGATGCCCCTCTGCACAAGCTCCATGAAGATATGGTGTGTGAAGGTTGGACTGGAAGACCTCGAGTGTCCTGCACAGAGCCCTGACTCTGACTCAACCCACTAAACAACTTTAGGATGAACTGCAACACCGACTGAACACCGGACCTCCTCACTCTGACAACATCAATACCTGATCTCTCTAATGCTCTTGTAGCTGAATGATCACAAATCCCCACAGCCACAATCCAAAATCTAGTGGGAAACTCTTTCCAGAAGAGTGGAGCTTTTTATAACAGCAAAGAGGAGACTAAATCTGTGTGATTTGTGAGTGAGTGTGAAGGTCAGGTGACCCTGTGCCTTTCTGAATCCATAATCTTTCAGTCTGCTTCAGTGAGTCATTTTTTGCATCAGCACCAAACATGTTACTATATCAGTCAAGGACATAATGAATGTAAACAAAGTGGATTATTGACTCTAGCATTATTTTTCCCTTTAGAGGAGAAGCTAAAAGTTGACTGAGCACACAAAATTAGTATGACTTATCAGATATTTTTTAATCACTATAAATAAATGAACAATTTTATCACCGCAAGTATGATAAAAAATTTGTCAGGACTCTGCTGGCTTTCAGTGTGAGACGTGTGTTTTTCCCTCTGTTTGATAACTTTACACAGAATTTTAGTGGTTAAAGATAGCACCTTCAAATTTTAGCTGCTTATGAACAAACACTTGGAGCGTCTCAGAGAGCAGAAATGGGCTTGATATCATCATTTACTTTGACGATAGAAACATTTGTGTGATAAAATGAATTTTTTTGTAAGTAGCATTTCTTTTAACATATTCCAGAGTAATGGAGAGTGTGGGAAAGAGGTAAAGAAGCGAGTGCAGGCAGGTTGGAATGGCTGGAGAAAGGTGTCGGGAGTTCTGTGTGATAGGAAAATATCAGCGAGAATCAAGGGGAAGGTGTACAGGACAGTGGTGAGAGCGGCCATGCTTTATGGTTTAGAGACAGTGTCACTGAGGAAGAGACAGGAGTCAGAGCTAGAGGTAGCAGAGCTGAAGATGTTGAGGTTCTCTTTGGGAGTGACAAGATTGGACAGGATTAGGAATAAGTACATCAGAGGGACAGCTCATGTTGGACGTTTGGGGGACAAAGTTAGGGAGGCCAGATTAAGATGGTTTGGACATGTTCAGAGGAGGGAGAGTGAGTATATTGGCAGGAGAATGTTGGACATGGAGCTGCCAGGCAGGAGGCAAAGAGGAAGGCCAAAGAAGAGGTATATGGATGGAATTAATGAGGATATGAAGCTAGTGGGTGCAAGTGTTGAGGATGCAGAAGATAGGGATAGGTGGAGAGAGATGATTCGCTGTGGCGACCCCTGAAGGGAAAAGCCGAAAGAAGAAGAAGAAGATTTCTTTTAACATATTGCCCATAATAGGCTAGATGAAAACAGAAATTCGTATGAAACACTACAAATTCTTAAAAGTCCTGAGTGTCTACTTTCATATTAATCACCACAGTGGAGTGAGACATGACAAAGGCAATCAATGCTGAACATGGAGACACACATAACAGAAGCAAAGTCCATTTTTTGGTCTCTGGTAAAAAGAGTTAAAATACAAACTGCAAAAAAGTTGAATGTTTTTTTGTTTGAATGAGATGATTACAACTTTTCGGATTACAGCATCCAGTTGAGCATTACATACTTATTAATAGAGAAACACTAAAATATTATAAATCACTAATGCAAATGAATCCATTAGTCCTAAACAGACACAGTTCAGATTTCTATATCCTCACTTTATCGTAATAGATTTTTTTTTTATTCTAAATGCATTTCTGTAGATTATTGTCTTTGTGCTGCAGCTCATAGCAAATGATAGCAATTGATTGCTTCGTTTCTCAAGAAAAAGAAAAAGGCTTACTCTCGATTGCCTCTGATATTTATGTAACCAAACAATTCTAAGTTGGGCTTCAGATAAAGGACAAATCTCTCCTAAAAAACTAGGGAGAAATAGTTCAGTTGCTGTTTAACTGCAAAATTACGCAGAAATTGGCTTTGTATTTGCTTTTACAAAAGGGATCTGCCCCTTTTATATAACCTCATTTAATCCTCAAGTTCTTTTCCACCAGCAGCGATGATGGTGGGAACTCATTAGCTTTTATCAGCCGATGGAGGCGTGTTCCGGAGAGATCAAATTGAAAGGGGGTGAAAAATTGAGGGCAGGGAAGCGAGGTCTCATCTAGATACCCTTCACTGGAATGGCTCTGCTCTGCTCGAGGGCTCTTCTGACTGTCAGCCAAAATTTCAAATGAGGAAGGCATTTTAACACATGTAAACAAAGGTTCAGGAGCACCATCGATCTGCCTGTGTGTTAAAGGGTTTTATCTGGAAATCTCCATAAAACCAGTGGCATCTTGTCTAGAGTGAGCCAGCCAGAGCACCACCATTTACATCAGTCACTCTATACACCCATCAGAATATTCATCATTTATTTTTGTGAGCAAAGATTCTTTTTAAATGTAGCTATTTGGGGGGGATGTTGCATTAGGTGTTGTTATAATGGTGCATTAGGTGTTGTTATAATGGTGCATTAGGTGTTGTTATAATGGTGGTATAAATGGGTTTCATCCAGGGACACTGGTTTCCTCCATCAGTCCAAAGGCATTCGCTGTTGGCTGACTGGCATCTCTAAATTGTCAGTGAGTGTGTCAGTGTGTGTAATGCTCTGTGATTTGTTGGCACCATGTCCAGGTTGTCCTGCACCTTGTGCCTTGAGTCCCCTGGGATAGACTCCAGGCTTCCTGTGACCAAGTGTAGAGTTGATGCTACAGAAAATGGATGGATGGATGGATGGATGGATGGATGGATGGATGGATGGATGGATGGAGCTATTTGACATATAAACTGATGCTCCATTGATTTGCTCTCCTTTCTAAATGCTGTGCTATCATGTGCTCATTCAGCATTCAGCTCCATAGAGGTATTATTGCACCTAGTGGTCAAAAATTGCTAAAGTAACTGCAACAGAGGTTTTTTCAGGCAGGAATCATGCTTCCTCATGCTTGCTCTATATGTATTTTCATTGGTATAGGAGCAGTGGACAGAACTGGGTTGCCAGGGTTGCATTTTTTCTGCCAACTAGTCCTAGTTTTAAAAAAAAAAACCTCTACAGCCAAGAATTGATTACCGTAATTACTTCTAATATATTTCCACAAACATTATCAAAGTTTAAGTGCAGGCAATGTGTCTAGAATGTTCAGTATAGTTTATTTTGTAAAATACAGAGATAATACTAGCAGAAAGGGGAATTATATAGTGAATAATATCTGTACATCAGAAATGTGTGTGCACTACAGTGACCTTGTTTGCAATAAGATGAAGAATGTGTCTCCCCTTTCCAGTGCTCAAATTACCTTTACTTAAACCTGGCAACCTTGTTTAGAATATTAGCTCTTCTGTAAGCATTTCTCTGGCAATGGGAAACCAAACACAGTTGAATACTGCATATTGTGGTGTTATTTTAAAAATTCAGTAGATCGCCTATAGTGTGAGTCAAGTGTAATAGAACAGAAGATGAGAAACCCGAGCTGCAAATATGACCTGCGCAGAATTTTCAGGCAATGTTTGTGAATTATGCTCCTGGACATTGAAGGGTTTTCAGAAATAAGTCCTTATCAAACTATATTGATAGAGTTTGAAGCCAGAGGGATGAAAGAGACAATCTGGGTTGAATGAAAATCTTTTAATTCAAAATGACATATCCACAACTTTAACTTGGAATAAATTATCAACCCTTAAAAGTACTTATACTGCCAGGTCAAAGTATGGTCAAATTTGTTTAATATCACTTCATTCCCAGCTCTCAATATGGAAACTTCATCGACTTTTTTTTCTCTCTTAAGATACGGGGGCTCGAGAAAGTGTTCTGCTCTAGTAGCAAGTGGTATCTTTGTGCAGTATGTCAGTCTCTGTAAACACCAGGGATATCGTTCCACACAACAGTTTCTCGCTTGGTTAAGCAGTCTGCTGAAGTGTGGATGCTTAATGAAAGGATTTCCTCTTTACCATCTCCCATCACACTGAACAAAGCAGAACATCTGCATTCCTCCATTTGCTGCAAGTAAAGGTGAAGCTTTGATTATCCTTTGTGGGTAGTTAGGCATTAATCCAGAAGACAGCTGCAACTCAAGATCCTACTGAAGTGGTTCTGATTTTCTGCCAAGTAAACTTTCTCATTAAAAAGGTAGAATTGTCTAATGGCATGAAGGGTACATGCTTCGAACTAAAGGATGTTATGAGACCTTATATCATAAGCTTAGACAGGCTTGCATGGCTATGTGCAACTCTTTCTTCAGCCATTGACAGTGCAACTTCCTGTTTTAAAAACGCAAAAGGCAATCACCAAATGGATGTCGCGAACTCACATGAAAATATATGGCAGCATATTTGTGATCTTCACTATATTCTTGCAAATCAATCTGTGTGATGTATCTAAAGCTGTCAGAACACAGGCTTAGTGCCTTGTTTATCAATGAGAATTGTCATCTGTGATTTCCTCACTCAGCATCTGGAGCCTACTAGCCCACCTGAAGGTTGTCAGATTCTGAGTGGGGTCCAGCAGCGAGATAGAACTGATGGATATACAGTCCCTCCAGAAGGATTGGAACAGCAAGGCCAATTTTTTTGTTTTTGCTATATAGTGAACATATCAGGATTTGAGCTTAAATATGACTATTACATGACAGATTAGAATTTTAGCTTTAATTTTCAGGATTTTTCTTCTAGATTTGGTAAACAACTTAGCACCTTTTTTTGAACCCACACATTTTTTGTGTGATAAGAAATATTGAATGATGTGACTGACAGTTTTGTTGCCCATGTCTGCCATGTTTAATAGATTTAAACAATAAATAGCTTGAATGTCTGCTCTTGGATTAAGCCCCTGGTTTCATTGTAAGAACTGCATTATGTTGACAAACCAACATGAAGACAAGAGAGCTGTCTATGGGAGAGCCATTTTAGAGCTTAACCCTCAATCAGAGCCATTGGAGAAGCATTGAGCAGAGCCAATACAATAATCTGAAATTGAAACCACTGGTGTACTAACGACCAGACACTGAACAGTTTGAGTAAGGAAAGCAAAAGCAGTTGATGATATACATTGTGAGAGCTGAGAAGAAAAACCTAAAACCAACAATCACTGACAACACCAACAGCTTCTAGAGGGAAGGAGTGAAGGTATCACAATCCACCATTCAAAGACAATGAAATAGAAAGGATCTGATCATGATCCAAAACATACGGTGAAGGTAGAGTCATGGCTTGCGCTTGCATGGCTGCTTCTGGAGCAGGATCACTGATCTTTATTGGTGATTTAACTCATGATGGTAACAGCAGAATGACCTCAGAAGTCTACAGAACACTGTAGCTGCCAATACACAGAGAAATCCAATCTAATCTAGTTTAATTGGGAGGTAGCCAAAAGACCCCACAAACCTTGCAACACAACAAAGGACTTCATCAAGGGGAAAAGTGGAAGGTTTTCTACTGGCCAAGTCAATCACCAGACCTTAAACCAACTGAGCAGCATTTCACCTCCTGAAGAGGAGCCTGGAGAGAGAAACCCCTCGAAACAATCAACAACTAAAATAAGCTGAACTACAAGCCTGAAAATTTGGCAGTTTGGTGATGTCAGAGGGTCACAGGCTTGATCCAGTTATTGCAAGAAAGAGATATGCTCAAATTCCTTGTTATTTAATATAAAGACAAAGCTCCAAAATGCAATTCCAGTGCAGCATTATATATACTCGTTTGTGGCTAATGTGTTGTTGTTTTTTTTATATAATTGGAAATCTCTAAACAGATCTGTTACTGGAAAAAACCCTTAGTGGTTTCGTGATCTGATATAATCTTGTTTATAGGTTATAATGCCACATAGCTGTAGTTTCATAGTGGGTAGTTTCACAGTGCAGGAACTGCTAAGCTTCCTGAGGGTCACTCATTAATTTGGGTTTGCCTGACTGCTGCTTGGACGTCCTCGGCAGATATGTTCCTGCTTTTTCTTTTACAGTAACACAACAGCTGTCCTGTTAGATTCTACCATAATGATGGTGCAGTGGAGCCAAACATCCACTTTTACTGAAACTCAAACTCTTCTGTCGCTGGTTCATATCAACCAGGCAGCCAAACTCTGCCGTAACACGCTGTTTACTGATTTATCTTAACTTATTATCTAGATTTGTTTTAGAATGTGTCAATAAATAAAATGTTCATAGCATGTTGGTGTGTGTATTTGGGCTGTGAGACGAACTGGCACTCTGTCCAGGAAGTCCCCTGCTTTGTGCCCTGGTTCTCTTGCCATAGACTCCAGGTTCCCAACGACCCTTTGTATCCATAACAAAAATCCATCATTGATTTTTTTTTGTATTTACCATTTTCTAGTTTTGCATTGAAGAATATTTTCCCATCATTACTTACAAGCATTGCACACATAGTTCATAGTGTCCCTCTGTACTTTATTATTATTACATTATTGCATTATATTAGATTAATATTGACTGAATTATTATTACATTATACATATTTTGGATTCTGGCATTCAAAAATAGCTCTTACGTAAATCGAAACCGCCGTTGCTTCTGCCTCGTTTCTGTCTAGTCAAGTAAAGGAGGCTGTATGAAGCCTTCACTGATTAATAATTGTTTTAGTGGAGTTTGGATGATCTATTGACTTTGAATATGGACCACTCAGATTAAAAAAAAAAAAAAAAAAAAAAATCCTCAATGCTGATGCTTGGCAATCTGAGTAAGTTTAAGATAAAGCCAGGCAGAAATGATATGGCGGTATTTAATGATCACAAACATATGCTATAGGATTAAAACCAGATCTTCGTACAGGTGGACATGCCTGATACAGCTCTAACAGGAGCCGACCAGGGGGCATCCAGACATGCTTGAACTAAAACTGGGAAGTAGAGAACCATCTCCTGCAACAGAAGCTTATATGCTACTCCGGGCAAAACAATCCAGATTGTTCACTGTGGAATATTCATGACTTTTATGCTGCCAAATGCCTCACAATAAACCTGACATGGTACAATCCAGATGGTTTATTATGGATGCAAACCTGCTGACAAATGCACAAAATTCTGAAAGAAGCATCTTTTATCCAATGATATCCACCTCAGTCAGCTGAGACCGTGAGTGGATTGATTTCCTTGACCTACGGCTGTGGTGATATAACAATTTCATGCTATGCTAACTATAAAACCGAAATTTATATTTTCAGTATGGCATGGCTTAAGCACACACTTCTGATCCTTTTAACATGAACAAATATATGAATAAAAGAATTGTTGGTCAAAAATTTGAAGTATATTGTATTCCATTTATTTACAAGCTAACAATTAATATGAACATGTATGTTCTAGTATGTTCAAGCCTTTCATTTTATAATAAAGCTAGTAGTCAGTAATCCAGTTTCAATGACTAGCTGCTAACTAGCTACCCTAACTTGTTCATTCTTTACAGAATATTTGCTAATTTCCATTTGCAGATAGTGTGACTGAGCAAAAGCTGTTAACTGCTTGGCTTTTGTTAGTGAGATAAATTGAGGGTTGTTTTGACACTGATATCGAGTCTGATACTGTAGTTATTTACTCATACTTGTAAACATACCAACCACCATGTGATATTAGCCTAGTGTATACAGCGTTCACAAATCACCTTTGGCAATTGAAGCAAAGCACACTGCAAACTGTCTTCTGTGAAAATATCAAAAGGAGGTTCTACATTGTAAACATGTGACCTGATGAAAACTCAGCAAGAGAAGTTTAGCAGCACAAAGCTGCAACTAATCTTATGTTATTTTTGGGTAAGTGAAAATAACAGCACTTAAACAGTGATTTGTTCTTGAAGAGAACATGCATGAGTGCATGAACACACACAGGTGCCCTTTACTTGGCCATTATTTAAACAAGGGAAACATAATAAGAGCTACATAAAATTGTCCCTGATTAATTCATGCTAAGTAGCGTATTCATTTCGGTGACACTGTAGTCATCAGTGTCTGTGAGTAACAAAGACCCCAGGGTCTTTGTATAGGTGGACCTGCCTGACACGGCTCTAATAGGAGCTGACCTGGGGGCATCCAGAGGAACAGCTACTTCAACTCTATCCTGTGTTGCTAAATTTCCATACTTTTTTACAGACAGTAAGCAGAGCAGAGGAGTACTGAGAAAGAACAAATTTATTTCAGTCATGACAACTTTCAGAAGGGATTGAACAAACATTTATTGATAGGTTTGGTATTGGTGGATTGGATTAGATCTGCTACGCTGTTGCTGCTGCTGCTGCTGCTGCTGGTGATGATGATGATGATGATGGGAGAGTACAGAGATTTGACCGGTTGAACCTGCTCAAACACAGAAGTATTAAGAAACATACTGCTGCTGCAGAAGGTAAAGCTGGAGAAACCCCACCATAGCAGATCTATACAGGAGATGCTGGGGAGGAGGAGGGTAAAGAGGAAAATCTCTTGCCGTGTGCAGGGGCAGCATCCAGGACTTTATTCGGGATTATAAAGAATTACGTGGGTGGAGAAGCATGACTTATGGTGTCTAGTGAACCAATCAGCAGTTTCATGGCTGAACTATCCCTTCGTTTAGTAACTATCCACATCTTTTGATCAAACCTGAGGATAAGAACATCGATTGACTAGTAAACAGTGAGTTTTATATGAAAAACCAAGCTCCTGCTTTTCCGCCAAAGATCTGTACTGTGACTAAAGCACCGCATCCACCGACTCAATCTGTTTGTCGATCTCACACTCACGTATAAGATCACAGGAAAACTCCTACACTACGATTAAGCTTTAAAGCAGAAAACCCATCCCATCCCACCCCATCCCATTTCCTAGAAACCATAGCCTTATAATTGGAGGTGTTGATTCTCATCCCAGCTGCTTCACATGTTTGCATGTCAGAGATCCACTTCAGATGCTGCGGAGAGAACAACATAATCTGCCAATAACACGGCTGTTACCTTTAAGCTCCTAGTCATATAGCACTGAGTTTCATGGAAGTGCACAAGCTCCTTCATAACAACAAAGTCTCAAGTCATGAAGTAAAGTTGTCTCCGTATGTCACCATGTTAGAATTTACATAATTTCATGCACAAGCAACAGGGGCAAGGATTCAATTATTCATAAAGAGAAACTGCCAGGATATTTTAGGAAATGTATTCGTGAGAAGGATCATTTTTACCTTAAACTGGTCTGTCGAAAAAACTCCACTTCTCTATTTTTAAAAAATATTATAGCATATTTTAAATGCCCCAGAAATATATTAATGAGATGTCACTGTCTAAATCAGTGCAGCCCATAGGTAATCCACCATTATTTCAGGTTTCCTTATCACATTACATTAGCATCCTTCCAGTCCCTGTCCTGTCATTTTACTCCTTTCTAGAATCCTGTTAGTAAGCCAAAAATAAACCAGCGTAACCTTTTGAAACTTTAAGCAGATGGTCAGATTAATAAATTAATATTCCCAATAAGAAAACACTGTAAAAATCCCAGATGAAAAGTCCAAAGTTTGCAGGATAAAAGAAAATAACTGGCTCTTGATCAAACCTCCACAATAAACAGGTTGTTTGGTCACGCTGGCATTTTAAGATTTCTAGCCATAAATCCTTGGAGATCAAAGATGGCAAGAACTACCTGGCAGGAATGTGTCCAAAGCACTTGAGCGCGTACATCTCATACTCTTTCATGGAGCACAGATTGATTTGAAATGTGAAAACAGCAGAGTGACATTTAAAAGAAAAATGTTTTGCAATGCCAATTTCTGAAAGTGAATGCTGTGATGAGACACAGTCCTTCTAGCTTCTGAGAGACATGTTGTGCATTTTTGAAAATTCATTCATTCACTTTCTACCACTTATCCGAACTATTCTCGGGTCACGGGGAGCCTGTGCCTATCTCAGGTGTCATTGGGCATCAAGGCAGGATACACCCTGGACAGAGTGCCAACCCAACGCAGGGCACACACACACTCTCATACATTACGGACAATTTAGAGATGCCAATCAATCTACCACACATGTCTTTGGACTGGGGGAGGAAACCGGAGTACCCAGAGGAAACCCCCAAGGCACAGGGAGAACATGCAAACTCCACACACACACACAAGGCGGAGGTGGGAATCGAACCCCCAACCCTGGAGGTGTGAGGCAAATGTGCTAACCACTAAGCCATCATGCCCCCCATTTTTGGAAATTATTGAATGTAAAGGATTCATTTGGTGAAATTTCATACCATTATTCACTATAAAGACATGTCTGGTGATTTTTAAGCTTGCACTGGAACTACCTGAATGATCTAACTTAACTAACTTATAGAAGTCTGTGACAACCTTTCCATCTCATTTATGGGTCTTGTGTATAAGGATTATATAAGGAGATTATCCACATTAAAATATAAAAGTGGAGGGTGTATTTGAAAAAGATTTCAACCAATTAAGGTTCTGAGCTACATGATTTGATAACTGTAAATGTCTCTTAAAGTAACATTTGTCAACCAAAATGCCTCTAAAATAGGTTGAACCGACATCTTTTAAATTAGAATCTTAGTGAGATTAGAAACAGCATTTCCACACCATTTATCTGATTCATAAAGCAAATATAAATGAGGAAAAAGTTCCAATATGTCTGTTCATTCATTCAGACATTCATCTCTGTGGTCTAAATATTATCAAGATTCAGTCCCACAACACCAACTTTCTGTAAATATCTCCCTCTAAACATATCCACTAACAAATTAAACAAATCTATACAGCGTAGCTGTAACATAACAAACAGCAGTAACTAATGAGAGCAGCCATCTTGGAAAACTGGCAAGATGTGCTGGCATTCTAGATCATTCCAGACAAAATAACAAAATCCTGGAATGTTTGAATTTACAGAATCAAAGCAAGGCCTGGATTTTATTTCACACGTTTGAACATATATTTGGTAAAAGCGCTGTTTCATACATGAGAAATGTCTGCCATTATACTAACACACATATTTACATGCCTACTAGAAAACAGAAAACAGAAGTCTCACATACATTTCAGCTCACTGTTGGCAATCAACTGTGCTCTTCCTCTCATGTTGCTAAGCTCATGTAGATTTCTCCTGTACGACATCAAAAGAATTCTTCATTTTATTCATCATTTCAAGGCTGGACTACTGCAACCCACTCCTTTCTACAGCATGCAACTGATCCAGATTGCAGCTGAGTGGCTCGTTTTCAACCCTCCTAGGTTCTCCCATACCACCCCATTGCTATGCTTAAACTGGCTTCCTGTAGCTGCCTGCAGATTTAAAACAGTGATGCTAGCATACAAAGCCAAAACACAAACCAGCTCCCTCTTACCTCAAAGCTCTTATCACACCCTGCACTGCACCATGCTCCCTCAGATCCTCCAGCACTGCTCCACTGATCCCACCATCTCTCAGGGAAGGAATGCATCAAGACTCTTCTCCGTTCTGGCATCTGGCTGGTGGAATGAACTTCTCCTAGATGTTTGAACAGCTGAGTCAATGTCTTCAAACAAGATCTGTAGACCCACATCTTACTGAAGTACTTAAGTTAGCACTCTTATATATATCTATTGTTGTCTTTGTGCTTGTCTTGCTGTATTTCCTCCCATCAGAGTTTTTACAATCAGAGACTGATTGTATTTGTTAGTCTGTGACCTAGTGAACCAGTATCGGTGTATTCATTGATAAAGACTTAAAGCACCACTGTAATTTGCTCTGGATAACGACGTCTGCCACAAGCTGATGAAATACCGGTTGAGGCACTTCTCCATGCTTCTGGGTTCTAAATTTCAAACACTGTGTAATTAAGTATTAAATTTGACAAGATTGGGGACATATTCTTTACTTTGTTAGAATATGAGTAATTATTATATACAGAGGGGGCATGGTGGCTTAGTGGCTTAGTGGTTAGCATGTTTGCCTCACACCTCCAAGGTTGGGGGTTTGATTCCCACCTCTGCCGTGTGTGTGGAGTTTGCATGTTCTCCCTGTGCCTTGGGGGTTTCCTCTGGGTACTCCGGTTTCCTCCCCCAGTCCAAAGACATGCGTGGTGGTTTGATTGGCATCTCTAAATTGTCCGTAGTGAGTGAATGAGAGTGTTTGTGTGTGCCCTGCGATGGGTTGGCACTCTGTCCAGGGTGTATCCTGCCTTGATGCCCGAGATAGGCACAGGCTCCCCGAGAATGATTGAATGAATATTATATACAGAACACCACAACTTTGATATTGAAATTTGTAAAATAAATAAAATGTATAAAATTTTGGCTGATCCTGTTAGGTGTTTCCACAGTGGATCAGCTGAGCCACATATTTTATTTGGTACAGGTTTTAACACCAGATTCCATTCCTTATTAAAATACCCTCCCATTTTGATCCAGGCTTGGGACCAACACTGATTTGTATGACCCCAGTGGCTGGGTTGGTTCACTGCCCAGGAATCTACCCTAGGCTACAGCAGGGTTGGAGAGCGCTGGATTATATGTAATACTTGCATGTAAATCCTTTGCAGTCAGTGACTGCCTGAAGCCTGGAACCCATGGATATCACCAAATGCTGAGTTTTCTCCCTTGAGCTGCTTTCTCAGACCTTTACTGCTGCCACCTTTATTTGCTGATTGTTTTTTGCTGATTTGGGTCTTTCTGCTTTCAGTTTTGTCTTCAGGAAGTGAAAAGCGAGCTCAGTCGGGTTGAGGTCAGGCGAATGACTCCTGTTAACATTTCATTTCTTTGCCTTAAGATCTTGGGTTGCTTTTGTGGTATGTTTTGTCTTGTTATCCATCTGTACTGTGACATACTGTCCTATGAGTTTTGTAGCGTTTGATTGAATCTGAGCTCAAAGTTTAGCTCTACACACTTCAAAATTAATCCTGTGTCTTCTCTCAGCAGTCACATCATCAAAAAACATCTTAGTTTCATCTGTCCAAAGAATCTTGTTCCAGAACTGGGCAAGAATTGCTGCAGCCCTTCGATGTCATGTTTCAGAGAGAATAAAGAATCAATAGACAAGAAAAACAGACTTACTATTTGCAGACCTGCGCTATACTATTATACAATGGCTATAACTGAATTGATCGTAAAGGTTATTGTTAAATAATCAGACTTGTGCTTTGTCTTTCATAATTTCTGACCTGACACTAGGGGAAAAATAAAACAATAGAAACTATTGTTTAAGTTAAACATAAACATTGTAAAATATATATATTTTTTAAATCCATCCATTCAGAATTCCTACATGAAAGGTCAGGAAGGTCTTCCTCAGCCCAGAGTTCAGCACATGATGTTGTTTCAACATGGCTGCTCACAGCATTTCCAGAAAACAAAGAAGCATTTCACTTTCGTTTTAAATAAGTTATATTCTAATATACTAAACATAAGCTTTCAGGCGTTAGTTTGTTAAATCTAAAGCACTGACTATACAGTTTGCTGTTTTGACGATATAATTATACATCACTTATACATCACTCATTTATCGCTTAACTTAACTGACTAACGTGTTGCATCCATATTTTTTTCCCACTTGGTAGCTCGTAATTCCAACTTCCTTCTTCTGAATTAAAACAAATGTTCTTGTCCCACCCATAAACCCACTTTGCTTAATGGCACAGATAAGCTAACATGCCTCACTAGCCTAGCCTTAAATGTTCCTCAGCCTCCAAATCAGCTCAGCTCAGTCAGAAATATAATTATATGTACAACAATATACAATATACAACTACAAGTATCTGGGTTGTCCACAAGCTGGAATTGACCGGGAGATTCAGGTCCTTTAATGTCTGCAGAACCATGCTGCAGATGTTCTACCACTCTGTCAACTTCTATGCTGTAGTGTGCTGGATTAGCAGGGTGAAGACGGCCGATGTTAACAGACTGAACGAGCTTATTAGGAAAGTGGAATGGAGAGGAGAATGCTGGGAAACTTCTCAGTATCCTTGACAACATGTCACACCCCCTGCCTGTGACACTGGAGTCCTCTTGGAGCATGTTCAGCCATAGCTGAAATGAGACCACAGAGGACAACCACAGAACACCACAGGAGGTCTTTCATACCAGTGGCCATCAAACTCTGTAACTCCTCCCCTTTCAGTAGCTGACACAATCACTGGGTTATTATATGCACTATCCCAATTCACAGCATGTACAATAATATCATATCATATGTAATCTTATCTTATCTTATCTTATCTTATCTTATCTTGTCCTGAAAATTATGAGCTGTCCTACCTCACAAAATAGTTTCTTTAAATATATTATGTAGATTAATGAGGCCAATTATTGTTAATGTGTTATCTCTAATGCTATCTAGGGAAGGAAACCTCAGACACGGAAAATATCTTGGCTGACTGACTACATTTAGTGATAATTTGATTTATTGATGTACAATTGCACTATGACTCTAACTCTTACAACTACTGATGGTTAACTTAGTGAAATGTAAAACCCTTCATTATACAGTAAAATATGCAAATTATAAAGGAGATGATATTGATACTAGTTTTGCCAGCATGGGTGTAGATTTGAAGAAAACTGTCTTATATGAGCAGGGTCATTATATAATTTCCTTCTGCTTATTTAGCTTTCTATCTAACCACCCCCTCTATCCATCCATCTATCTGTCTAATCTATCTATCAATCATCCACAAGCCTTTATGCTCAAATGATTGCTTCATTGTTTAAAACAAATTACACAGGACATAATGAATGCACTCTGTAACTGATTAAAAACTTCTACACATCATTTATTGTGAGATTTTAACAAGCCACTGTAATGCAGGCAAGGGAACATCTGAAAACATTTTGTTGTTGTTAAAACGAAACAAAAATCAGCTTTTCTGTGCACAACTATCGCGATGAGACGTGGATAATAACGAAAGCTATTAAAATAAGATTTAGTTAGCATAACATAATGCTACCTTGTTATACTGATGGTTAAACTTGCAATGAATTCGCTAGCTAGTTACAATATATGAGGAGTTTCGTTACTTAGATTACATCATATTACACTACCTCCTTTATTATTATTATTATTATTATGAATTCTCCCTCTTTTTTCCAGTGATATATGGGGAGGTCACAGGGAGCCTGTGCCTATCTCAGGGCTCATCAGGCATCAAGGCAGGATACACCCTGGCCAGAGTGCGAACCCATTGCAGGGCACATACAAACAGTCTCATTCACTCACACAATATGGACAATTTAGAGATGCCAATTAACCTACAATGCATGTCTTTGGACTGGGGGAGGAAACCCCTGAGGCACGGGAGAACATGCAAACTCCACACACACACGGCGGAGGCAGGAATCGAACCCCCAACCCTGGAGATGTGAGGCAAACATGCTAACCACCAAGCCGTTAAACCACTGTGCCCACCTTCGCCAAAGTTACACGCAATATTTAAAGAATTGTTGGGTGATAACAACTTGAGAATAATGTTACAAAATAAATTACTTATACACATGTTTCAGTTGATCATAATGAGTATTAGAGAATTTAAATTGCTAGTTATTGAGCGGTTACACCGCCCCCCCAATTTTAAAGGGAGACTACAGTATAGAATTTGCATGGCAACTCTATATATACACATTTTGTCAAATCCATTTAACTGTGAGAAGCAAAGGCCATCATTCACATCAACAAGGGAACAATATAAAAAAAAAACAACAACAACAACAAAAAACCCATCTACACAGCCATGTACACATATGCTCACTTTAAAGAACACTAAAGGTGTTTCTTTATTTCATTATTAACAAGCAAGTGCTGATTCATTGAACACTAGATGTGTTTGGCATTAAAGGTGATTTGAAGAATGTGTGATCAGATCAGTTGATCCTGCATGCTAATCAATGCTGTCTCTAGGAAATCGGCCCTGGAGAGTCATGCTAAAAAGAAGTAGGCACTGTTGACAGCGTGACAGCAGCTCCCCTAATATGCCTGAGCATTCCCCTCTTTAGCATTAGGAGAAGGAGCAAAAGCAGGTCCATTATGTATTCAGTGAAGGTAGGGTCGAATGAACAAATGAGATTTAATGGATGCATGTTTGTGCAATGTCACTTTGCCCATGAAGTTTCATGCAAGCTGTGCAATTCATCTGCAATCTGGAAAGAAATTATGATATAATTCTGGATGATACTGTGTCAAGTTGTGACATAAAGCTTTATGCAAATGTGATGGTACAGCTGTCCTGGCTATAACGATGTGTTCATTGATTGTGGCTGGATGCAGCTTGCTTTGTCATTTTATTACACCAACTGGTTAACTAAGTCGAAGCTGTTTAGCTAAGCATACTTCTAATTTCCATTGTTTTTGTAATTGTCTGTTCTACTTATCATCATTGTAATTTTTGTTCTGCTTAGACTGGAGTAAAGTGGCCAGGATTAGCTTCCTACAAAATCCTGGATGACTGGAATCCTAATTAAACAGAGAATTTCCTAATTGAATAAAATTATTTTCAGTATTCATAAATAGAATAAAAATGATCATATAAAATATATAATATAAATATATAATAATATATAAAATATCATTACAAATATTAATGAAGCAGTGATGGCAAAGTTTAAGCCCTTTTGACAACAACAGACATTGAAGAAGGTACCAAAAAGAAAGGGAAATAGCAGAATTAAAGCAGTCTCTCATTCTTTCTAACCTTTATGCAATTTATATGAAAAGTATTGTAGTTTCCTATACTGTCACATATAATAAAACTGCCATCAGTCCACCTAATAAGTCTGGTTGTCTGGGAAGGATAATTCACACGGTTCTTGGGCCAAAATTGTTTTTCTGCCTGTAACCTGCTTTGACACACCACTTTTATGAAACCATAAACATACAATATTTCACCAAAATGACAGAGAAATGTTTTATTTACATTTTTATCTGCCTACAAATATTGTGTTGTGTAAGGAGCAAGTTTAACAAAAACACTCTGCCTAAAAATGTCTAAAGCCTTGCTAGCTAAGTGAGCTTTTCTCACACAGTCAGTGTCACACTTTGATCACGTTGTTATATAATGAAACAGATCTAAACCTCATTAATTCAGTTTGTATTGTATTCATATTCTCACACTCAAAATGTATGCGGTGCTCCTGCACCACAGTCAGAAAGGAATCTGTATTTGCTCATTTTTCTATGAGATATATGCAAAAGAGGAAGCTTTTTCAGATCAGGAAAGCCTGGATAGACAGACAGACAGACAGACAGATTGAAGTTGTCAGCCATAACATTAAAAACACTGGCAGGTGAAGTAAATAACATTGATTATTATATAACAGTGGCACATGTTATGTGATGGGATAAGTCAGATCTTGAAGTTGATGGGTTGGAAGTAGGAAAAATGGGTATATGTAAGAATTTGAGCGACTTTGATGGGCCGAATTGTAATGGCTAGACGACTGGGTCAGAGCATCTCTAAAACAGCTGGTCTTCATTGCTGTTTTGGGGTTTAGGGATGCTCTCTCCTTGACTGTTCACTTACAGGAAGTGACCCTTGACAGGTGCCTCTGGAATGAGATATATTAAGAAAAATGTCAGAATTAGACAACAGTGGTTATTCCAGTCACTGACAGTGGACTGTTTTTTTTTTTTTTTTTTCATGTGTCATTTAACTGGGAAAAAGTACAAATGTATGGAATATTTTTGACCATAAAATGTCCTCTATTTTATATGATGTTTAATCTGATGGTTAATAAACACTTTAATTATATGAAACTCTGGTTGGTTACTGCAGAGGTTTAGATAGAAACGAAGCCTACAAAGAAGTGTTCTAAATGGCGAAGCAAACAAAATTGTTCGAGTCATTTATCCCGGACAGAAAGAATCGATTCAGTGGAGTCGGAGGCCCGTCGTTAGTTGCGGTGTTTTTCTGTCGTCACCCGGGGATGCGCAGTCTCGCCTGGCGTCTTCATGTCCCTGAGGATTCCTTCAGGTTTTTATCTCAGTCTCCTCTTCGTGGCACATGTGGACAGGAAGAATGATCAGATTTTTAACATCAATTTTAATGACTATGTTTATTAGATGAAGAATTAATAAGATGTGATTTCCTCCTTCCAAAAAGACATGATGATATAACTAGCCTTATATTTTCTTTTTCTTCCTCACTTTTGCACCCTCACATTGCTTCTTGAGCACCGGATAAGACTGGATGTAAAGTTCACTTAGGCTGCACCAATGGCAAAGAACAAACTGCAGTGTAAACAGGCTGTTGGATTACAAATTGACTAACGTCCCAAAAAATAGATCAGTCTGATTTTGGATTTTTTTTTTTTTTTTGCTAACTCGTCTGTCCCGTGTCTGTCTGGAGAGACTTCTCCGCCTTCCCATCGCTCTCCCTCCTCCCTCCTTCTTTTCCTGAGCCGTAGCATCTCACACATTCGTGCCGCAACTCCATCCAGCACCGCAGACTCCTTTCCTTGAAAATAAAGCCATTAAAGGATTTATTAAGAAAAAAAGGAAAAAGAGAGACAGGGAACGCAACACGAGGCAAGCAATGCAATCTTTTGATCATGCCTCATTGTGCGTGAGAGCGAAGCAGGATGAATTTGATCTGCCCCGGGGTCTTGGCGTACTTTTTCTACTTGGGATTATACCAGGTGATGCTCCAGTGCATGATCGTGCCGGTTCACTCGCACCCGCAGCCGTGCCGAGTGCTCGCCCAGGTCGGTCACACCGTGCGCCTCGGCGTGCTCCTGCCCTCCCGCCGGCCCACGCGGGTGCGAGCCGCTCTGGACCGCGCACTCAGCGCCATGGCCGAGAGCGGAAACCACTTCCTGCCCTACAACCTGAGTCTGGACGTGGTAGCGCGCGAGCCGGCCGACGGTGACCCGGAGTCGCTCTTCCGGTGCTTGTGCCAGTCCATAGTGGTGCAGGGGGTCTCAGCGGTGCTCGCTTTCCCCCAAAGCCAAGACGAACTCGTGCAGGTGGAATTTATGTCATCGTTTTTGGAGATCCCCTTCGTGAGCATTATCGAGCATGGAGAGCCGCTCAAAACGGAGGTAAAGTGCATCACGCGTTTCTTCCTAATGCGTAATGAGGACATTGATATGTTTTGCAGGCACACAAAAAAAACTGTTTAATTACGCGTACATTGCTGAATTACCTCTTATCTTAGATAAAAGCTTATTATCTAAGTTTTTATTAAACATTGGTCATATTTCTTTGCTGTTTCCGCGCACCAGTTCCAGCCAACTGTTGCCGGGCGCGCGCGCTTCGACCCAAATATTCCACTTCCGTAAACAGGGCGGTCTGCATTTCACTTAATGAGATTAGACTGTACATATCGGGTCAGCAGCTGTGCATCCAGCTGTTGTGGCAGTCGAAAACACATTCTGCTTATGCATCAGTATCGGGTAGTGTGCGCACGAATAGTGTTGCATTAAGCACTAAGAAGTTGTGATGATGGTCAATGGAAAAGCTCGACGACATCAATCTATTTTTAGACTGCTGTTTATGTAGTTGCTTTGCATAGATCTGCATGGTCTTGTCCTTGACGTGTTGTCATTTGGCCCTGGCCTATGACCCAGCAGACTAATATCATTTCTTCCAGTTAAGTGAAGTGTCCTATATGTTTTGCACCTGTATTGGCTGTATTGTGTGCTGCAGGAACTGGCATGCTTCACCAGCACAAAACCACTTACATCACAAGGTACTTAAAGAAATTAAAAGGGGGAGAATCTCACACGCTGTAAATCTTACAGCAAGGCAAAGGACCCACAATTATTATTTTTTTTAATATCCACTCATTAAAATCACTGTTCCATTGTTTTTGATTCACTAACACAAACAAACAAACAAACAGCAGACTGCTTAATTAATGCAGTGATTTATTTCTTTAATCCTTCTCAATAAAAACACTATGGAGTTTCGATCTCTGTGTTTGTGGATAGTTCAGCAGCTTTTAACTACACTGCAGAATGAAAATGTAAAATCCTTTCAATTCAGCGCTTCTCAAAGGGCTTTCCTCATGTTGTCAAAGGACGAGCTGTGATCATAATGAAGTTGTTGTGTGAGAAAAGCCCCTTCTCACTGTACAAGTGCCTGGAGACGCTGTAGTGCTTATGACTGCATGGATATGGTCCTCAGTGCATTCGCTGATACTGCTCCATGAAGAGTGTGCTAATACGCCTCAGTATCTTACTGATCAGTTACAGTGTATACGCTAAATAAACAAGACTGTCACATGATGCTGATGTATTTCTCATTGCTGGTCCCGGTTTGAGAATATTTCCATGGAGAATGCAGTAACATGTCAAAGTTAACACACCAAACCTTGATGTAAAGCCAAAATCTTTTTTGTTTTATTGTCTATATAAGTCAGTATTTCTTAATTGCAATCACAGGATAAAGCTCCGTCTTTCTTTAGCACACAAATTAATTATTTTAACAGTCCTTTTACTACTCTTAGAAAAAAGAAAGAGCTGCTTTGGGTTCTTTAATGGTCCATTGGATAATTAAGGGTTCTTAGTGGCAATGGTTGTACAATGGGCCCAGTGTAACAGGGAAAGTGTGTTGTAGAGCTCTACACAGTACCTATACGGGTTCTCCCAGAGGGATGCCTCGAGAACCCATGACCTTGGTTTGCAAAGGACACGCTGTATCAAAACACAAGAAATGAAAAATGCACCATGTTCTGAGGCAACCTAAGCATAACCCTGTCATGCACAATATGGAATATGTACAAATTTTTTTTATATGTCTTGGCATATTTATACATATACTACACAAACAGAATTAAATTACAAATAAGTCTATAAACAAAACTGAATGGTAATCTTTTGGGATTTGGGAAAACATTTTTCTGGTGATTTCTTACACAGCTTTATAGTATTTGAGTATTATGCTTCCTTCATTGTTTTTCTAAATAGAAAAAAATCAATGCAGATTCAGAAACATATAATCTGCACACATTGGTTCTGACACTGTGTGTCTTGAAGCAGTGACCAAGAGTGTGTAGTTCCCTCTGACACAGCAGCATTAAGGTCAAACCATATATCTCATTGGGATCGTAGCAGGAATGTGAATTCATTAGGGGCAAATGGGGCTATTTTACTTGCCTATACTGTAGATGGTGCTAGTTTTTTTTTTTTTTTTTCTTTTTGCTGTAACAGTGTTTGCTCCAGATCGTTCCGAGTGCTTCAGCAGCTAGTTTTCAAAGCATGCTTTGTATTGTGTAGGCTTAGATTTGATCAGCAGTTCAGACACAGGAATTCAGACAGATATAGAATATCATATTAGATGACGAGGTTGTGCATGCCGTTTTAGTGACATATACAGTACATCTAAAATTGAAGTGGTATATATATGGTATGGTACTCAAAAAAGAAAAGTCTTTTTTTCGATGTTTGAGGATTCCACTTGGAACTGCTTGTGAAGTGTATAGAGTTAAACCTGTAGCCCCTTAAAGTCTCAGCTTTTTTCTGGTTCTGAGAAGGAGGAATGTGAGCTTGTACCTGCTGACGGATGCAAATCAAACCATTGTGAGGAATAAGAAAAAAATCCCTAGAGTGTGATTGGATTTTTTTGTCTGAATCGGGTGTTTTACAATACTGATGTACACACTGCACGTATTACTTCCTTTCCAAGTCCCCAACAAACAACCTGATATCATTTAGACAGTATAATGATTATGTTCTTACAAGTTAAACACTGCAGATATGCAGTTCAAGGAGACTCCATGAGCAGAATTAAGAAACACTTCCCTAATCGATTTGTCATCTTTATTCATATTGAAGAACAAGGCATTGGTGGTGCAGTGGTAGGTTTCCCGCCTATCATGAGGAAGGCCCGGGTTCGATTCCAGCCAATGCCTCAACCCCAGCCACTGGATGCAGTGCCGGTCCCAAGCCCGGAAAAAAAAATGGGAGGGTTGCGGCAGGAAGGGCATCTGGTGTAAAACCTGTGCCAAGTTGTTGTGGGGACCAGTCGGTCCGCTGTGGCGACCCCGAACAGGGAGCAGCCGAAAGCAACTCTATTCATATTGAAGAACAACAGGCCACAAATCGGAAAAGGCTTCATTCGATTTTGGAGGATTCTACTTGGAACAGGGTTGAATCTAAAGTCCTAGTAGTTTGGAGAGGGAGGAATGTGAGCTTGTACCTGCTGACAAGTTCAAATGAAAGAAATGTGATGAATGTGAAGAATCCTTAAGAATCCAGGCAACCTTTCTAAGTGCGTGCGATTGGATTTTCAGGTTTTTTTTTTGTTCAAATCGGGTGTTTTTCATTACTGCACATTTTGCTATTTCCTGTCCTCAAAAAACAACCGGATATCATTTAGAGTACATAATAATTACATTCTATCAAGTTAACGCTGCAGATCTGCAGTTCAAGGAGACTCCATGAGCAGAATTAAGATTCACTTCCCTAATCGATTTGTCATCTTTATTCATATCGCAGAATAACAGGCTACCAATTGGAAGGTCAGTGAATATTTTTGGCATATATTTATGGTTCATTGAGGAATGCAGCAGGGGGGAAAAATCAATGAATTTAATCAAAACTATGAAAGCCAATTATCTCTCAATACTGTCTGGTTTATTCAGGATGGCACGAGTAATTTCTTTTCTGTGAATGTCAGTGCACATACTTCATCAGTTTCTACAAGGTGGTATCAACTTTTCATTTGTTCCCCAAGCATGGAAGCAGGTACTAATGTAAGTAGGTTGGGGGTGGATGGGTTCAGTGACCTAATTACAGATTTTTCCTACAGCTTAGATGAAATTGGTATTTTGGGTCGGTGGTGTGTTTGGGTCACACACTCTAACATGGAATATAACGAATTAGAGGTTGCACAAGTAGTAATTTTTAGTAGTGGGCTAATAATCTGAAAGAGTAACTAACTAAACAATTAATCACTTTTCCAACTGGTTTAAGGACGTCTCTATTTTTAGGCTTTTCAATTTGTACAGCAAAGACAATATCAAGCTGCACCTCAATTAACAGCCTCACACAGGCTACAAATTACATTTCCGGCTTCAGTGATTTTTTAGGTTGCCCTGTTAACGAACTTAGACACTGACAAAAGTATTAGAATATGACTTTCATATATATTTGAATTATTATTAGTGTGAAGAATACATTTACATGTTGCCTCTTTGTTTTGCATTGAAAACAAATCATTGGAAAATTACTGGCTATGGTATTGAGATTTTAAAAAATGAGAACCGTGAATACATATGTCAATAATTAAAATATGTAGAATACAGAATTTATGTGAATTAGGGAAAAAAGACGAAGCATCTACCACTTCCTGTTGGTTCTGTCCTTGCTAGTTAGGTTATGCTAGCTCTGTTTTCGCTAATTTCTTCTGTTCGGAGCCAACAGCCAAATTTAGTTGATTGAATGTGACGTTCAGTATTGAACATAAAATCTTTAGATGAACTTATATCTAAAACTTTGTCACTTCACTTCACTTCATGGATGTAAAGCGTTAACCAGATGACTGCGAGCAGCTAACTTCTGAGTTCAGTCTCTTCAAAAGCGACTTTTCCCAGGAATCCCAAATGGTTCACTGTTTATTGTTTTTTTGTTATTTTTTTTTTTATCTAATGCATTACAACTTTTTAAAGGTAAATCTTCCCCTTTAAAATTAAAATGTTCAAAAATGTAATGTTTTTACATTTATTAAATACATCACATAAAAAAAAAACAATACATAATGTATATAATTTCATATTAAAAATTAATATTCAAATGTTTGATAGCTCAAAAGTTCTATAAAGTTGTAAATAATACATTAAATGCAATGCAATAATAAATCCGTGTCTCACATTTGACTTTTAAACATACCGATATCCAAAGCTGTTCTGGATGACCTGTTGGTTCTGCAGAAACCACTGATTTTGAAGTGAGAGCATGTAGCATGGAAAGAAAGCTGTATACTGTAGCTTAATAATGGATGGAGGATGCAGTGTGTACAGCAGAGTCTAGAAGTTTCTCCAACTGTAACTGAAACCTGTAACCACAAACTGCCGCTTTGAGCTGGTACATGCCACTGATCTGACTTGAGCACAGTATCAGCACAGTGCTGGTCACACCTGAGTTCACGATGCCACACTGCAGGGTTTTATTCATTCATACATTGTCTTAGGTGTCATCGGGCATCAAGGCAGGATACACCCTGGACGGAGTGCCAACCCATCGCAGGGCACACACACACTCTCATTCACTCACACACTACGGACAATTTAGAGACCCCATCAACCTACAATGCATGTCTTTGGACCGGGGGAGGAAACCGGAGTACCCGGAGGAAACCCCAGAGGGACGGGGAGAACATGCAAACTCCACACACACATGGCAGAGGCAGGAATCGAACCCCGAACCCTGGAGGTGTGAGGCAAACGTGCTAACCTCCAAGCTACCATAGGGTTTTATGTCAATTTTATTCAGCTTTAAAGCTTAGCAAGTAAAAAATCTGTGAGGAACTCCTTTTTGGCGAACAAGAGGAGAGGAAACATCTTGTACATGCCTGTCTACAAGAGGAATTTATTTTTAAAAAGTCTTTTCCTGTGTTGATTAATAAAATTAGCTTCTTTTCAGAAATATTTTCAGACATATATTTAGCCTGCTTTTTTTTTTACTATCTGTCTGCATCTTTTTACCATCTGCCTCATCCACTGGAAGCCAGTGAATTTATTAGTAGATAGGTTTTTACCATCCCTAGCAGGCATACTTTGTTTTATTCAGCTTTATTTGCTAAAGACATTGTCATGATAGGTCAAGCCCAGATAACTCTCAGCAATGAGCTCTCACCACTGACCTCGACACAGTGCTATCTAATCCTAGAAGTAATGCAATCATGCTAAACCTTACAGAAAGTGCCCATCGGACTATGTGGCAGCTGCTTACCGACTAGAAGCTGGTAAAGGCCTGAGGAGCAAAGCCCTAATAAGTATAAAATTGAAGAAGACCTAGAAAAGGACATTGAAGAAACCAGTGGAAGATAAGTCGTAGTGCCACGCAGGTGTGGAAGAGCGATAGGAAGAATTGCCTTCTGGCCTGGAGGCTTCACAGAGAGATATCTCACTTTGACAGAAAGCTGATTGCATGAACATCCTGCTCTTGCTGAAGCTGTACTTGTGTATTTTGTGTACAGTCAGGCAGCTGATTAAGGTTGATGTTTCTGTCCAGGTTGAAGCCAGTGCCGTTCTTCTATGCGAACACACATTTCTTAAATATCTCAGTGAATGGAGATGAAAGACTGACCATAAAAAGCTATTCTCAGCCAGTATATCGCACGGAACGGGATCCAACACAATCACTTTCTTTACAAATAAGATTTTGTCTTGCGATAGAGCATACTTTTTCTTTATTCTTCCTCTAGAGTTTTTTTCCGCCACATTTTTTAGTTGGCACTGGAGCAATGATTAGCCATTAGCCCAATATACAGTGACATCAGCTAGCCGGCCATATTGATCTGACCTCTGCTTCACCACTCTCCGAAGGATGCCTCGCCCTGTTAGTTATGAATCTGTGTTTCAAGTTTTCTCTCTTTACATGAAAGGTCTCAGATCAATACTCTCATTTGTTGTTTTATTGATCCCAGACATAGGAATTAATTAGCATAACTTTCACGTTCATTCCTCTTTAAAAGGATGGGCACTCTTGGGATGCCCACTTACAGATAATGAAAGCAAGGAAAACCTCACGTTGCAAGCAGAAGGAAACATTTTCTGCCTTTTTCCTTTCACATTGGTACATAAACCTTACTTTATGTTCCCCAAAGTAATGTGGAATCATTTAAAACGTCATTAAATTCTTCCACTTTTTCAATAAGGAAGGCATCATGCTACAAAAACAAATCATCTGATAAAACTGTATTTACTTTGTGTTTATTTTTGCATGCAGTCACATGCATCTGATAAAACTTCAGAAAATGATGAACCACTGCAGGACTACAGGATACTGTAATTGCTGTGGGTTACATGATTTTTCCGAAATAAGAAGTCATAATTTAAAAGGTTTTTTTTTATTGAAATATGACTGATAGAAGAACATTTGGAGTAAATGAAATTTTCATTACACTGGCAGAGAAATGCACAACACTGCAAAATGCATAAAAACACAAAAGCAAATGCACACAAGGCAAAACAAGATGAACCAAAATGCAAAACAAAATAAAAACACAACACAAAACAAAGTATGCCACAGCATGAAAACAAACTGACCATAACACAACAGAATAAACACAAGACCAAACAATAATTAACCAAAATGCAAAACAAAATAACTACAACACGCAACAAAATTATTGACACAACGCAAAGCACAAAAAAATAACACAAATCTAAAAACCAAAATTCAAAATAAAAATGATAGACAAAACAAAATTATAAACACAAAAAAAGCTTAACACAAAATGAATAAGCACAAAACAAAATGATAGACCAAAACAAACTAATGAACATTCATTCATTCATTCATTCATTGTCTACCGCTTATCCGATCTATTCTCAAGTCACAGGGCACCTGTGCCTATCTCAGGCGTCATTGGGCATCAAGGCAGGATACACCTTGGACAGAGTGCCAACCCATCACAGGGCACACACACTACGGACAATTTAGAGATGCCAATCAACCTACAATGCATGTCTTTGGACCGGGGGAGGAAACCCCTGAGGCACCCCCGGTCCAAACCCCAAAACGGTCTTTGGACCGGAACCGCGTGTGTGTGTGTGTGTGTGTGTGTGTGTGTGTGTGTGTGTGTGTGTGTGTGTGTGTGTGTGTGTGTGTGTATACAAGCCAACAGCAAAGCCAGGCAACACAATGACCACCATTTTGGACATCACCATGTCCACATCAGGTCAAGTCAAGTCAAGAAGCTTTTATTGTCATTCCAACCACATATAGCTGACGCAGTACATAGTGAAATGAGACAAAGTTTCTCCAGGACCCTGGTGCTACATTAAAAACAACACACAACATGTAATTACAAAACTGGAACTACAACACAGAGCTAGGACAGAAGTTTGTTCTAGCTACATAAAGTGCAAAGTGTGCAAACAGTGCAAACAGTGCAAAGACAAGACAAGCACAAGACAGGACACAAAACATGTGCAATATTGGCAGAATGTGATGTGCATTACATATATGTATATAATGCATAGCAGCATGACCATTGTGTGCAAGATGTGGGAGCAGCAGTTTAAAAATAGTGCAAATAATTGATCACGTTCACAGCGGTGGACATGCACCATGCCCACATCACGCACCATGCCAATATCACCATGTCCACATCACCATGCCCACATCACCCACCATGTCCACAACATCCACCATGTCCACATCACCCACCATGTCCACATCACCATGTCCACATCACCCACCATGTCCACATCACCATGTCCACAACATCCACCATGTCCACATCACCCACCCTGTCCACATCACCATGTCCACAACACTCACCATGTCCACATCAACCACCATGTCCACATCACCATGCCCACATCACCCACCATGTCCACATCACCATGTCCACATCACCCACCATGTCCACATCACCATGTCCACAACATCCACCATGTCCACATCACCCACCCTGTCCACATCACCATGTCCACAACACTCACCATGTCCACATCAACCACCATGTCCACATCACCATGCCCACATCACCCACCATGTCCACATCACCATGTCCACAACATCCACCAAGTCCACATCACCATGTCCACAACGCCCACCATGTCCACATCACCCACCATGTCCACATCACCATGCCCACATCACCCACCATGTCCACCTCACCATGTCCACATCACCATGGCTACATCACCCACCATGTCCACATCACCATGTCCACATCACCCACCATGTCCATGTCACCCACCATGTCCACAACACCATACCCACATCACCCACCATGTCCACATCACCATGTCCACAACACCCACCATGTCCACATCACCATGTCCACATCACCCAGCATGTCCACCTCACCATGTCCACATCACCATGGCTACATCACCCACCATGTCCACACTCACCCACCATGTCCACATCACCATGTCCACATCACCCACCATGTCCACACACCATGCCACAACACCCACCATGTCCACATCACCCACCATGTCCACATCACCATGTCCACACACCCACCATGTCCACATCACCCACCATGTCCCACCATGTCCACCCACCATGTCCACATCACATGCCCACATCCCCACCATGTCCACATCACCCACCATGTCCACATCACCATGTCCACATCACCCACCATGTCCACATCACCATGTCCACAACCACCATGCACTCACCCTCACCCACCAATTGTCCACATCACCCACCATGTCCACATCACCATGTATACATCGCCCACCATGTCCACAACACCCACCATGTCCACATCACCATGTCCACATCACCCACCATGTCCACATAACCCACCAAGTCCATATCACCATGTCCACATCACCCACCATATCCACATCACCATGCCCACATCACCATGCCCACATCACCATGTTCACATCACCATGTCCACATCACCCACCATGTCCAGTATCTATGCATTTCTCATTTTGAATGTGTAAAAAACTCTGTGCTAGTGGCGTGTATTGGCGTGTATTGGCGTACTGCTTCAGAGCTAATTCAGTCTTCCCGTCTAACTGTCTTCTGGCAGCCAACATCCTTGATGGGTTCTGGACGGGCTGTAAGTGTGCCAGAGTCTGTCAGAGCACTGCCATGCCACCTCTGGGATTAGCTGGCCTGGAGTGATGTTGCACTCGTCTTGTTCAGGCCGTGATCACCATTTTCACAATGGCAGCTTTTCCACTCCACATTTCCAAAAGACCTCAAAGTGACATGGGCAGTCTGGACTTTTAATCTCCCCGGGTGTGTTGGCAAAGGCCAAGCACATCTGCACCTCCTCTTGTTTAGAGAGTCAGTACCTTCAGGAGAAGCTTTGTTTTTTTTTCTTCTTTCTTCCTATAGCCATTACACTCTGTGAGGATTTTTTGTACTTGCTGTGTTCACTATTCACTTTACCACTTCATCAAGATAAAGGGTGGAGCAGTGTGTGAATGAGTGTCCATTGAACTGCCTTTCTGATAATATACAGCACTGACCAATAGTGTGTCTGTGAGCATGTGTGTGTGTGTGTGTGTGTGTGTGTGTGTGTGTGGGGGTTTGAGAGAGAGAGAAACAGAGAGCGAGAGAGCGAGAGAGAGAGAGAGAGAGAGAGAGAGAGAGAGAGAGAGAGAGAGAGAGGAGGCTATGGATATTTGTGCATTGTTTGTATTTAATACACACACTCACATACATATACAAAATACACACCCAGATGCACAGACACACAAACACAAAGACACACACTCAGGAGACCAATTATTTGGCAGACGGACACAGAGTGCATTTGCATAATAGAGGATGACTGATAAGAAACAAGAACGATTTGGAAGGCAAACAGGACGCAGAATCATCTTATAACCGAATAAATCTGTTCTCATTTTTCTCAGCCATGGCCGATCTTTTAAAGCTTCCTCCATTCTATATTCATTCATACATTCGTTCTTTTATTCACATCGAGCTTTCTTTCTGTCTTTCTTTCTTTCTTTCTTTCTGAACCAAAATGAAACAAAATAAACCACAACACAAAGCAAATTAACCACAAAATATAATTAACCCAAACATACAATAAAATGGCAAAACAAAGCAAAATGAACCCTGACACAACTAAATGAAGAACACAACCCATTCATTCATTCATTCATTGTCTACCGCTTATCCGATCTATTCTCGGGTCATGGGGAGCCTGTGCCTATCTCAGGCGTCATTGGGCATCAAGGCAGGATACACCCTGGACGGAGTGCCAACCCATCACAGGGCACACAATACAGACAATTTAGAGATGCCAATCAACCTACAATGCATGTCTTTGGACCGGGGGAGGAAACCCCTGAGGCATGGGGAGAACATGCAAACTCCACATAAACAGCGGAGGCAGGAATCGAACCCCCAACCCTGGAGAACCCTGACTCTAAGCAAAACTAAAAGACACCAAGACCAAAATAATCTACAAAATGAACCCACACGCACAAAAAACAAAACAAAACGAACAACAAAATACAAAATAACCTCAACACAAAACGGCACATAATCATCTTATAAACTAAACAAATCTGTCTTAATTTTATTTATTTTTTTCTGATCCACCATGGTCAATCTTTTAAAAGCTTTTACCCTTCACTGTACATTTTCTATTCTTTTTTTTCCCCTTCATTCTTTCTCTTCCTAACAAATTGAACTTGATGTATACAATCTGTCTTGACTTCATCTTGCTGAGATGCCAGATTACTCCTCGCTTTTGTTTGCCCGGTGTTTACTACGTAGAGCCAAACTCATGCTCAAGCCTACATTGAACCTGACAGTTATGAATCTTGGCAGCTTTCTCGACTGATTATATTTCTGCTTTGTCGCTGCAGTAGCTGCTGTTTCTTGTCGTTCATCTGTTTGAAGTGAGCTTTGATTAAGACAAACACCGAATCAGATATTGACCTGAGCTGCTTCCTCATTCCCTCAGAGCTGGTGTCACTTGTTAAAAGGGCACTGTCTGTTGTGACTGATTCTCTCTTTTGTGCAATCAAATGTGCCGAGCTTGGGCTGATCCCTGCGTTCAATCAAACCGGGAGTCACTACAGTGTCATGGCGAGCTCAGTGGCCTGTCCTTCAATTTCATAAGCGGGGATAAAACACTTCAGAAAACTGAATGAAGTTGCAGACACTGTTTCATGCTTTTTTTTATGATGGTAGATCAAGTGTGTGAAAAGAATGTGAATGTTGGGTAACAAGTATTTGTTTGTTTGTTTGTTTTTGTGTCATTTTGTGATTTTCATCTCCAGCACAAGGATTTTTAGGATATAGGTTTTAACAGGTCAGGGGCGGCATGGTGGCTTAGTGGTTAGCACGTTTGCCGCACACCTCCAGGGTTGGGGGTTCGATTCCTGCCTCCACCGTGTGTGTGGAATTTGCATGTTCTCCCTGTGCCTTGGGGGTTTCCTCCCCCAATCCAAAGACATGCATGGTAGGTTGATTGGCATCTCTAAATTGTCCGTAGTGTGTGTGCCCTGTGATGGGTTGGTACTCCGTCCAGGGTGTATCCTGCCTTGATGCCCAATGATGCCTGAGATAGGCACAGGCTCCCTGTGACATGACAGGTCAACACTCTCATCTCAGTTTCCTAGAATACACCACAGCCTACAAACATGGCTACCCCATACTACACTTCCCAAACTAATGTGCTGCACACTTACACTATGCACTATATATACTCCAAAGTCTAGTGTATGAACTTTAAAAGACTCTCAAATGGAATGGTTTTTTTTACTTCCTGGTTCTAAGCTCCCAGTCAAGTCAAGGCAAGTAATTGGCACTGCTACAGTAACTTCAGCAGAATACTGAGCATTTTTAAAATGTTGAAAAATCACACAGTGAGCTAATGTAAAAGACATTTGTAATTCCATCTTGGAATTTTTTCTCATCCAGCGTCAGTGTCTGTAGGCCCGCCCCTCTTCTACTACTTTACTAGATTTACTACGTAAGTAAATCTGTGAGTGTTGAGTGCATGAAGTGTCCAAGATTCCGCACTTCGGTAAGTGTGTAGCACATCAGTTTGGGACAGTTTGGGAAGTGTAGTATGGGGTAGCCATGTTTGTAGGCTGTGGTGTGTTCTGGGAAACTGAGATGAGAGCGTTGACCTGTCATGTCGAAAACACTGTATCCTAAAAATGCTGGAGATTAAAATCACAAAATGGCACAAAAACAAACAAACAAACAAATACTTGTTATCCAACAGTCACATTCTTTTCACATACTTGAACTGCCATCATAAAAAAAAGCATGAAACAGTGTCTGGTCAGTGTCCGTTCTTCAAGTGCACTTCTTTTGTTTACTAATCACACCATTTGTGCTACAGAATTGTGTAGAATAGTGCAGAAGTATACGATGCATATGGTATATAGGGGTGCATCTTCTGTCAGGTTCCACAGTCACCAGACTTCATCATGCACACCTGTCCCCAATCACACCAGTTACCATAAATAGGACACTTAAACACTCAGTGTGAAGTAAACAAGCCTTTTGCTCTTGTGGTGTTTATCTGGGTTTTGCTTTCTGGAATTTGAAGCTTTTTTTTTTTTTTTTGGGAAACATCTGACCCTTAACCGGACCTTTGCCTGTTTTTCAGTAATGCTTTTCCTTTACTATTTGGATTAGTTTGATTGTGTTTTTCACAATAAACTCTCTCTACATTTGCACTCAATTCAACAGCAAAGTTAACAGCACTCAACCTTTCTAACACTGCAGGTCGGGTAAACCCTTCCCTAACCAGGACTGCACATGGTTAGGGAATGGTGGTGATATTTCAGCCTCACTCACGTGTTATAATAAACCTAGATGCTACATTTACAGCATTTGGCAGATGCTCTTTTCCAGAGTGACTTACAATTTATCTCATTTTTTATACAAATGAGCATTAAGGGCCTTGCTCAGGAGCCCAGCAGTGGCAGCTTGGGATTCAAACACACAACCTTCTGACTAGTAGTCCAATACCTTAACCACTAAGCTACCACATCACCTTTTGAGATCTGCTTTCATAAAGTAACAACCATGCCACATTAGGAAGAGTGAGGCAAGGTCATAAGCTAAAGAAACTCTATAGAGATGCAGAGCATTCCTGACAAAATCACCATAATATCTTGCTTTGTGGAAAATGAGAGGTTCCATGCAAATGTCAAATTTACCATGGGGAAAAAAAGTTGGAACAAAATCAGTTTTAAATTTTCTATTTTAACTGCTCTGATTGGATTTTAAGGGAATTGCATAATTGGCCTTCACAAATGAGCTGAGGGACGCTCTCACACAAAACTGCATATTATTATCATGATTGAGAGACTGAGACAGATGCAACTGCAGGTGAGGTAGCTTTGATGACACTTTAGCTAACAATCCAAGTGGAAAGGCAAAATTAAGGTCAACAAAACAAGCAGAAGTCAGACGATTAACTAACAGAACAAACTGGGCAAGGAGAGGAGAACAAGCAACAAGCTGCAGAAACACAGTTTGAGAAATCATAACGATTAAACAAAGGCTTAGGATTGTCACTATGAGTGACTATGAGTGTGTGTGAAATTGTGTGTAAAACTTTTTTTTAAAGTCTGTTTTAAAAGGGTGACTATGAGTGTGTGTGTGTGTGTGAGTCTATTTTAAAAGGGTGACTATGAGTGTGTGTGTAAGTCTTTTTTAAAAGGGTGACTGTGTGTGTGTGAGTCTATTTTAAAAGGGTGACTATTAGTGTGTGTGTGTGTAAGTCTTTTTTAAAAGGGTGACTGTGTGTGTGTGTGTGAGTCTATTTTAAAAGGGTGACTATTAGTGTGTGTGTGTAAGTCTTTTTTAAAAGGGTGACTGTGTGTGTGTGTGTGTGTGTGTGTGTGTGTGTGAGTCTATTTTAAAAGGGTGACTATTAGTGTGTGTGTGTAAGTCTTTTTTAAAAGAGTGACTGTGTGTGTGTGTGTGCGTGTGTGTGTGTGAGTCTATTTTAAAAGGGTGACTATTAGTGTGTGTGTGTAAGTCTTTTTTAAAAGGGTGACTGTGTGTGTGTGTGTGTGTGTGTGTGTGTGTATGCGTGTGATTGGGAGTCTGATCAGAAGACCTGCAAATGGGAAGTGGAGTGCAGTGTGGCCATGTTTATAGGCTGTGTTGCATGCTGGGAGAAAGTATATGGAAAATATAATAATGTGTTTATGAATGTAGATTGGTGAGTCTAGAAAAAGTCCAGGTTTGAGGTATTGTCCTGGTTGAGGGTCCAAATGGCTTGCAGGAAGAAGAAAAAGAAGCCCTTTCTTATTTTTCCTCGGTCACCTCTTGAGACCGTTTTTCTTTCAATTTCCAAAGAAATGTCTAAATTGCACATAGTTGTGAATGAGCGTTTGAGTTTGTGTGTGTGTGTGTATGGTGCCCATCCCATTCATGGTGTATTCCTATTCCCATCACTTATCAGGTCTAACAAACCACAAGCTCCAATCCCCGGCATGCACCGCGGCCTACATACCGTACTCCACTTCCCATAATGCAACTCATTTCCTCATTCAGTCACCGGACTTCTGATCAGCCTCACCTGTACACAATCACACACACTCACACACAGACTGTTTAAAAGACACTCTCAGTCACGCTGTCGACGCTCAGGTATTTGCTCAGTTCCTGGGCCGGCTCTCGTTTGTTTGCTTAGTTGCTTGTGTTCACTTATTCAGTATCTCCAGTATTTCATGATTTTGTGATCAAAGAAATTAACACAAAATCAAGCAATTTTTTGAAATGATTTTAGACACGTCATGTGACATTGTCACAACACACATTCAGACATGGCTGAATCTCTCTGATTCATATGTATTAAACTGGAGTACAGCTCTCATAGAAAGTAATTCCATATGTCTTTACTGGTTTGTTGCTTGTGCTCGTTCTCTTGACCTCAAGTTTGTCTCATGTTTTAGATTGTTTGTGGAACTTTCATTAAAACCTGCACTTGCATCTGTCTCGGCCTCTTTATGGTAGCAGCCTGGTGTTCCTGGAACAGGATGGATCCACCTTGACCAGAATAAAACCAGCTACAGAAGACAAATGAACAAATGGAAAAATAAAGGTCCTTAAGGCCTTGTATGTGGTGGGAAAAAAAACTTAATTACATAATTTATTAATCACATGCATGAATGTTACTAATTCCTTGCATACCAAAGCTTTATGTTAACATTTGAATCTTCTGGCTTTCTTCAGGGAAGCTTCAAAGATACTGTAGAAGTATACAACAATTATAATCAAATAGAAATATAGAGTTAGAGTTACATCTGCATCTCATGCATGTTTTTTTGTATCGCAGTTGTTTATTCTTTTAATGCAGATCAAGGTTTTTGGAGAGATTGATGCCAAACAAAAATACTGTATGTTTTTAACTTTGACGGTGGCTTTAATTCTTGAGGCAGCAGTAGAGCGACAGATAGCAACCAATCAGTGGCGTTTACCAAGGAAAGATGTTAGGTGGAGGGGTGTGAAAAAGTGATTCACATTCCTGAGTTCTTATTTTTTTGCATGTTTATCACACTTTAATGTTTCAGATAATCAAACATATAACTTATAAGAGAACACAAGTAAACACATCATGCAGTTTTTAAGTGAAGGTTTTTATTATTAAGGGAAAACAAAATCCAAAACTACATGGCCCTGTGTGAAAAAGTATTTGCCCCCTAAGCCTAATAACTGGTTGGTCCACCCTTAGCAGCAACAACTGCAATCAAGCGTTTTCCATAACTTGCAGTGAGTCTGTTACAGTGCTGTGGAGGAATTTTGGCCCACTCATCTTTGCAGAATTGTTGTAATTCAGCCACACTGGAGGGTTTTCGAGCATGAACCACCTTTTTAAGGTCATGCCACAGCATCTCAATCGGATTGAGGTCAGGACTTTGACTAGGCCACTCCAAAGTCTTCATTTTGTTTTTCTTCAGCCATTCAGAGGTGGACTTGCTGGTGTGTTTTGGATCATTGTCCTGCTGCAGAACCCAAGTTCGCTTCAGCTTGAGGCCACAAACAGATGGCCGGACATTCTCCTTCAGGATTTTTTGGTAGACAGCAGAATTCATGGTTCCATTTATCACAGCAAGTCTTCCAGGTCCTGAAGCAGCAAAAAATCCCCAGACCATCACACTACCACCACCATATTTTACTGTTGGTATGATGTTCTTTTTCTGAAATGCGATGTTACTTTTACGCCAGACGTAATGGGACACAGACCTTCCAAAAAGTTCAATTTTTGTCTCGTCAGTCCACAGAGTATTTCCCCAAAAGTCTTGGGGATCATCAAGATGTTTTCTGGCAAAACTGAGACGAGTCTTTATGTTCTTTTTGCTCAGCAGCAGTTTTCATCTTGGAACTCTGCCACGCAAACCATTTTTGCCCAGTCTCTTTCTTATGGTGGAGTCATGAACACCCACCTTAACTGAGGCAAGTGAGGCCTGCAGTTCTTTGGATGTTGTTGTGGGGTCTTTTGTGACCTCCTGGATGAGTTGTCGCTGTGCTCTTGGGGTAATTTTGGTCGGCCGGCCACTCCTGGGAAGGTTCTCCACTGTTCCATGTTTTCTCCATTTGTAGATAATGGCTCTCACTGTGGTTCGCGGCAGTCCCAAAGCTTTAGAAATGGCTTTATAACCTTTTCCAGACTGATAGATCTCAATTACTTTCTCTCTCATTTGTTTTTACATTTCTTTGGATCTCAGCATGATGTCTAGATTTTGAGGATCTTTTGGTCTACTTCACTTTGTCAGGCAGGTCCTATTTAAGTGAGTTCTTGATTGCAGGTGTGGCAGTAATCAGGCCTGGGTGTGGCTAGAGAAATTGAACTCAGGTGTGATAAACTACAGTTAAGTTATGTTTTAACAGGGGGGGGCAAACACTTTTTCACACAGGGCCATGTAGTTTTGGAATTTGTTTTCCCTTAATAATAAAAACCTTCATTTAAAAACTGCATGATGTGTTTACTTGTGTTATCTTTGACTAATATTTAAATGTGTTTGATTATCTGAAACATTAAAGTGTGACAAACGTGCAAAAAAATAAGAAAAACAGAAAGGGGGCCAACACTTTTTCACACCACTGTATATAGAATTAATATAGCACACAATTCCCCAAACTGCTGTATGGAATGTGATGTACCAGTGTTGCCCTGAGCAATTTTCTGTGTTGTCTACTTCAGGGATCATTACAACAGTAAATATGTCCACACTCTGCACCATTACACTCTTAGTATTTTACTCCATGCTAGCAACATCTGCCTTGAAATAGGAATGCTGGACTGATGCCATGCAATAATTCGCCTTCATCCATACTGTGTAGAGGAACATCTGAGCCTGAGGATTTCATTCCTGCAGCCATTGTCATAACAGAGGGGCAAAGCTAGTCATTAGCGTGTCAGTTGGGATTTAACTTGGGACCTTCTGCACTAGTGATTAGCCGAGCTCTATAGTGAGCACCTCCATCGAGAGCTCTGGTGTTGCGCTAAAGCCCTAAGCTCTCATCAGGGAAGCCAAATAAAAAAAAACAAGGTAATGTAAATAGCGTCAGTATGTAACGCTTTCCCACTGTGCCCAAGTGTTGATGTGATTATGCAGAAATGAAGTGCATGCTGTAAATAAATCTCTGTGTGCAAAGCAAAAAAGCTGCCATCTGTGGAATTGTTACGACAAAAGCAGCACTACACAGTGGAGACTAACAGGAGTAATTAAGAACGTGGGATCAAAGCGGCGTGGGTATGAATGCTGAATTTGATGGAGGGGAAAGAAGTGTATTGAAGGCAGGCTTGTGTCTGATGTCTGAATAAGACTATTAAAAGGTTTGTGCTCAGTCAAAGTGTATCAAATTCACAGCATGGAGTAGTCCCGTGTATTAAACTGATATTAAAAACTCATAGGACTGAACCACGGGATTTTATTCCTGCAGCCATTGTCCTAAGAGACTCCTCAAGCTGGTCATTAGAAAGTCATTTAGGTTTGAGCTTGTAAACTTACTGCGCTTTACCAGAGATCAATATAAAACTGTTGAATGGCACTAAACACACTGAGGATGTCACATGGCAGGAAAATGTGGTGCTTACATTGTTCATGATGCTGAAATTCCAAAAACACAAAAGTAATTAAAGACTTGAATTCATTTGTTTGACTTAATTTATTTGAAAAGCTACATTATATTAAAAAAAAATTCGGCTTCTCCAGGATTTACCAATTTTTTTGACTTTTCAGTTGAACAGAAATGAACTCTGCAAAACTCTGAAATATAGTTTTCAAAATGATCACAGTTTTTCTGCAGATTTGAGCCGAAACTCAACATGTGGTCATCACAACATACTTTTCGTGAATCTTGTGATTGCAATTTTACCAATTTGAGTAGATTTCTGCGAAAAAGCACAAAAATCTCTGCAATTTGCATTAGATATTTTGAAAAAGAGATGTAAGCAAACACAATCAAGCATTTTTGGCCTCAACAATCCATCCATCCATCCATCCATTTTCTATACCTGCTTATCCTACTACTGGGTCACAGGGAACCTGGAGACTACAGGCACAAGGCAGGGTACACCCTGCACAGGATACCAGTCTATCGCAGGGCCCACACACACACACACACACACACGCACTACGGACAATTTAGAGATGCCAATCAACCTACAATGCATGTCTTTGGACTGGGTGAGGAAACCGGAGTACCCAGAGGAAACCCCCAAGGCAGGGGGGCATGGTGGCTTGGTGATTAGCACGTTTGCTTCACACCTCCAGGATAGGGGTTTGATTCCTGCCTTCGCCATGTGTGTGGAGTTTGCATGTTCTCCCCCGGTCCAAAGACTTGCATTGTAGGTTGATTGGCATCTCTAAATTGTCTGTAGTGTGTGAGTGAATGAGAGAGTGTGTGTGTGTGTGTATCGATGGGTTGGCACTCTATCCAGGGTGTTTCCTGCCTTGATGCCTGAGATAGGCACAGGCTCCCCGTGACTCGAGAATAGATTGGATAACCGGTAGACAATGAATGAATCTCTATTTCTTTTGTCTTAAATACATCCTCACCACGTTTCCTTGTCTGACTGAATTCTCATTACTTTTCCCTAATGTTGTTTACAGTAATTGTTGTAATACAGCATTCCCAGATATTCGCTCTTCATTTTAAGTCTATAAATTATTACCCAGTCATTTATCACTGTGACAGGAAATCCTCTGACACCTGCTGACGACGCCGTATCCCACAGAGTTTCCCTGTTCTTCACTTCCGCTGCGACGGAGTTGACAGTCCTCGTATCATTTTGATTAATGTTGAATAAACCCATCCAATGAATATTAATAATTCTGGCAGAGATATACATAGAATGCTCACTTCAATGCTTCCCGGCTGTAACACGCTTCATTCAACTGATTCAGCTAATTAGCAAGACCCTGGAGTGTTGAATCAGGTGTGCTGGAGGAAGCAGGTGCAGGTTGGAGCACTGCGTCCTTTACGAATGAACAGTGTTGGAGTGATTAGAGTGAACTGTTAGGAAATAACTTCAGTATGCATGAATCAGGAAATCCGTCTACTGTAAGATGTATGGAAAAGTCATGAGTTGTTCATTGTGTAATGATCCTAATTGTGTGATTCAGTTCGATTCAATTTTTTGGGGATATTTTAATGGATATTGTCGCAAAGCAGCTTTACACTAATGTATAAATTCAGGATATAAATCATTTTAAATGAGAAGCCATAGGCGATGGTGGTGAGGAAAAACTCCCTGAGATGACTTGTGATGGCTTTTTAACAGGCAGACTAAAGAATTCTGCCGTCCGATCAAAAATCAATACTTTCAAAGCCAAGGGGATTAAGATGCCAAAAATCAGACTTTATAAAAAAAAGTCAAGATGTCTGAAGATCATCTGAATCTGTGCACTTATACAGTACACCATTCTCTTATCATGTTTATAATAGTGGAGAGAGGTCAGTCAGCCTGCTGTGTCTCTAAAACGTTTATTCTTAAATACTGATTCATTTCCATGGTGGTCAGGGAAGGGGTTAACTCTCAGTGAGTGCTCCAAGCCTGGATAAAATGGCAGGGTGTCATCAGGAAGGGCATCCGGCGTAAAACCTGTGCCAAAAATCTAATACGTGGATTGGACGATCTGATGTGGTGACCCAGAACAGGGAGCAGCTGAAGGATGACAGCAAACAACACTCTTAAATTCTTATTAGCAATTCAAGTTTATCTTAATCATACTATATCACATTTAAGTTTAAATGCTGATTTATTCATTCTTAATCTTTTACACTCTTTCAACAGCTCCTTCATGACTTGGTCCTTCTTAGGCCTTTGATGGATTAAACAGACATTTTTGCACTTATCTGATTAGAGCACTGATGAATTCCATAATAAAAAAGTGACAAATTTACGATCCACAAGGTCACTCGTAATCTGTTTTCTGATGGAGTTTTTTTTTTTATCTGTGTGATAATGTGTATATTGTATATGTGTATGTTTTGCCCATTCTATTAAAATATTATTATTATTATTCTTCATTCATTGTCTACCGCTTATCCGATCCGGGGTGGGGCCTTTTATCTCAGGCATCATTGGGCATCAAGGCAGGATACACCCTGGACAGAGTGCCAACCCATCGCAGGGCACACACACACCCCTCACGCAATACAGACAATTTAGAGATGCCACTCAACCTACAATGCATGTCTTTGGACCGGGGGAGGAAACCGGAGTACCCGGAGGAAACCCCCGAGGCACAGGGAGAACATGCAAACTCCACACACACATGGCAGAGGTGGGAATCGAACCCCCAACCCTGGAGGTGTGAGGCAAACATGCTAACCACTAAGTCACCGTGCCCTAGGTCACAACTATGTTTATAAAATGTTTATAAAATGTTTATTTTATGTTTATTATTATTATTATTATTATTATTATTATTATTATTATTATTATTATTATTATTATTATTATTATTATTTTTCATCACATCAGCATTTATAAGTTCAACCTTCAAAGTTGATGTTAGTGCATCATTCAAATTGCACAAATTACATGAATGTTCTTCACTCTTCCAGGGTTTTCTTGTAAACACTTGACTTTCTTTAAGCCATTAAAAAAAATCACGTATAAAAAATGCAGACTGAAGACCGAAATAGCTTTTTTCCCCTTTGGTGTCAAATGTAATGTGAATTACATAAAAGCAAGAGACACTTTCAAAATCAAAACTCTTATACGATGAAATATGAAAGAGAAGATTACCAGCATGGAAATAAGCCTCTAATACAAGTCTAGTAGATTGCTGTGTCAAGAATCCTCCTTGTATCGCATTAATCACTGCATATTTGTTGAATTGATTAGTGTGTCTTCTGTTCATTTTATTTTGTGTTTTTTTCCAAATAGGACTTGATCTAAGCACATTCTAATATATATATATATATATATATATATATATATATATATATATATATATATATATATATATATATTAGTATATTAGCTGGTAATCTTCTCTTTCATATTTCATATATATATATATTTATTTATTTATTTTTTACTTTGATCAGGCACCAACATGTAGTTTTTTTTTCTAAATTAATATTAATATTATTATTTATTTCTTTTTACATCAGGCACTTACAGTAAATCATATACACAAATTAAAGAAGGAACAGATACTAAATTAGTCTCATGACATCATATCGACCATATGTGATGTCAACAGTTTTATCAAGCTTTTAAGTTGGTTTGTACAATTTTTATTCCAATATTTTATTAGACCAATATATCAGTATTTTCGGCCTTTTAATGTGCTGTCCTGTAAAGGAAAAGTGCCAATGAATTTAAAGGATAAGCTGACCAAGCACTTGTTAATTGTGCTTCCAGCTTAATTTAATTTATAAATTTATCCATAAAAAATTGTCTAATAAGCAGTGTCTCTGCCGGTGCTGTCCGGTGCTCTGGTGTCCTCCTGCAAAGTCCTGTGAAGGGACAATTTTCTAAAGTATGATAACACATTCATATTTTGTAGTTTTGTGTGTGTTGTAGTTGTAGGTTCCTCACTTGAACTGATATAACGCAAAAAAAACACTGTATTTCTTCGGGTCAAACAGTCAGAATGTAACTTCTGCTTTCTTCAGACTTCACTTTGTATGTCACATCGAATCTCACCTCAATTATTAATTGCACTGAATGCGTCACAGTTCTGAATTTCAGACTAAATCCTTCCTGTGCTCGCTCAAATCAACTCTGAGTGGCTCAGGTGCTAATTTCTAGCCCATGTTGTTGATGGGTGTGCAGATTGTGTGCATTTTATGGCATTACTATTCGAAGTGCAGACAGCTTTCACCACTGATGCACTCCAGTGATGGGAAACAGGAAGAGTCAACCGTGCTAATGAGTCCTGCTGCTGCCTGTGGCTTGTAGGATGTCTGAAGCCTCACAGCAACAGATCTCGATTTAACTTTTCTTAACCCAGAACAATTCAGCTGAGCATGGATTTATTACAGAATGTTATAAAAAGTATTTGATAAACAGTGCTGCTGTTGCCATTTACTCTACTAATTATGCTGTCCAAGGACTCATTACTGCTTTGATTGTTTTATGTTTTATTTGTTCTTTCTGTATTCGCCAAAAGGGAACTGAGAAGAGCCATCGGCTTGTTTAAATCACTGCTGTAAATAGCTGCCACACACCAGACAGGCTGTTTAAACTGTTTGCAGGAGCATGATACCTTGACTGGAGAATTGCAGTAATTGGATATGTGCAGCTACACACCATCCTGCAATCACTGCAAACAGAATTGTCTCCTTTCTGTGTGCAGGTTTTTTTTGTTGTTGTTTTGACATAATCTCCAGACTGGTCATTTGGTCATGGTAGTCTATCCCAGTAATCTATTTACTCTGGTATTTGGTCTTCCTTGCAGAATCCAGCTCAGTTTCAGTGTGTTCTCGCTCCTCTCAATACATAAGGGATGTGTGGTAGTGTCTCAGTAAGGTTCAGTGCACTGGTAAGACGGATGTGACACACGTCTTGTATATGGTCAATGGTCTGATGCATGAAAAATGCATTTTAAGCAGGAAACATTCAATGTAGTATGGTTTATCAGTGCTGTGTTTCAATGTGTTGCATTATGATGCAGTGTAGTATGATTAGATTTGAGTTCTTGTAGTGCACTACTTTGCAGTGAGTGTGTATGTGTGAGTCTTTTATATGGCATATGAGTTCTTGTGTTTTGGGAAGTGTACTCAAGGCGGCCATGTTTGTAGGCCTTGATGTGTTCTGGAAAAGTCTGAGCATATGGAAGTTGACCTGACATCAAATTAATGTAAAATGTGTAAAAGAAGCTAAACCTTAGGTTAGACCTAACATTTATCCTATATATTTTTACTAGGGTTTCAAGATAAACTGCATAATTAGTGATTTAAATAATAAGCAAGTACTACACAGATCTAACACTAATGCGTGTTCAAATGGAAAGCTAGAATAATAAAATCCAGTATTCAAGTAACGGAAACATGTGATGAGTTGGCATGCCATCCAGGGTGTCCCCTGTCTTGGGTTTGAGTCCCCTGGGATTGACTTTAGGCTTCCTGTGACCATGTGTTGGACAGGTGGTACAGAAGATGAATGGATGTATGGATGGATGGATGGATGGACGGACGGACGGACGGACGGACGGACGGACGGACGGGCGGACGGGCGGGTGGGTGGTTGAGTGTATGGACAGACGGACGGACGGACAGGTGGGCGGGCGGACATACAGACAGACAGAGGGATGGATAGACAGACGGACAGATAGATGGATTGATGGATGGTGTGAATGAGCTTAAAGAATGGCTAGGAAGAAAGTGAACAAAGAATGAATTAGAAACTGGTGTATAAAGAGTGTTTAAAGCATCTGCATACAATGAAAGTCTTATAATAGCAATAATCAATACTATAAATTATTCCCATAATAAAAAATTAAAATAGCAATAATCAATACTATAAATTATTCCATAATAAAAAATATTAAAATAAATTGGAAAGTAATGCACATACAGTACAAGAACATTCAGAGTCTGATATCAGTACAGTACAGTAAGTGATAATGATAAAGTGCAGTGGTACGTACAGTGGGTGGTGTGTGTGGTGGTGTTTTTGGTTAGAGTTCAACAGTCCGATGGTCTGCGAGAAGCTATCCCGCAGCCTGCTGGTGCAAGATCTGATGCTGTGATACCGTCTGTCTGATAATAGCAGTGAGAACAGTCCATGGCTCAGGTGGCTGGAGACTCCGATGATCCTCCTTTCTTTAGTCACACACCGCCTAGTGGAGATGTCCTGAAGTTTATATGATAAATATACACACACATCTTTACAAAATGGCATAAAGACAGACTAGGAATACATTTCAGTAACAGTGCATGAAATCTGGGGCATCCTGTAGATGTGGTGGTGTGAAAGCATATGAATAGTGTAGTGCTGCTTAGTATAGTGCTGAGACTGTGAGTGCCTTTTAAAGAGTCTTTGAATGGCTAAGAAGTGGTGTAGGTGTAAGTAATAAGGCAAAGTGGAGTGTTATGTGGAGTTACTGAAGTCTGGCTTCTAAGAGCTGCTCCTGAGGAAATGCACTTGTGTGTAATGCACAGTTGTAAGGGCAGAGCAGATGGAGTGCTTGAATGGTGTATGCTGTGGAACTGATGGTCGTGAGGGCAGGTAGTGGAGTTACACCTGGGTAGTTGTGGTCTGTCCTTAACCTCAGAAGGTGGTCTGTCCTTAACCTCAGGAGGTGGTCTGTCCTCAATCTCAGCAGGTCGTTCGTCCTCAACCTCAGCAGGTCGTTTGTCCTCAACCTCAGGATGTGGTCTGTTCTCAACCTCAGGAGGTAGTCTGTCCTCAACCTCAGGAGGTAGTCTGTCCTCAACCTCAAGAGGTGGTTTGTCCTCAACTCCAGGAGGTGATTATGGCTGATTTTGGGTCCTTATGTGGGTCCTTTTGTGGTTTGATTGATTTCTGCAACACACAACAAGCATTGAGAAGTACCTTGAGGCTTGCAATAAACAGCTGCCATCTTCTATCAACTGTAAAAAACAAAACTTTTCACAATGCCTGGCAATGTTTTTTTGTACTTCTCTCCTACAAGACTATTACACTTATTGATATTTGGAGATAGAATTACAGTAAACGCCAATAATCCTCCACACATACAAATATCAAAATATCAAAAAATGACAGATACAGGTTACAACAGAATGGCACTGTGATGTTGTGTAAAAGTACAGGATGCACACCAGAGGTACATGAGCATGACGAATACTGAGATTGGGAATTCTTAAAGAGTCGTGGTGTGAACAACAATGGGTCTGAGGCCACATCAACGCTAAATAAAAAAAACTGGTCCCTGTTTAAGTAATGAGATCACACGCAAATGTTTCCCTTCTGATTCACTTTAACCGAACTGAGTTTGTTCATTAAAAGTGTACTATATGTGAAACCACCCTTTGAGGTCATCATGATGACCTCCACAATAAAAATAATACCATCCGAGTTCCTGGTGTGGTCTCTCCCCCTGCCTGGGGGAGGTGAGGCTCAGTGCTCCATGTGCACTATCAAGACTTTAAAGTGAATTGAGTGTCAGAAACAATATGTTCAGGAAGATATCCAGAATATCTTCAACTGATATTAAGAGATATGCCTTTCCAGGAAGTCGGTTCTGTAGCTGCCTGGGCATCTCTGTGCACCATGCAGATCACTGATCACCTTTCCAGATATTTACAAAATATGTAAATAAAATTCTACAACTGAACTGATAAAATCGTTTTGCTTTGAAGAGTTGATGCCTCCCTGTTGGAGGCCAAGCACTCTTTACTTTTACAGCATGAGGAGAGAAAAACAATAAACTACAGAAAGTTTGTACATTTACAGAATTTGGCAGATGCCCTTATCCAGAGCGATTTACATTTTATCTTTATTAAGGGCCCATCAGTAGCAGCTTGGTGGAGCTGGGATTCAATCTCACAACCTTCCAATCAGTAGTCCAACGCCATAACCACATCCACCATAAATATAGCAATAGTAATTTAGGAAAAACTGTTATTTGACCATCATTGTCAATCTTGCAATCTTCTATTAGCGATCCATCCATCTATTATTTTCTGCACCACTTATCAAACCTGGAGTCGATCCCAGGAGACTCGGGGCACAAGGCAGGGTACGCCCTGGACAGGGTGCCAGTCTATCACGGGGTGCAATCGCACACATACACTCACATACCCTTTCCCCCATTGAGAGATGCCAATCAGCCTACTATCTTTGGACTGGGGGAGGAAACCGGAGGACCCGTAGGAAACCACCAAGGCACAGGGAGAACATGCAAATGCCACACACACATGGAGGATGCAGGAATTCTATTAGCAACACACTTTGTTATGAGTAAAGAAAGTGCTGCTTACTGTGTGGAACTTTGTTGGAACTTTAGTGATAACTGCCTTAGTATTTTATAAACATAGTTGTGACCTAGGGCACGGTGGCTTAGTGGTTAGCACGTTTGTCTCACACCTCCAGGATTGTGGGTTCGATTCCCGCCTCTGCCGTTTGTGTGGAGTTTGCATGTTCTCCCCGTGCCTCGGGGGTTTCCTCCGGGTACTCCGGTTTCCTCCCCCAGTCCAAAGACATGCATGGTAGGTTGATTGGCATCTCTAAATTGTCCATAGTATGTGATTGCGTGAGTGAATGAGAGTGTGGGTGTGCCCTGCGATGGGTTGGCACTCCGTCCAGGGTGTATCCTGCCTTGATGCCCAATGATGCCTGAGATAGGCACAGGCTCCCCGTGACCCGAGAACAGATCGGATAAGCGGCAGACAATGAATGAATGAGTTGTGACCTAACCCTGCCCTCTACTCTAAACCTTTCCTATTTCTCAGCAATTCCAACCACAGGACTTGAAATAGGCTTAAATACAAATTCCCTTGGATTCAGCAAAGCGTTGCATCCCATTGTTCCATAGTTCTTCTTGTATGCCGGATTCTGTTTCTCTGTTCTACACGTTACCTGCCCCGTCTCCTGTTAGTTCACTGAAGCTCCTGTGCTTTTTTATTTTGACACATTTTGATTTATTTTTTCCATCCTGTTAATCAGCAGATGTTAGATCTTTGAAGATATGGTTTCATTTCCGTATGTTGTATTTACACGCTCCCTGTTTATCTGCCATATTTTCAAACACATTCAAATCCCCGTGCAGCATTTTTAATCTTCTCAGGATCTTTTGTCTGCCTTTGGAAATATATCACATTTGCATTAAAGTCTCACAAATTCACCACAATCTTTGCATTTCTTTGTCTCCCTGACTGAAGAGATTTCTTTCTTTTAATATTCATGTAATATAGTAGAAGAAATATCCATCACACCAGTTCACCATCTTATAGTTTTTGCCTCCGGCTTTTACATTTCTGTTATAGATCTGTCTGGATGCATTTTTATTATGCAGAGTGTTATTTTTGTCTGAGAAAGCTCTATTCAAATAGTGTATTTTTGCCAGTCATTTGTGAGAAATTCCTAAATAACCCTTATATTCAGAATATGAAGTATTACATTCAATGTATTAGAGCAAATATTTTTGTTTTTCCCCAATACCTCTAGACTATTATTGTTATTTTTTTCTGAGGTCATAATGAAAGTTATTATATTTGGTTCACATGTTAGTGCTGCCTTTCTGAACTCACTGCTTTCTCTGATTGAGTTTCACTTGCTAGGACACAGGTCTATGGTTGTATACACTATAGATATTAAACCCTAGGTGCCTCATTGACTCCGCTGACTAGAATAAAAATTTGAAAGTGGTTAACACCATCTTGCAGTACACCGGTGTTCTGTTACGCCGCCAGAATGGAAATAGTCTTATAGCACATTTTCAATCAGTAGAAACTAAGGAATTATTTTGTCACCAAAACTTTGTTATAAGATTACTTAAGACATTGTTGGGTTCCTGTATGTAGAGTATCATGATTCTGAGTTTAGATGCTGGTGAACAGAGTGATTGAAAAGTGGAGGAGTGCGAGCAATTCATACATCTCCAACACAACTGCCACAATAAAATTATAATATATATTATAATATATAATTCAAAGCTAGAAGAGCCTATTAAAAAATGTAATACTTATGAAAAACTGCAAATTCTTTAAGCCCTGAGTGTCTACTGTCATTTGAGCTAATAACCATTACTGTAGTGCTTCACATCACAAAAAATTCAATGCTGAAACGGGCGTAATTGGCCTCTAGTAAGATAAGTTAAGGGTTATAGCTTCTGGTGATGTTAGTTTCCAGTTTGTTTCCATTGATAAAAGTTCTAAAAGTACATTTGCCTGTTGTAGGTGGTCAGTAAGATTATTTTGTGGATTTGTGATTAAAGCATTGACTTATGTTGAAATTTAAGATGAAACACTTACAATAATCTATGTTGATCTTTAAGTAAATCAAATTAAATTAACCTTAGCTAACTTTATGTTCATCCTTTTAAACGTGGTTGTAAAAGGTATTTGTACTTCATACATGGATCTCTGATTTTAATTCATCTATTAATGTTGTTAATGTTATTGTAAGAATACAAATTGAAATCTATACACTGAGTAATGATTTTTGGAATATTATTATTATTATTATTATTATTATTATTATTATTATTATTATTATTATTATTATTATTATTATTGTTATTAGTTTTTAATAAATGGTGCAGTAGAATTAAATGTATTAATAACAGTAAAGACATTTAAGAAATATCTTTGATATTGTAATTGCTATTGTTGCCTCTGACTTTCTTATTAGGGATAAACAAATCTTTAAAAATAATTTTAGTTAAAGTAGCAGTGGCATTTAATTGGCTTAAAATGAAACTTTTATTTCAATGCACTATGTTAGAAATTGTGTGCACAAATCAGTTTATACTTACAATAAAACAAATTAGTTTGACAAAAAACTATAAATTATTTAAATAGAGGTTATGAAATCATAATGCATGTTGTGCAGTTCATTAAGGTAGGACTAATTGCCACGCTGGTAAGCTCATTTGCTTAAATAATTACATTTATTTATTTACAGCACCGATTAATATTGTCTGTGTTTACCAAATATCAAGTCTGCATCTGTATTTTAATAAATGTATTATAATATATATATATATATATATATATATATATATATATATATATATATATATATATATATATATATATATATATATATATAATATAGCAAGCATGCTCATTTTCATTCAGAAGTGTACAGCATGTGGTGTTTAGCTCACTTGTATGTATTTTGGGTTTAAAAAACAATACATATTTTGATGTTGGGAGCATTTCACCTGCTTGTATAGAGGAGAGTTAATACCTATAAGTATTTTTATTATTTCTTTTTTATTACTGTTTGCTACTATTTTTTTTAGCAAACTTCCATTCTCTTGGTTTGACTTTTATACACATATTTCTTTAGACATTCTTAACAGTTATAGTTAATAAATTGTGCTCCTTGTGAAACTGAAAGCATGTCACATTTTGTCAGTGTTTTTTTTGTTGGTCAGAAATTTTTACCATCCGATATCATGTCACACTCAATCAGTCTGGGGTGAAGAGCCTTCTGAAGTACGGAGCATTTGTGGTTTGACCCGTGGACCATCCTGTAACAGTTCAGCACCACAGAGAACCTTCTGCATTCACAATGTTACTGAGCTCAAACTACTGAGCCACTCCACATTTCACTGGTTTGACTGGTTGCTGTAGTAGAATAATATGAAATTACTGATCATGTTTTCCATTAAGCAAAGCACTGTCATGGAGTCCCATACAGGACTGCTCTAATTATTTATTGTCTTGAGAAAAGCCAGGTGGATTTTTCACAGAAAAAATTCAGATTTTTATTTTTATTTTTTTTTATTTACATTTTTCATATATATATTTTTCATTTATAACTTTCATAACTGCGCCATGTTTAAAATATACTTTTTTAAAGAAACAGCATCCATATCATTGAACACACTGGTCATAGGTCAAACTTTTTTTTTTCTTAGTGCTATCTATAAATTTATACATGACTTGTCATATATGCCAATGTTTTGTTTTTATTTTTTTTAATAATTCCACAAATAGCAATGTTTTGATGATCAGTGGGTATGTTATCACACACAAACACACGCACACAATCAGCGTTATTATTTTTTAGAAAATGGATTTTTTCTTCTATGCAAATAGGATCTTAGGGGTTTAAGTGGGATCTTTTGATCTGTTGCCTCATTTGCATTTTTTAATACATTTCTGCAAGAAATTTGTGATACAGAATTGATTAATGTCAGCAGGTTAAATTTTTATTCTAATATGAGTAAAGAAACATAACAAGCCTAATTTTGTGCTGTGTCTTGCCTTAAAGGTTTAATAAGTCAGATGTAGTATTGATTCTCTTCTCACATGAATGGGTTAAAAATCCCGAGCTATGAGCTCTGTGTTGAATCTGCTGTTCAGCTTCATCTCTTCTGCTCTTTTGACCTCTGACAAAAAGAGAAAAAGCACCACAGAGGCACCACATTCAATCTTTGACACTTAAGTGTCTCGTGGTCTTTTGTCCAATGCACTCAACATAAAACCTCAGGTTTCAGCCATAAATCTACCGAAAGCTTTAGTCTAGCATTTGCTGTATAAAGAAGCTAACAAGGATGGTCTATACCTGATATTAGGATAACAATTGACTAAGGAGCCTTTATCATATCTTTCCTTTTTGTAGTTCGTATTTCTCTCTCTCTCTCTCTCTCTCTCTCTCTCTCTCTCTCTCTCTCTCTCTCTCTCTCTCTCCTTCTTCCATTGTCTGATATCTAAACTAATTCTGCATTATTTTATTTTCACAGTTGAATGCCAGGTTGAAATCGTGTCTAGTAAATGGACACATGGTGTAAACTTGATTAGTTCTTGTCTTTTCCTGAAGCTCTTCAATTTTTTATTGGGCCCTGTTTCTTTAAACGTTGGCTCACAGGACACATGAAGGATGGAACCTTAGTGTTATACTCTGGAACCTGGAGCACCGTGGATGGAGTTCAGCCATGCAGGACCACAAATGCAATTAGTTTCCTTTCTGAAAACCTCAGATTAGCTGAGGTCCTTTCGCTTTTGTGTGTGTGTGTGTGTGTGTGTGTGTGTGTGTGTGTGTGTGTGTGTGTGTGTGTGTGTGTGTGTCCAAAGAGAAGCACACAGCGTGAAATAAAAAATAGGATTTCAATTGCCATTAATTTGCCAAAATGTTTTTTTTTTTAACAGCTTCTGGATGTTAGTCATGCCTGTGATAAACATGTGTGTTTGTCAGAATGATAAAAAATGAGTCAAACAAATGTTCAGACGTATAAAGGAGAAGAGAACAAAAGGCTGATCAGTAGTTTACTCCCTCAGGTCAGTGAAGTGCTTAGCCATAGGGAAAGCAGATGATTTCTAGTCAGAAGTGCCTAAGCACAGGCAGAATGAAAGCAATCCACTGAGAGCTCTGGGTGTCAGAATGGCGTTAATGATTTCCATCACCGAAATTAAAGATGGTGAGGTCACAGAACATTGCTGTTTACTTCCAACTTTACTCCAAGTTCCTCCTCGCTCTAGGTCCTCCTTCTTGGTCATTCAAACTGATCATTATTGGCATTCGTGTCTTCGTCGTTCTGACCTCTAATCGCATCATTTAGCTGTTTTTTTTTTCTTTTTTGCTGTTGTAAGGTCATCCTTGTTGATACGCTGTGTTTTCTATTTCCTCCTAACTATCCCAAGTCTTGTTTCTCTGTAATGACTGTGTCCCATAAAATATGCATGCAACGTAAAGGTTAAGATGTCTTCTTCATGTCTCCAGTGTGACAAACAAACACTGTGTAGAGGTTCGTCACAGATGAGGATGGATTCCCTTATGAGTCTGGATTCTCTCAAGGTTTCCTCCTAATATCATCTGAGGGAGTTTTTCCTCGCTTTTCTCATTAGAGATAATAATAAATTAAAATGTATTCTTTTTATATCAGAATCAGATTTATTGCCAAGTACTTTGGGTTTTACATGTACAAGGAATTTGCCTTGGTGTATTGGTGCACAACAATAGATAATATACACCTGAAAATATAAAAAAGATTTTTAAGCAAGATTATTGTAACTGTGAACCAGTGCAAACTATTAAATTACCAACGCTACAGTCATTGCAGCTGGAAACATTAACTGTACATATTTCTGTAAAGCTGCTTTGTGACAACGTCCATTGTTAAAAGTGCCATATAAATAATACTGAATTAAATTTAGTTTAGAAACATCTTGCTAACAACATGTTTAGTGTTATTGTTTGGTGTGCAGAGGGGCACAATGGCATGGGCACATTTACTTTACCCCTTTGGGGTTGGGTGTTTGGTTCCTGGCCACCGCATGCTGGCATGCTGTTTGCATGTTCTCCCCATGGTGTTTCATCAGGGTCAAAGACGTGCGCTTTAGACTGATTGACATCTCTAAAATGTCTTTAGTGTGTGCGTGTGTGTGTGTGTGATTGTGCCCTGTGATGAGTTGGCACCCCGTCCCCCGCCTTGCTACCGCGAGTCCCTGGCATAGACTCCAGATTCCTCACAATGACCGCTACAGAAAATAGATTGATGCTTACATTAAAACATATTATTATACAACCTTATCATTGTGGAGTGGTCAAAACCGAAAGTGTTGATCGTGACCATTCCACAACACAAAAACAAACGAACAAATTTTAGCTTTAATATGTGTATCCATTTGACATTTTAATGACATTTAATGTTTCTTCGTTTTTCCTTTTTTTTTTTTTGTTGCAGTCATAGAAATGAATGCAAAATCAAGTCAACTTTGCAGATATTCTGAGGAGATTTGCTGCAGATTTGGACCAAGGCATGTTGTGCGCCATCATAACAGCACACATTCAACTAAAACACTTCTAGTACAGCTCTCACAGAAAGTAATAATTACATGTCCTCAATGGTAGGAGTTTAAAAGAAGAATCATGTGTGTGCAATTTCACCAATTCAAGCAGAGTTGCATCACAAAGTTGAAAACAAATGCTGCATTTTTATTTTTTTTTTATTTTTTACATGCAACCATTACAGAAACTCCTGGAGGGACTGTCTAGCTGAATTATGTTTAACTACTTTATGTAATTCTACTTTAAACATTATATGTGTATCAGGTAAGAAAAGAAGTGAAAGAAGTGATTAATAATAAAGAGCTGTGGGTGAGGGATTAGTAAGTCTGAGAACTTGAACAAGGCTGACTGACAGGGTTCAGAGAAATGGGCGTGGCTGGAAGTTGGGGATTCTGGGAATTGGAGTTTAAGGGGCACATGGTGATTGTGACAGCTACATATTATACAGGCAGCAGCAGCACGTAAGATCATTTTTACATCGTCTCTGAAGTGTCTTAAGTGCTTAAGCAGCCAGCCGTAAAAAATGAAGAAGGGAGGGAAAATTCAATTGGCAAAACTCTAAGACATCGATTTACCAACGACAAGAAGCGAGTCAAAATGTGTCCTCTAATCATATTCAATGACTGTGATTTAACCTAAATGGTATTCCATCCAGGATGCATGTTTATACAGCACTTTTAGATTCCTCGGAGAGCGTCAGCATGCAAATTGCTGGCTGATGGAATTAAAGCACCTTTAGGAGGACAATATAAAGTAGACCTCCTGAAATGCCTTGACACTTTTATGCAGGCGAAGAAGAGTAGAGATCCTAATCTGTTGCCGCTGATAAGATGAGCGTAAACATGTTTTGGGAACACTTTGGCAACATCTATTTCACAGTGGCTGAATAACACTGATCCTCAGACCACACTGGAATAATGTACTGCCATTATAATAAAAATACATAAATGTTACTCAATAAGCTGCAGCCCCACTAGGTGTTTTTGACCAAGTGGAGCCGTAGTTGTACGTGTACAGATATACTGTGATTCAGAAGGGCATTAACGTGTGATAATTCATTCATTCCTAAAATTTTCTAAAGGCTTTAATGTATTTTAATGCATTTGAATCACCGCATTAGATTCCTGCAGCTATTAGGATGAAGAGAAATGCGGTTGTGTTTCTTTCAGACACTAGAGTCTCATTTCGATTGCAATACCTCTTTCTGCTCGAGAGATTTCAATTCAAAGACCACTGGATTTTCTGTTCACACAAGAGTGTCATGAATCGATTTTTGAAATTGTTTCATTTGAATCATTTATATGATTCGTTTATTCAGTATGTTCATTATTTACTTGCTCTATTTCAGCGAGCTTCAAATGAATTGGATCATTTAGAGCCCAAATATGTTTAATATACACAGCAGTTAATGCAGTGATGCACCTATAAAGGAGGAATGAAGAGAGACGTGGTGTTCACTCTGTACGACTTACAGTTCATGAGATACAGTTCTCTCTCTCGCTCCCTCCCTCTCCCTCTCCCTCTCCCTCTCTCTCTCTCGCTCCCTCCCTCTCCCTCTCCCTCTCTCTATGTCTCTCTCACTCTAACTCTCTGTCCCTCTCTTTCTCTCTCTCTCTCTCTCTCTCTCTCTCTCTCTCTCTCTGTGTCTCCCTCACTCTAACTCTCTGTCCCTCTCTCTCTCTGTCTCTCTCTCTAACTCTCTGTCTGTCTCTCTCTCTCTCTGTCTCTCTCTCCGTCTGTCTGTCTCTCTCTGTATCTATTTCTCTCTCTCTCTATCTCTCTAAGACTGTGAAGGAGTAAGCATGCAATACGATGATCCACCATGCCAGTACTTCTGCAACACTTCTTCTTTAATTGATATGGCATCAATTTTTTATTTCCTCTCTCCCCAAGAAGCTTAAATCAGACATAAATTAGGGAAGAGTATGTGCTTTAACATCAATACCAGGCTAGATTATTAAACACAAACCTTTTTAATCAGGAAAGGGTCAGTCTAAAGCTCAGGGTTCTTAACTCCAGTCCTTGGGGCTGTCTGCCCTGCCCAGTTTAAAGTTTCATGTAAAGTTTAACTTCCTTCCTACACAATAAGCCAGCTCATTAAGGGCTTAATAATGAGCTGATCGCATGAGGGAGCAATACATGTAAACTGTACAGGGAATGTTTTTCAGGGTATGTGTGAATTTTTTTCCCGAATATCCAAGAGTAAAAGAAAATGATGTGTCTCTAGAGATTCTGATCGTCGATTTGAATATTGATATTCACAATGTATGATTTAAAAATAAACAAATGTCAAAATATTTGGTGGCTAAGGTCTATAGCAAGCTTAACACTAGAGCTAGAACAAACATGCTGGTGCTTTAGGACAGTTTCAACCTTTTAGGACTTGAATAACGCGCATGGAGATGTTCAGAAACAGCAGACACACTTGGTAGGATCTCAGTATAGACCTGGTCTATAGGCACTGGTGATAATGTCTATCACCTTGTGGGCTGTTCTCTATTTAGATAAAGAAACCCCTGGTGTCTTTCCTCAGTAACAGATAAGGTGTTGTTTTTGTGTGTGCAGCAAGAAGAAAGGGAAAGATGGTTGCAGGACAGCAGGTTTTATGCTACACCATGAGTCACTTTCTGGCATGCATGCACACATCAGCAAGAAGATATCCAGGTTTTTTCCATGGCTTCCTTGGCAGAAAGAAGGGGTGCAATAGAACTATTAGGTACATTGAACAGGAAGTCCTTAATTCATTCATTCATTCATTGTCTACCGCTTATCTGATCTATTCTCGGGTCACGGGGAGCCTGTGCCTATCTCAGGCATCATTGGGCATCAAGGCAGGATACACCCTGGACGGAGTGCCAACCCATCGCAGGACACACACACACACTCTCATTCACTCACGCAATCACACACTACGGACAATTTAGAGATGCCAATCAACGTACAATGCATGTCTTTGGACTGGGGGAGGAAACCGGAGTACCCGGAGGAAACCCCCGAGGCACGCAAACTCCACACACATGGTGGAGGCGGGAATCGAACCCCCAACCCTGGAGGTGTGAGGCAAACGTGCTAGCCACCAAGCCCCCCCTTAACAGGAAGTCTTCTTGCTTAAAAGAAAATTCTAGACATGCCTTCGGTTATTTTTTCATTTTGTTGTTTTTCCAGCATTTGACTCCCCAGGAATATATATACAACAATCAGCCATAACATTAAAACCACCTGGCTAATATTGTGTAGGTCCACCTTGTGTCGATAAAACAGCTCTGTCTCGTTGAGGCAAAACCTCTGAAGGTGTGCTGTGGTATGCAGTGATGCTCATATGCCCAATGTAGGTGCTTTTGGTGGTGGACAGGGGTCAGCATGGTCACTCTGAACAGTATACACAGCCCATATGCAACAAGCTGTAATGCACTGTGTTCGGATGCCTTTCTATCATAGCCGACATGAACTTTTTCAGCAATTTGTAGTATAGTAGCAGTGTGGGATCAGACCAGACGGACTAGCCTTTACTCCCCACACATATCAATAAGCCTTGACAGGTGCCATTCATAAAGAGACAGCCTGTAAAGATTATTTTTACTTATGTACTAACAAACAATGACTGTGGTAAAAATGTCCTGCATCAAGTCTGTTTCTAATAATTATAATGATGATGATGATGATGATGATGATGATGTTAGTGATCAGACTCAATAGTCTAGTGCCTTGATACCAGTGATAGAAGATATATAAGAGTTGATGAAGATAGAGAACATTTTCTGAAATCACTACAAACCAGACTTTTATAAAAAACAAACCAGTTTTTTTTATATGATTTATGGTTCAGTATGAAATCACATATTCCTATCTGGTGCATGTGATAATAGAGTATGAGTGATTAAAAAGATTCTGTGACATGATGTGACAAAAATATTCTGGGCATGTTTCAGTCATCCCGCTCAGCTCTAGAGGTTTATATTCTACTGCAGAACCGTCTTATCTTAATCTATAAACAGGTATACCTAGTCAGCGTAGGACAGTTAAATAATCACCATAATGAGAATTGAGAACTTGAGTAATGCAATGAACAGAAGTAATAAACAATTTTGAATGGAAACATAATTCTAAAGTAAATAGGAAGTGTTTTTTGGCTTGTTTATTAAGGCCTCTTAGCATTAAGGAAAAGTTAGTTTGCTGAAATGACACTCAAAAGTCCAATATTCTCTGAAAGAGAATCTCTATATGCAGCATAGATGCTTTTTCTTTCTGCTATTCCACAGATGCCAGTGGATATTCCTCATATACAGCATCTGCCCTCTGTGGGCAACTGAAAAGATTATTTAAGCTACTCTCACGGATATTGGCCAAGCCTTGAAGTCAGCAATCTGGACATGAATGTAAACTCTGGATATATGTGCCTTGAATATTCTCCACTATCCATTCCATTTGGAGGAGTATCAAAGACTTTGAGCCTTGCCTTTATTGAAATGTTCACATCACAGCAGCAGTGATTGATCAGCTAAAGTCAGCTGGGAGTTTCAAATAGCTGTGAAAATCCACTGAGAGAGACCACAAATAACCATCTCTTCTACAGTCAGTTCAGCCTGGCCTGCTGTAAGCCACCAAATGAACTTGTCACACCTTATTGAATAAACACAGCATTCTGAATCAAACTGTTAGCGGTAAAAGGACACGTAATAGCTCGAAACGAATAAAGTTAGTAGGAAGTAAGTACAACAAATAAGTGAAGGAGTAAGAAAGGATATAGGGAGAAAACTATTCCAGTCGTGACTTCAGAATTTAAGACAGATTTAATTTATGTCTTACACACTGATAATAATGAGGATGAGCTCAAAACATTAAATAGATTAAAAAATATATTACTTTACAGAGAGAAGTTAGAGAAGTACATGGATATGAACATCTCTGCCACCGAACACAGCAAAACATTGGCAGTAACATTTCTGGCATGTGCTCATATTCCTATATAAATCATGGAAGGTCAGAATTGTTTCATATTCCTAAAATAAATCATAGAGACATTATCATTATTTCATCTGACACTTTATTGTCTCAGGTCCATTTTTACGTATAGTATTTAAGCACAGTGATTAATGCTCCTGTCAAAAACTCTTCTTCCCACACCATCACTATCTGCTTCTACAACAAACTTCATTTCCTAGAATCTGCAAGTTTATTTCGATTGGTTCTCTGACCTCTGTTTGTTTAATTACTTCTCATTTAATTAATTCCTGCTCTCTGCCTATCTCAGTTGGCTTGCTGATTGCCTGACCTTTTTGCATCTCTGAATATATATTTTAGGATTTGCCCTGTTAGTTTGGCTGCTGACCATGTTTTAATAAAAAATCCAAATCTGTGTGAGATTCATGACATAAAGGTTTCTTTAGATAGTAAAGGGATTTTAGTTTATAAAGAGGTTCTCTCTCTCCCTCTCTGAGAGGAAAACACTGTATATGGGGTTGGTTATATATATATATATATATATATATATGTCCTTTAAGGTGGATGAAGCATTTTTTATGGTTGCCATAAAATTAAAAATCTTTCTAAAGGTAAGATGAATTGTATCAATAATGTGATGCTGTGCATAAACGTAATGGAATTCATGTCATGTGTTGTATGATACGCCGTCTGTGATTCAGACAGAAAAAAAAGCGGGAAAAAAGTAATAAAGCAAAGCTGTATTTTATTCAAAAACTATATTAAAAAGTTACTTGAATAAATGAAAAGTGATAAAGGGAAAAGGTCAGGAGCGATGTTCTTAAGAGTCATATACTGCTCTCGAGTATGGCTGACATTGTCCACAGATGTGGAATGGAATGAGATTAATAATATAATATGAAATACCTGTGTAATCATTTCAGTTTTTCTTATTACAGTATTTCTGCACTTCTACTCATTTTTTTCTCTGCTTCACAGAATCGATTTCATCTACAGATGATGACACGAGTCTCTGCATCAGATTTGGCGGAGCTTCTGTTGACGGTGATGCAGCAGAGTGGCTGGTACGAGGGCATGGCCGTACTCTGCCAGGGCTGGGAAGAAGCTGGCCTTCTCGACCTCCTGAAGCTACATGGTAACACAGCCAAGGGCAACTCTCGGTGGAACCTCCGCGCTGCCCTTAACCTCTCGGGTAGTTTATTAGACCAAAAAGGCATATCAGACTTCCTGGAGCAGTACTTCAGCCTGGACCAGCATCCTCCAGCCTCGGTGCTGCTTCTTGGCTCTGATCCACAATGCGCCTCTGCTGTACTGCGCAGTGCTCATGACCTGGGTCTTACTTTACCTGCTATACACTGGATTATGGGATATCCATTAAGCCCTGATGCCTTGCATTCCATTGGCTTACCCCTGGGGCTGCTGGCCTATGGTGAGGTCGACCGCAAACCTCTGGACTTCTACATTCAGGACACTTTAGAGCTGGTCAGTCGAGCAGTTGCTGCTGCCACACTCGTGCGGCCAGATCTTGCACTCATCCAAAACATGGTGAATTGTTTTGATAAACCCAATAAACATGAACTGCCTTCATCTGGACAGTACATTGCCAGGTAAATAAAACCTTTTTTTGTATTTTTTATTTTTTGACCAAAGGATGCAATTAAGATTTAAGTTTTTTTTAGTTATTAAAATTTTTGTTTATTTATTAAAATGTTTGTTTATTTATTAAAATTTAGAGTAATAGTAATAGAAAGATTCATAGGCATAAGTCCATAACAAACACTTCAACGGCAGGGAACTTTCCACTACTCATCACGAGGCCAGATACCCAGTTTTCCACGGACTAACACTAATCATTCGGTCCCACCAGGTACTCTATCTTATAAGACAATGCATCCAACAAATTCCTGAATTTACCAACCTTTCTACCTTTCATAAACATCCTGACCAGTTATTTATCTTTGCAAAACTAAAGCCATACCATGTGCCATACTACATTCTACATACACTGCACAACATATTTATATATCACATATCCGATTGCCTGATTTTTGTATCTGAAAACAGAAACATTTTACAGTAAAAAGAAATGATAAAAGAATAATATTTGGTTAGTAGTTCACTACTTTAACCTACACCATACAAACCTCCACAGGATCAAGTGCTGATTTTAAAACCCAATCAATCCTTGCCAGGTCTTACACCAGCCTTGCATGGTGCATCAGCCACTTGTATTATCAGAGACTCTGCCTCTTTCATTATTTAGAGAAGAGTGCAGCTTATCTGTAAAAAGTGTCCAGTGGTCTACACTTTTTTTTTTTACAGCTCTTTTAGTCCTTCATCTAGGCAGTGATATTGCCCTACTGAACAGACTGCTTGCAAGTGAAGTATGGCTTTGGAGAAAAGCTTAGGCCCTGATTATGTGAAGATTGTTATATAGGGGTTTCTTTTTTTAGATATTGAAGTCATTCTAGCATAGTAGTAGCAGAAAGACAAGTCATAAGACTTAAAACCCTGACAGGAAAATGACAGGAAATGTTCTACTATTCAACCCTTTAGGAATGACAATTACTGTACAGTTTAATATCAACAGAGGGCAGGTATTAGATTTGTGGAAGCTTGTGGAAACTAAGTCTCGATAATGAAAGAAAATTATGCTGTGAAAGAAATGATAAAATAATCAGAAAGTTTGTTTCTTATTAGATGTTCATTGTATAGCATTAAAACAGCATTAAAACAAAGCCCTTGAATTTTTTTTTTCATTAACAGTTACTTTATGAACTCAATTCAACATTCCTTTATTTAAGGTTAAAATTATGTTTTGAACAGTTTTTCAGTGTCCTATTTTAGTTTATTTTGCACTACCTGGAGTTTCTTTGATATCCAACCAGAAGATGTTATTTACATGAAATTTGCTCCACCGATTTTTCCAACACAAGACATCAATGTATCGCCTTCCCTGTGCTCACGTACTTTGCCTGCATTTTATCCATCCAAGTAAATTTAACTAAGTAAATCAGACCTGTAAAGATGTAATGGATTAATCTAAAGCAGTAGGCTTGATTCATTACTCATTGAGTCCAAGAGAACAATTTTTGAGCTATTACATTTCTGGGAAAATCTTAAATCTCATACTGCTTGGTGAGCTTGGTGGGTTTCCACTGAGTAGCCTGTTCTTTAAGAAAAGCAGGAAAACCGTCGTCATTTATGTTTGAGGGTGAGTTGGATCTGCAACACCAAATTCCCAGTCTAGCAAATTTTTCAGGTTTTGAAAATAAATGGCCTGGTGAAATCCAAGCTATATGCAGTAGTTAATTTCAACCACTTTTCAATGCTCTTTCTTAATGCATCAGGGTTATACAGCCATTGACTTTCGGTGGCTGCAGAGAAACTGCTAGTCTGGCAGCTGGAATGCAAACATGTTTTGGAGCTTTAAGCTGTATTCATGAGTTTCACTCAGATACCTTCCCACGAGGCAGGGATCACTCTTATCAAACGAGCCCACTGCTCCGTGTGGATTAGCGAGGTTTCACTCTTTTTCTCAAACCCTCCCTACAAACACAAAAAGGATTGCTCTGCGCTGTGGCCATGCAGAGAATTCTGCCGCTCAGCACAACAGGATAAAATCTGTCAAATAGACCCAAACAGAATGTCAAACAATCGAGCAGGACAAAGCTTCAGTGCAGGGGAAACAGATCAATAGTCCTCAGTAGTGCCAGTTACATTGCCGTAAACGGAGATCATTTTCTGATTCGATCGCTCTCCTGAACAGAATGGTGTTACAGTAAAGACAGCTTAACTGAATGATAATAACATTATTCTCACCCATACATGCCATTTAAATGTTGTGGTTTGATGTGTCATTTCCTTTCATCGGTATTGAAGTGCGCACTATAACTCATTTGTACATGATGTACTCCTGAGGTTGTGACAGTTCACTGGGGATTTAGCATTCAATTCATTGGTCCTCTCAGTGCACTCTTTGGCCTGGCAGAGAAATGGATGTGAGCTGGTTTTAACTAATTAAAACCTGCCATCCTAAAAAGGAGGAACCATAGTCTGTAAATGCAATATCACTCAGCACCATGATGAGTGGGGCGGGGGAGGGAGGAGGAACGCGGGCGGGACGGGGGTATGTCGGCATGTGGGCCAACTTGTGTCTCTCACAGGCAAAATTAATGACAAAAGGTTTCAGGCCAAATTGCGTTTTCCGATTTTTTTTTTCTACTTTTAACTTTTTTTATGAAGCAGCTCACCATTGGACACTTGCCATGTTTTTTATTGATCGCTGAAGATGTTCATTTCCAGGCCCATGTAAGAGGCTAGCCTGGCCTATAGAAGCATTGCCTTGTCTAAAGTGATCTGAGCTCCTCCCTGTATCCTCAGCTCAGCCAGACAAGCAGCCCTAATTTATTGAAGGAGATGGAGTTTCACAACCAAATATACTCCCTGTGAAAGCAACTCCTATAGTTTACAGTGCGAGGGCAGCCAGATTGTGTCAGTCATCCAGATAGGCAATCCCTTTCCCCAGGCCTTCCCTTGACTGCATCTGCAGTATTTATTGTCTGCTGGCCTGCTGATGGCAATAAGACAGACTTAACTATGGGTCACTCCTGTCACCAATGAGGGTTATCCACCTTCCTGGAAGTGTAGAGGTATGCTAAACACATCTGACCTTAATCTTTTTGTCTTTACTGGTTATATAAGCTATGTTTTGGTCTGCATTTTTATCTGATCTTAATTCTTTTGCCCTCAGGTTTCTCTCGAACACATCCTTCACAGGGCTGACTGGTGCAGTTAGCGTGCAGCGGAACGTGTCACGTGTGCTCACATCTCAGCGCTTGCACATCTGGAGGCTTCGGCGTGATGCTGTGGGCCAGCCCACCTGGGTGACAGTGGGCAGCTGGGAAGGCACACAGCTAGATGTTGAGGAACAAGGTCTGTGGCAGAGCTCAACCCCACGACAACGCGCAGAGGCACAAAAAGGTCGCGAGGGCAGACGATGGAGGCCCGGCTTCCCTGTTTCAGGGAGTCGTTTGCGCGTAGTCACCCTAGTCGAGCACCCGTTCGTGTTCACGAGGGAGGTGGATGAGGATGGCAACTGCCCAGCCGGACAGTACTGCCTGGATGCAGGTACCAACAGTTCAGATATGTTGGATCGTTTTTTTGATACTCGAGCACAAGGGAATAACACATTTGTTCCAGTGGATTACAGCAAGTGCTGCTATGGTTACTGCATTGACCTGCTAGAAAAGCTGGCCGAGGACTTGAACTTTGAATTTGACCTTTACATTGTGGGAGACGGGAAATACGGGGCGTGGAAAGGCGGCCGATGGACGGGGCTGGTCGGAGACCTACTTTCTGGCGTGGCTGATATGGCCGTCACCAGCTTCAGCATCAACTCAGCACGCAGCAAAGTAATGGACTTCACCAGCCCTTTCTTCTCCACCAGCTTAGGCATCCTAGTGCGCAGCAAGGACACGGCAGCACCCATTGGAGCTTTCATGTGGCCGCTGCACTGGTCCATGTGGGTGGGCATCTTTGTAGCACTGCACATGACAGCACTCTTTCTCACCCTCTATGAGTGGAAAAGCCCATTTGGCATGACTCCACATGGGCGTAACCGTATGAAGGTGTTCTCCTACTCCTCTGCCCTTAACCTGTGCTACGCCATTCTGTTTGGCCGCACGGTATCGAGTAAGACGCCCAAGTGCTGGACAGGAAGATTCCTCATGAACCTGTGGGCCATCTTTTGCTTGTTAGTTTTGTCCAGTTACACAGCCAACCTTGCTGCAGTCATGGTTGGGGAAAAGACCTTTGAAGAGCTTTCGGGCATTCATGATGCCAAAGTGAGAGTTTTATTTCACACAATAATTCCTAAAAGCTTTAGTTAGGTTCAATGATTTGCTCCACAGGTCACATAACAATAACACGATGCACAGTAAAGCTTAATACTTCTTAGGCTTGTTCATACTACCTATTCTTACCTTCCATCTAAAAGTCTAGGGACAATTTGGCTTGACAATTTGGCAAAGTGATTTTCAGTGACTCCAAACACACCTCAAACCTGTGCAAGAGGTAGGAGGTGATGACCAGTCACTCCACTTCACCCAGTCATGCAAGAAACCTGGCAAAGCATCTCTGATGAATGCTGATTAATTTGTATAAAGTGTCAAAAGAATCATTTTTATTAAAATATGATTTAAACACAAATTGTGCTGCCCAAAACGAACCTGGTTAAACTTCACTATACCAGTTAATCACCAAAGGAGTTTAAAAAAATGACATGTCCCCAGACTTTGTTCGCTCTTGAAGGTGAAGCTGAGAAACTGAAAACAACTACACAAGTAGCTAACACATGTTTTAAATGTCGTCCAGACTCTTTCTGGTCTGCTGGAGTAGAGATTTTTCCTATAAGTTACTGTTTGATGAGTAGCATGAAAGTAATCTTAAGTAATTGATGATGTAGAGTTTAACAGTGCCGATAGTTTAAATAAGATCGCACTGGTTGAGCAAACAGTAGAGCCAAAAATCTAATGTGTTTAAATGTTTTATTGCATCCTGTATATTCTCATGTAGGGACATCAAGATTATTTATGATGTTTCAGATGATAGCTGTATCATAAGGTGCTCTAATCCAACTCTTACTTCCTGTATACCTGAAATACTTACACATTTATAATAGAGGTACTAAAAATGTTATTTTACAAATAATCTGGAGTTTTCTGGCATCCACTTTAGTTCCATTTTTCAGACGCTTTCATTGTTATACTAAATGCTTATCATTCAGGCTGTGTGCTGTTGTTTGGCGAGTTTTGTTTGCTGCTGAGATGTAATCAACTAATCAGCTGTGATTGAGGTTGTCGGTCTTGACTATATTGCTGTTGGTAATCCATGTTTCTCCAGCTCCATCACCCATCCCAAGGGTTCCGCTTTGGCACCGTACGTGAAAGCAGTGCTGAGGACTATATGAAGAAAAGCTTCCCTGAAATGCATGAATACATGAGGAGATTCAATGAGCCAACCACCCCAGATGGTGTTGCTACTCTCAAGTAAGAGAGCATGGCATTCATTAAAACCAACCGAATAATCAGACTGAGAACAATTTCAAATAACTGTTAAGCTTCATTCTTGGGTACTGTTTGATTTGAGTCCACCGATTTGATTGGACAAGTGGTGTTCCAAGAGTGATGATATTTAATATAAAATGGTGTGCTTTGGATCACACAACAACAAAGGAAAATTAACAAAAGCCAAATGAAATGCTACACAATATGCACTTATACTATGCACTATGCAGACTAGCATCCAGTGTATGAATTTTAGAAAGGTCAAATCATCTCAGATAAAACATTTTTTTTACTAAACAGAAGCATAAGCCATTAAACAGTCAATGGAAAATTATATCAAACACAATATCAAGTAACGTGATGCCACTAGCTTTAGCAGAATTTTTTAAATGTTGAAAAATAAATCACACAATGTGGCCTAATTTAAAAGACATTTCTAAGACTTTTGTGTCCACCAGTGACGGCCACCATCTTAAAAAATGCACCTGGTAACCCCGCCCCTCTTCCATTATGTAAGCAAAGGTGCAATGAGTTCATAAAGTGTCCAACATTCCATACTTTTTTTTGCGAATTGGGACTCACTTTGTGTTCACTCTGAGTAGTTTAGCAACAAGAAGTGCACTTCGAGTACCAGATGATGCACTTATTCACCTAAAAAAGTGAAGTGTGGAATGTTTGCAGTTTTGCTTACCTAGTGGGAAAGGGGTGGGGCTGACTGGCGCGCTACACTCTGGTAGACAAAATGTCTTACAAATGTCTTTTAAGTTAGCTCATGTTGTGTGATTTGTTTTAACATGTTAAAATTCTGCTAAAGCTTCTGTAGCAGCAACACATTACGTGAGTTTGATGTCTTTTTCCGTTGACTGGGAAACAGCTTATATTACCATTTAGTGTTCATACACACTAGACACCAGTGTGCATAGTGCACGTGTGTAGTGGATCATTTGGGACTCTACTCATGCTGTTTATCCTACAAAATGGTGTAGAATAGTGTATAAGTATGCTATTTGGGACACACTTCACGTATTTGACCGTGTTGTGTCTTAAATGTCATTTACATTGATGTTAATTATGCTGCTGAAAGGAAATCCGGCTGATTCTGGAATCTGATTGGTCAGATGGTGTTGATTAATACATTATTGTTTTCTATACCAACAACTTGTCCTTGTTATTATAGTGACGTAATGACAATTTCTTCATATACGCTCCATGTTAATGTTAATGTCAGTCGATTAACTTTACATTCTTTTAAAGATGTATAACATGAGTAAGCATTGGTGAGTAAATCATTGTGGGTTCAGACACTTTTAGGAGGTAATGGCATTGTGCTTGATTAGCTTCCGATGACAGCACACCCCTGTCTTTTTTAATATTTACTTATTAACTGGTGTTCTTATCAGATTAGGGAGGAAAGTGGTATTTTAATATTGATAGTAGAAGGCAAGGAAATAAACAAGGTCCAGATTTTCTCCTGGTCTGTCTTGATGTTTATTATTCTATGCAGGGAGAAGGTCTGGGACTCCCTGTCTGCTCACACCTGTGTTCTTTGTTGTTGCTGAGCTGAAGTTTCTGACACTGATTCAGGATGTGTGTGTGTGTGTGTGTGTGTGTGTGTGTGTGTGTGTGTGTGTGTGTGTGTGTGTGTGTGTGTGTGTGTGTGTGTCCATGACTGATTTTTTGCATCTATTTGATAGTCCAGGTCTATATGAATAATATATAGCACAGTCTTTTATTCCTACCATTGTTTTGATTCTTCTGCTGGTATAACCTCCGTTACAGCTGAGCTCAACTTGGCCTTGTAACAAAGCAGATAACCATAATCAAATACAAATTACAGAGATGAAAGCACATCATAACTGCATGCATTTATGAGCAGCCATGTGTCTCAATTTTTTGTAATCTCTTCTTAATGGATTTATTCTCTCCAGTCGCTAGTGGATTGTGACAATAGTTTAAAAATATCTGTACTTGTAGTGGAGCAAGAATTTCAAAGAACCCAATAAAATATAAAAATGGTCAGATTGTTTCAAGATGTAATAGCTGGATACCAAATCATTATTATATGTGTAATGTCTTCATGTATAGTGGTTTGAACAACCTTGAAACCCAATACAGTCATACTGGGAGCTGGAAATCTATATTAAAAGCTATATTTTGCCTTTAAAGGAAATCGTGATTTAGTGTGTTCGCCTACGCCATGTCCTTTCCACACAAACCCAGATAGTGCATGCTATCTTGTTGTTTATTTAGGATAAAACGAATATTTTTCCCTTTCTCCACATTTCAATAACTTGTCTGAACTTTAGAATAGAAATTGTAGGTTGTGTAAAAAAGCTTCTGCCACTGGCTAAAATCTTTAGCATGATAGCTCCTTAATCAACAATTGTGCTGCTGTCCTTAGGAATTTGATCCCTCTATTGTGCATTGGTGTGTATTAATTTTCCATCTCGCTGAGGGTGACACTAGATTTATGGTGGTGCTTGCTTAGGAACAGTTCGACTGGACAAATGATGATGGTTCCATTTGCAACTGACAGGGAGGCAGTCTGACTGATGAAAACCTTGCTGTGCATATTTAATCAAACAAAGAATAGCCATGTAGGAAAGTGTGTGTGTGTGTATGCAGTTCTATAATCACTCTCTCTTTGTGTTGTGAAGGACAGATCCCCCTAAGCTTGATGCTTTCATCATGGACAAAGCTCTCCTGGACTACGAGGTATCCATCGACGCCGACTGTAAACTCTTGACTGTCGGCAAACCCTTCGCTATCGAAGGTTAGAAACACATTTTCCATTAGAACTTCCTTCACAACATCTTCTTAATACAGGTCACCCTATGTGCACATCCATATTCAAAACCAATCAATATTCTGTGGAGTGCCGAGAGAAACACTAGGTTTTAAGAGGATAACTAACAGCCGGTGTTGTGTTCAAGCAGGAAGTAAATGTGAAATCACTGTTCTGGAAACAGCTGGGATGGAAAATACCAGTTACAGATGGATCATGGTTTGTTGGAGCTGTAACTAGAATGGATAGTCGTTGTTAGTTTAGACATTTTGGAATTATAGAGAAAGATTGGTTTACCCAACCTGGTAGGCAGCGGATGACACTGATGCCTTAGCACCAACTGTCTGGAGGTCTGCATGTTCTCATAGTGACCACAAAGGTTGCATCCAGGTTCTCCGGTTCTCTCACATCTCATATTTACAGTCACATTTATGACATTTGCCAGACATCCTGATATTTATCCTTACAAAAAACGTTTTGAAGTCTCATAAATCCTGATACTGATCACTAGGGTCACGGTCTAAGAATATCATAAGTCTAAAACTCTACTGAGGTAATATAGCAAGAAAAGCACACAGACAACACAAGCAACACAAGAGCTAATTAAGTACTTCAGGAAGAGCTTCAGGAAGTGCTTCAGGAAGAGCTTCAGGAAGAGCTTCAGGAAGAGCTTCAGGAAGAGCTTCAGGAAGAGCTTCAGGGGGGGGGCACAGTGGCTTAGTGGTTAGCACGTTTGCTTCACACCTCCAGGGTTGGGGGTTTGATTCCCGCTGCCGCCGTGTGTGTGTGAAGTTTGCATGTTCTCCCTGTTCCTCGGGGGTTTCCTCCGGGTACTCCGGTTTCCTCCCCTGGTCCAAAGACATGCATTGTAGTTTGATTGGCATCTCTAAATTGTCCTGTGTGTGTGTGTGTGTGTGTGTGCCCTGTGATGGGTTGGCACTCCGTCCAGGGTGTATCCTGCCTTGATGCCCAATGACGCCTGAGATAGACACAGGCTCCCCGTGACCCGAGTATGGATCAGATAAGCGGTAGACAATGAATGAGGAAGAGCTACATTTTTAAAAGAAATGGTTTTATAACCTTAAAATCACTTCATTGTTCTTTACATAGAACCATTTTGAATGGTTCATTGACCAGATCCCAAGTTCTTTGAAGTTCTGCAGTTAGACTGACTTTCATAAAGGATTCTTCCTACTTATTAGTATTATTATTTACAAATTTAGACAAAAAATACAGCAGATTAATCTCACAGCATTTTCTACGTATAGAAAAAAAATTAAAGGTGCTGATTGATTTCACCTTCCGCATTCTTTGATTATTCTTGTTTTATTATAAAAGTTTAATTCCACATAGAACCATTTTTTTTGGGAATAGGTTCTATTGGCCAAGGACAGAACCCCAGCGTTCTATACAGAACCCCAAAAAACCTCTGTTTTAGGAGTGTAGGTCTTTGAAATCAGACTGTCAGACATCTAGAGGAAGAGTTTGGATGTAGAACAGAGAAGAGTCTTGATGCGTTCCTTCCTTGTACCCTGAGAGATCAGTGGAGCAGTGCTGGAGGATCTGAGGGAGCATGGTGCAGTGCAGGGTGTGATAAGAGCTTTGAGGTAAGAGGGAGCTGGTTTGTTTTTGGCTTTGTACGCTAGCATCACTGCTTTAAATCTCATGCAGGCAGCTACAGGAAGCCAGTTTAAGCGTAGTAGTGAGGTGGTGTGGGAGAACTTAGGAAGGTTGAAAAGCCATTCTGGATCAGTTGTAGAGGTCAAATGGTGCTCAGAGGAGGTGGATTGATTACGCTAAATTTCCTGTAGGTGTTAATGAGTGTGTGCATACTGCACTGGTGTCCCATTCAGGGTGTATAAGTTCTTGCTCCCGGTTTTCCCGGGATAGAGTCTGGATCCATTTTCTGGATCCATTTCGAACCCTTGCTGGAAATGAAAGAATGGGACAGACCAACGTTTGTCTAAAATGTCAGAATGTCTTAACAGAATGCAGGTCCTCAAAAGCAAACGTTTCTAGAATGCTAACATTAGTATACTTTTGGATCTTCAGTATGTCATGTTTTCTGGTGTAATGTTTTACAGTGCTGTAACATTCCATGTTTGTTTATTATTGCAGTAGATATTTTCAGAAAATTATTGGAAAGGTTTTTTTTTTTTTGTCATAGCTCATGTTATAGCTTAACCTTCTTAGCACTCCAACATTTAGTTTAGACAATTAGATTAAAACCACCTCTAAATAACTCCACACTTGTAAGAATTAAAACATTGTGAAGAGTAAATTAGGAATTATTTAGTGCTGTAGCTTACCGATGACGTCTCTCAAAAAAGAAAATTTAGTCTCTTGGTTTTTCCAGATATTCTGATCCAAATACATTCTTTACCTGTCTGAGCCTGCACTGAAAGGTGTGCATCCCATTTTTTGGAATTGAAAGAGTTGGGTAGTGAGAGCAGATGAACGAATGAGGGGATGTTCTCATCTCATGTTTTCATATTTTAAACTCCTGAGTGTATTTCACAGCTCACCAGCTTTGAAATTTGTCTTGAGGATCTCTTTCATGAGACTCACTCGCCCTTTCTTATTTTTCACAGAAAGCATCTATTCAACTTCTGAACAGGTTCTTCACAACAACAACAACAACAACAACAACAACAAAAATGCTATAGGAAAAGTTCCACAGTTCTTTCCAGGGGCAAAAGAGGAAGATAGTTTAATTATTTGCGAGGAGAAGCTTTCCACTTTAGCTAACCTCAATTTTCATTTCCAGTCCTCAAGATTAAAAACATCTTAGAATTCTGTTCAGTTCGACTTGTAGCTGCTCATTCCACATGTCTTCTCTGCATTAATTATGTGCCTTACATCATCATGGCTGTCCTCTGATTGCTTGTGGCCAGAGTTTCATCTTGCACTGCTGACTCATACAGTCAAACTGTTCATTCAGCCTTCTACAGATTTAAAATATGGACCTTAAATTATAGTTGGCTTAGATATACAGACTTAGAGGAGACGAATATGTCTTTCTAAAAATCAGCATGTGCTCAAATTAAAACTAAGCTGGTGTGCACACTCAAATGGTTACGCTCAATGAAGAAACAAACAGGAAGCATATTTGCTTGGCTTAATGGTGTTGAACAGGGAAATCTGTTCTGTACCTTTCAGCTCGTTGCTTGGTTCTGCCAGGGAGGGAATGTATGAGCACTCTTTGTTTTTCTGTGCTTTTCTTTTTCCTGCCAGTGTTTCTCTAACCCTCACTTTGTCATTGACTCACCTTCACTGTTTACACTTGAGATGAAATAAATAGCATTGCTCTTGCAGCCTGATTAGGATTTCGGACTGATTCGCGTGCTGTTTCCTCGGCAGGTTATGGAATCGGACTGACTCAGAACTCGCCCCTCACGTCCAACATTTCAGAATTCATCAGCCGCTACAAATCTGATGGCTACATGGACATGCTGCACGACAAGTGGTACAAAGTGGTACCCTGTGGAAAGAGAGTCTTCGCCATGACGGAGGTGAGAATGAGAGCTTCCTGTAGGTTTACTGCAGTAGAATTGCATTTCCAAATCCTAATCCTAGTGATGGATTACCCACAGATACCTTTGTCCAGTGTCCAGTAGCCGATAAGGCATGAACCAGTGCATGGGGCCCATCTTACAGTCCACCACTTACACAGATAACGCATACATTACACTACATTACAATGGATATGTATGTAACAGAATGGATATTCTAAGTATATTGAGCAGTCTTAGTGAAATACAGAAAGCAGTCTTACATTCGGAATTTTCCTTTAGGATGAATAACGTTATCTATCTATCTATCTATCTGTCTGTCTGTCTGTCTGTCTGTCTGTCTATCTATCTATCTATCTATCTACATACATATCTATCTTTTCTGTTTGTTTGTTTGTTATTATTCAAACTCATCATGTACGATTGTTTGCTAAAGTTTTTTTCATCCATTTAATCTTTTTTAACTGCAATAATGGAGTTTGCTCCTGTTTTGTTGTCTCCATGTTCAGTATTGAATGTCTTTGTCATGTCCCACTTGACAGTGGTGCTTAATATGAAGCACATATAAAAGTACACTCAGGATTTTAAGAATTTGTAGTGTTTCAGAAGTATTTCTGCTTTTCCCTAGCCTAACTTTGGCATACAAATGTAATTCGTTCTGGAGGCGAGTTCTTAAGGCGAGAATTTGTATTGTGAAATGGATTTTCTTATAGGAAATAATGTAAATGCAGATAATCCATTCCAGCCACTCAAAAATATTACCAATACGAAGCGTATGTAAATTGTATGGCTGCTTACAAAAGACTGAGCCAAGCCAAGCATTCCATGTCTAGAGTCCTCCCCAGAAGTTGTGCCACCAAGCTTGGGCTAAAAATAGAACAGACCACCCATGCCACGGATCTGTCAACAAAAACAACGCGCACAAAAAATCACTTAGCTTTTAAACTGAAGGGCAACGTTGGTACAGTGGGTTGACTCTGTGAAAATTCATAAGGACGGGCATTCAATTGCAGAGGTTCCACTGTATATTCATAGTGTCAGCAAATGGGTACCTCCGGGGGGTACAAAATCCAGACCCAAATGCAGGGTTAGCATAACAAACTAGGGATTTATTAAAATAGCCAATCATTATAAAGTACAGGTACATAGCAACAAAATGTCATTTAGCATCTGCCAGAAGTGCAAATAGTAGAAATTGTGCAAATGAAAAAGTGCAGATAAATATGTAAATATGTACATCAATAAATTAGGCTATGTCAGTATGTGCATAGAGAAGTATGTGCAAGTTGTATTTACAGCAGATAAAGTGTTAAGTGTAATTATATATTGTGCAAAATGTGTGCTTTATATACATTGTATGTACAGCAGTAACAGAGATAATATACAGTATATATACAGACAGATAGATAGATAGATAGATAGATAGATATATAGATAGATAGATAGATAGATAGATAGATAGACAGATAGACAGACTAGGTGTGACCTATGAATTAACAATATGTACATTATAATTATATTATATCCCAGCCACTGGATGCAGTGCCGGTCCCAAGCCCGGAAAAAAATGGGAGGGTTGCGGCAGGAAGGGCATCCGGCGTAAAACCTGTGCCAAGTTGTTGTGCGGACCAGTTGGTACGCTGTGGCGACCCCGAACAGGGAGCAGCCGAAAGCAACATTATAATTATATTATACAGAGAAAATGTAGCAGAATGTACAGGGTGAAGCAGAACTGCAAGGTGGTGAAGTGTAGTGAGACATGAGTGTCCTAGCGGTGTAGTGTAGAGTTTTTGAAGATTTATGGTTGTGGGGAACAAACTGGCCCTGAACCTGCTGGTTCTGGTGTGGATGGACCTGTATCTTCACCTGGACAGAAGGAGGTTGAACAGTTTGTGACTAGGGTGGGAGGAGTCTTTGATGATTTTGTGTGCTCTGCGCAAACATCTACTGTGGTGAAGAGACTCAATGGCAGGTAGTTGGGTGCCAATGATGTGTTGGGCAGTTTTCACAACCCCTTTACAGTGATTTCACACAGTGTGGAACTGCCATACCACACTGTGATGGAGCTTGTCAAGATGCTCTCAATAATGCAGCAGTAAACGTTGGTCAGGATCTTGGGAGATAGGTGAACTTTTTTAATCTTCTCAGGAAGTAAAGACACTGTTGTGCCTTCCTAATCAGAGTTGAGGTGTTCTGATGCCAAGACAGATCCTCAGAGATGTGGACACCCAGGAACTTAAAGCTGGAGACACGCTCTACTTCAGACCCGTTGATGTAGATAGGGGAGTGTCTGCTGCTGTTAGATTTCCAGAAGTCCATAGTGAGCTGTTTGGTCTTCATGGCATTGAGGGAGAGGTTGTTCATGGAACACCATGCTGACAGGCTCTGGATCTTCTCGCTGTAGGCCGATTCATCATTGTTGCTGAATCGACCAACAACTGTGGTATCATCCGCATATTTAATGAAGATGTTGGAGTTTGCCGCGGAGCACAGTCATGGGTGAACAGGGAGTAGAGCAGTGGGTTCAGCACACAGACTTGTGGGATGCTGGTGTTCAGGATCAGGGTTGAGGATATGTGATTACCCAACCTAACAGACTGAGATGTATTTGTTAGGAAGTCCATAATGCAACTGCATATGGATGTGCAGATACCCAGGTGAGCTTAGCGATCAGTTTACTAGGGACGACTGTATTAAAAGCAGAGCTGAAGTCAATGAACAACGTCTGAATATATGTATTGTTATTGTCCAGGCGGGTGAGAGCTAGGTGAACAGCAGTGGAAATGGCATCCTCTGTTGACCTATTCGGACGGTAGGCAAACTGGTGTGAGTCAGTGTAGGTGGGAGACTCACTATGAGGTGACTTAGAACCAGCTTCTCAAAGCACTTCATAACAATGGGGGTGAGTGCAACAGGGCAGCAATTGTTCAGACACTCTGCAGAAGAATGCTTGGGCACAGGTATACTGGTTGTAGTGTTCAGATATGTGGGAACAGTGGCCTGGGCCAGTGACAGGTTGAAAATGTCAGTGAAGACTTGCGCCAGTTGGACAGCACAAGTTCTGAGTACACGTCCGGGTATGCCATCAGGACCAACTGACTTATGTGGATCTACTCTGCTCAGTGCTGTGGAGTGTGGAGAGTGGTATTGGATGAACAACTGTGGAGGAGTAAGCATTTCTGGTGTGGCGTATGACGCCTTTGTCAAAGTGAGCAAAGAAGTGGTTGAGCTCATCTGGGAGGAAGGCATTGCTGGTTGGTAGAGACTGTATTGAAGGTTTGTGGTCAGTGATGGTCTGGTTGCCTTTTCACATGCAACTGGGGCCGGAGTTGCTGTGGAAGTGTGCAGTTTATCTGCATGCTTGGCTTTCCTAATGCCCCTTTTTAGGTTGGCCCTGGCTCTGCTGTAGTCCTCTGCAATGCCAAATTTAAAAGTAGCATCTCTTGCTTTCAGCAAGAGGTGGACCTCAGAGTTCATCCATGGCTTCTGATTAAGAAAGTGTTTCACATGATTGACAGTGGTGACGTTGTCAATACGTGTTGATATGGTCCAGTATAGATGATGTATAGATGTTGATGTCTGTCTATTTGTCTGAGGTGGCCTGTAAGGCAAACATGCTCCAGTCAGTGTCTTGTAGCTGCTACTATAGTGAGGAAATGCCCCTCTCTGGCCAGACCTTCACCATCTTCACTGATGGTTTCACACGTTTGATGAGCGGTGTGTATTTGGGTAGCATGAACAAAGAGATCAGACTGACCCAAGTGGGGGAGGGAAATGGCCCTGCATTCCTCAGCAATGTTACTGTAAACATGGTCCAGTGTGTCATATCCTCCAGTAGCACAGGAAACATGCTGATGAAATTTGGGAAGTACAGATTTAAGTTGGAGTGGTTGAAGTCCCAAACAACAATATAACTCCACCGGGATATGTGGCCTGATGCTGATAGCTGCATGCAGTTCTTCCATATCAGCTTTAGCATTAGCATTAGGGATATGCTGCAGACACAGCAATGGCTGAGAATTCTCTCGGTAGATAAAAGAGTCTGCATTTAACCATCAAGTACTTCAGATGAGCTGAGCAATGATTTTCAATTACAGTCAAGTCTGTGCACCATGATTTGTTAACATAAATGCACAGGCCTCCACCCTTGCGCTTACCAGAGTCCACTGCTGATCTGTCTGCCCGGAAAACACTGTGTCCCTGTAGCTCAATGGTGCTGCTGGGAATGTTGTTGTTAAGCCATGTATCCGTAAAAATCATGGCATTACATTCCTTGATCTGTTTTTTCTCACACAAATGTCCAAAGTAAATGTTGATATCAAACCCATTTCTGTTCTCTGAGATATTCCAAGTGTTTGTTCATAAGGAGCTAAAATTTGAAGGTGTTATCTTCAACCACTAAAATTCTGTATAGGTTATCCAACAGAGGGAAAAACACATGTCTCAAACTGAAAATATCTATTTTTATATCATTCTTGCTGCAATAAAATAATTCACTTGTTTATACTGATTGAAAATGTTTGATAATTCAAATCTATCCACCTCCACTAAACAACCCAGCATCATGTCTCAAATTGCATGCTTATGCATGTCTCTATACTGTTATTGAGTATTATTATGATTTTTTTTTTCTGTTGCAGTTAGTGTTTGAATTTTAATAATCTCTCATGTAGCTGTGAATCCTCCTTTAATCCCCAGAGATTGTCAGTGTGTTTTGCATGGCTGGGCATTAGCAAGTGCTAATATTCTACATTTTGACATGAAACCAGGCAGACAGTGATGTTTCCGAATCAGAAATCAGAATCATAAAAGTTTTTATTGCCAGGTACAGCAAAGGGTTCACGAAAAGCACTGTACAGTACTAGGAGTTTGTCTTGGTGTCAGGTGCAAACATATACACAGATACAATTTTAAAATAAACTAGAATAAATTAAATAAAACTGTTAACAGAAAGTGACTTAAGTGTTGCAATTTCCAATGTAAAAGTGTAAGTGAAAGTGAAAGAGACTGTCCAAACATATATACAGATAAGGTATGTACACAATCGAGAATGATAATAAATATGTACATAGAAGTTTGAATGTGCGTGAAAAGAAGAGCAATTTAGGATGTAAAGTTGAGTGAGAGTGACTGTCCAAATACGTATATCCAGTATGTACAATCGAGAATGAAATAAATATTGTATACAGAAGTTTGAGTTTGCAGAAGATGTAGCGCAATTTAGAATGTGAAAAGGTCATGGTTGTCTGTAAGTGTCTGGGGGGGTGGGGGTGGGGGTGGGGGGGGTCGTCTGGGGGGGGGGTCATCTGGGGGTAAGTGGGGCACTGTTCAGCAGGCTGACTGCAGTGGAGAAGAAACTGTTCTTGTGGCGTGAGGTCCTGGTCCTGATGGACCGGAGGGGAGGGACTGAAAGAGTTCATTTCCGGGATGAGAGGGGTCAGCTGTGATTTTGGCTGCACGTCTCTGGGATCTGGAGACGTACAGCTCTTGGAGAGGTGGGAGACTGCAGCCGATCACCTTCTCAGCTGAACGGATAACACGCTGCAGTTTGGCCTTGTCCCTGCTGTAGCTGCAGCAAAGGATAGATGTGTGAGGATAGATTCGATGAGTGCAGTGTAGAAGTTAACCAACATCTTCACAGGGAGGAGAAACTTCTTCAGCTGCCGCAGTAAATACATCCTCTGCTGAGCCTTCTTTGTGAGGGAGCTGATGTTCTGCTCCCACTTGAGCTCCTGGGTTATGGTGGTGCCTAGGAAACGGAAGGACTCCACAGATGTCACCGGAGAGTCACAGAGGATGACAGGGGGGAGGGGGGCCTGGGTCCTTCCTAAAGTCCACTATCATCTCCACTGTCTTTAGGGAGTTGAGCTCCAGGCTGTTCATGTTTCACCAAGACACCAGACGGTCCATCTCACCCCTGTAGGCCGACTCGTCCCCGTCAGAGATGAGGCCGATGAGGGTGGTGTCGTCAGCAAACTTCAGGAGTTTGACAGACTGGTGACCAGATGTACAGCCGTTGGTATAAAGGGTCAGTGATCCAACTGCACATGGAGTCAGGCACATTCAGCTGGAAGAGCTTGTCTCTGAACAGAGCTGGGATGATTGTGTTAAAAGCGGAACTAAAGTTCACAAACAGTATCCTGGCATAGGATCCTGTGGAATCCAGATGCTGAAGGATGAAGTGGAGGCCCATGTTCACAGCATCGTCTACAGATCTGTTGGCTCTGTAGGCGAACTGTAGTGGATCCAGGAGAGGGTCTGTAATGTCCTTGAGGTAGGACAACACGAGGCGCTCAAAAGACTTCATGACCACAGAAGTCAGGGCGATGGGTCTGTAGTCATTAAGTCCTGTGATCTTTGTCTTTTTGGGGACTGGGACGATGGCTGAGGTCTTGAAGCAGGCTGGCACATGGCAGCTTCTACTTGGGCTTCTACTTGCCATGCACACACATTTGTCAAATCTAAACCAGGCTCCACTGCTTCACAGCACACCACATCCTGTTTTATTCACAACATCAGGAAATGCAAGCTCCACTAGACTGGACACTGCATGCAATATTCCTTTGGCTTTTAGTCCTTTGTGTTAAACATACGTGAATGACATAATAAAACATTCCGGTTACAGTAACCCTACATTATAAAACAGGAATTTAAAGACAAGGTCAAGGCTTTTTGGGGTTGAAGAAAATTTATAATGCCCTTTTGGGAATCCTTGGCCTAATCGGACTAATCATTACTTTCAAATCTATGCTCATGCTCATGCTAGTGGCCAGGGCGTCTAGGTTTGTGCCAAGTTGTTGTGGTTGTTAATCCATCTCTGTCTGAAAACAAAAAACAGTTGTAATATTTAAATGAGGGAAAGCCCACAAAATCGTAGCCAGTGTCCATCATTTCTGCTTGAGATAGAAATCCCATATATTATAGATTTATAAATGCTTTCTAAATTCTTTATCACTCCTTTAATGAATTTATGATTTGCACTGCTAACAGGATAACAGGGGAATATGCCCACTTCTTCTACACAGACATAACTGCAGGCCATCTGTCATGAGCCACTGGACCATGTTATTGCACAATTATTTGCTGTTTAACCTCAGCAAACAATGCCACTGGGATGTTTTAAAGAAAGACTAAAAAAAAAAAAAAAAAACGCTGAAAACATATGAAGATAAAGCTTATACCATCTGCTTTGGGACACAACTATACCCAGGTAGTTAATTACTGAATGTTCGACAAACTAAACAAACTTTATTGTTTCCAACTAAATGAAACTGTGTGGTTTTGTTCAGATGTACATTCATGTGTCAGCTCCTGTATATATCTTGGATAGAAAGTTATATTACAGCATCACCTTTTGTCAGACATGTGCTCTCAATTAGGTCAAGAAGAAGAAGTATTTACTACATCTATATCTATTTATCTTGAGTAAATGACAAATGATGAGAAGAAGCCTTCATTTGTCACATCTACATTTCAACACACTGAATTTCCTCCTTCTCATATCCTAGATTGTTGGGTTCAGAACACAGGGTCAGCCATGATACAAAGCTCCTGGAGCAGAGAGGGTTAAAGGATTTGCTCAAAGGCCTTAAAGTGCCAGCTTGAATCCCCAACCGCCTGATCACGAAGCCCCGAGCCTCTTCTACACCAGAAAGTTAACATCAAGATGCAGAAATCTGAACCCCAGTGTGCAAAATATTCCAAGTTAATTGAGGGCAAAAATTACCTTGGCCTCAGCTAAAACCATTATTCCTTATCATTCTGTTTGAAAATTCGTTTGCTTTAATGGCATCAGATAAAGGTCCAGGGTGTTGTGAGATCTAGAAGCTCTAGAAGTGTAAAAAACACATCAGGTTGGCATGAAAGGGGTGACCTTGTGCTTTCCACAAAGAAAGATTGTAGATGTTTATAAAGCCGGGGATTTTTTTATTTTTTTTATTTGGTCACAAAGCTGGCTCAAAGAACAGCTTGTTTTACTCTTGTTCTGTGACCTGGACATGTCTTCCTGCTGTACATTTGGTTTCCTGCATATGTCAGGGAGAATTGTTCCTTGACCCTGAAACTGAACTAAATTAATTAAGCCATGCCAACACTGCTGATGTTCAAAATATTTGTTGGTTTTTTTTTCTTTCTATCTATCGATTATTTATTATATTATACCATATTATTAATTCAGGTTGGTTATTTTTTTCTTCACATTCGGCCCGAATCTCATAGAAGGGCTGTTCTTTCAGGATCACAGGCACAGAGGGCATTAATATGTTCAGCTGCAAGATCAAAATTCTTTTCCTGAAGTGCTTTTGAAATAGAAGTTGACCTGGGCAGTGTGATGGGTGAACCACAGTTCAATTTGATCCTGAAATATAGAGGATTTGAAGAACCAGTGAATGTAGAGTCAGTCAGTATTCTACTGCGGTCTTCACCAGCTCCTTTTCTGATACCCTCAGGTCAATAAAGAGCAGAGGAGACACCCGCCATTCATGAGCCGTTTCCTCTACCTTTCTCATTCATCATTTTTAGATTTTGACAGGAGTCATTTGTGACAAAGACACAATGTTAAAGCCATTTGAAGACAGATTTTTTTTACTTTAAAAAAAACCACCTTTATGCAAAAAGTCTCAGGAATTTAATTTATTCTATTTTCTGCATAAACTAGGCCTCAGAGAGAGACCATCGTTTTACAGTGCTTTTCTCAGATTTATATGAAACATATTATTTATGGTGCTGAATACTGATCAGAGGCATGATGAGCATTTGTATATAAAATTACATCCAAAATGTAAATGTTTTTCATTTTCAAAATATGTGAATATTGTGTAGGGAAAAATGCATCATCATTGCTACATTAGTTAATATTAGCATTCTGTGCTATCTAGTTATCCTTCAGAAACCTCTCTGGTATTATCAAATCTGAATTTTCACTCAGTTCACACAGTGTCTCTTTTAACGTGCTTATATATATATGCATGTATATATAGATATATATGTAGACTTAGCATAAGTCTTACATTAACATAAGATTAACACAAGTTTCTTTCGATATGATTTGCTAACTTGTAAAAAGTTTGTAAAGTATGGCTTTGGCAGTCATGTCAAATCTTTGACAGAAACAAATAAATCATTTGATTTGATTTACATTGTACGTTACAGATTTGTGTGTAAAAGCTGTTGACACACAGTGAGTTTTGCCTTTGATTCAATAGCTTTTGTACAGTTGCTTGCATTAATTCTACATTTTAATGTTTTACCAGCCCCTGTGGTATTTACAGAACCCGTGGAAGCCCAGTTTGTGGTCAGTATTAGAGTAATTTATATTAATTTAAGGGAGATGCTAATATTTCTGAGAATTTTGTATCTCTCTATATGAAAGTCCTAATGACTCGCTGCATAACTAAATTATGGCTTCAGTCATTAGTTAGAATATAGTTGCCATCCAGGGGGCATGATATCTTAGTGATAAGCACATTTTGCCTCACACTTCCAGTGCTGGGGGTCTGATTCCTGCTTGCATCTTGTGTGGGTGTAGTAAGCATGTGCATCAACCTATCAGAGATGGTGTCCTCTGATAGGTTGTCACCCCGTCCAGGGTTAACCCAGTGTCGTGCCCCGCATTCCCTTAGAAAGAATCTATACCTCCTGTGACCCTGTGTCCATAACTTTCTGGTTGCCTAGCGACATTGTTCTCATGATTGTTCTCACATCAGTTTACATGAAGTCACTGCGAAAAGATTTTACTCCACGCAGTTGTGAAGTGGGTAGCTTCGTCATCGCGTTGCTGCAGGGTCCCCGGTGTCGTGTGGGTTGCTGCCTGTGCAGAGTTTAGCACATTCTTCCTGTGTATAGGTGGGTTTCCTCCGGATTCTCCGGTTCCCTCTCACCTCGCAAAAACATGCTGGTAGCTTGATCAGTGGTACTAAATTTCCTCTGAAAAAGGGTTTGTGTATGCATGGAGCTCTGCGAAGAATCGGCATCCAGTTCAGGGTGAATTTTTGGGATAGACTACGGATCCACAAAGATAAAGCAGCTACTCAAGATGAATGAATGAATGAATGAAATTTTAAGAACACAGCACAAAAGACATATTTGAAAGATTACATTCCTATGAATATCAAATTAGCATTAAAGCTAATTAAAGTCATTTAAAAGCATCAGAAATAATGTCCATTTCCCATTTTTCTGACCGAATTTATCAGGTGCATTGTTTATTATGGAGAGTTTCAAACTGCTAGACATTTCCTACATTTACAGACGCAAACCAAGCAGCTTGACAACTCACATATGAGCATGGCTTTGATTGCATCTAGACAAAATGATTTTTTTTTTTAATTTTCCAATTAGTTCTAGTCAGTAGGATCCGTTCTCCCTCAAAGATGCTGGTGAGAAGATGAGGTACATATTTGCAATGAATCCTGACTGCCATGCTCCAGATGAGACCTCAGCTGCCTCGAGACTGAAAGAAATACAATGCCCCCTGCTGCTTGTCTGGGGTATGACATGGACACTTCAAAGAGGCCTTTTCAAAGGGATTTTAGGTGTCATAGCTCTGACAGAGACAAGACACCTAGGGCTCAGGACGGCTATTGCACAAAAGCCTTCCAGCCTCCGTTCATTCGTTCTTCGGCTTTTCTCTCACTGGCATGAACGTTCATGGAGCGTTTGAACAGATCTATTTTTTTATCAGTAGCTTGCTGAAAGTTCCTGAAATAATGTGTGTGTGTGTGTGTGTGTGTGTGTGCGCGTGTGCCCATAGGTCTGTTTAGTTCCATGTTGTTAATGTAGTTAGTCTGATTGTGATTGATCTGTCACATTTTGCAGTTTATTAGGAACACCTGTACAGCTCATACAATTATTTAATCTGCCAATTATCAGATTAATAATCATGCAGATACGAACCTGCAGCTTGATGATTAGGGGGGAAAAAAAACTTACTCTTCCTCCAGTCTTCAAATTTCCAGAATCCAGTGGCCACTGTATCCTCAGATTCCTGTTCTTGGTTAACAGGAGTAGTTAATGTGGTCTTCTGCTGTTATAGCTCATCTATCTCAAGCTTTGTTGTGTTAGATCAATTCTGAGATGCTTTTCTGCTCACTATGGTTGTAAAGAGTGATTATTTGAGTTACTCTATTCTTCCTGTCTACCAATCTGTCCATTTTCTTCTGACCTCTCACTCAGTATGCCTTTTCCACGAACACAACTGTCGCCCACTTGATTTTTTTTCTGCTTAAACTGTAGACACTGTCATATGTGAAAATATTATACATGCCAGTGGTCAACATTGAGAGTGAGCTCTTCTTTATTTCCATTAAAGGGACAATTAATAGTAATAATAAAAAGTGTGTGGTTTGAGGTTTATCTTGTAGATATTTCTCTAATGTGCTGTAACTCTGTAAATTCAATTTTATTTGTATACTGATTTTAACAATTGGCATTATTCCGCTGCAAGATCAATTGTATTTTTTTAGTGTTTTTTTTGTATAATTATTAGCTTTTACAGAGATATAAAATGCAATATATAAAATTTAAAAAGAAAATTTATATTTATTTCTAATGAGCAAGCCAGAGGCATTGGTGGAGAGGAAATACTCCCTGAGATGATGATGAAACCTTGACAGGATCCAGACTCTTTTTTTCTACAGCTTACACTATAGAGTCAAGTGCACTTGTATTATCAGGAGCTTTTGAGCAATTTATGAATATGAGAATCAGTGTGGCGTGATTCCATTCACCATAGACTTGCTTTAATATAATAATTTTTTATGATTCCGATCACATAAATTAATGTTTTAAACTTTGTAATTTTATTTACGTTCGTTTATAAAGCTTTTCTGTGACACTGTCTATTAAAAGCGCTGTGTGTGGTTTGGTCTCCTGCAGACGCTGCAGATGGGGATCCGGCATTTCTCAGGGCTGTTTGTGTTGCTGTGTGTGGGCGTGGCCGGGGCGTTACTCACTCTGGCAGGGGAACACGCCTTCTACCGCTTGGTTCTGCCTCACATCCGGCGGAGACAGAAATTCAAGTACTGGCTCCACACCAGCCAGGTGAGACACCAAAGGTGAAGGGTCCAATTCCTGGTTCTGGAGTTCCACCTGTTCTACACAATTTAATGACTTCCTTGCTCTAACCTCCTCACTGAGACTGTTAGTTAGCTAATTAGTTGAGATGAACACTCAAGGCGAACTCCAGAACCAGGAAAATGAACCTGTGCTTAATGATGTGAGGCTAGCGAGGTGAGTGATGTAAGTAACTGAAAATACATCCATATATTTAAAATCATCAGGATAACTAAAGGCTTTTATTCATTAAAAATGCATTACTTTATATTGTTTTTAGAAGAGTTTCATAGTAAAGTTCTGTTGCTTGTTCATAATAATCATTGCACATGTTCTTTAAATGAAGTATAATTGGTGTTTTTCACACTTAGTTTATTTTGTATAGATTTCATGCTGTCCTAGGTAACAATCTTAAACCAATTATGAAATGTATAAAAATCTGTATATAGTAATTATTGCATTCAGCAAGCTTGAGTCCTCAAAGAAAAGAGTGCCACCTGGTGGCAAAAGTGTAAATGACGGCAAAAAATAAATAAATAAACGCTCAGAAAGCAGGTATGTTGGTCTTTTGGGGTTCAAAGTTCAGCTGTAAGCTGTGTTTAAGCTCTGTAGTTTTTTGCAGCTACATCAGTTAGCTCTGTGACACAACGTGTGTGTGTGTGTGTGTGTGTGTGTGTGTGTAGTTTGCATGTACTCCCTGGGCTTTGGGGTTTCCCCAAGACATGCATTATATTCTGAATGGCATCTCTAAATTGTCCATAGTGCAATTGTTCCATCCAGGGTGACCCCTGCCTTGTTCCCAGGCTCCCTGTGACCCTGTGTATAATGTGCAGTATAGAAAATGAATGGAAATGATTGTGATGCTGTCTAGAAATTGTAGGGTGGAGGCCTGCATAGCACAGAATGAGGAGAAAAACCTACTCAAAGACCACTACTATCTGTTAATAATATTGTGATGTTATTTTAAAAAGTCTACATAGATTGTCCCTAGCTGTAAATGTGTGTGCGCGTGGGTGTCCCCCTGTATCAGTCTAGCAGCCCATCCAAATTGTATTTCTGCCTTGGTGTTCCTGGGACAGGCTCCAGCTCCACCGCAACCTTGACCAGGATAAAGCGTTTGCTGAAGATAAATGAACAATTCTCCCAGGTCTTATTGATTTTCCGAGTCGAACGCTTTCGTTTCTTTGAGATAATTGCTTGTTTTATTACAGAAAATTCACAGAGCGCTGAACATGACTTATGAGGACGTAAAACGCCAGAGAGCCAATACAGAGAAAAGGTATCGACGTTTTAATGTGGAGATCTTACTTCATGACCTCATTGTAATTCATTCTTTTGTCACTCCTGATCTTACATCGTGACGTTTTTTAATGCTGATTACTGTTATTAATGTATCCTAGTGTCACTTTCTAATGCCTATTTTACTAATTTGATTAATTCTGCATAGCTGTAATATTCAGAAGTCCCAGCCGGCACAACCTCCACCACCTCCGCCGCCAGGATCCTTCGCCAAGTGGAATAACGAGAGCAGCCATGCAGCCAAAGAGCTCAAGGACAACAAGAGGGTTCACTTTAACCTGGAGACGCTGAACACACGCCGCCTCCTCGCCCGTGTTGTCGCAGAGGGCGGTCAGGGCACTTCTGGGTCTGCATCCGAATCCAGTTCTGGATCTGCACCCAGTGAAAGTCAGGTATCGAGAGTGTGTGAAAATGGTGGGCCAGTGCCTCTACAGCCACTCCCATCCGCTCCACCTCACTCGACAGATCCTCCCAAAGACGGAGAGCTGGAGGAGCTACAGGAGAAGATCGAAGAGATCCGCAGTCAGCTCAGAGAAGCTTTGGCCCGTCGGGCCCAACTTCAGACTGCTCTGGCCAAAGAACGTGCTGCTGCTGTGATTCCACTGACCCAGGAGGGGCCGCCCACAGTCACAGCCACGATTTGCCGCTCCCTCGTCAAAGATCTGGAAGGGAAAAGGTGATGCTGTCGCTTTCAACATGGCCCCGGGAGGAACAATGCAACAAACAACTCAAGGCATCCTGTTTTTGATATCGATCCAAAGGCTTTCACTAATGCCTAGAATCTGCTGCAGTCCTCATGCTACGGCCTCATCAGGCTCCGAGCACTGTTAGGCTAACGAGAACAGGAACGGGACACAGATTTTTCGTAAGTAATTCAAAATTCCAGCACCCTATCATGAAGACCCAAAAGAGAAAATTAGCCATACAGCTGAGGCCTAAAGACATCCAATGCTCTCTGGATATAAGGCAGGACACATCAGCATGGCTCTCTCATGTCCCCTCTTGTGTGAAGAATATGCACAGGATTTCTACATGCTCTTCTCTGCAGATTCGGTTTGGGGGTTTATGGGAATTTCGGCTTGGGATTTGAAACATGACCTAAATTCTGTCAGTAGTTAAGAAGAAAAAAAAAAAAACATTTGGTGGGTTTTAAATGTTTTGTTCAGTTATGCAGTATTTGATCTGAAATTATAGTATTGTTAATTGGGCCTGGATGTTTTTCACAAATAAAGTCTAATATAAGAATGGCTAATGAGGGTTTGTTAATTATGAATTCTTCTAAAGGGGAGAGCAATGACTCAGAGGTTGGAAAATTTGATGGGATCTCAACAGGATGCTTTTTCTTTAACCTGTTATTGAAACTCACCCACAATCAGAAGCAGTATTTATTTTGTTAATGTCGTCAGAGGCGACGTGTGAATAGTTTTCTATACGATTACACTATGATCATGTTAGTCATTTAAAATCTGAATGTTACTCTATCCAGCCTTCCTCCAAAATAAGGTTATAGAAGGCTAAATGATCATTCTTAAATATTAGAAAATAAAATTATCCTAAATAAATCATGAAACTACCAGAGTGTCCCCAGCATGAGGACCTCATGGGTCCATGAAGCAAAGCCGGGTGGTCTGTGATTTTCTAATTTTGTTACAATGATGGAAACTCCAAGATAGTTTTCAAATCTCCTGGACCAACAAATAGCCAGAATAGCACTCTACACCTTTAAACAATGTGCCTGCTTTCTTTTTAATGTAAAGTAAGTCTGTAATAAATGTCTGACTTCCTACTCCAGACAGCAAGTTCATCCTAAATTATCACAGACATCGATAAACTTACAGTCAGGTCCGTAAGTGTTTGCACAGTGACACACTCGGTTATTCTGCCGCTGTTCACCACTAGAACAGATTCGAAACGAAGCAATCAAGATGTGATTGAAGTGTCGACTTTCAGATTTAATTCAAGGAGTTTAACTATTTAAGAATTACGGCCATTGTTTTCAGTCACTTCATTTTCACACGCACAAAAGCACCTGGATGATGTGGTCTGCTTCGGATCGTGAGGCTTTCCTTTCCTTCTCCATACTCCTTTGTTCCTCCTCATTCTGCTCCACATTCATCTTGGTTTTATCTGTCCAAAGAATCTTGTTGCAGAACTGACTGATAAGCAGTTTCGTGGCTTGGTTGGTTCATAATTACTGAGATAAAAAAAAAAAAAAAAAAAAGTCTGGAGGTGATTCCAATTTACATGTAGTAGCTATTCATGTTCATGGAACTCTAAGGAGATGCCAATTCAACAGTTTGGTATGTTCTTATAAAGAAGAAATTGCCTGGTGATCTTAGACACACCAAAAGGCTTGGAAGACAACGGAATTTGCGATGAAGAAAAAGCCCTTCAAAACAGCGAACCCAATCACGAACACTCTCGAGGTGGAGGGGTGTCATCGTCAAAGTCTACAATTAAGAGACACCTTCCATGAATGTAAATACAGAGGGTTTACCTCAAGATGCATACCAGAGGTAATACTCAAGAACAGAAAGGTCAGATTAGACTTCGCTAAAAAAACAAGCCTGCTCAGTTCTGCAATAAGATTCTTTGGACAGATGAAACCAAGATGAACTTGTCTTGTAGCAGAATGATGAACAGAGGAGTATGGAGAAGGAAAGGAAAGGAAAGGCTCACCATCCGAAGCAGACCACGTCATCTGTTCGACATGGTGAAGGCAGTGTTAAGGTATGGGCAGGTAGTAGAACTGGTGTTGAGTGAGGATGTGACTGCTGAATTAGCAGGATGAATTCTGAAGTGTTTAGAGCTAAACGCTCTGCTCGGATTGAATCAAATGCTGCACTGAAAGGACGACGCTTCAAAGATGGATAACGACCCAAAACTATGACAAAAGCAATGCATTTCTTAAGGCAAAGAAATGTCTTTAAAATGGACTCACCTGACCAAACTGAGCTCGCTTTTTTACTCACTGAAGACAAAACTAAAGACTGAAAGACCCACAAACAAGCAGCTGAAGGCAGAAAAACCTGGCAGAGCAGCTCAAGGGAAGAAACTCAGCATTTGGTGATATCTATTGGTTCCAGACTTCAGGCAGTTATTGACTGCTAAGGATTTACATCCAAGTATTACAAATAATCATTATATTTATACATGTTAGTTTACCCAATTACTTTGTGTATGTGGATTAAAATGGAGGGACATCGGTTAATGCAATATTTTTGTTAAAGCCCTTGAATTAAAGCTGAATGTCTACATTTCAAATCCAGTGTAGTGATTTACAGAGGAAAAATTCTGAAAACTGTCAGTCTGAATATTTACTCACCCGCCTATATTTCTGCATGTACATCCCTACAAAAACAAACAAAAAAAAAAAAAAAAAGAAAAGAAATGAATGTCCAATCAATGCAGCTGGGATTTTAGGTGCTATATTGTCCTTGCACCAAGCTAATAATAGACCATTTCCACTGCATATGCAGAACACAGACTCAATCTTTAGGAAGTGGTTTGTTTCATAAACAATTGGGTAGGAGACATTACAGCAGCAAATGCTGGTACAAATACTGTAAAGCCGGCAATAACCGGTTTTATATTGCTCGATGCATTATTTATAACAGAGCACAATTTTGAAAGTAAACGTGAAAAAAAAAAAATTTCACCTGAAAGCAACAAAGAAGTAACCACAAGCAAGCATGCGGAGTGGAAAATCCTTTTGTCTGTTTATGCATTTCGTTTTTAACATTTAAATACATCTGAATGAAAGAGCAAACAGAGTTCATCACAGAACTGTGGGTTTTCGTCGTCTATGATGAACGGATAGAAACTCATGTTGCATTCTGACACAACGGCAAATAAGCACAGGAAAAAAAAGAAAAGAAGAAAATCGATCATAGAAGCTCATTTGTGGAGCACTCATGCTGAAAATCTCTCTCAAACTGACTTGACTTATTGCACACGTTTTGGATAAAACCATCTTCCCAGAGCCACTGGCGCTTACCTTGTCATTTGTTGCATAGCCTTTGAATGAAACCCTGCCAAGGAAATTGCACTTCCAGTCTTCTCTCTCCCAAAGATTAGAGACAATCTGCTTACACGTTAAGCTTAGTCTGTTGTACTCAAGTAATACCTCTTTCAATAGGCTTTATCTGTCTAAAGCATACAACTCTCGTTATTCTGTTTCACTCATTTTGAAAAAGCTTTTTGATCTATTTCACGCATAAAATATTCACTGATCTTTGACTATGCTTGTTTTGCCTAACTGATACGAACAATGACAGATTGCATACCTTTTGAAAGGCAGTTAAATAATAATGTTCTCCTGCTCTTCTCTGACACCCTTTGTGTCTTGCTTACTGTTAAACATTGAACTCTGTCTTGTTAAGCCTTGCAGTACCAAAGGGAGTCACAAAAATGTTTCACTATTTCTGTACTCCTACATTCCGTTAGAGTTACTACTTGATGTAAATTGGGTTTTGTGGGGGAAAATGGACCCATTCGTATGGCTTCTTTTTAGAACGCAATTAATGCATACACACAAGCAAAGAGCAACAAAACAGGATCAAGCACATTAATAAGATGTTCCCAGTGAGAAGACTTTAGCGCTGTGGTATAACCTTATAGCACTATTTAACAGGTTTATAGTACTACAAATGCTAAAGGTGACCATTCTCAAAGCCCACAAATGAAACATCCTAGACTGAAGGCCTAAAGCTTAAGGAATTAATAGCCCTAACTACCTGTACCCCTAAATAAAGAGGACATATCAGGACAAATTACAAGACTTGCTCTCTAACCAGACAGGATTCACTGGATCACCTTTACAGATCTTCTTGGAATTGCACAGAAACAGACTGAACTTACCAGTTTCATAATGAAATTAGTGCAGCAATTAGAAAGACTGACAATCTTTTCCAAATAGGTTTTTTTTTTTTTCCATGAGAAAGAAGTTCAAAAATAAGTCATTGACACCTTAAAGCAGTCTTCGAAAATCACTTAAAATACAACAAATTTTCAAGGCATCATGGACTAAGACTATACTTTCACAAGGTAAACTGCTTCCAGGTGAGAGCTTGGTTTCAACTTTACACTGGGTCGTCTGCTACTGCATAAGAACCTTATACCTCAAAAATGCAAATGTAATCAAGATTTACCGCTAATTGGCTTGAATTATCAGACACAATGATGAAACGTTCCTTTTAGATAACGCGGGTCAATGCTGAGCTCTGAATGACTCCCACTATGCCATTAGCAGTTCTATCATTGCTAAACTCATTACTGAACACAAACACACCCAGTGTTTACAGAAACCAATCATTAATCAATCATCTTTTAAAAAAAAAAAAAAAAAACACACAATTGCTCTCCAAATAATAACACTCCCACATGTGGTGCATTTTCAAAATAATTCAAGAAGCATCCATTTTCACTTCAAGTCCTTAAGAAAAGAAAACATTAACTCTTCCCCCATTCCTTTTTAGGCTGTGATTACATCACATTCCATCACTGATGGTGCTCTTCCTCCTTGACGCTTTATGGATGCATTTAGGGTGAAAAGCTCTGCTGCCGCTGCTAGTTGAAGAGGTAAAAAGGCGGAATTATGGGGTTTGGACCTGAACCCGCGTGAGAGCTGAGTTCAGGAGGGGGCGGATTGAGGGCCAGCTGTGGCTGCCTCAGTGTGACTCTCGCTCTTTTTTTTGGTGTCCAACTGATGCATGTCCGTTTTGTCCACCTCTGCTTCTCTGCAGTTTGTGACGTGAGGAGTTGCTCCTGCCTCATCGTTCCCTCCTACTTCTTGGGGTCCAGCTGATCTATCACTCCCCTCTCGATTCTCTCCTGCCGTATCAGTGCTCCGTGCCACACTGATGCCAGCAGTGGATACTGCAGTCTCCAGTAGTGGGGCTGACAGCGCCTCCGTGATAATGGCATCCGTGATGATGGCTGCCGTCTCGGACATCCAATCCTGATCACTTGGTGCGGGAGTAGGCAGGCCATTAGAAGCTTCAGCCTGTGGTTGAACAAGGGGTGGCTGACGCTCCTGGCCGTTGGCAGTGACTGAGCTGGCTGCAGTTGGCCTGCCAGCATGTGCCACAGCATTGGTTGTGGTGTTGTTGTTCAGGTTGTCCTGCAGCGCTGTCTGGTTGCCCTGAGCAGCCTGCTGGTTCTGCAGCAGCATTTCCTGGATGCGGATCTGCTGCAGGATGGCTGGCAGCTCATAGTGATGGAAAAAGTAGATCATGGAGTGCTGGGAATGAAAAGCAATGTGCAACAATAAGCATGAGGGAAAGCAAGACTGATATGATGGCTGATATTTAAATAAATTATTGTTGAGACCTATATACACATGTACACAGTACTTACAGCACTGTGATACACGACCAAAATTATTCAGTTATCATAGCTGTCTCATAACCTGATTTGCAAACCAGCACACTATACAAGCTTAAACAAACAAGCTTACCTGAATGAAGAGCCAAGAAGTGACAAGAGCCAGGCTGCTATACTGCCCATTAAAGCGGTAATGGTATGCATAGAACGCAAAATGGTACAGATAAAAGAACCTGGAAAAACAGCACAACAGCAGGCCTTGAGTAGGCATAATCACTATGAACAACAGAAACACTACACTCTGCTAATTCCTTTATTGATGCAAATTCAACCTTAATGAAAGTCACATGTGCTCAAGGTGATTCAAATCTTTGCTCTCTTAAATAAGCTTCCATTTAAATAATTTTTGGTAACTATCGAATCTCGAAGCCTGGTTGTTGGGGTAAAATGATCTTGTACTAGAGAGTGGCCAAGGAACTACATACAACTCCAAAAATGAATCCTGTACATGATAGATTAAATGTACCAGGTACCAGTTTTCTTGCCATCTTTGATCGCAAAGTTTGATTTACATGTATTCTAAGAGCAGTATAAATGAGTGGTTTTCCAGCACTGCGCCTTTAAAACAGTGCAAACAAAGACTGCTTTGATGAAGACTCGTGTAGTACCTGAGCCAATGGCGCTTGCTTGTGTTGGTGTGGCAGCAGATGGCGTCGTACTGATCCGCCAGCCACACGATGAGGATGATGTAGAATGCTGTGGTTGTGTCGTTGAAAAACTCAGACATGATGGCTTCCATTCCTGTGGATGTGACAGATGCATCGTGAATCATCAAGTTTCTAAGACCTTCATGGTTAGCTATATTATCAAATATAATTAGATTGGGTCAGAAATTTTAAACATCTACTTCTTTACAGCTGTGTGGATGATGCTAAAATCATTACAACAATATTAAATTATTTAATAAAATGTTCCTACAAAAAGTAAGAATCATAACACTGTATGGTGTCTGGGTTTATGCATATTCTGTAAAGTTGTCAGGTAGACAGAAATATAAGCCCTCACTGACTGCTGTCACCATCAGGTATAAAGAGTGTGATGTGTAAATGTTGAGTAAATGTGCTGGTGCTACAACCTGCAACCCCACAGTGAATAGCACCTACCAACAAGAGCCAAGATTACAGTGAGAAGAGGAGCAGCTGGGAATGCAATGGTCATGTTCATTTCTAGCATCTGCAGGAGGTCCACTGAACACAGGAGAAATGGAAAAGCATTGTTAAGCAAGGACAGTGAGTGTTCATCATCATATTAAAAGGCGCTATACAAATAAACTGAATTGAATATTAAATTACATGACCAAAAGTATGTGGTCACCTGACCAACACAATCGTGCTTTTTTTGGACATGCAATTCCAGGTGATGTCCCATTTTGTTGGTTTTGGAATGTGGCTGTGATTTGTAATCATTCAGCCACAAGAGCATTAGTGAGGTCAGATAATGATGTTGGGTGAGGAAGTCAGCATTGTATTGCAAATGCGGTTGAAGTCAGGGCTCTGTGCAGGACACTCAAGTTCTTCCACACCAACCTGGACAAACCATGTCTTCATGGAGCTTGCTTTGTGCACAGGGGCACGGTCATGCTGGAACAGGTTTGAGCCCCTTAGTTCCAGTGAAGGGAAATTGTAAAAATACTACAGCATACAAAAACATGCAAGACAGAAGAAGCAGTTTGGGGAAGAACCACTTGTGATGGTCTGAAGAGAAAATAGCGTGATGGTCAGGTGTCCACATATTTCTGGTCATGCAGTGCATGTGTAAGAGTCGAGAGCCTAGAACAGTGTCTTTGAGCTTACCTATGAAAACAAAGATTTGGTGGTGGGAATAACGGAGCAGCATGGACACAGACAATGTCTGCAGAACATGGAAGAAACGGTTAAACCAATACAGAGAAACAACTTGTCACATTAATAGTTTGTCACTGCATCTCTCAGCCTCAGCATCATGAGTGAACTTTATCAACTTGTATATTATTTATTAAAAACATCAAAAAGTGAACTATTTTTATTCATTTTACATCTTCATTCACGTCTGTGTAAATTTAATTAAATTCATCTAAGGTGTGTGACCAAATACATTCTATCTTTGGTCACTACAAGTGGCATGAATCACCAGGCAACGTGAGATACTTACAAAAATCACCATGATTACAAAGGCAGCCAGGTAGGAGGTGCGCGCCATCCACATACTAACAAAACGGTAATGTTCTCCTGACACCACATTCCTCAAAAAGCCTAAACATACACAACACAAACACATGAATACTTCACATATAAACATGAATGCACTACACAAAAAAAATGGAACATGAATTTACCTTTATTTTCCTCATTTTCTGCTAAAGCCTTAACACTGGACATCAGTATGTCATCATAGCCAAGGAACTCGTCCAAGAGGAAACGGCTAAAACCATCTCCAAAGCACTGGTCCTTTACTGGGTCTGTAAATATGTGAAGAGAAAATGTCAAAGGTACTCAGAGGTTGCTTTCGGCTGCTCCCTGTTCGGGGTTGCCACAGCGGACCACCTGGTCCGCACAACTTGGCACAGGTTTTACGCCGGATGCCCTTCCTGACGCAACCCTCCCAATTTTCCGGGCTTGGGACCGGCACTGCATCCAGTGGCTGGAGTTTGGGCACTGGCTGGGAATTGAACCCGGGACTTGATAGGCGAGAAATTTACACAACTGTTGTAAAGAATTACTACATACTTCCTTGCAGCTCGAACATGTCTGGCCATTCTCTGTTGCCCTTGCTCAGCAGTTCAACAGTACATTACTGGTGCTTTACTATTGTGGTTCCACTGATACAAAGGAGTTGCCACATAATCATTATATTAGTGCTAATTACTAGTGACACATAGAAGCAGCCAGATGAGTTGTTTGATGATTACATAATTATGAAACACATCTGCCCTAACTTTGGGCTATATATATTTTTAGTGCTAAATAATACTCGCTTTTATTTCATCGTAACACGTCATGTATAAATGGCAAAAGTTTAAGGACCTGGCACTATTTCTAACTGAAAGTCATATAAACACTTCTTAAATTTTGCTAGCAAACATCACCCTATAATTTGCATTGTTTCTTTTGTGCATGCTCCTGGCTGTAATTTTCACGTGGCTTTTTGGTGGACCAAGGAGGAAATAATTTGATGCTTGCAGAAGCCACTTGCAATCTGCCAATATGTTTACACCCAAGAGCGAGTCCACTCCACTGAGAAAACATAATTAACATCGATAAAGATTTTGATGGGCATACATAGATTTTTAAAATGGTTAAACTTTAAAAATAGCTTTTAAATATCCATGTAATAAATAACCATGTTCAAGACTTCATGTGAATCTTCATGCGTTATTTTAAAATATCTAACAGTGCCAAAGTATGGTTAAGGATTATCCTGGCTCTCTTGTAAGGTTTGTCATCTATACCACTCTGGTTACAAACAGATTGCACAACAGTTGCTGGTGGCAGTAAAAACGTGAGCAACACTGAGCCATTGTCATGAATCCTCAAGGTTTTTAATGTGTTGTGTGTAACTCACCCAGGGTAACCACCATGACGGGAATGTTGAGACGTTGTCGTGTGGTTTGAGACAGCCGCAAAAAACCGTACTCCAGGGAATATTCCACTATGTATTCCTCCTGAGGCCACACTGCAGATAGAAAAATACAAACCCATCACATCACATGTGCACACAATACACTTGTTCTATGTGACTAAGACCTGGAAAGGAAACAGTTCTTCAAAGGCACCTAACAAAACCACATACATAGTACATATTTCAAATAGTTTAAAGCATCCCACCTTACATAGTTGTGGAATAACAGTGTTCACTGAGTTGTCCAACATTTATTTTAAATGTATTTTCAGAAGTACAAACACAAGGGCTATACTTCATATACTAAAGATGCTGCTCTAAACAGAAGCATCCAAATGCTAAATTCATTTAGCTTGCTGTGTGAATCATCTGGTGAATCATTGTTTGGTTTGTGGAATCAACACCGAAGCTTTTAGTTTTCAGTGCCTCAAATCAGGGAATCGACTATTTTTTGGATTGATTCCTAATTCTTTGATGTCCTGTGTGACGACTTGACACACAACATATACGTTAAAGACGACTGAATAATGTAGTGTTCATCAACGGCAAGTTGTCAAACAAAACTTCAACTACTTGAATCAAATATCTTCACTACACAGTGTATGATTCATAAAGGATTGATTCATAATGTTTCATCATTAAACTTTATTGAATTTGATGATCAGTATGAACCTTAACCTAGACTAAATCTTAAATTACCAAGGTCACAAACTGTCAGTCATTTATAATTATTATTCTGGACTCTATGCTACTTGTGAACTCCTTTTAAATAACAACTAATACATACTAGCTTAAGTGGCATCTCCCTGGCACATGATGTGAGTGCAATTAGAGCAACGTGGATCAGCCCCTTCAGAGTGCATGCCAGTCACTGGGACAACTAGATCTGCTCTTGTTCTATTTTAAGATGTCTGGACACATAAATTCTTAAGACCTGTCTTCGTCAGTGAACCCAGTAGTCACATTGATGAAATATAAGTGAGGGTATAAGTGGGAGAGTGTTGCTGAAAAATAAGCAGCTCGGTGCTTTACAAAGTGCAACTCTTGCTGGAGGTCAGGCCTGTTCTGCAGGAATGCAGTTTAAGCCTGTCACCAGTACCTCTTCACTATTGCACACACAGAGAAGCATTTTTTTGTTCCAGTGCTGATAAGAGGCTTGTGAGGAGGGCAGAATGCCACTACATTGGTAACCTAAAATGACATGAACATGAAAGTGTTCAACTGCAGTGTGAGAAGAGCTGAGATTAGATCTAATATGACGTAACACTGAAGTACTCCAAATTTCTGTGGGTTTTTGGATGAGCTAATTACAATCCAGAGCTAAACTCAATGCACAGTGATAAAACAGACAGTTGATACTATCATACAGAAACGGTAGGAGCTCAAACATGTCATCTCAGTATAGCTGCAAGTCCAAGCTGGTGGACGAGCGAGACAGAGAGAGAATGGGACTCCGGGGAAGTGGGGGAAAACAGTGAACGAAGGGATGAGGGCATTGCAGGCAGGAGTAGATGAAGGGAGGCGAGTGAGGAAAGGGAGCATGAGGTCACAGCAGCAGGAGAAAGAGGACTGCAGCAAGATGTCTGTGGTGCCAGGGGGAAAGCGTTAGACATGTTGAGCTTTACCTGCTCTCGTAAGCATCTCAATCTCGGAGACAGTCTCCCTCAGCGGCTGCATACCTTTAGAGGGCGCCTGGCTGAAAGAGAGGTCCTGGGTGTCGTTCGAGCCTGAGCCTGGGGCACCATCGCTCACCAAAGGCTTCAGTTGCGGTTCAATGTCCAGCTCAAACTGCAAGAGAATATAATTAACTGAAACTTTGTATTCTGGGGGGAAAAAAAACATGGTTTAACATAATACTTTGCTATCCTTCACCAATTTTTCAAAATTGTGCACATGTGAACGTTAGGTCAATACAATAAACTGCCCAGTCACCTCTGGTGCATCCACTACATTTTGTAATTATTAGGGATGGAATGATTAGTTGACAATCAACTAAATCAATTACTAATGTGAATTGATGGGGATTTTTAAGGTCAGTGCACCACTGACTATAAATTCACGTCCCAATACACATGTACAGATGTGTTGATGTGTCTAGCACTACCAAAGAAATAGCATAGTGCTATTTAAATGATATTTGAATGAGGGCAATAAGAGACCAATGGCAATTCCTGAAATGTTAGAATTGGGGAAGTTTTTCACTCAAAAAAAATGGAGAAGTTGAATGCAATGCAGTGAACACAGTGCCTGTATATAAACATCACATGATCACAAGCATACTTAATATCGTTCTCTCTCTCTCCCTTTGTGTCTTTCTCTGTCGAGCTATACGTCCCACTCCCGAGCTCCCAGTGTTCTGAGTTTCCAGTGTGACCACTCGCTCTACCCCTGGTCGGAGTCTCGTCGCTTGGTGGTGCTCACTGATGCTGTGGATGGATCTGTGCGGACAGCCTGTGACCAGGAGACAGCTGTGGACAGAGCCACTTGGGGACTATAACGCCGTCACCGATCTGCTGTTACATCTGTCAGCTTTAACAGCAAAGAATTAGTGTCTATAACAAACTCAGAAACTACATTGACCTAATAGTTCCTCATGGGCCTTTGGTTGCTGTTGTAGAAAGGACACTATTTACATTTACATTATTTACTGTCCAGTGTCACCCAACTGAGGATGGGTTCCCTTCTGAGTCTGGTTCCTCTCAAGGTTTCGTCCTCACATATCACAGGGAGTTTTTCCTTGCCACCGTTGCAGGCTTGCTCATTATGGATAAATAGGGATAAAATAGTTTAATAATTTAATGATTCTTTTTTTCCTCTCCTTTCTGTTTCTCTATTTTTGTAAAGCTGCTTTGAGACAATGTCCGTTGTAAAAGGCGCTATACAAACAAATTGAATTCGAAATATATACAGTATGTAAGCTACTGATTTAGTGCCATTCAACCAGTTTTCTGTATTTCACTTAAATAAAAGTTAAATAGTTACTGTAATTAAATCAGACAAGAAATAAATATCCTTTGTGCAGAGACGATGGCTACCGCAACTGACAAATTTAATGAGTGTATTTCCAGACACTGACCCTCACAGAGCTGTTGTCAAACATGTCAACAGTCATCTCTTCTTCGTCCTCATCCTCTTGGTGAACAGGAACTCGGCCGGTGTCCTCCGTGTCCCCGTCTGGCTCTTTGACAAGCCCCTGAAATCCCTCAGTCTCGTAGAACTGCAGAAATATGGGCGCGCGGCTGGAGTTGCGCTGGATCTCCACACGCAGGATGCCATCACGTGGCCACTTCTCACGTACGTGCTCCAAGCAGTTAATGGGTGAACGAGAAAAGGCGATGTGAATGTAGGCCAGAATGAAGAGCACAAACAAGGCCTGGAAATGGGAGCAAATGCATTTTTTTTTAATATAGTGCTTTCATAAATCACTTGCCCAAGGTAAAAACTAGTTTTATGGTATGCGACAAGAAAAAAATTATCCCCCCCCCTCATCTGGCCAGAGAAGTGTAATTCTGGACCATTTTCACTGACTATTTTCAGTAGCATCCCTTACACGACAACTGATATTAACTATATACCAACTTCAGCCAAAGTCAAACATATACGGACAGGTTTTATTTTACCCAAACGTTTGAACAGAAACTCCATTTCCCTTGATATAAAGCAAGGTCACTGTATCTTCAGGAAAAATTAGATGAGACAAGAATAAATCATAAAGTGCAATTGGGGGAAGGGGCAGGTCTACCTGGGGTTCAGCTGTCTGTCAAACTTTCCAGATTTATACATCAACTGAATCATCCAGGATTTTACTGGTGATAAAACAAGTCTTTTACCATATTTTTATGGTGTACTCCAATGATAAAATGAGGCACACTGGCATTCTCCTGAAATGCTCATCCGCTTTCAAATCAGATTTGACATATTTTTCAATCTTCTCATTATTTAAGACATAACGGCATGATATGTTGATCTACCTGGCAAGGAAAATACATGGACGCAAGAATAATGTTAAAGGTTGCTGGCATGCCAGGTGAGAGCAACAAAAATCTTGCAGAAAGTTGTCATGGGTAATGTGAGTAACTTGAAGATCAACAGTAAGCGCCATGATCGTCGTCATGTATTAAATCATATGCAATGAAAAATCCCCCAAACTTCACAAAACATCAGTATCAACAAAAACCAACATGCCAGCATCATGAGATTGAGATACGTGTAAAAGACTGTCCTTACACAAAATCCATCAAGGTAAAGAGATTGACTGTCCAACCCTGTACTTCCTCACCAAGTATACAGCAGAAAATGTGAAAAAACAAGCAAGTTTTCGTCTCACAGTTAGGATTTGCTGTTGCATTCAGCATACTCAGATCAGGCCATACCTTCCATGACGAGTCAACAAGAAAAATACAGTAGATGTATGGATGTGAGATGGTGCAGAGCAAATCTCACCTTCAGGAGGACGAAGAACTCGAAAACACGCCGAAAAGACGGAGGAAACAGTCTGGCGTATGTGACTGCCATCTTAAAGAAGAGTGCGTGGAAGAGTCGGTCCCGCACGTTGATGAGCGGGTTCTGGTTGACGTTCGGGTTTCGGAGTCGGTTCGCCGCGCCATTGTTGTTATTGTTGTTTAAAGGCACGTTATTGTTGTTCAGGTTGCCCTGATTGTCTGACATTGTTATTCCGGTGGCACAGCTGGATGAGCAGAACTGACAGTTTGGGTCATGAGGGAGTAATGCAGCTACGCCAATACACACACACACACACACACACACACACACACACACACACACACACACACACACACACACCAAACACCACGACGTGTAGCTTATACTCGCGACGGTAACTAGCTCGTCGCTTACTGTGATGACTTTTACGATGTTATATAGTTTCTTTAAATAACACGACCCTTGGTTAAGGCTATGCTGCTCACTAGCTACCTGTACAATACCCGTGACATGGCCTCGGAGTTGATCTCTAGCAGAAACAAAGGCATTTGTCAGTTTTGTCGTTCACCATGTCACACGCTTTTCGGTCGCAAATATTTGCAGCAGACGTTTATTCCCGTTGCTAACGTTTATTCCCGTTGCTAACTCAAATTTGCCTAGCTAGCGAGCTAACAAGCGTATCACTACCCAGCTAACATTGTACGCTTTTTTTTTCTTAACCAGCTACCGTTTTGTATTTCGACGTAATGTAGTCAAATAAATGATCGTGTAGCCAGATATAATACTGAGGTTTCGGTAAGCTAGCAGCGCAAACTAACAGGTTAGCCGACCGAGCTTCAACTGCTATGACGTGCGGGTCGGTTACTAGCTAAACCCACCACAGGACCCGTATGTTGTGCTGTTTAACATGAAGAAGAAAACAAATCAGACAGCGGCCTTCACCCCAACAACTAAAACTTATAATCCCATACGATCCTTTTCGACGGACACTACAATAATTCCCATTCGCTTGTCCTGTTTACACAAGATTTTAGGCGTACTTGGGAGTGATTAGAAAAAAAGAAGGTGTCACACAAACCAGATAAAGTTGATCTCCAAACTACAGCGCCACCTGTGTGCTGACTGACCAAACACACGAACTGACATGTCTGTCATTTTCAGGAAGCCAGTGATACAAACACTGATATCAGGGATAAAAAAAAAAAAAATCAGTAAGCTTTATATTAGGAGAATCTTAACCAAGAAAAAAAGTGTTCTTTCTAAGGCGATGGTGAAGTCGAAACAGGATTATCCTTCACGGTTTTTTTAGAATCCGTGATCAGATACGAGTAAATATGTAAAGCCTAATAAAGTCAAAGAAACTCATTTTAAAATAATACATAAATATTATTCATGTAATGATTTTATTCTTCTTCTTCTTCTTTCGGCTTTTCCCTTCAGGGGTCGCCACAGCGAATCATCTCTCTCCACCTATCTCTATCTTCTGCATCCTCAACACTTGCACCCACTAGCTTCATATCCTCATTAATTCCATCCATATACCTCCTCTTTGGCCTTCCTCTTTGCCTCCTGCCTGGCAGCTCCATGTCCAACATTCTCCTACCAATATACTCACTCTTCCTCCTCTGAACATGTCCAAACCATCTTAATCTGGCCTCCCTAACTTTGTCCCCCAAATGTCCAACATGAGCTGTCCCTCTGATGTACTCGTTCCTAATCCTGTCCAATCTTGTCACTCCCAAAGAGAACCTCAACATCTTCAGCTCTGCTACCTCTAGCTCTGACTCCTGTCTCTTCCTCAGTGACACTGTCTCTAAACCATACAGCATGGCCGGTCTCACCACTGTCCTGTACACCTTCCCCTTGGTTCTCGCTGATATTTTCCTATCACACAGAACATGTAATGATTTTATTAATAAGTTTAAAGAAGGGACATTTATTTTTCAGCTGTAATTATACCAAACTATTTTGGTCCCAAGTTTCTTTGTTTCATTTTGAGTTGTTTCACAAGATTGTCACTATAATGACTATAATCTTGTGAATTTTATAATTTATGATACTCTAACTTCAATACAGTACAACTGTAAAGCTGTTAAGACCTCTCAACTGCTGAAGAGAATACTCAATGTATTAGATATATGATTGATGAAATATGATGAAACGTGGAATTTTTGGTTGTGCTGTTTTATAGACTCGTGTATTTATTATTTTTTTTTTTATGATTTTGTATTCCCCTATTGTTATTTCAAATAAAATAAACTAGAATAAAATAATAATAATTAAATAATAATGTAAAAAAACACGCTGTTGTACACAAGTAAGAAGTAAAACACTTACGGATATACTGTTAAAGAAAAATAAACAAATTCAATGTCGAAGTGGTACTGCCTTACCCTCCCAAATTTGATTATTTTCCTATAGCAGCATGTATCTAATACCACAACGATTTACATAAAACAAATAGCAGTTTTAATTGCTGGTTGAACAATTTGTCATGCTTTGTGTGTAACATCTGCCAGACCATTTATCAGATTTAAACACAGATATGCTGTTATAATCGACGGCAGAGCTGAGGAATGTGTTACTGCCGTGAGAGCAGATTATTTTCCTATATTAGCATGTCCCAAATGTTTTATTCATCTTATGCCTCAATGATCTATGAACAAATACCATTTTTAATGTAGTAATGAACTTGTCATATTGGGGGCACAGTGGCTTAGTGTTTAGCACGTTTTGCCCCATACCTCCAGGGTTGGGGGTTCACCCCGAATGTGTTGCCTTGTGTGTGTGTGTGAAGTTTGTATATTCACCCTGTGTTTTTTCTTTTGTGTATTTTCTCCAGTTTTCTATAGAGTGTAAATGTGTGATTGTGCCATGCAGTAAGGTGACACCCCATCCACGGTGACCCCCACCTTGTGCCCCTTGTACCCTGGGATAGTCTCCAGGTTTTCTGAGACTGTATGTAGGATAAGCGGTACAGAAAATAGATGGATGACGCCTTATTTTTCCAATCAATTTCTAGTTACGCTTGGCCAGATGTTCTAAGCCTACGATGTTCTAAAACATCTACAAGTTACATTATAACAGCTATAAACTTTCCCACTAGCCTTTTTTTCAGTCTCTCGAGGTTAATAAGACAACAAAAAATATTGCATGGCAAGTTAAAAAAAAAATCATAAGGTGCAAAGTCCTTTGTCCTGAAGACTTTCTTGTTTCAGAAAAACATCCTAATAACAAAACTCTAGACTTCTTCTATAAATGTTAAACAAACAACCTTCACTATATGTTAAATACCAACATTTTTTTTTAATCTATTTATTATTAGCTTATTTGCAGTGTGTCTGCCCTGTGATTGAGCTGTTGCAAGACGAACAATTATATCATTAGAACAAATACATTTGTATAAACCTATGATTTGCATAACAGCCAAAAATATTGTCAGGGCTGCTATTAAAGAAAATTAAACAACATCTTCTGACCGATCAAATTCAAGAATTCTGCAACACTCTTGTTATAATACAGAGTAATCTCGGTTATAGATGTATGTTGGGTCTTGCGGTATTTTTGTGTATTTAATGTTCTAACAGGCCTATTTTGTCACATCATTTTACCACAGGAAGGAACCTAAGTTGGTTTACACAATATACTGTATTATACACCAACCAGGCATAATATTATGACCACCTGCCTAATATTGTGTTGGTCCCCCTATTGCTGCCAAAACAGCCCTGACCCATCATGTACTGTGGATTCTGACACCTTTCTATCAGAACCAGCATTAACTTCTTCAGCAGTTTGAGCAGCAGTTTGAGCAACAGTAGCTCGTCTGTTGGATCAGACCACACGGGCCAGCCTTCACTCCCCATGTGCATCAATGAGCCTTGGCTGCCCATGACCCTGTCGCCAGTTCACCACTGTTCCTTCCTTGGACCACTTTCGACAGATACTGACCACTGCAGACCGGGAGCACCCCACAAGAGCTGCAGTTTTGGAGATGCTCTGATCCAGTGGTCTAGTCATCACAATTTGGCCCTTGTCACACTCGCTCAAATCCTTACGCTTGCCCATTTTTCCTGCTTCTAACACATCAACTTTGAGGAAAAATGTTCACTTGCTGTCTAATATATCCCACCCACTAACAGGTGCCATGATGAGGAGATGTTCAGTGTTATTCACTTCACCTGTCACTGCTCATAATGTTATGCCTGATCGGTGTATTTGTATTTATATGGAGATAAGACTGTCATTACACTCCATGCCAGAGGTGGCGCTAATTGTAATTCTATCTTCTTTTATTTTCCAGCGCGAACTGAAGTCCTCATGCATACTAGCGTACTAAGTAGTATTTACTCCATTAGCCTTGGCTTGCAGGTTTAACGTACTGTTTAGTACGGCAGTATGTGATTTTGGTACGTAGGTTTCGACGTAAATTACAAGTTCGTTCGCCGGTTTTTTTTTTTTTTAGACCAATGGGTAAATGATCACGTTTCAAAGTGTTATCTGTGAGTAATGTCGACATTTTGTTCATCAGAAGCATATAATTTAGGGGGGCATTTGGAAGACCGCCATTTGTTTTGTCTACTAATTCTCGTTTTGTTTTTGGCGAGCTAGCTAGGTAGATAAATAGATATATAGAGGTAGGCGGACATCCATGTGTAAATTGAATTGGTTTGTTAGATTAATTCAAGAATTTGTTCAGAGACTAGAAACCAGAAGACTCCTCTGAAACGTCAATGATTTAACGATGGACGTTGTGTATGTGTGCGAGTGGGAGAAGAGAACCAAGAGCAACCACTGTCCTTCAATCCCGCTGGTGTGTGCGTGGTCCTGCAGGAACCTCATCGCCTTCACCACAGACCTGAAAAATGAAGATGAAGACAGAGGTAGGTCACTCACTCACTCACTCACTCACTCACTCACTCACTCTAAGAGTAAAATGTGCAAATCCTGTGTTTCTTTCGGTTTAGATCTGAGTCATATGATCCATATCATTGATGTCGAGCATCCCTGGGATGTCTACTCCATCAACTCTGGTCATACAGAAGTTATCTCATGCCTTGAATGGGACCAGTCAGGTGAGTAAACTTCAGTACATCAGATTTATTTGTAAATGAAGGTACAAGCTGACCAGTGCATTTTACTACTTTTCCTTTTAATGTTTGTAGGATCCAGGCTGCTGTCTGCAGATGGGGATGGACAGATCAAGTGCTGGGCAATGACAGAACACCTGGTGAACAGCTGGGAAAGTACACAAAGCAGCTCGGTCGAGGGTGACCCTATTGTTGCTCTGTCATGGCTGCACAACGGAGTGAAGCTTGCTTTGCATGTAGAGAAGGCAAGGAGAAAATTCTAGCACTCTGTTGTCTGTTATTGATAAACTTCGGTCACATATAAAGCCCTTAATTTTGCGTTCCGTTTTATGTCCTCCTGCAGTCCGGTTCCACCAACTTTGGCGAGAAGTTCTCACGGGTGAAGTTTTCTCCATCGCTTACTCTCTTCGGTGGGAAACCTATGGAGGGCTGGTTGGCCGTGACGGTGAGTGGACTTGTGAGCGTGTCCCTGCTGAAGCCGAACGGCACGTTACTTTCTGCCAGCGAGAGTCTGAGCCGCCTGCGTGGCCGCGTGGCCCAGGCCGACATCGCGTTCACGGGCGGCGGCAACATCGTGGTGGCCACGACGGACGGCAGCAGCTCCTCGCCTGTGCAGTTCTACAAGGTGTGCGTGAGCGTGGTGAGCGAGAAGTGCCGCATCGACACAGAGTTACTGCCTTCACTCTTCATGCGCTGCACCACCGACCCAGTGCGCCGCAACAAGTACCCTGCTGTCACACACCTCAAATTCCTTACCAGGGAAAACTCGGAGCAGGTGAGAACAAATTATTGTCTATGTTACATGCACACATGCTACTGATATAGTAAGCAGAGATTAGACTGAAACATCCTGGAGTATTCCGTTAACATTACATGAAGAGTGTTGTATGTGCTGGTTTAATGGTTAATTTTCAATTTCAGTTGGCAACGTCACTATTTTTATAAAATGTTCATAGGTGTTCAATATTATTTTATAAACGTTCATAGATCTTGCAAGGTGATGATGTGCAAAGACCCAAAATAACAATGTGACATGAAATTTCATAGAAATAAAAAACAAAAAAAAAACGAAAGAATGCGGCAGTTCAGAAGTAGCAGGGACTCGGTGACGTTCATTTTCAATAAGAGCAACCAGAGACCGTTGGCGTGTGTGTCCAGTGATGCAACAAAGTTGAGTTACTTTATGCAAATATGTAGTAAGTTGGTGCAACGACTACCAATAAGAGTGAAGACAATAGAGCACACATTGTATGTGGCAAACACTGCTTCTCCTTCATCTTGTATAATATGATGCAGATATTCACTGCTGAATTTTAGCTACAAACACCAAATCTCCCTCCAGAACATTTCGTTTTAGTGGCAAGAAAACTGAATTGTTTTCTAGTGAAATGCTAGTGGGGGCACGGTGGCTTAGTGGTTAGCACGTTTGCCTCACACCTCCAGGGTTGGAGGTTCGATTCCCGCCTCCGCCATGTGTGTGTGAGTTTGCATGTTCTCCCCGTGCCTCGGGGGTTTCCTCCGGTTTCCTCCCCTGGTCCAAAGACATGCATTGTAGGTTGATTGGCATCTCTAAATTGTCCGTAGTGTGTGAGTGAATGAGAGTGTGTGTGTGTGTGTGTGCGCCCTGCGATGGGTTGGCACTCCGTCCAGGGTGTATCCTGCCTTGATGCCCAATGACGCCTGAGAGGCACAGGCTCCCCATGACCCGAGAATAGTTCGGATAAGCGGTAGACAATGAATGAATGAAATGCTAGTTGTGCCATCTACTGATAAATGTTATTACTATGGCAACAAGTAGTAGGAACGCCTATTGGAAACAGCGACTTCCAATAAAATAAAATAAAATCACTGTATGTGTGAACATGTGTAACATTAGGTCTAAACTTGGTGGCTGCTAGATAAGATGCAGAAAGAAGTTAATCCAAATTTAACCCTTGTTGTCAGGATGCAAGCTATAAATGAAACGTAAATTGTGTCCTTTTCTGTTTATTCATCCCACTCATGTTTTCTGCAGGTATTACTCTGTGCATCCAGTCAGATGGGTAGCATCGTAGAGTGCTGGTCTTTACGGAAAGAGGGACTCCCAGTCAATAATATATTTCAGCACCGCTCACCTGTTGGTAAGCAAGAAGTCTTTGACGCCTACGATTCATCTGTGATTCTGTGCTGCAGTTTATATCCGAATCAATCCTTCTTTGTGGTCTGTTTCATGTGCAGTGGGAGAAAAGCAGCCGATGATCCTGAAGTGGCGAATCCTTTCTGCCACAAATGACCTGGACCGTGTTTCTGCAGTAGCACTGCCTAAACTGCCCATCTCAATTTCCAACACTGACCTTAAAGTTGCCGCCGACACAAAGTTTTGCCCAGGCCTTGGTAAAGCTTTTATTTTCTCTGTGCTCATTGTCCAGTGTGTAATGTCAGAGAAATGTTAACAGTAACGTAATTGACCCATGATTTTGTAGAAATAGGATAAAGATATCCAGTATATGTTATATGGACTGACCCTATGAGTAATATATTAAATCAAAAAACTATATATTAAATATTTAATGTTTAGAAGTCCTCTTTATTACATGTGTGTGTGAATAGATGTGAAGGCAAATAAGAGCCTGTTTACACCATTTATTAGCTTATTTTTGTTAATGCATCCAAACACAATTGAAAGCTGGATTGATCAGAACCGAGCTGTTCTGGACTAGCCTAACCGGTCCATAATGAGGCTCGGATTTTGCTATTTTGTGGGAATAGCACTAGCTCACAGGACATGTTAATAAATTATTTATATCAAATGACCTTCCTACAAATAAATTACTCTCCTATCTGAATTGTTTCTTAAAAAAAAGAAAAAGAAAAGTCAAGAGCACCTGAACAATCTCTCCAAAATATGATTTTTTTTCTAATATCTTCACAATATTCACAAATAATATTTATTTATATTGTGTGTGTGTGTGTGTGTGTGTGTATATATATATATATATATATATATATATATAATAATCATTTTATATATAACATCTTTTATTCTGTTTTACACATTTTATTAGGGCAACTTAGGTTCATTCATGTAACTCACATTCTTGCAACACACACACAGGAGAAACTAGATATCATTAGAACGTTCTTGCCAACAAGGATCTACTTGTCTTGTTACTTAACCATTGAATGGTCCAGCATCTAATCTTATTCTTCCTTCAGACATTTTAAATATTTCTGAAGAGATCATTTTTAGAGAAACAAAATGATCAAATTTGCACACATTAATGAATTATTTATATAGTCTATCTATCATAAATGACATTAGAAGTCTAGGAATAAAGGTCTGGAATAAAGCTCAAAAAATAGCTCAGATATTTTATGTAGCTATGTAGAATTTTTTTCATAGAATTTGTCTATCCAAAACTTGAACTGTCTGTGCAGCAACTGTCTGTCATGTTCGACTTTACTCAACAATCCAACATTTAATTTTATCTTAACGATTTGTATTGCCTTGTGTGATCTCTCATGATTAGGCCTGGCTTTGGCCTTCCATGATGGCACTATTCAGATATTACATCGTCTGTCCCTCCAAACCATGGGAGTGTTCCCCGGGTCTACCGGCTCTTCTCAGCGCGTGGGGGACGAGCCGACGATTAAACGCCAGAGACCCGGAGGTCCCACTGTGCACTTCAAAGCCCTGCAGTTCTCCTGGACTTCTCTGGCTCTGGTTGGTGTGGATAACCATGGAAAGGTACACAAAGTGAAGTGTGAAATGGAGAGAAAGCACTTAATTAAAAAAAAAAATCTTTTAATTTAGAAGTATAAGAGGTAGCTATAGTTCCCTGGTAGTCCAGCAGCAGGATCCTGCGCTCTCATTGCCGCGACCTGGGTTTGATTCCCTGGCAGGGAACTTTAACCCAGTTACTGAGGGATTAAACTCTCAGTGATGGTCCTGAGCCCGATAAAAAGTGGAAGTAAAAACCTGTGCCAGAAAAGGGAGCAGCTAAAAGAACAAGAGCAACATAAGAAGTGGCTATGCTCTTCTTTGACACTAATTAAGAAATCTGGTTTCTTTTAATATGGAAATTAAAATGTCTCAAAGATCATGCACCTGCATGCATTCCTAGTGTAAAAAAGTCATTGTAGACGTTTCAGAAGCAGTCCTTAGCTTTTCAGAGACAGAATGAACCAACTTAAATGAAATTTATCTTTAATGAAGCAACTTGACTAACTTTCTGCTGTTCTTAGCTGCACATGATCCGGGTATCGCCCTCCATGGGCCAGATGTTGGACATGAACATTCTGCTGCGCCATCTACTGTTCCTGCTGGAGTACTGCATGGTGACGGGCTACGATTGGTGGGACGTGCTGCTGCATGTGCAACACAGCATGGTGCATAACCTGGTAGAGAAACTCCATGAAGAGTACATGAGACAGAATCAGGCATTACAGCAGGTACATGTGAAGGGGATTTTCTTTATTCTGATACGAGATGTTTGATTTCCGTGGTACGTTAAATATTACTTCAAAACACTGTATTTTCTGTAAATGTTTTGAGCTTGAAGTACATTTTTCCTGCATCAGATCCAAGTCTAGTGCCACTGTCTAATAGTTTATTGTAGCCACAATATTTCACTTTCCTGCAAATTCACTCAAAAACAGAGCAATAACATTCTTAACCAATGTGAAATACATAAATATAACATTTTTTGTTGCACAGAGATGTTATTTAATTTAAGGACCAGTTTGTTTTTTCACTTTATACTGAGATGTAATGGTAGAATATGCAGATATACTCTAAAGCTAGAATTATTTAGATAAATTATTATTTATTATCTTTTCCTGTTTCGCAGGTGCTGTCTACACGAATCGTAGCTGTAAAGGCCTCTCTGTGCAAACTGTCTTTAGCCACAGCAGCTCGGGCGTGTGACTTCTACGCCAAGCTGCTCCTCATCGCCATCAGCTCCACGCTTAAATCTCTGCTGAGGCCTCACGTTCTCAACACACCAGACAAGAGCCCAGGAGACCGGCTGGCAGAGATCTGCACCAAGAACACAGACACTGGTAACAAGCTCGTATCTATGGAGCCATCTTTGTGTACGGGAACTTTTTCAGGACAGTGTGCTCATTCATGCTTGTCCGAAAGGATTATATCAATAATAATATAAATATCAGTGATAAGAAGAATATTAGAGAATTAGAGTCTCTTGGAAACATCGGTCTCAGCTGTAGATAGACTTGTTAATTAGGATGGTCTATATTTAAAGTCATTTATGGAAAATATAGAATAGATATTAGGAGCGTACTTGTTACTCCTTCTTAAAGGGTCTTTTTTGTTTAACATGCAGTAATATGCAGTTTACTTTTGTTTACAGACAGAAATGTGACTCAATCATTCCTTATGTCTTTATTTTGACCAGATATTGACAAGGTGATGATCAACCTGAAGACGGAGGAGTTTGTTCTGGATGGGCCTCCACTCCAGTCCCTGCAACAGCTCATTCAGTGGGTGGGAGACTTTGTGCTGTATCTGCTGGCCAACCTGCCCAACCAGGTCAGTGAAGGAAGAAACAGTAGGGCACAATTTCTTCTGATTAATCACTTTTTTCTTCTTGAGACTGACGCTTGTAATAATGGATATTTATATGTAAAATCATAGAATTGTGATGTAGAATCAACACAAAGGACATGTATTTAAAATACTATTATATTTAAGTACTGTAGTTTAATAGCATCTTTTTTAAAACCTGAATGCAGAATCTTTCCAACAGATTTCCAATAAAACTGTACTATACACACTAACAGACATAATAACAAAACCCAGGCCTATATGTTAAAGTTTTACAATTTCAAAGCTATCAAGTCCATAGACAGGGTGAGCAGATTATAAGAGGTTTCTCCCAAAGCAGTTCAAAGGATTTCTATCATTCCTTTGTCTCCTGCTATGCTAACTGGGCTGCAGTTTTTAACTATACAATTACCTAAACTATTAGTTACCTTCTCCTTTACAGGTATTGTTATTCACATTCTGCACTGCTAAAATACAGGTGCATCGCAATAAATTAGAATGTGGTGGAAAAGTCCATTTATTTCAGTAATTCAACTCAAATTGTGAAACTCGTGTATTAAATAAATTCAGTGCACACAGACTGAAGTAGTTTAAGTCTTTGGTTCTTTTAATTGTGATGATTTTGGCTCAACAAATTAGAATACTTCATAAGACCAATAAAAAAAAAACATTTTTAGTGAATTGTTGGTCTTCTGGAAAGTATGTTCATTTACTGTACATGTACTCAATACTTGGTAGGGGCTCCTTTTGCTTTAATTACTGCCTCAATTGGGCGTGGCATGGAGGTGATCAGTTTGTGGCACTTTCTGAGGTGGTATGGAAGGCCAGGTTTCTTTGACAGTGGCCTTCAGCTCATCTGCATTTTTTGGTCTCTTGTTTCTCATTTTCTTTATGTTTTAAAGTGAAACTTTCTGCCTAAAACTCCTTCCTTTAATCAGTATGGTTCGGTTTGGTGGCACACTTAATTTTGGCAGCATTATTAGAGTTAATTAAACAAAATGGCAGAGTGGGCACTGTTACGATCTCACAGTTCCAGGACTTAAGGTTTGATCTACTGTTTGCGTGGAATTTCACATTATTCGTGTGGGGTTCCTCCGTATGCTGTTTATATCCTACCTGCCATTAGGTAAAGAATAGTGAATGGGACAATGTAGCGTACACTTACCCCAGGTTTATTCTATTAAAAAGCTTCTAAGCATCCAGCTCATTTTTCTACACAGGAAAGTAAGTAAACCGTGACAGATTGAGGTTGGAGCACGTACAGAACCATCAGGGATGTCTAGAGAGCACATATTTCACCCATCTCCTAAATCTACCTTCCATCAACCTGTTTGTGCAAAGAAAGTGTGGAAATGTCATGCAAAACATAAAAGTGTCCTGTGAAGAAGTTTTTTTTTAATCCGCTGCATAGAGAGGAGCTCCCTACAGGGATGCTAAGTTGAGTGAGTGAAGTCTTTAAATGCAGCACATATCAAAGTTTCTACAGGAGTGAGTGACAGGATGTGTCGAGCAGCTTGTGGCCCGTTCCTGATGGGAAAGAAGAGAGCACAGAATGCCATTGCGGGAGGCCAAAAGTCTAATTATTTTTCTTGCTTTGTTTCTCAGCCAGCAATTCAGAAATGGTTTCATGTTCTTGGTGTCTGCAACCACTGATACTCACAATAATCAAAATCCCATACCACCTAAGTATGATAATCCAGGGTGCAGTAATTTGCTGTTTAAAGACAATGTCTTTTTGTAATAATGGCTTCATGGTGTAAGCTATATGCATGACAAGCAAAATTATATGTAATCTACGCTTTATTGTGAGATGCTTCAGATGTAAATGTACATTATGAGAATGAACCACAATCCATCTCTCTCTTCCTCTCAATATCAGGGCTCCACGGTACGTCCCGGCTTCGGTTTCCTGCGTGACGGACCTTCCCTGGGCATGCTGAGGGAGATGATGGTGATGATCCGCATCTGGGGCCTGCTGAAGCCCGGCTGCTTGCCCATCTACACAGCCACCTCCGACAACCAGGACAGCATGTCTCTGCTCTTCCGCCTCCTCACTAAGCTCTGGCTCTGCTGTGAGTCTGCCTTAAAAACACCATCTGTTGAAATCGTTGATTAAAACGCTGTTGGTTAGTTCGTGATTGTTCACTGAAAGCCAATGTTCAGTGTAAATACAACATTTTATTTAACCTCTTTCATTCAAATAATGTAGTTTCTTTATTGCTGTCATCCTAAAGGAAACAAAGGTCTCATTATGACTCCTCAGCAAATTTATTTTTGTGGTTTTTATCCACGTGCAGCGCGAGACGAAAGTCACCCTCAGGAGCCAGACGAGACGCTGCTGGACGAGTGCTGTTTGCTGCCCAGCCAGCTGCTTGTGCCCAGCATGGACTGGCTTCCCATCAACGATGGCGTCATTACCAAGATCCAGAGCAAGCACCATTTACGGCTACAGTTTGGAAAGCCTTGTACATTGCCCGGACTTAATCCCAACTCCCAGATGGAGCTTTTCTCCAGGTGAGCATTCGTGAGGCTGCTTCCTTTCAAAATATTTCTAGAATTTAAATTCAGACACATCATCATCGATGCAGCTTGTGCACTACATTTCTCTTCACACTGATATTTTTGTCTGAGCCTCTGTCTGAGGTGTGTTTAGCACTGAGCACTGGAAGGAGTGCTCACTATTATTTTCTAAGAATCCAATTATCTTTTCAGGAGTCCAGCATCTCAGAGGATGGACAACCTCCGCTGCTTACACATGGGCATCTCTCCCACAGAGGATAGCAAGGCCTGCACCAGGTACAAAGAAACAAAAAATGAAGTAATTAGTTGCTGAATTTTTAGAGCACCGATCCATTTGGGCTACAATAGATATTGGATATAAAACCTTAATGATGTAATTGGAAATTATATCTACAAAGTAATAAAAAAATGTAATAATATCTACATTTATAAACACATTAATATTTATAGATTTATGGTATTGACCCCTCAGGATGCAGCTGGGTCAAAACCCCAGCCAGTTTTGGAAACTTGCTTTCCATACATATTACAAATTTTGTAGGACACATGCTTTGTTCATTTTTTTTTTTAATATATATTATTTAGAAAAAATAATGATATAAATAATAACTATTATATAAATATTTTATATAATATAAATATTATATAGGGGCACGGTGGCTTAGTGGTTAGCACGTTTGCCTCACACCTCCAGGGTTGGGGGTCCCCCAGTCCAAAGACATGCATGGTAGGTTGATTGGCATCTCTAAATTGTCCGTAGTGTGTGATTGCGTGAGTGAATGCGAGTGTGTGTGTGCCCTCCGTTGGCACTCCGTCCAGGGTGTATCCTGCCTTGATGCCCAATGACGCCTGAGATAGGCACAGGCTCCCCGTGACCCGAGTATAGTTCGAATAAGCGGTAGACAATGACGGAATGAATATTATATAAAATATTAATTCGGATCCTATTTCTTATATCAAACAACTGTAAGGGAAATTTAGCCAAATTGTTTAGGAGCTGCTTGTTTCAAAACATTTTTGGATAATCAATTGATTATTTTTCTTTCCTTTAAGTAGTAAATATGAATTTTTCTTTCATTACAATAAACATTTGTGTATAAACACTGTTTTTATCGGTGATGATAATGATTTCGAATCACAGTAGTTATTAAGTCTTCACCACCTATTTGTTTCTGTCAGGTGTGGCTGTGTTACAATGCTGCGCTCTCCGAACAAGACCAACGCTATGAAGCAGTGGGAGCAGCGATGGATAAAGAACTGTCTGTGTGGAGGCCTCTGGAGAAAGATACCTAACTCTCTCACATGAGAGTTTATTTTCAGGCTGGCAAGAAGTTCCTCTGACAGGTTTTCCAATAAAAATCTGACAATGGAGGTTTATAGGGTTTCTGGCCTGGTCCTAAATGCCATGGCTCACCATCTTAGGAGGGCCCTGTTTCTGTCAGGAATCTTATTAATGTGTTAGGTTGTCAGCATTGCCATCAGGATCCAAATGGAAAAGGATAAAAACAGACACTTGTGTTACTGGATTTAGAAAAGGACTATTTTTATACACAAGTGAAACAGTGTATTTAAATTTCAGTAAAAGGGTTGTGTAATACATACAATCATGAATGATGTTTTTACTAGTTGTAAATATTAAGAAACTTACTTTTCCAGGTTATGTTTTTTTTTTTTTTTAAAAACTTACAATAAACTCCAGGGCAGATTATGTGGACTTTGTCTAGTTTGTTTTGTATTCACTATGATTTTGGTCTTAAAAAAATGAGTCTTCATGATACTGTATGTTCCCATAATGCCACAAGAACACACATGCTTACACTAATTCATCAATTCATCATTGCCAGTCCACTTCCTACTGACATGTTTTTTGGGAGTCGGGAGAAAACCGAAACCCCAGAGGAAACCCACATGCACAGAAACTCAGGACTGTAACCTGAGCTCATGATCAAACTATGGACTTGAGCTGTGAAACAAGACTTCCCACTGCTCCACGCTTTCACCCTTTCATTCATGCTATATTGTAGCAGTACATTGGTATTGGTTTGACTGAGTGAGTTTCACTGGCAGCTGTAAAATTATTCTGCACTGTGAAAAGTGTTCAACACACACAATGTTATGAAACGGTCTTCTAAAAGTAGGTTGCGATACCATTTTACCACCAGAAAAGGCAAAACACTGAACTTGAGATTTAAATGTATAGATTTAAGTATTGTATATTCTTCTGTTTGTGGTATCATTAAACTATGTTAAACATATCAAGTCCCAAATTCCACAATATTTTCAGTGATTGTATGAAGTCACAAGCTGAATGAATAGAAGAGCTTGATTATTTTTTATACACCGATCAGACATAACATTATGAGCACTGATAGGTGAAGTGGATAACACTGATTATCTCCTCATCATGGCACCTGTTAGTGGGTGGGATATATTAGGCAGCAAGTGAACATTTTGTCCTCAAAGTTGATGTGTTAGAAGGCAGGAAAAATGGGCAAGCGTAAGGATTTGAGCGAGTTTGACAAGGGCCAAATTGTGATGGCTAGACGACTGGATCAGAGCATCTCCAAAACTGCAGCTCTTGTGGGGTGTTCCCGGTCTGCAGTGGTCAGTATCTATCAAAAGTGGTCCAAGGAAGGAACAGTGGTGAACCGGCGACAGGGTCATGGTCGGGCAAGGCTCAGTGATGCACGTGGGGAGTGAAGGCTGGCCCGTGTGGTAAGATCCAACCGACGAGCTACTGTTGCTCAAACTGCTGAAGAAGTTAATGCTGGTTCTGATAGAAAGGTGTCAGAATACACAGTGCATGATGGGTCAGGGCTGTTTCGGTAGCAAAAGACGGACCAACACAACATTAGGCAGGTGGTCATAATGTTATGCCTGGTCTGTGCCATCTTAACACTCTTCAGAGAGATGACAACACTGTTTCAAAAGTTCTGAAAATCTTTGTGATAAGCATTGGTAAATTGCTGCAAATTCAAGAAATATGGATCCCTACAATCTTATTTTAATTATTTTGTTTTATCCGAACACTGTAGGTGTGTCAGATTGCATGCTGATTGACAGTGGTGTATTCCCAGCGAAGTAAACAACTTGTCATCAGAGCAAGTGCTGGGACAGCATGTAGGAAAAACATTCCCCGGCTTATACTTGGCAGCGCTTTTGTTTATACCCAAGTTATGAGTCATGAACAGTGGTGGATTGGTGTAGCCTATTTTCTGCATATTTATAGCTGTACAGCACTCACAAGACTGTGATGTGTGTACACTCTACTGATACTTCCAGCTGGAAGCTTTATCTCCTCTTCATTTAACTGCCGATCACACAGTCACAGGTGACTTATGAATCCCATTGTATTATGATTTCTGATCGTGTTCAGATGAAATTTCTCATTTTGTTCAGAGTGATATATTTATATTAATATGAATAAACATTGAAAGTATATATATTTTATATCAACATGATTAATGCATTGAAACAATAAACTGGAGTCTTGGCTTTTTAAATAATGAATATTGAGCCACAAAAGTACATCTTACTTTACAGCACAGTAACCATGTAGAGTAGATCATGGTTAGCTCGCTCATTCGAACACCCCTCTTCTATTTTGCAATCCTTTCATCCGTTTTCTGTTTAGCTTAACTTACTCTGAGTTACACTTAACGTGGAGTCTATATCAGGGGACACCAGGGACAGGGTGCTAACCCATTGTGAGACACAGTCGCACACCCATTCACACACTACAGACAACTTAGAGATGCCAGTCACCCTTCCCTACTTGGGCTGGTGGAGGAAACTAGAGTAACCAAAGGAAACATCCAAATCACAGGGAGAACATGCAGACTCCACACACATGGGGCGAAGGTGGTAATTGAATCCCCAATCCCGGAGGTGTGAGGCACACATGCTAAGCACTAAGCCAGCCTACCCCCAAAACAGCCATTCACCGTTACCACACATAAACTACTACACAAAAGGAATGTATGAAATAAAACGCCAAAAATTCAAACCAGATGTTTTGTTCATACCCAGGCACAAAGAGGTACAAAATCTGTTCTATATGTGACTGGTGTAAAAGGAGGAGCTGAGGTAAAAAAAAAAAAACACAGCTAATTTTGATTAATTTGTTGGTAGACCAGATACCACCTTTATACCAAATATCTCACCCAAATCAACCTGGCCAGCAGGAAATGGCAGGGTTTTTTTTTTTTTTTTAAACTGGTAAAAAAGAAAACAAACAAATAAAAATGGTCATTTGTGTCGCAATCATAGCTTTAGCTATAGAATTAACCAACTATAGTTAACCGTAAGAAACTAATCATGAATACAGGTTGACAGGAGCTTTATAAAACTCTTGTTTTAGTAACAACTCTTGTCTTTCTTTTGTTTGATGCAGATTCATTCATTCATTCATTCACTGAATGATCTTCAAGAGTAATGTGTACATCATCACAAGAGAATGGCTGATTTTATGAAATCAGATGCAGCTGGTGATTTTAAAGAAAACTTTTGTTTAACTGGCTAGTCCTAAATTTGTTCATCCACTTTGAGGTGAATTCAGGGGGTGGAGTTAGAAGACACCTTAAGTGTCCAGTCTACATTTGTCCAAGTGGGGACTATTACCGAGTGTTAGAAGGCTATATAGAAATAAAGAAACTCGTGTAGCGTGCATTCTAACCCTACAATTAAATTCAACTTCATAACTAGTAATTTAATATCCTGTAGTTACTGACTTCAATGTTGTTTCAACTCCCTTTCCCCGAAGTGGTGACAAGGCTCCTTCTTCCGCGCTTGGCTTTTAACTATTTGTATCAATGCGCGCTGCGAACTGCATCCTCCCGATGGGGTTCCTCTTGTGTAGGACCTCCATTTTAGATAGCTAAATGATCACCCCATAAATTACCTATCCTAATAAACTCTGGGTCTAACTCAGTGTAAAATCACCAGTAAAGAGCCCGTAGATTCTAAATAGACTAAATGAATCCAAATACATGGACAGTGTAAGAGTTAATCCAGCACTGAAGGTGTCAGTTCGGTGTCGTGAGTTCTTCTGTGGAGGGAGGGATGGAGGCTGTGTGTGTGTGTGTGTGTGTGTGTGTTTAAATCACACATCACCTCACACACTTCACTGCCTTGTCCATAGGACACTCACCCGTATTTCTAGTGCTTATGTCTTGGGGAAACAGTATTAGACTTTCATATGGGGGAACTGACTATATTGAGCACTTTAAGAATAATAAAAAATAATAAATAAATGAAATCATCTCAGTCGGTTCTGAAGCCGCAGCATTGCACTGCATGTCCGTGTGGAAACGTGAGCAGAAAGACGAATACAAACTGCAGTGTGTAACCCACTGTAGCAGAAACAGCCTATTGATTTAAAGACTTGAGAGGAAAATACACCATCATCCCCATCATCCCCATCATCAGCACCGAGGAGCCGCGTTGGGTTTATCCGGTGAGTAATAATGCGGGTTGCTGTTAGTTAAACGCTCGGGTTGTGTTGTCGCAGTGATGAAGAGAGCAAATTGTAGTTTTCAACAACATCTCTGTCACTGCTGTGCTGAAAGCATGCTTATTTTTCAATTTCACACACGTTAATTACTCCTTATGGTGCCATTAGTGTACATTGCAGTGTAAAGGCATCTCTGTAACGTGTGTGTGCGCGCGCGCGCGCGTGTGTGTGTGATCGTATTAAGTGCCGGCAATCAGCGTGTTATTGATAAACTGGACATCAGTCAAGTGTCCATGCTGCGGAATGCAGATTTCCTCACTTTATCACATCTGTGATGGACTGTCGTGGTCAGGTCTTCAAACAACATGATCATTCATCCACTGTCAAGTCTTGTCTATCTAGACATGTTCTCTATGAGTAATATGTGTATACTTCTAATACACACACACACACACACACACACACGCACACATTACACAGATGAGATGCCTGTACAGATGCCCCTATATATATATATATATATATATATATATATATATATATATATATATATATATATATATATATATATATGATGTGTATAGAAATCTCAGAATTATTTACCTATTTATTTATGAATTTCTGTCACATGCCTACATGCACTCGATCTTCATGCAGGAAGATTTGTGAACAGAAGGCTATATAACACTGATTTGGAAGACTGCATTTGCAAACAAGGTTGAAAAAAGTGCAGTCCACCTATAAACATACCGGTTTCACTAAAATTGCCCTGTATTGGAAGCCCTTCAGTTTTCACAAATGTCAATCTGTGTAACGAGGAGTCTGATGCCTAAACACACACACACACACACACACACATATGCATGCTCACACTGACTTGAAGAGCCCTCAAGACTCCTTCACTGACTGGAAGAAATATGTGCTTCTTTAAGATAATACAGCTTGTCTTCATGCAAAAACAGGTACTCTAATTACTACAGACAAAATGCACTAGAATTCACTTGAATGTTGAGTCCATGAGGATTAGAGCAAGATGGCTGGCTAGGCATCGACAGCCAAAGAATAATACTCCAATTATAACAAACACACATTAGTGGCATAAGTGTAAATTAAAAACTAGAAGATTTCAGGAAGAGCAGGGAAAGATTTTAAATCATAGTGCAATGGTTAAGTTTGCAATCAGCTGAAGAAAATGGTGATGAAGAGAACAAGGGTAAGAAAAAAATGAACAGAATTTACTGTGCTTATACATAACAATGTATGACTGACCAAAATGCACAAAGTGTAATAGACTACAATTGAAAACACAGAGAAAGAAAGAGCTTACAAACTGGATATGTAAAGCGTAGAGCAAAAAAAAAAATCTAAAGAATAAAGGACTGAGCCGTGGTTCCTAGAGTTGGGTCCAGGAACTACCAGGTTTATTTTTATTTTGTTATATTGGTATAAATCCCAACCCCCTTTAACCATGTTATATCACATCACATTTAGCATTGGTATGTTAGTGGTTAGCACGTTTGCCTCACACCTCCAGGGTTGGGGGTTCGATTCCCGCCTCCGCCATGTATGTGTGGAGTTTGCATGTTCTCCCCGTGCCTCGGGGGTTTCCTCCGGGTACTCCGGTTTCTTCCCCCAATCCAAAGCATGCATGGTTGGTAGGTAGGCATCTCTAAATTGTCCGGATTGTGTGAGTGAATGAGAGTGGTTGTGTGCCCTGCGCTGAGTTGGCACTCTGTCCAGGGTGTATCCTGCCTTGATGCCCAATGACGCCTGAGATAGGCACAGGCTCCCCGTGACCCGAGAATAGTTCGGATAAGCGGTAGATGAATGAATGTTAGTGTGTTTGACTGGTCAATAGACATGAAGAGCTTAATCTAGACCTCGAGTAAGCTGATAAATAAAGTAATTTTTAATAAAGATGAATGTTCAGATATGAAGACTGTTTGGTTAAAAGACCACTTATACATCGATTATGTAGAGCCATACAAGTCCAATTAATATAGCTAAACCAATTAGCAGTTTGAATGTAATAGGCTACATAAACACAAAACAGGACAGAGGATCGTTTATCGAAATATTAAACATCTTTTATACTATAAAGCTGTTTCTGTGTTCAATCAGGTCAGAGTGTTAAGAAGTTTTCTAATATTAGAACTAACTAGTCAAGTTTAATAGTATGCTGATTTTATTAATCAGAAAATCAAAAATTAAACTTTGATATGATGAATCTCTCTATAAGGAGATGTGAATTTATTATTTGGAAGGAATCTCCAGTTAAAGAAAGTACAGTCAGTAATTTTTATGCCACAGGAAATTCTTATTCGAGAGAGGAAGTTGAGGAAAAAGGTTGGTGAAAAAAATGGAATTGTTGGCAAATGAGTAAAACAATTAGAAACGTGTCAAATCATTACTAAATTATTTGTTTTAAATTAACTCTATAAAATTTGAGCTGTGTACACAACCTGAAATATAAAACTTTAACATACAGCATATATTTCTTTCAATTCTTAGAAAATGCAGTTGTAGTGGCTTTGAAAAATGGTGTTAGCGCAAATGATTAAAAAAAAAACCTTTATTGAAATGAGATGAAGACCGGTAAAGTGAAAGAGTGAAGTATACACACAGATTGAGAACAAGCCCCAGGTGGTGATGGCTTTCCATCAAAACCTTCAGAGAACAGTTGATCCTGCTCTATTTGAGAAACGGTTCATAAAAGAAAACTCTGCCATATTAAAAACATTTTATCTACAAACTGAGTAAAGATAGCAAACAACCATAGACAAAAATAATATAATTGGTGATTGGAAATTAGATATAACCTCAAATTGTTCAGAACTAGGTCTGATTTCTGCGTCCAAAAGGGCGACAAACGTATGATCGTATCACAGGAGCAAAGTAAATCTGCAATAGAAATCTTTAATAAGACTGATTTATTTTAATAAGGATGCAGGAATTTAATGACATTTCATATAACCTACCTCTATAGAAAAATCTAATATTTCTCTTTGCCTTCACTATATTTCATTCTGGTTCCAAGAAATTGATAAGATACAGATCTATACAACAACAATTGATGTCTTTTTGAAGATGATGAAAATTAATTTAAAGGTTGCACATTGAACACCCACATTCGCAGGCAACTTAATGACTCGTATGAAGGAAATAACGGAGTAACTGTGGTGTTGAAGTGTAGTTTCCACAGAAACTGTGCAAGGAAAATGCATCTGAAGCTGAGTTGGTATTCAAAATGGCTGATGATTATAGCAATTATATCTTCAGCCATTTCAAATATCCACTGGTTTCATCTTCTAAAGCTGTAAAAGCACATTGCATGGATGAGAAACTCTGAACGAAATCATTTTTTCTGGAACCTTTGTGTGACGTTATGCAATTTTTGCATCTGATGTAAGGAATATGGAGGCACAGTGGTGCAGTGTGGAGCACTGCTGCATCACAGCTCCAGGCTCCTCAGTTTAATCCTGATCCTCAGGTTCCTGTCTGTACGGAATTTCACATGTTCTACAGATTTGTCCAGATGTGTTTCCTCCTGCTGTACTGAAACATGTCAGAAGGCTGATTAGTTGATGTGCTAAATGTGCGTGTCCATGGTGTCCTTCAATGGACTGAAGACTCATCTGGGGTGAATACTTTGGAGAAGTTGGAAAAAATGGAAACAGCACTTTCCAGAAACTATATAAATACAGATAGAGATCTAGGATGGGGAAAATGCCTAGGATCTGGTACTCAGCTCTTCATGTGAGAAAAGATAAAGCTGGAGACATCCAACTTTAACCTCTCACTTGTGCTGTAATTGCTGGCATTATAATAAATGAAAAGCATTTCAAACTCTCGGTTTTAAGGGTAAACAAACATTCCTCGAAGAATATGATCTCTTTAAGATCCCTATCAGTTTGATGGATTCAATAGCAATATTTACGGTAAAACTTGGGATCGTCTGGACTGACAATACAAACTGGAGAAGAATCCAATAATGCTGAGCTGGATTGCTTTTTACACCCAAATGACTCCACTGAATAAGAGAAAGATATCAAGGCAGTGAAGAGATTAATTATACAACACATATGGACTTGTGAAATGAGTTCCATTCATTAATGTAATGTGGATTTTGTACGGAATTATTGCGCATATGAATTTAAAATGGTGGAATAATGAAATGTAATAATTTCCTAAAGAGGAGCAGTGTACATGTTAAATGTCACCATACACTGTATCTCCGCCTCGTGTAAGAATGCATGACACTACACTACTGCATATCTGTGGATGATTTTTCCCACCTCCTTCACAGCAGGGAGAACTGCTAGATTCTGTATCAGCTTTTCCCCCAAGGCGGATTCAACACTCTGCCCTCCGACATCCTAATGCACTGATTTAAATAGTTCTATGAAAGATAACTGTGATATCTATAACTGAAACTATCTTCTGTACATCTTCTTCTCAGACCCACCCCCCCAAATACACACACATTATATATATATATATATATTTTATATATATATATATATATATATATATATATATATATATATATATATATATATATATATATATATATATGTATATATATATATATATATATATATATATATATATATATATATATATATATATATATATGTATGTTGTGTGTGGGGGGGATGGGTCTGAGAAGAAGATGTGCAGAAGATAAGGGTTTATATATATATATATATATATATATATATATATATATATATATATATATATATATATATATATATATATATATATATATAAACCCTTGTGTAAAAAAAATGCATAAAATCTTTTACACATATAGATAACATTTGTGATTGCAATTAATAGATCACATTTAACAGTGTATGTGCATTTAGTTTTGTGATAAAGTTATATAATTTGTGTAACAAAATATACTATAATAAAGACCTTAATGGCATAAACCTAGAAAAAGAAAATGGAAATGGAGCAATGTTTCAATTAATGTTTATTATTTTGAACTGATTTATCAAATACACAAGAAACAAAAGATTATTGCAGTGACTGGTTATGAAATTCAGCTCTCAAAAATGATGATTTAAAAGAAATGCAATAGACTTTGAGCAAAAATATAAAACAGGCCGATTTGAGCGTTAATGTACAATTATAATGTAGTATAATGTATAAATTGTTCAATATTAGATTTCATATATTGTTCTATTCATAATCCCTTACACGTTCACAGTGATGTTTGGCAGTAAACAGTGACAGACATCAGCGTTAAACTTGAATCTGAACGTTTTTGTATCCGGGGTGAACCGTAACATCTTCACACATTTTATTGCTAATGTTAACTTCATTTGATTAACAATCTGAATCATCATTTGTTTATTCAACCCATCATAATGATAGTGGACACTGTGATCATAAAGATACGGTGAGCATAGATCACTCCATAATGAACAGTTTTACAGTAAGACGTGGAATTTTTACATGCAGATGAGCGCAGTTTTACCGACAGTGAAAGGTCCCAGTGAGGTTATTAGAAATATAGGGACGCTGCTCGTCCAATCAAATTAGTGGACCAGAACTAACAGTTGAATAATAAGATTGAATGTTGTAGAAACAAGTTAATTCCTGTTCTAATTTACATTATAGTACCCACATCTCTCTCTCTCTCTCTCTCTCTCTCTCTCTCTCTCTCTCCCTCTCTCTCTCAGACTTGTCATTTTACAGAAAAACCAGAAAGCATATAATAAGTTTTTATTATTCTTTTGTATGGGCTGTTACTACAGACACAATAACAAAAACAATAAGCTCTAATTGCCGAGGCCCAGCTAACCCAGCCACTGAAGAGTTAACTCTCAGTACCAAGCCCGGATAAAATGTGAGGGTTGTGTCAGGAAGGACATCCGGCGTAAAACCTGTACCAAATAAATACATACGGACCAAATGATCCACCCGAACAGGAAGCAACCGAAAGAACAACTATAGAAACAATGATATATTAAAATGCACATTAATATTAAATATTATAACTATATAATATTAATGATATAATTATAATTAATATTAAAATACCTGGTATTAATGTTATAGCTGGCACTATGATCTGTTTTATGGAGTTATATAAAACTAATGAACACCTTCTGACCAATCAGATTCAAGAATTCAACCATACCATGGTATAAATCCTCCTATTATCACTGTATTCTACTATTTTCACAACTATTCAGCATCACTTAGCTTATACACACAATGCACCTGTATTTTCAGATTCTTTCAGGGTATTTTATTGTTTCCTGATGTCCCGTGTAATTATTATATTGTTCAGTTTACACTATTGTGCTTTCCAAAATAACATTAAATTGCATTTTGTGCCACTGCCATGAAGACGCAATTTATTCCACTATGTGCACACCAACGGAATGATGTCATGACTTATAGACCTGACTAGAAATGTAAAACGCAACACTTCCAGAATTTATTTAAAAGAGAAAATCCATGCAAGTAAAAAAATATAGTTTGGAAAATGTTTGAATTGTTTCTGAATGAATTATAAAGAAATTAGAACTGACGAACTGTCATAGCTATGATATGTCAGTTAAAAAAACTATATCTTGTGTCTACAGTTTGCAACTCCAGGAAGCCGTGTTTTATTTGTCATATTGTCTCAGGTTCGGAGAACATAGTCAACCAGACCCATACGCACGACAATACACAACAGCAGACATTTTGAAGTTGTGAACAATGACTCGACAAAGAGTTGACGCAAGAGGAAGGGTATAAATACCAAGCCAAATTAAACATAATTAAGCACAGGTGAAGACATGCGAGACATAATCACGTGACTTTCACAATGAACAGCGATACACCCGCTAGCATCCCCTGGTACTCTAGCAGGGAAATATCTCAGTCTGTAACACACATTTATTTTTCCTTAAATATTATTAATGCTGTATTTTGTATTATATTAATTCAGTACATGTCTTAAGGACCATTTGCCATGTCTATAGATCTGATGGCTTAAGAGCACTTTATTAGGAACACTGACACCAGGTAGAGACCCCTGTTACTCTAAACAGCTTCGATTCTTCATAGCATGGAGTCCACATGATGTTAGAAAAAGTTATTTTGAGATTCTGGTCCATGTTGACATGATTGCATCAAATAAGTAATGCAGATTTTTCAGGTGCATTTTTCATGCTCTGAATCTCCCGCTCTAACAAGGCTACTGAAGGACACTGAATTCATTGTCATGTTCATGAGACCAGTTTGAGACGACTTTTGCTTTGTTATCATGCTGGAATTGACCATAAGATGATGGTAAATTGTAGCTAGGAAGCGATGCATGTACATGACCAGCCTGGCTGTTCTCCTTTGACCAATCTGCGTGATTTTATACATTGCACTGCTGCCACACGATTGGCTGATTAGACAGGTGTACAGGTGTTCCTAATAAAGTGTCCGGTCAGTGCACATGATCTGAATGGGGATGTGCAGGCAGATCTACTTAATGGTAGATGATGATAGAAGAATTTGTTTATATCTAGGCTGCAAATGAAACAAACAGAAACTTGCACAACTATATGACTTGGGTTTGGTCAGTTGTGTTCACATTAACCATTCATTCATTGTCTACCGCTTATCTGAACTATTCTCGGGTCACGGGGAGCCTCTGCCTATCTCAGGCGTCATTGGGCATCAAGGCAGGATACACCCTGGATGGAGTGCCAACCCATCACAGGGCACGCACGCGCGCGCGCCCCCACATTAACCATGATATACAAAAAAATATTGTTTGATGTTATCATCTGGGTATTACTGGTCCTGGTGTTTTCCCTCCTCCGAACTTGTTAATTAGCAGATGAGCTAAGAGTAGGAAAAACTTTAAGTGATTTTGAGAAACTCTGGTCAAGCACAAAGCACAGAGAGCTTTTCAAACACGCAGATAGATTTTCTTTTCACCCTCCTTTAGGAATCTGTGACATGGAATTTATTCATTTCTGTTTCCATGATTGCAAACAGGACCGATCTCCTGCTTTCATTCTCATCATATTTCCACATTGCATGAAGGAGGATTATTTTGATTGGAAACATACCTTCTGCTCTTATTACTTTTTTCTGTTTGTAAGAAGATTAACCACACAACGTTTGAAACGGAGAACTAACTTCATTTCTGTCAGAAGGATTTTAGTCGCTGCGAGTCTGTAAGATGAAAGCATTGGAAAATAGCTTGAAGAAAATGAAACATCGAATCCTTTTTTTCTTCAGTTCAGCGTTCGAGAGAATCCGTAATGATGCCTGCACGAGAAGCCACCAAGAAGAAAGCACCCAAGGACAGCTTAACTTTATTACCCTGTTTCTATTTCGTAGAGGTGAGCAGTTCTACTGAATATTAATATTGTGTGCTGTTTAATGATGAAATCAGCTCCATAATTATTGGCACCCTTCATGAGAACGAGCATAAATGATCATATGAACCAAGTTTTAGAAGTTATAAATTTTACATAAATATATGCAGCAAAATTATTGAAAATTCTGAAGAATTCTATTTTAATGAAATGTGTCAAGATAGACAGTCTTGGAAATAATTCCTGAAAAACTTTTCAATTGCTCACAATGTTATAAAAACTCTGTTGGCTTTCAGTATCTCCTGTTTTATCTCTATGGTGTAAAAATGAGGTTGCAAACATGTAAAATATATTTGTCACCTAATTCCCATAGGGGAATATCAAAGAGATTTCAGTGTATGAGTTGCAGGTGGATGTGGATGTGACATCTGGGGAAAAGTACCTGAAATCAGGAGTAATTTCTTTTTAATAATCATTTGAAAACAATTAAAAACCGTGAATATTTGCTTACGTGATAATTGTTTTTGATTAAATGTTGATCATTCTAGGTCTTTTTGCAAAATTGATCATGAATTTTTCTAAGTACTGACTTATTTTAGACCAAAACTGATCAGCCTCAGACTTGGGCTTTAAGGACTTTTCAACAAGATGATGATGATCGCAGGAATAAATTGTAATCAGATCCATCCATCCGTCCGTCTGTCCATCCAATTTCTGTACAGTTTATCCTACACAGGGTTGCAGGGGTCCATTAACACACTACAGACAAATTTTTAGAGATCAGCTTAGACTGGAGGAGGAAACCAAATTAGAAGTTGCTTTCGGCTGCTCCCTGTTTGGGGTTGCCACAGCGGACCAACTGGTCCGCACAACAACTTGGCAAACGTTTTATGCCGGATGCCCTTCCTGACACAACCCTCCCATTTTTCCAGGCTTGGGATTTGGCATCCAGTGGCTGGGAATCAAACCCGGGCCTTCCGCATGATAGGCGAGAAACCTACCACTGAGCCACCAATGCCCCTGGAGGAGGAAACCAGAGTACCCAGAGGAAATCCCTGAAGCCTGGGGAGAACATAAACTCTCTGAGAGGAAATGTTAATTGAACCCCAGAGGCAAACATTCTAACTTCTAAGTTACCTCAAGTTATATAAAGTTATATTCCTATCTGACATCATCCTTCCAGGATTTCATGATTTTCTGATTGCAAAAATTAACCCAAAATCAAGCAAACTACACAATATTTGATATTCAATAGGACAATTATGTTCACATAAATAAACCAAAAGATATAAAGATTCTTTAAAAAAAATATAAAGCGTAAAGTGTTTTACCTCAAGCTGTGCCTACAATTTTTATCTCTCTAACCTGAATAGATGTCACAGGAAGAGGCTCAGTGCTGTTATACCCACTAATAGAGGCTTCCCAAAATATTGATTTAAAGATTAATAATTGTTTTTAGGGGGAAAACTGCTTAATACAACTACACAAAAATCCCCATTTGTTGTTTATTCATGTCATATTCATTTAATCTGATTAAATTTTTACATTTTACAATTTACCTTTTTGCTTATTTTCATGATGGGTTCCAAAAGCGATGGTACACAGTGGTTTAGCTGGGTTTTTCAGTGAGATCTACAAGACTGAGCTGTGCATTGAGAATCGGTGTGTCTAACAACAAAGATAATAAAAGACACAGCACTGACTGTTACATGACATACTGTAATAATTTCTTGCTTGGTGATGGACTAATAATTCCATTGTCATTGCATTGCTCATGTGACTCGCAGCTGCCTATCGTGGCTTCCTCTATGGTCTCTTTGTACTTCCTGGAGTTGACTGATGTCCTGCAGCCTGCGCAGGTGGGTTTTCGCTGCCATGACCGCTCGCTCAGCATGCCCTACGTGGAGAGTGGAGAGGAACTTATCCCCCTGCTCATGTTGCTGAGTCTCGCCTTTGCTGGTCCCGCTGCTTCTGTAAGTGAACTGAGTATGAGCAGCATCTAGTTTATTTATTAGTTTTTAATCTTCGGACAAGCGGCATCACAGGATTAATGGCATTGATTTACTAACTTTAGGCTTTTTAAAATGTCCTGCTTGAGTTAACTTTGTAGACAAATTTATAATCTGTTCTTATGTAATATCTACATTTTTAGAAACCAGCGGTTCCTCAATGTTTTTTTTAGATAGTTAAATGTTCTTGGTCTCGTAAATGGACTTCTGATAAAGAAATATTCTTTTACTTAGTACTTTTATATTCTTTTATATTATAAATATTCTTTTACTTTACTTTTATTAGCCCACAGATTGACAGAATAAATAACTTTTATAATAATCTTATCTATTAGATTCAGGTGATTGATGCTTTTTCAGTGAATCAGTTCAGCAAAATTCTTCCTAATATTGTTTTGAAACTAAAAACTGTTTCAAAAATATTATATTTATTATATAATATATTATTCAAGTACTTACTCAGAATTTGTAAAGCATGTTTGGATGAAAGTCCAGGAAAGCCATGTATTTATTTGATTGTTTGAGAAGGTGATGCAGAAATCTGCAGCTGTACAGTAAACACTATAGTGATCCTGATGCGTTTCATCAGTCAGTTTGAGGAACTGGGATGTCTCCATGGTTCAGATGTTTAGATAAATAGATGTACTTATTAATTCTGAAGGGGAAATTTGGGGAGAATATACAAACACCATACAGTCACCTCAGCTCAGGCCATAATGCTACCACTGTACCAATAGATTTATGTTAATGGAATCTCAGATAATGCTTAAAAAAAAGAAAAGGAAAAAGGTTTGCTTTCTTTATTGTCAGTCAGTTATCTTTTATATATTAATAAATATATCATTGTTAAGCCATAAATGAAAGCATTCTGTCTGAGGGATTGTCTGCTGTTGTGTTTTGTTTGTCTAGATTATGATTGGAGAGGGTATTGGGTATTGCATGCAGTCCAGACTCAAGATAGGGTCTGGGAATGAAGGAAGCATCAATGCTGGTGGATGTAATTTCAACTCCTTCCTCCGCAGAACTGTGCGTTTTGTTGGTAAGTGATCAAACGTCTCATATGCTAAAATAAGGTATAAAGTGTATACATAGCGTTATAAAAATACTGCTACTGTAGTAATAACTCATTGGAATAAAAGCAGTGAACAAGGAGTTGTTAGTTAAGTATGATTAAATAAATTGTATGGTGAAAAACTGCTTCTGTAATGACTGTACAGGTTTCCTGAAATGTTTGTAATTCTAAGAATTTTTTTCTGAATCTCATTCATTACTGAAGCCCTTCACAGTTTAGTTTTTATGACACGTAGTAATAAAAAATGGCTAGCTAACTATCCAGATCTTGTTCAGGATTCAGTGGCTTGCTCGGTTGAATAGCTAGCTAATTAGTGCATGTTTCATACCTGTTTCTGTATAACTAGCAAAGATGCCCTTTACATTCCATCCTGAGCATTGCCACATATTTAACATATCTAACTAGTTTAACTCACTCAGCTAGCTAATGGCTAAGTTGTTTCCACAGGTTGGAAGTTGAGCTGTGAAATGCTGATATCTCAAAAGGTTTTTAGCCGGTATAGTTTGTAGATCACGATCACACTGTTTCCTTTGAAGCATTAAAACTGAAGATACCTGATACATTGGGAAAGAATGCTCATGTGTCTTCACTGTCTCAGACATTGCTGCTTCTGACTAAGCATTTGGCATTTGGACTAAGCGTTTCTTCATTTCCTCCTTTCCAGGTGTTCATGTGTTTGGTCTTTGTGCCACGGCACTGGTCACTGACGTCATCCAAATTGCCACTGGCTACCATACACCCTTTTTTCTGACTGTATGCAAGCCCAATTACACCCTCCCTGGAGTCTCCTGTGACAAAAATCCCTACATCACTAAAGACATCTGCTCTGGCCATGACCAGCATGCCATTCTGTCAGCCAGGTAATCCCACAATCCTACATTGACCAGGATGAATATAATATAAATATTATCAAAAAGCCTCATTCAAATAGGATTTTGAATTAGTTATTTAATGCACTTTCTGTATTTATCTCTTTTTCCTTACCCCAAGTGCTGTCAATGGTTTTGCCTTACTCTAGACATTTGCTTTCCTTTGTGGCAGGAAAACCTTTCCTTCCCAGCATGCAACTCTTTCTTCCTTTGCTGCTGTTTATATTTCAGTAAGTCTCTCCCTCTCAGTGTGAATGTGTCTGTGTTGGGTGACAAGAGCAAAGCAAACAATATGTACCAATAAGCAAATCCAAGCTAATCCCTCTCTTGATGTGGCAAGATAAACAGTATTAGCAAAGATTATAGAAATGGGTTTTTGAAAAATCTCAAATAAATGAATATATTTGGACAAACTGGTTCAGTGTTTTTGCATCTATAGCGTTTGGTATTTAACTAAGGAAAATAAGGATTTAATTATTTATAATTGCATCATCTTGCAACATCTCTGGTAGATTGTGTAGGAATAAACCAGTCATATCCCATTTTCAGCCACCAGCCTGTCATTATATAAATATCACAAGATACCAGGCTGATGGATAGGAATTAGAGTATGCGGGTATGGACCATCTGTTGTGCTCTCTGTTCCTTTAGATGTACTTCAACTCCACTATCTCAGACAACACCAAGCTGTTGAAACCTGTCCTGGTGTTTGCCTTTGCCATTGCAGCTGCCCTAACCGGTCTCACTCAGATCACACAGTACCGCAGCCACCCCATTGACGTCTATGTGGGTTTTTGCATCGGTGCTGGCATCGCGGTCTACCTGGTGAGGCTGTTATTCTATACCCTTACATATGCCTGTGGAAGCTGTGCCTTCTTCCTCTAACCAAAATATCTAAGATGGGAGAGCGTGAGTCCTCAGGGGCTTTTCATGTCAATCATGTCTTCCTTTCCTTGATCTTTTGCCTTAGTTCAGAATTAGATTGCATGATGTAAAAAATATTATCATGAGTGAGCACTGTGGTCCCTTCGCATCTACTGATATATTTTTCATAGACATTTCTGATTTTATGGCCTTTACACAGTGTGCAAAACTAAAATTTGATGAATATTAATCATTCTGTATACAGTACCGTGTAGTGTTAAAATATATTAGATAAATGAAAGCTGCAGTCAATTAAGAATGTTTAGTCAGTTAATTACATTGTGTGTTTATAAACAGAAATTGGTTTACTTGAACCTTCTCTGTTTTGTCCCAGGCATTCTATGCTGTTTCTAACTTCAAACCAGCACAGGATTCAATTCCTGTTCCTGCTCCACCCCCTCCAAAGGATGCCCTGCGAGCACTTGCCCAGAGAGGCCACGACTCGGTTTACAATAAAGGCCATGCCTCTGAAAGTAACGAAGAGATCACGTCACCGTCTTCCTTGGATGGCTTGAACCGCCCCATCCAGCGTGAGAAAGCATCATTAGGTAGCCTGAAACGGGCCAGTGTAGACGTAGAGCTCCTTGCCCCCCGCAGCCCTATGGGTAAGGAGACTATGGTGACATTCAGCAACACTTTACCACGTGCTACAGCTGCAGGCCCTGAGGAGCCCACAAGGCGCCTGGTAACAGTGCCTGTGCCTGTGGACCCAATGCGCTCACATCAGCTAGTCTCTGAATGGAAGCAGAAGTCCTTGGAGATGCGCAGTGCAAGTCTACAGAGTGACGAGGGCAGTAAAGAGGACTCAGACCTAGGTGAGGACACCACTGTAGAAGATAGTGCACCATCCACATTATACAGCACCACTGTACAACAACCTGCCAAATCAGCCAATGCACCCACTGGAGCAAGGGTAGTAATGCCTCCCAAGCCGCCAGTCCCTCCTCCAGTGTCTCCAAAGAACGCCAGCACCCGTGCTAAGTGGCTGTCCATCACAGAGAAGAGTGGGGCCAGCATACCAGGTGTGCTAAGGGTGACGAACCAACCTCGCATCATGCAGGTCATTGCAATGTCCAAGCAGCAGGGTCTGCTATCCAGCACCAAATCCTCTGAGGCATCCTCCTCCTCTGCCACCTCCTCTATCACAGGCACTGAGTCACCCCCCTATCGCCCACCATCTGAACGTGACAGCGGCTCTGGGATCATCACAGTTGATGCCCATGCCTCCCACCACCCTGTAGTCCACATGGTCTCCAACCCTGCCAATCCCTGGGAATGGAGGGGATCCTCAAACATGTCTGATTCGTACGAACTCAATGACCTGAACCGCGAGGGCTCTAGAGGATATCGTCAGGTCAAGAACAGCTCACCATGCTCTTCAATCGGTGAGGCTGACCCAGATTTCCATAAGCCTCTTCAAACCCCTCGGCCCCCGCAACCTCCCCAGCTCCCTAAGCTCGATCAAAACATGGAGGGTCGCAGTCTGCGCTGCAAAACCCCTCTGGTGCTTATTGATCGAGAGAACCCTCAGAACCATCAGGAGAACTTTTACAAAAAGCTGCAGAGTGGAAGACGGTTCAAAGACTGACAAGGCACAGCATCTAGGAGCAGAAATGATGCAGGTTGGACCCATATCACTATGCATCACTCAAACTTTCATTCTCATTTTTGTGCATTTTTTAATTTTGATGAGTTTGCTCACTAGTGAGGGCAAATTCCTGCATGGTTTAATGAGAAACATATCCAAAAAAAAAAATGCTGCTTCAGCCAATACAATGAGCACAATATTTTTGGTCGTATCTCTGGACTGGAATGGCACCAAAACCTAATGAAGAAGATATATACTCTATATATAATATTTACCAGAATCTCAGATTTGAAATATGAAAAAGAGGCTGATTGCAAGGTTGCTATTTTGTATTGTGGCCTTTTTATCTGTTGGTACTTGATTTTAAGCACATTTGTCTGTGCCTATGATGTCAAGTGGATTTCATCTATTTATGTCTTTTAATGTGATACTATCTTAGAATATATTGCCTTGGGGATAATAGCACTCTAAGATACATTTTGATGGAGTTTAAATTGATCAACTTTCTCCTCATGCAACTTTCTCCATTCTCAAGGAGAGAGCTTGACTTCTTTTGCTTAAAGAAATACTGCACTCAGAAAAGGTTCTCCTACTACTGCATTTAGCATTTTTCAGAGTAGTACAGTCATGGGAAATATAACTCTTTTGACATATGGAGCTTACAAGCTGATGTGCTTGGATCTTGACTGTAATTCATGCACACATTATACATTTTCTATAACACAGTTCAGAGACCACCATTTCTGGCAATATGGGAAAAACACCAAAAGTGGCTAAAATTACTGGCGGTGAGTAACTGGTAGTTATTGAGCAGCAAGCGCCATGTCTGAATGAGCTACATTTCCCTGCACAAGTCTTCTTAAAAAAGTATAGCTTTTTTTTTGCTATTTTCAATAAAGGAATGCATTTTTTTCTCAGCACTTAAAAATAAAGCACAGGGAAGTGCCTCAATGGCATACGGTTACAGTTATAGATTCTTGTAATAAAAATGTATTCATAAGTGAGAGGGACGTTTAAGGCATTTATTGCCGTCATATTTTGTTTATACTTTTCTCCGTTAATGAAAAGCGTGTGGCTTGTGCTCACTTGCCGATGGACTACTGCATGTTATGTTAGTGGTTGTATCAGTTGGAAGTTCAGCCTTGTCACAGTGATGAATTAAATTTGATCAGTGATTGTCTTTGCATTGTGTGGCAAATGAAGCACAATGGACGTTCAATGTGCAGACGTGTGAAGATATAAATATAATATAATTTTCATATTGCGATATAATATTGCCAAACCTTTCAGCATAGTTGGAAAACTATGATGTCAGCATGAGATTGTATTAAAATTCTATGTATTCAAAGATATATTTTATTGTTTTTAATAAGATTTGTGTACTAACATTACTAATTAATAACATCTTTCAGTTTTTTGGTCCGTGCTGGCTGAGTTCCTAAAGAAGGGACTAATCACAGAGTATTTGAGTACAGGTTACATCCACAATGGTTAACAACACACAGGATTCCAAGAGATTATAAGTGGACCAGCTTTTTTGCTGGGAATGGTGCAGAATGGACTAGTTAATAAATGGGCAAATCTATTTCGTTCTTTGTTCAAATCTATCTATGCATCCTCCATGACAATAATAATTGTCATGCAGAACATGACAATTACAATAATAAATAATAAATAATAAATAATAATTGTAAGCAGAACTCTAAAGTGAGTCAAAGAACAAAAAAGGAAACTCAGTAAGAATCAAGTTTTTCAAGAAACTAAAGCAAAATTGAAAGTGTCCTCTTTATATTCAGCACAATACTTTGTCAATAGATCAGCCATAACATTATGAGCACTGACAGGTGAAGTGAATAACACTGATTATCTCCTCATCATGGCACCTGTTAGTGGGTGGGATATATTAGGCAGCAAGTGAACATTTTGTCCTCAAAGTTGATGTGTTAGAAGCAGGAAAAAAAATTATCATAAGGATTTGAGTGAGTTTGACAAGGGCCAAATTGTGATGGCTAGACAACTGGATCAGAGCATCTCCAAAACTGCAGCTCTTGTGGGGTGTTCCCGGTCTACAGTATCTATCTATCAAAAGTATCTATCAAAAGTGGTGCAAGGAAGGAACAGTGGTGAACCGGTGACAGAGTCATGGGCGGCCAAGGCTCATTGATGCACGATGGGACCGAAGGCTGGCCCGTGTCTTCCAATGCAACAGACGAACTACTGTTGCTCATATTGCTGAAGAAGTTAATGCTGGTTCTGATAGAAAGGTGTCAGAATACACAGTGCATCACAGTTTGTTGCGTATGGGGCTACATAGCCACAGGCCAGTCAAGGTGCCCATGCTGACCCCAGTGCACTGCCGAAAGCAGCAACAATGAGCACGTGAGCATTAGAACTGGACCATGGAGCAATGGAAGAAGGTGGCCTGGTCTGATGAATCACGTTTTCTTTTACATCATGTGGATGGCCGGGTGCATGTGCGTGGCTTACCAGGGGAACACATGGCCCCAGGATGCACTATGGGAAGAAGGCGAAGGCAGTGTCATGCTTTGGGAAATGTTCTGCTGGGAAACCTTGGGTCCTGCCATCCATTTGGATGTTACTTTGACACGTACCACCTACCTAAGCAATGTTGCAGACCATGTACACCCTTTCATGGAAACAGTATTCCCTGATGGCAGGATAATGCGCTGTGCCACAAAGAAAAAATGGTTCAGGAATGGTTTGAGGTGTTGACTTGGCCTCCAAATTCCCCAGATCTCAATCCAATCGAGCATCTGTGGGATGTGCTGGACAAACAAGTTTGATCTACATAGGCCCCACCTCGCAACTTCGAGGACTTAAAGGATCTGCTGATTATATCTTGGTGCCAGATACCACAGCACACCTTCAGGGATTTAGTGGAGTCCATGCCTTGATGGGTCAGGGCTGTTTTGGCAGTAAAAGGGAGACCAACATAATATTAGGCAGGTGGTCATAATGTTATGCCTGAAACACAGATTGCTTAAAAATATATCACATAAAATATCACATAATGAATATTGAATGTGATATGATGCTGTTGATGCATGCCCTTAAGAGCACAATAAGTACAAAGTATTTATATATAGTAATATAATAAAGTAGTATAATATATAGAGAAAAGTATATAAAAGTACAAGTACATTTATTAAAAAATAACCCATTGACTAGTCTATTTTTATAAAATACTGTACATATTTTATGCAAAAGAGAGTAGAATAGTTCTAGCAGGATGATCTGCAGCCCACTTGTTGTTCTCTTGGCTTTTATATTATTCCTCTGAAATATTTTGAAAACGTTACCATGTTTTCTGTGTGCTGGGCTTGAAGGCATGCAGTGTGCAGTAAGGATTATTGGTATGAAGAAAGCCTTGGGCACATTGAAGACCGAAGAGAAAAGGCTGAAATGTGTGTACTCATGCCTTTGGACAAATGCTGGCAGAAAATTACAGACAGCAGGAGAAAGCCAAAAAGCACTAGCTTATTTTATGTTCACATGTTTATCATCTGATTTTGAAGCTAGTAATATGCAAAGGTGCTAGTCTAAAAATAGCAATCGATGTGTATTATATTAACAGGTCAATAATGACAGCTAAGAAGCTCCTTGGTCCTTGCTGGTTAAAGGTTTAAGAAGGTCTCCATTTTTTTAGCTGTATGTCACCGAAATCTTTAAATACATTCAAGTCCACATCCACATTAACCTTGAGGTGGATGAGCTAAAACACATCAGCTTTCAGTCTTGCCAACCAAAAACAGGAATCAGTGGGAAGAGGCTTATTGAAACTGGACAGTTAGAGTAGGTGGTAGCTCAGGGGATAAGACATTCGACTTCTGATTGGAAGGTCATGTTGCAAATCCTTTGAGCAAGGCCCTTAAACCTCAGTTGCTCAGCTGAATTTTAGTCGCTTTAGGTAAGGGTGTATATGAGAATGGAAAAATTCTGCCTGTTTTTCCCCATCTTCCTCTGCCTAGTGCTAGTCAGCCTGTGGCCACTGTAGCCCCAAGTTAGCCAACCTAATGTAACCTAATCATGTTGTCTTCTGCTGTTGTAACCCAGACACATGTGTTGTTCCCTGTGTTTTCTGCTTACTGTGGTTGTAAAGAATGATTATTTGAATTAACATAGACTTCCTGTCAACCTGCTCATTGTCCTCAGACCTCTCTCATCAACTGAGGTGTGAACATTATATTTGATGTGAAGCTCTGAAGCTCATGACCTTCAACTGCATGATTCTATCTATCTATCTATCTATCTATCTATCTATCTATCTATCTATCTATCTATCTATCTATCTATCTATCTATCTATCTATCTATCTATCTATCTATCTATCTATCTATCTGTCTATCTATCTGTCTATCTGTCTATCTATAAATAATGTTCACATCATATAAAACTGTACAATTGCATCAGCAGGTGTTCCAAATAAAGTGGCTGGTGAGTACATGTGGGATACAGGTAGGCTACCTATTATGCAATACATTACTATTAGATATGCCCAATATTATACAGAATTTCACCATTAATACTCATACCATTAATTAATATTCATATTTAGGTTTGTATTCTCTCCTCAGATTATATTGCTACTGAATGTGGAGAAGAGTTCATTGCCGTTTACACACATTCCCAGCTCTCTGGATGAGAGCTATGAAGACTAGGTAAGGTACTGGCTGTCGATTTGAAGCCCACCTGAACTCTCTTCTACATTTGTGAGGCTGGTGTTCTTTACATCCTCCACAGTTTGCAAACGCCCCCTTGATCCTGCACAGCCAGTCCATAATGTACTTTCGCTTTATTTATTTTATTCCTTCCAGGCAAACGTGGCTCTAGCTGTTGCCATGGTATCCGGGTGCTGAGCAGTATGAAGCAATTCATCATTTTAATGAGAAGAGTGTGAGGAACAGGGTGAGGAGGGGCTTTAAAATCACAATCAGAGGGACAGGCAATACATGTCACCGTGATGAAGCGTGGATTTTGACAAGGCTACAGTAAAACACCTACAGTTAAGATCCTGAACATTCACTGAACTGTTCTGTGAATGAGACATAAGGCATTTGCTTGGAATTTGAAAGATATCAGGATCATATAAAAATGATTTTAAGGCACTTCCTTACTTTCGTACAATTCATATTATCCTGAATTCCCCTCAAAGTGCCTTTACCAGCAGCTTTCTATCTAATACACGTCTAATAGTCTGTTTAAATTTTCCAATTTTAATCCGCTGATTCTGCAGATTGCAGTTTAACCTCATGCTGAAACACAGAAAGCAAATTTGATTGTGTGTTATTGATGATGACCTCGACTGCACTGGAAAAGCCTGAAGGAGGTTGATGATGACATATTCACTCTCTTCCCAATGTGCTGATTCTGATTACATTTTAAAGAGCTTTTATTCAGACTATGGGCTCTTTGATTACCAGGAGCTTTTCTTGACCTCTCTCAGCTCTTCACCTCAAAAACCAAACATAATGCACTTTAAAAAGCTTTTGCATTTCTGAATTAAGCAGTATAAGGTTAATATATATATATTTTTTAAAAGGGGGGTATCTAAGAGTTGTCTTTTTAAACAGGTATGGTAGAAAAGATACTACATTTAGATTTAACCATTTTTAGTACTTTTTAATGAAATTAAATTTTTTTTTTTACCTCAATATCCATCAGTGCAATGCAATAACATTTTCCTAAACTGTACATTATAAACCTGGCATTTTCTGATCATATCACTTTATATTCAAATGAAAAGCAGTGATTTTTTTCTCTTCATCCTAAAGCTTCCTCTTGTAAGAATAGGAGAATATACTCTTTTAAATAGATGTATCTGGTTTGGTTCATCAACCAGTAATAAACAGACTGCAGGGTGCTTTCAAGCTGTTGAAAGGCTCATAAGCATAAACCTGCCCTTTCTCAAAGACGTGCTCTCTCCATTTCTGACCCCTTGAACCCAGTTGAACCACATAAACAACCTCCTTCTCTGCAGCAATATGCATCAAAACCACCAGACACTGCAACAACTTCTTTCCACAGGCTATCAGATCCTTGAACACTTAATTCCTCCACAAACCTGTCAGCGTTTTTGTGTTTAAGATACAATACAAGTTTCGGTATCATCCTATTGTGCGATAGATATTTGTATTCACTTCTGATCAAATTATAATATTGTAAGGGGAAGTAAGTACACACACTCACGTACACACACACAGTTTTTTTGTTATTTATTCTTCTTCAACTGTGTATATCCGCTTCAGGTTTACACACGTAATAATATTTTACTTTAAATGTACAGTAAAAAGCATGCATTTATATATGTAAACAAAGATAAGTTCATTAATAAGATGATAATCAATAGGAATATTCAGACACCACAAGTTACCAATAGTAGCTGATACTGTTATATATTACAGCTTTGAGATGTCTCCGATAAGAAGTAATTAACTTTTTGCAGCAATGTGCTTTCATTTATTTTGGACAAATTATTTTCAGTTCCCCATGGTTTTGAAGATCCCAGTCGATTTCAAAATCCTCTATAATTACCAATAGGATTCAGGCTTTTTCACGATTTTAAGACTCCCCAGATTGGTTTTCTTGACTGATGAAATTAAATTCTTCTCTTAAATATTCTTCTCTTATATATAAGTGTAATGCACCAGTACCCCACCACCGTGCTTCACCCTGGTTATGGTGTTCCAGGGGTCGTACACACAACCCGTCTATCTCCAAACAAGTTACTGTTCCACATGAATTGTGATTCGTCTAAATGCTCTTAGAAGTGCTTCTTTCTTCTTTCAGGAGTTTTGCATGAGGAGGTTCATTGGTTATTCATCTCTGTGTAACTGATGTTTCTGCTGCTTTCAGGTCATCCTGCAACTCTTTTTGAATGTCTGTTGGCGTTTCTTTTACTGTTACACATCCAGATAATCAGATGCACAGTCTTTATAAACAGCTAATAAACAACTAAATGGCAGGAAAAGAACCCAAAACTAGTCAAACTAAAACGAAGGACTTGACCAAAGTAAGCCAAGGGTAGGGAGACTCATCAACACAAACACAACAGCTTGTAGCTAAGCAACTAAGGAAGGTGAAAAAACACAGAATTGATAACTAATTAGTGGAACACCAAACAGGAAGTGAAGCAGACAACAATGGAAGAAATTCAGAAATGTGAGTGAGGGTGTCTGCAGCAGTCTTACCCATGGTAGATGTGACCCTTACCTTCCTGTGTGGTGTTTATCTATCTATCTATCTATCTATCTATCTATCTATCTATCTATCTATCTATCTATCTATCTATCTATCTATCTATCTATCTATCGAATTTCCAATGGTTATAGAAAGTACACTCACACCTTTATTAAAATAGAGGGTTTTTATTATGTAAAAAAAATGAAAACGAGTTCAGTCATGTCAGAACTTTTTCCATCCTCAGTGTGAAAGATAAAAGACATTCAGAAACATTTTAGGGGAAAAAAAAGATAAAAAAAATAAATAAAAAGCCTTGTATAATTATCATACATTCAATTAAATCATTCCGATTAACCGCAAATAAAGATCAGCTATTTCTGTAGGATTTTCTTCTTCTTTTGCACGTTTGCCTCACACCTCCAGGGTTGGGGGTTTGATTCCCGCCTCCGCCATGTGTGTGTGGAGTTTGCATGTTCTCCCCGTGCCTCGGGGGTTTACTCCGGGTACTCCGGTTTCCTCCCCCAATCCAAAGACATGCATTGTAGGTTGATTGGTATCTCTAAATTGTCCGTAGTGTGTGATTGTGTGAGTGAATGAGAGTGCGTGTGTACCCTGCGATGGGTCGGCACTCCGTCCAGGGTGTATCCTGCCTTGATGCCCAATGACGCCTGAGATAGGCACAGGCTCCCCGTGACCTGAGTATAGATCGGAATGAATGAGTATAGACAATGAATGAATGAATGTTGAAGCCATGTATAAAGCCAAAGAGCTTACAAAGCAGGTTTACAAAAGCATGCATCTCACTTGTTGAAAGGTATCAATCAGGTCAGGAGTAACGATTTTCTAAAATATTGGAATGTACAAATTGTACAAAAGATGCATTATTATTATTTTTAAATACTTTTTCCTGGTCAGTTTGTGTGCTGTTTTTTTTTTCTTCATCACTGCTTTGTTTAAGCTTATGAATATACCCTTTTTATATTTATAAATTCAAAAGTGTGTAAAAGGAGCATCACGAGCATGTTTTTCATGAACTGGCTTGTTTTATTGATGATATAACTGCCAAAGGTGAGCTCAGGTAGGATTTGGCAGCTTGCCTTCAATAAAATGCCTCAATCAGAGTGTGCAGCACTTACTGTAATGGCTGCATTAGAGGTCCAGTAAACAAATCACCATGGAATAATCTAACATGTGGTTATGTGTATTATGGCAACTTCAGACAGACGCCTACAAGTGCAAGGGCAAATATTTTATTTTCCGCCATATGGTAGTTTTAAATGTGGGATGTACCTATCACAAAACAACTTAACGATCCCTAAATAGTACAGATGATATAAAACAAACACTTTTCTACACTATACTCTGCACACAACTTCACCAGTGACATTACCAAGTAGATGAGAACATATTCTGCAGAACATATCACCTCAGGAGTGATTCATTCGTCCTGACACAGTAAGATGCCTGTCTGTGATGTTATCCAGAGCTGGATCACAAGGCCACGCCCATCCTTCTCTGCCTCTTTGTGTCTGGATGAGTGAGAGTCCCTTGAGAGAGCTGGCAACGTTCCAGCATTCTGCGCCACCAACGTTCCCACTGATCAGAGCAAATGGAGAAAAACATGTCAAGTTACCATGGCAACTGGCAGGAAGGAGCAGAATTGTGTGTGTGTGTGTGTGTGTGTGTTGCGTGTGTGTGTGTGTGTGTTGCGTGTATGCGATCTGTTCAAAAAAATCTCTGCAGAGAAAAGCGGGTATAGGAGGAAGGGTGAGTATGAGAGAATTGCTGCTAGACAGGCAGAGTATTATACGGAGCCTACAGCAGGGGTTCTCAAATCTTTTGCTTCCAAAAACCATTTCTGTCTCAAATAAATTTAAGGTTCTACGTATGATTTAGGAACATAATCCAAATATTAAAATATTTAGGTGAATTAGTCAAATCTGTCATATCATATCTATAGCCTTAAGATATCAGATTTTTTCATGTTTACAAACCTTCATAAACTTTTTAGACTGCATTACATGTTTTTGCTAATAACAGGGTTTTTTTTAAAATAGTTTTATTAGAATTACAGGGAGATTCAAGTTGATATTGCTCTGGATGTGATGAGGTTAAAAAGAAACCCAGCAAAATTCATGTGACCCTTTATTAATTATACTTATACCTAAGCTGTAATATCTACAACAGTTACATCATAAGTAATAACAACAATCTCCACTACTGAAACAATAATAATAATAATAATAATAATAATAATAATAATAATAATAATAATAATAATAATAATAAAAAAATAAAAAATTCACAGACATCTTGGGATAAATGTCCTGGCCATTGTGGACAAGTGGGCTAGTTCATTAAACTTCAGAGCACAAATGGCATAATGGTTCTGTTATCCATCTTTTGTTAAAATACAGTTGTTGTTGTTTTTTGTTTTTTAATATTTTTGTTTAAAATTTGTACCATTTTTTTCCCTTTTGTCGGCCATTTTTAACTGCTAACACACACTTCTAAAAATATTTCTTAATTAACACAATTGACTATTTTGTTTTTTAACAGTAAGCATGTGAGGTAAACTTTATGAAGCATTAACAAAATAGCTAACTATGCTTGCAGTTCAACACTGATGATGTTTGTTCAGCACTGTAATACAGCACTGTGGGTGGTTATTTAATGCTGTCAGTGCTAACAGTTACTCATGCTACACAGGATATTTTTGCTGTTTACATTCTACCAAATCTGATGACACTTCAGTGCCCTTCTGTGTGTCGTGTCCTGTTATAAACCACTCATATACAGTGGTGGTATAAGTCATGAGCTGGTTGCACTAGAGAGAAAAATGATCAACCCAATATCCTTAAAGATTCTCTGAGACAACATTTAAAGATTTCCAACAAACAAACCTTACAATTCAAGACATAGAACTGGGGTTATGCAACTTGTTTAAGCTAACCTAAGCATGGCAGTGCTGGGATTTAAACTCACAGCAGAAAGGACATTGTTCATATCACACTCTCCGGTGTCACCCAGATGAGAATGGGTTCCCTTTTGAGTCTGGTTCCTCTCAAGGTTTCTTCCTAATACCATCTAAGGGAGTTTTTCCTTGCCACAGTCACCTGAGTCACCTCAGGCTCGCTCACTAGGGAAAATTTTGTCTAACATCTAGGACTGTTTGTTTGTATGTTTAGTTTCTTATGTTCTGTAAAGCTGCTTTGAGACAATGCTCTTTGTTAAAAGTGCTATACAAATAAAATAGAATTGAATTAAATTGAAAGCTTTCTGAGCAGAGCCAAAAGCCTAACCACTGAACCAGCACTCTTAAGCAGAACATTATGATATAGGTTTTTTTCACAATAGTGAAAACTAAAGCCTATGAAAAGGTATGACGAATGACTTTCAAAAAATAAAAAGCACCCTGCACCATCTCTCAGTTCATAAATAGCACTAAATGGACTTTTCTCACTGATGTACTTCTACAGACATGTCACTAGGTGGCCAAGTATGCACACAATATTTGATTGTGACTGAAAGCTGATAAGCTTGATAAGCTGGTTTAAAACCAGCCAGTGAGGACTGCAAATGTAGTCCAAGGATATGTTCCCTAATTTACACCTCTTTACTGCATTGCCCTGAAGCAAAAACCCTTAAACATGATGTAGATCCTTACACTTTGTTCTTCATTATACAGGAATCTAAGCAGACCAAATGAAGAATTGTTAACTTTGCAAGAAAACCTTAACCTTAATTATTCATGCATGAACTGCTGACAACCTTGAAATGATTCTCTAACATCCTACATGGCATATTTCAAACCCTGGCCCTGGAGTAACCCCTGTCCTGAGTTTACTGTTTGTCTTGCTCTAACACACCAACTTCAACTCAGGAAGAGATATTAATTAATCGATGGGTTGTATCCAGTGTGTAAAAGCAGAGGAAACACTAAAATGTGCAGGACAGGAGGTACTACAGGACCATGGTTGGGAACCTGTAGTGTAACTGAGAAGACATGACAAAACATGACTTCAGGACATGGACTTATTTCATGTAATGTTTAAACATTTGAACATTTTCACATATTCATGTGTAATTATATAAATACATGTGCAATCCATTATACATCTTATTACATGTGAAAAAATATAAAGGATGTTAAGTCAACTGTCATGTATAGCTGGATCATGTATAATATATAGCTGGTGTAGTTGAATTGTGTGTTGAGCATAGGATTGTGCATAGGTGGAACATGCTAAGATAGATTATTTATAGCTGGGTCATGTATAGGAGAATAAGAATGTGGATCATGTAGCTTAATTTTTTTCATATATATATATATATATATATATATATATATATATATATATATATATATATATATATATATATATATATATATATATATATACAGTGGGGCAAAAAAGTATTTAGTCAGCCACCAATTGTGCAAGTTCTCCCACTTAAAAAGATGAGAGAGGCCTGTAATTTTCATCATAGGTACACTTCAACTATGAGAGACAGAATGAGAAAAAAAAATCCAGAAAATCACATTGTCTGATTTTTAAAGAATTTATTTGCAGGTTATGGTGGAAAATAAGTATTTGGTCAATAACAAAAGTTCATCTCAATACTTTGTTATATACCCTTTGTTGGCAATGACAGAGGTCAAACGTTTTCTGTAAGTCGCCACAAGGTTTTTACACACTGTTGCTGGTAGTTTGGCCCATTCCTCCATGCAGATCTCCTCTAGAGCAGTGATGTTTTGGGGCTGTCGCTGGGCAACACAGATTTTCAACTTCCTCCAAAGATTTTCTATGGGGTTGAGATCTGGAGACTGGCTAGGCCACTCCAGGACCTTGAAATGCTTCTTACGAAGCCACTCCTTCGTTGCCCGGGCGGTGTGTTTGGGATCATTGTCATGCTGAAAGACCCAGCCACGTTTCATCTTCAATGCCCTTGCTGATGGAAGGAGGTTTTTACTCAAAATCTCACGATACATGGCCCCATTCATTCTTTCCTTTACACGGATCAGTCATCCTGGTCCCTTTGCAGAAAACAGCCCCAAAGCATGATGTTTCCACCCCCATGCTTCACAGTAGGTATGGTGTTCTTTGGATGCAACTCAGTATTCTTTCTCCTCCAAACACGACAAGTTGAGTTTTTACCAAAAAGTTCTATTTTGGTTTCATCTGACCATATGACATTCTCCCAATCCTCTTCTGGATCATCCAAATGCTCTCTAGCAAACTTCAGACGGGCCCGGACATGTACTGTCTTAAGCAGGGGGACACGTCTGGCACTGCAGGATTTGAGTCCCTGGCGGCGTAGTGTGTTACTGATGGTAGCCTTTGTTACTTTGGTCCCAGCTCTCTGCAGGTCATTCACTAGGTCCCCCAGTGTGGTTCTGGGATTTTTGCTCACTGTTCTTGTGATCATTTTGACCCCACGGGGTGAGATCTTGCGTGGAGCCCCAGATCGAGGTAGATTATCAGTGGTCTTGAATGTCTTCCATTTTCTAATAATTGCTCCCACAGTTGATTTCTTCACACCAAGCTGCTTACCTATTGCAGATTCAGTCTTCCCAGCCTGGTGCAGGTCTACAATTTTGTTTCTGGTGTCCTTTGACAGCTCTTTGGTCTTGGCCATAGTGGAGTTTGGAGTCTGACTGTTTGAGGTTGTGGACAAGTGTCTTTTATACTGATAACGAGTTCAAACAGGTGCCATTAATACAGGTAATGAGTGGAGGACAGCAGAGCCTCTTAAAGAAGAAGTTACAGGTCTGTGAGAGCCAGAAATCTTGCTTTTTTGTAGGTGACCAAATACTTATTTTCGACCATTATTTGCAAATAAATTCTTTAAAAATCAGACAATGTGATTCTCTGAATTTTTTTTTCTCATTCTGTCTCTCATAGTTGAAGTGTACCTATGATGAAAATTACAGGCCTCTCTCATCTTTTTAAGTGGGAGAACCTGCACAATTGGTGGCTGACTAAATACTTTTTTGCCCCAATATATATATATATATATATATATATATATATATGCATTGTGTATGCGTACATACATATATATGTGGGATGTGCTGAACAAACAAGTTCAAACCATGGAGGCCCCAACTCACAACTTAGAGGACCTAAAGGATCTGCTACTAACATCTTGGTGCCAGATACCACAGCGCACCTTTACCTTCACAAGTGGTTATATTGTTATGTCTGATCAGTGTATATGCATCGTGTATTTTATATATATATATATATATATATATATATATATATATATATATATATATATATATATATATATATATACATACATATATATATATAGAGAGAGAGAGAGAGAGAGAGAGAAAGAGAGAGAGAGAGAGAGAGCTCAATGATGTATGGCTGGATATATAGTATAGCTTATATATAGCATCATCATGTAAAGATGGGTTATATATAGCTGGGTTATGTAAATCTTGTATAGCTTTCTAAACCTAAACGTGCTTTCTAAACCTGCAGCATACGCTGTGTTTTGAAACAGACGTCTCTAACCCTATTTATACCATTCCCCAACCGCGAGAGGGCGGTAAAGCTGAACCCTTCTTTTCATCACCTGGGCGGATGAAAATAGCCTGAAAATCCATCCACCCTGAAGTCCTCACACCCCGACAAAAGGGGACAGGACAAACTGGACTAGGCAATGAGGAGTGTTGGACACGGAATCATCTCATTTCGGCTCAGCTCTGTTAAGATTTAAAGGATCTCATCCAGCTGCTGTGTCACTGCAGCAGATCCTGAGAAGCCGGAGAGGAGACCGGGAACCACATTGATGTGGTAGCGCATTTCATAAAAAGAAATAGCAGAAAGCGCATCAGTCAAAGCCACAGCTACACGCGGACAGTTACCTGGGGGTGGACAGTATTTGACACTGTAGCGTAAGTCTTTCTATTTCTTTTTTTTTTTATTATTAATTAATTTAATTGATTTCATGCTGTGTTGTCCCTTTTACCGACTTTCCCTCCCGATGCCACACCTGCAGATAGCGCTTTATCCTCTCATCCATGATGCTTTCCAGCTGTGGGAGCTCACAGGGTGGAAATGCGCATGCTTTGATATTTGTTGATTTAAACCAAATATATATATATTTCATTGCTTTAACATTGCATTGCTGAAACGCGTCAGTGGCTAGTATTGTCCAGATTGTAATAAAGCGCCCAGATGCGATCACGCAGATGCGCACACGCATTACTCGCAGCTACAGGGCCTCATAATTAACCGTGAGATTTTTGTCTTTTTTAATAGATGTGTCATATATTTGACCTCTGGATCAAAATGCATGCATGCCTTTCTCCTGCCGGCTGTGCGTCCAGCACAAAAACGGCCTGTAGGACATACTGACCAAATGCGGTATTGTTTATTTATTTATTTTTATACTACAGTACTGGTGTTATTTTTGCGGTGCATTCCTGTGTAGGCTGGAATAACGGTGCAGGAGCCTTACTGCGTTCATTTCACACACCGTGCACGTTTCGGTGACATTAACGAGCCTGCTGGAGAATGAACAGGTTTCAGGATGTAAACTGTCCTTTTATCATCATCATCATCATCATCATCATCATCATCATTTACAGCAGCAGCTAGCTTCATCATTACTATCCCCATTATCAGGGCTGTCTTAATGTTCTGAAAATACATCCATGCATCCACGAGTGAGCTTTCTACATAGTGTTGCTGTGTCTTTTTGCTGTGTGGCTGACTGTTAACATGCGGCTCTTATTATTTCAACGTGTGTATAGTAAAACAGTACAATTCTATTTTTTCTGCAAGAGGGTTAACATGCTATAAAGACTGAAAGCAGTTAAATCCTTGCAAGTTAACTGAGTTTTTGCTGATTAAACTTGTGGAGTGCACAGACTGAATGAATCCTGACGTGAGATCTGCATTTCTTAACCTGCACACAATCTGTATGGTGTGTGGTCTGTTGTTGGCTGAATGACCATAACACTGTGAATAAGTAGCAGGGATATCAGACAGAACGTTGAGTGTTCACATTGCTAATAGGAAGGCATGTGCTATCTGATATGGGCAGGGCTTTTTGCTGGGATTCCTGAAGCAACTGTTCCAGGGTGAAGGGGCTGAAGTGCTTGGCCTTTTGCACAAATACTCCCACAATCTCTCATCTAGTATACTATATTAGTGCAGCTTTCTCTGCAAGCTTCTGCAATCTCTCCAAGGGACCATGTCGTCTGGTTGATTAACTGAACCCTTACCTCATACTGTCCACTTGGGGATGAAACTTGCTGTAGAACCACAGTTCGTTCTGAAGACCTGTCTAATACGTTAATCATAAAGTATATAAGCCGATTAGCCCTCATGAGTGGTTGATAGTCTTCTGTAATTCACTAAACCTAAGTGATATTGAAGATAACTTGATTTGATCCTCATTGATTTTATTTTTGAAACTTCAAGACAATACCTCGCTTATAGTTTACTCTCGGTTCAAAGCCCCTTCTTCTCTTCTACTTAGCATTACTTAAAGCCAAATGCTTTCCATGTGAGTAAAATGATTAGTCTGCAAGACTGCTTAGTTAGGTATGTAGACACATTAAATATGTATCATATGAAGTCTGTGTTTGCTGAGGTTCTTAAAGAAATGTTCCAGGAGAACATCAAATTTGCATTGGTTTTTTTTTACTTACTTTACTTATAGATAAGACCCTGGAGCTATGCAACTAATAGAACTAATAATGGAAGCTAATGGCCAATATACAGCAAATTACTTGGACAGGATGCATGCCATATATCATCATTTTAATAGCCCATAGCATAAGATAAGTCTTCCTGAGTTTCCTTACTGGTGATTGAAGTACGTTAATATCATTCTTTTTAAGAGTACAAGCAAATGATTAGAAGCTTTAAACAATAACAGTGTATTGACTCATTTTGATTCTTAGGGTAATGTTGTGTTACCCTGCTCATGCTGTGTGACTCGTTTTTTTGGACAGCTCGTGGGTGAGGTCTCCATAGAAACTAACAGCATTCTTCCACTTCAGTGGGCAGTTTTGTGACAAATCCCTTTGAAAGGGCACTTAACTGAAAAGCAGTACAAAAAGATGTCAAGTTCAGCATGCTCTTTACATAGAAACATTTGCGCTTAGCAAACACTCACAAAAACACGGTTACATGTGAAAAATGAATTCTGGACACTCAGAAAGTTTCAACATTACTGTTGAAAAACAAAGAGATAATGAAATAATCTGCTTTTGTAACATGTAAAATGTTTAAACATGTTGTAAATAATTGAAGTGACATATTTAGGAAGTTGTATACATTCTTATCACTTTTAACTATGTTACCTACCACAGGAGACACTTTAACTTGCGTGGTCTTTCTTTCTATCTCCAACTGCCCAGTTTTGCTGATCCTTTTGCCCAGTGTAGCCTCAGATTCTTTCTTGGCATGTGGTGTCTACTGAGATGCTTTTCTGCTCACCACGTTTGTAAAGACTGCTTATTTGAGACCCCATAGACTTCCTGTCAGCTCAAATCAGTCTGCTTTTTCTCTTCTTCCCTCTCTTACCAAAAGTGGCATGAATGAGCAAGTGTCCTGTTGTTCCTAATAAAGTGGACAGTGAGTGTCGAGAGTGTAGTGAATTCAAAAACTAAAATGAGGCCAGAATAATAGAATTACTAAAAAAAAATGCTACATGCTTGAACACATGTTATGGCACAAATTACTTGATGGATAATTAAAATCCTTTTTAGTGTGTTTAATATATAAAATGCTGGTTAAAATGACATGAGATCTTTGGAGCTAATTGTACATAACCCTTTTGCTTGTTACGGTTTCATGTCTCAAACCAGCAGCCATGGTTCACCTTGTACAGTAACAGCATGGGTTTTTAACAGTCTAGTTTCTCTATTAGAGGGGGAATATATGACTGAGTTAGGCTTTTGCTTCATTTTGTGTGCCTGGACACAGAGTCACTTTGTAGTGTGAAGCCTAAGGGCATTTTCGGTCTTTTAAAGGGTGTAAATCAGTGGGTGGGTGTCCTTTAACTGATGCCCCAGGATTAGTTTGTTATTGCCTTTGCAGTGAGAACTATTCGGCAAAGCTGGAAATACTGAAACATTTATGACACCGTGATGTTATTATGGTTCAGCTCTTGCATGTGAATGGACAGTTATCACTGAAACCCCCTAAAGAAACAGTACTTATGACATGTGCATGCACTGAGTTATATAACACATTAGCTTCTCTGTATACTGATAATTAAAGATCCAGCTCATGTGATATGGCCTTTGGCTTCTTCTTTCATTCAGAAGTAAACAGTTATCCGGTTCAGTAGGCAGTCTTGACATTTTGCAGAGTCTTTATTCTGGTATGGTTCTTAATTTTGCACATCATTAGAGGGAAGATGTATAGAATTATATTGTAAGGCTAGGTACTGCAAAGGCAGACAGAACAGGGTGGGACAGAATACACACGTTTTAAATGATACTATTCTAAATAGACACCTAATAAATGCACTGGTTTCACCCAAATACTGGAACTTGACATAAAGTAATCTAATGAAACCATTAAAACCCATGAATGCACGCTGATTGGGCTCGCCCCATATCACGTTAGCCTTATTAGTGCTATTATTTTATCATTTTTCATGTGAGCTTAATTGTCCAATCTTGTGCTCTAGTTAGTGTGATCACAGGTACAGGTACACAAAGTTTAAAATGGACACATGGATTTTAAAACACCTACAGTATAACCAGCTGAACTAAAGCAACTGAACATAACACACAAAACCACAGCATACACTACTACAATGGTCTCGAATATTTGGGTATGCAGTAACATTAAGATCTACTTTAACTGGAGCTATGAGGCATATCCCAAACCTGTTGCAAGACAATGCCCCTGTGTGCAAAAAGTGCGGTCCATAAAGACAATAAAGGCTGCACAATGGCCTGCAAAGAAGCCTGACCTCAGCCAGTCTGAACACCAACTACACACTAGGCCTTCTACCATTACATCAGTGCCTGACTTCACTAAGGCTCTTGTGGTTAAATGGGCACAAATCAATACAGCAATGTTAAAAAAAATCTAGTAAGAAGCCTTTGCTAAAGAGGGGAGGATGTTATAGCTGCAAAAGGGGACCAACTCCATATTAATACCCATGGTTTTGGAATGGAATATTCATGAAGGACATACAGTTTGCGAGGATCAGGTGTCCACATACTGTACTTTGGTTTGGAAAGTGTATAATTTGATTTTATGGCATTTATAAAATAGTTTCACTCAGGAACACTAGGCATAAGGCAGGATTACACCAGATATACACCTGGGTTACACACACACACACACACACACACACACAGACACACACACATGCATTTATCTATATTTATAGACAGAAACACAAGGATGCAACTTGTGATGTGGCTCTCTGCTCTATGTCTGTGTAATATATTTCAAACTCTAGGCAGAAAAAAATCTACTACATGTACAGCTTGAGCAAACAGCCTAAAATGAATGTAATGTCATTTAATTTAAACAAATATGCAGTACACAGTGCCAAACTAATCATCAACTGTAGTTGGATTTATTTAGCAGCAAATTCACAACGAGTCACTGAAGCGTCACAAGCAGCGTGTAGTCTCTGTCTGTTCAATTCACACCACACATGGTTCACACGAACTACATGGCAGCTTGTTTTTTATTTTTAGCAAGAAAACTAATGGCCAAATGTACAACTGTGTCAATGAAACCTAGGGAATAGGGACAGCCAAAGTTGGTCAGCGGTAATTACAACAACGTTCAATAAAAACGTGACACATGATTTGACTGTGTTTATTCAAGCTCTGGAGTAAAATTAAACACTTTACATTCACCAAAACTCCGAATTAAACCAAGCTCCATGTCATTGGGATGCAGGAGCATTACCCAGTGTGCTATTGGGCCACACAACTTAATAGTGACAAGTTTTATTCTTTTATATATTCAAACCCACACTAACAAATAAAACATATATAGTATAACAGAGTTATACAACACAATATATAAAACACAACTACCCTGTAATAACCCCCCTTACTACCCCAAATCCCTCCAACCACACAAACACACACGTCTCATTTACAAAAGACTTATACTATATATTTACATATAAAAAACACAAAACACATGGCCACAGAACAATGCCAACAGCATACAGATGACAGTAAATATAATATATAGATATTGTGAGATTTTAGCTAGGATGAGGAAGAGCTAGGATGAGGATGAGCCAACGCACAGGGGTATGTCAATATACATTTTGGTCTGCAGCCGCAGTCCAAATCAGCCTCAATCCAAGTCTGATTGAGGGCCACACATAATTTAATCATGTTAATTTTACACTGTAGTTAATTCCTCCTGTCAGCACCAACATCCTCACAAGATTGTATGACGTAAAGTTAATTATAGGTGACATGATCACTCTCATTGTACGTAATTCAAACTGGTAGATTAGATTCTTGTTGAAATCAAATTTTGTGTAAACTTTGAAATCAGGGTTTGATGAGAAATATTTTTACTTAAATTTCACTGACTACATTCTCTATTTTTTCTATTTTCAGCGCAATATATGCGCAAGTTTCGCTTGTGTAAAATAAATGCAGTGTGTGGTCATGTGTTTTGTTGCATGTATCTCAAAAAAATAAGAACCACCTCCATAGTGAATTAGGCCTTTAGGCTACAAAATATATTGCTGTCTATTCATCACCTTCCTCTGGCATCACACAGCAAGAATGAAGAATGAAGAGAATAGCAGATATGGCTACAGAGCTTGCCAGGAAGAAAAAGGTCAACTGCTTTACCATTTTACTGCAAAAGGAACAAAAGTGGGCAGAAGAGTCCATTGAGCAGTGCCATGGAGGTGGGGAGAGTGCATTTACTAGCGCTGGCAGCAGGCACGGGCCAAATGAAAGAAGTGCCAGAAGAAATGCAATAGCACATTGAAGTACAGATCTTAAGGGAGCATAATATAGCTGCCTTGCATACAGAGACAGACTTTGATGTGCTTTCAGCGTCTTTCATTCTCTGAACCTGAGGCCCGTTTTGGCAGATAATGCTGCTAGCGTGATGTCAAAGCAGACTAAAGATCGACGTGTAGCGCAGGAGAGCAGCACAGGAGCTGCACTTAATTCAGCAGAAGCTGGTATTAAAGCTGCCTTGGCAAAACTTGGATCAAGTTGGATCTCCACTCAATACCATTTCTGGTTTGTAGAAGTGAAGCGCTATAAAAACTGACAAAAAGCTATATTATCATATATTATAGAAAGTATAGTAAGTACTACAGTAGATGCATAATTATGTTATGAAAATCTATGAAAGTGGCAGAGCAATTTGGCTAGTACTAGCTAGCTAAATGAAATAACTTTATAATGTAAAGTAACATTAGCTGCAAATTCTATAACAGTAAGTTGACTGGTTGATCTACAGCTAACTAGCATACAATTAAACAATCTTACCTATTATATGTAAACACACACACACAAATTCCATCACTCTTGAATCTTTACCTCTGACATGCTAATCAAGTATTTGTCCATCTTGTAGCTCTCTAGACTTCCAGTAATATTTGGCTTTTGATCATGCTTCATAGAATAAAGCCAAAAAAAGGTTTTGCAGTGCTCTCTACAATCCCCTCCAAAAGTATTGGAACACCAAGGCTGTTTTTGCTAAACACTGAAGACATCTGCGTTTGAGATGAAAATATGAAATTCACTGTTTATGTTCTGATATTTACATCTAGATATTTTAAACAATTTGGAATATAACTCCCATACATTTTTAAGTAAACTGACTGATGACTGAACCACCATGAAGACCAGAGAGCTGTCTATGGGAGAAAAGAAGTCATTTTAGAGCTGAGAATAAATGAAAAATTGATCATAGCTTTTGCAGAAGCACTGGGCATAGCAAGTTGGAGTGTCCTGAGAAAAAAACACTGGTGTAACAATCAGACACTGAACAGGTCAGTCATGAAAAACAATGGCAGTTGATGATAGAAATATTGAGAGATCTGTGAAGAAAAACCCAAAACAACAGTGTTCATCACAAACAACATCCACTGAAAGAGGGTTGAAGGCATCACGATCGACCGTTCGAAGAAGACATTAGGAGCAGAAATATAGAGACCATAAGATGCAAACCACTCATCAGCAGTAAAAAACAGAAGGCCAGACTGGAATTCTCAAAGAATTACATAGATATGCCACAATCAATCACTTCACCCAAAGTGGTGGAAAGGCCAAAGTGTGGACAAAGAAAGGACCTGCTCATGGTCCAAAACATATGAGCTCATCTGTCAAGAATGGTGGAGTCATGGCTTGGACTTGCATGGCTGCTTCTGGAACAGACTCACTAATCTTTACTGATGATTTAACTCATGATGGTTGCAGCAGAATGAATCGAGAAGTTTACAGAAACATTTACAGAGAAATTCATCCAATCTAACTGGGAGGAACTTCATTATGCAGCAAGACAACGATCCAAAATCACACTGCCACCACAACGAATGACTTCAACAGAGGAAAAGCTGGAAAGTTTTAGACTGGTGAAGTCAATCACCAGACCTTAACCCAGCTGTGCAGGAGACTGAAGGGAGAAACCCCCGAAACATTCAACAACTGAAAGAGACAGAACTACAAGCCTGGAAAAGCATAACAAGAGAAGAACCTAACAGTTTGGTCTTGTCACAGGCTTGATCCAGTTATTGCAAGCAAAGGATTTGACCAAATATTATTATTCACTTTAATAATATTAATAAAATCTGTTCCAATACTTTTGCCATGTTCTAGGTTTAACACAGGTGCCATGTTCAAGGTTTAACACATCTAGATGTCATGACTTTTAGAGGGAAATGTGTATACAAGCAAATCTTCTAATGCTACTAATTTAAGGTTTTAAATAGTCAATGATATTTCATCACATAATGCAGGTGAGCTCCAGTTCTGCAGATCTTGCACGGTTTGGTGATTTTCCTGCTTATCAACTGTATAATCCCGGTGAATAATTTGTGACTTGAATTAAGATCTTTCAGCATGAAAATCATCAAATAGAGCTTGATTCTAATCCTCTGATACAGGCTGCTCTAATATAAGGTCAGTGAATACCGCTGTTATTTTCTCAGATCAGGTTTCTTATGGAAAGACCTTTTTTAATATAATGAATTCACTTGAAGCTACATTTTGAAGTCAGCAAACAACAGGGAAATTAGATGGGTGGTGCTTCTTCTCTGTAAACTATGGTGCTGTTAATAATGTTGTTTTAAGAGCAAATAAAGTCAAAAACACTCACATTAACCAGGTGACAGCCCATGCTGTGTTTTAACTCAGAAGCTTCTATCTTGTCCCTTGCATTCAGTGTTTAACAAAGACAAGATGCAGGACATATTCACACATCTGAAAGTAATCATGTCAGGTTACCAGTTATTCTTGAGATTGATATTTGGCACGACGTCTTAATTAGAGCGAGCGCCAGAAATTGTGGGATTTCCAAAGCCAGATTTTGTTACCCAGCACTGTTAGTCATCTCCCCTCCGTCGAGTCCTCTCAGTGAAATCTGCCCCAGGCTGAAAAAAATGCAAAAAAGGGAAGAAGGAAGAAATAAGATGGTTACGCTTAGATTGGCTGGCCAGCAAAAGTAATTCTCAATGCAGTTTAAAAACATCTGTTTTAGCTCAGTTGCTTTCTATTCATTTTTAGAGAAATACCTTGCATTCCTGCATTTCCTGCTTTTGACAGGGACAAAAAAGTTACTTGGTGTAGGATGTGATTAATAACAAAAATGTGTTTGGAAATGTTACAATTTTTTTTTTTTATTGAAGAGCGTTGGAAATAATTCTCATTGAAGTGTCTTTTTTTGTGTTGTTTGATGGCTAGATCTACCAGAAAGCCTCTGTAGTCATTCAGTTAGCTAGCCCTCAAAACCTAGTCAACCTTCAACCTTCCACAAATATATCTGCTAATTCCACTGCTGGAGTTCCTCATGTTTGTTAGATATTGGGTTTATGCTATGAACAGTACGGTATGATATATACCAGTAGGCATAAACATAACACTAGTCGCATTAAATTAGCCTCCAACTAACAGTGATTTATTAAAAGTGCTTTATAAGAGAAGGCCACAAACTGTACAAAAACTCACAACAGATTTTATTCAGATGTTTTCTCAGCTCTAAATCAATGCCTTTGTTTATTTGGTATTCTGACAATGCTATCCTTTAATTTTTGAACATTTAAAGCAATTGTAATTGATCTTATTGTGGGGGCAAGGTGGCTTGGTGGTTAGCATGTTTGCCTCACACCTCCAGGATTGGGGGTTCGATTCCTGCCTCCACCATGTGTGTGTGGAGTTTGCACGTTCTCCCCGTGCTTCGGAGGTTTCCTCCGGGTACTCCGGTTTCCTCCCCTGGTCCAAAGACATGCTTTGTAGGTTGATTGGTGTCTCTAAATTGTCCGTAGTGTGTGTGAGTGAATGAGAGTGTGTCTGTGCCCTGCGATGGGTTGACACTCCATCCAGGGTGTATCCTGCCTTGATGCCCAATGACGCCTGAGATAGGCACAGGCTCCCCGTGACCCGAGAATAGTTCGGATAAGTGGTAGACAATGAATGAATGAATGAATGAATTGATATTAGTGAATTTGATAACTTCTGTAAGACTCAATAACCAATGAAGTCTCTTCAGTCCTGATCTCTTTCCAAATACCTGCTTTTCAAAGACATAGGAAAACCATATACCCAGCATTCAGTACACTGAGAAACACCAACACAGAGAACCTAGAGAACTTTATGATACATATAAATTTCATTAAATTATGATCTATTGGCCTTCATATTGCGTGAGCTTTAATGAGAGCTAAATATTTATTACCATGAATAGTTTTGTAAACACAAATGTAGTAATGACACAATGATCTGAAACTCATCGATGTTACATATGCAGCTGGAGGAAATAATCAAATTCAAATGTTTGATGTTAGACTTTGGAGTAATTTAGAGCGAATGTGCTCCTGAAAGGCAGGAGATGTCTTGTGCGGAACACACTGTTGCTCCTCTTAAGACGCAACATCACTCATATCTTGTACATGGATTGCAAATGTGTGGAACGGAGAGAGTGAAAGTCTAACATATCAGACTTATTTGGTATCCAGTGTATGACTGCAATCTGTAACAGTATCTTTTTAATGCTACAGATATCCATGTCTGTATCTGTATTCAGTTAAATCGAAATGTGGGTGGTTCTGACACTTCCTCCACCTCAACATCACTCAAGTTTATAAAAGGTCTTAACTAGACATCCCACTCTGCACACTTCTTATTACTTTTGTGTGCACCTTCCTGTGATATTTTCCAAATTTAGTTCTTGTTATTTCCCAGAATATAAAGTTTATAGTAGACTAATTTAAAGTATTGCAAACCTAACCAGGCCGTTACTAAGGATGTTGTAAATTCATATTACAGTGCTGCATGTTCATGTTAATAAGCTCTTCTTCTTTGTCTTGTGAGCTTCATATATATATATATATATATATATATATATATATATATATATATATATGAACACTCGCTCTCTGCTGCATGAAGTCCCACTTATATAACATTAACTTCTCCCAGTCTAAATACACAGCTCTAGATTCAAGATATCCTAATGAATAAATCTCTAAAAAATGACAAAGATATTACAAAGAAACCCAGAAACAAATAGTGAAAAATAAAAAAAAAATATGTCAGAAAACACATGGACTCTTAGCCCCATTGTATAATAATGATGGAATGAACAGATTAACAGTCAAACCACTGTTTTTACTAGCTGTAGCTAATAAGCATGTGAAAGGCAGTGGAATTTGCTGATAGACATATGATCTTCGCTTCTCCAAATTGACCCTGAACCTTGCAGCTGTCTGTCTCTTAAATCTGTCTGAAATGCTGAGTACACCCATGAGCGAGGTTATGTAATATTCCTACAATAACTTTGACCCACTAACCCTAAAGGTATCTGTGCAGAAACAGAGACACACCATGTTTCTCAAGAGTGTTACATTTTTCTAGGAGCACGCTTTTCCCTGCAGTCCCTGAGTGTGATATTTAGATGCAGTATTTTGTGCTGCATCCTGTCATCTCATGCTGGCTGGAGTTGGGAGTGAAAGGTGCTGAGTCTGCACAAGCTTGTATTATGTACCAGGATCAACAAACACAAGCTCATCTTAGCATCGTACTGCTAGTTAACGCCTTATTAAACATGAATCAGGAGCCGTTTGATTGCTGAGAGCTGGTGTTGAGAGACATTTTCCCAATTCTTTTAAAAAGGCGGACATGTTCACAACATACCTAGAATAGCATTTTGATGCCTCAATCCTTTCCAAACTCATTCACTTCTTTCTTCTGTTTGTACAAGTGGTGTGCATTATATGTTAGGGGATTGGGGGAGTGTGTATGGGGGGGTGGTTATGATGGGAAACACATGTCAGCCTGCAGGGTGTCGTAGGCTGGGGCATCCACACATTCCTCTACTCCCTCATGACCCTCATGAGATCTCCATTGTCCGCTCCAGCAGTACTCTTTCTCCATCGCCGTGTCTGCCAGAGTGACTCTGGAGGCATTTAAGGAAATGTATGGTGCCAATTTAAAGAGATCAAACGAAGGTTGGGGTATGTGTTGTCGCACTCCAACAGGGTGTGAAATAAATAATGAGAATAAATATCCAGAAGTCTCCAGAACCAGATCTAATTTTCCTCTTACTGGCTCCTAGAATAAGTCCTATTAAGACCTATTTCTTTGAGATTTTATTAGTTTTTTTAAATCCAGAAAACAATTCCTTAATAGCCCCTCAATATCTCCTAAAATATTCTGAACTTTTAAGTTAATCTCATTAAGGTGAAGTTCATTTCAGTCCAAAACCAAACAATGCTCTCTCACAGATGGGTCTGAATCCCATCCCAGCTTTAACTGAATAACTGTAATAACGTCTTTTAAACCAGTCCTGTGCCATTTTTCTGTTCCTTAAATGACATATCCTTATATAACTGAATTTTAACTACTTGGACTCGAAGGAACCATTAAGGGGAAATTTCTCAGAAATGGTTCAAAAATCTTTCAGTGTAGAATTTTCTCTTTTGTCTATCGAACAGATCTGCACACTGAAGTGCACGTTTGGTTTCCTTAAGGATTCTCTGGACGATTAATGTTTCTAGCTTTCTAAAGTGTCCTTCAGGGGACCAAACTGAAGACCCCTATTGGGTTATTATGTTAATCCCCATATTTCTGTTAAATTGGGTTTATGAGAAAGAATCCATTAAGGTGCACTAAGGTTAAGACATTCGCTTACTTTACCTTACAGCAGCTATAAACAGCTATAAACTTCCTTTACCAGCCTTTTTTTCATCTCTTTTTTTTTTTTTTAAGAATGAGAAACCAGTCATATCCTATTCTTGGGAGATTTTGATTCTTGGGAAAGTTGATTTTAAATGCTATTTTCCTGCGTAGCAAAACCGTTCTTATGTTATCTCTTCCAATATGCACAATGATTTTGGAACCGTTGATTTTTCTTGGAAGAGCTGATATTTGTTTGTCCATTCTTAAAGACATTGGTCTTTTGTACATATCAGCTCAGGGATGATGAAGTCCCTCAGATGAGACTGGTAATCTTTAATACTGTACACATTCCTTTTTCTTAACTTACTTAAACAAATAGTAAATGACTTAGATGACCAAAATGCATCAGAGACATTTTATTTCCTCCCTCATGGATCTTCAAAAGCATGACGCCAGAAATGAGACGCTTCTTGAGGAATACAGTGTAAAGAAAGTGTAAGAAATTACAGCCTGCCTCTACCCAGATTCCACTCCATGGTACAGTATAAAATGGATTTGTCCTGCATTCTTTTTGACTCTGGGCTCTGACTCTGATGGGCCCAAAGTACTTCATGTATTTTGTCACTGCTACGCTGCAATAAACGTCTTCTACATTACGATCTTTGACACCCTCATCGTTTTATTTTTCTTACAAAAGGAAACTATTTCTGTAATCTCTTTTCGAGCTGTAATATTTTGTAAACCTATTTAATCAAAGATGCTGTGATAGAGAGAACTCTCACGAGGGCCATTAGATTACATTTTGTCTCGTTCTCTGTTTTTCTTCTTTCTCTTGGCTGACGTTCTTCACAATTATTGACTCAGTGTTTTTTCTTCTGTTTGTGTCTCTTCATTGAGGTCTGATATCAAGGGTTTCTTATTGTATATGGATATTATCTGTCTCAGTTACATTCATATATACGTGTATATATATGATATATGATATTGTTGATGAGGATAGTAAAATTTCTATCCTAACCAACAGCAGACACATCCCTCTGTATTAACAAGAAGAGAGTAGGTTACAGAAGCTGGATGTATTGTTGCAATGTAAATTCTTCAACCAGAAACATTGCATGTCTGTGGGTGTGCGTGTTATTGTGCAAACTCAAGAAACTGGATTACAAAGGAAGGAACTGAAGGCAAAGCTGAAAACCTACAGAAACTCCGGAAAACGGCAGAGAAAACACAACAGATTGCCTTAGAGAGAGAAACAGAGCTTACTGCATTGTTCTCTTTAGAGATGTTTTTCATCTCTCTCTCTGTTTCTCTCTCTCTTTCTCTCTCTCTCTCTGTCTCTCTGTCAGGATGTCTGAGGCGTTGTCACAGCAGGAGAGGCTCCAGGCTATAGCAGTAAGTAAGATGCTTATTCTACACGTTCTTCTCGACTGCTGTAGATCTCATGACTTTAAACAAAGTAAAACATCAAAATAACTTAAACTAAAAAAAACCAAAACCTCCCAGTAATGTCCATTTTGAAATAAACGTCCTCTGATTATTAAAGGCCACTTGTTTTCTATTAAAATGTGTGAACAGTCACGTTTCAGGCTCGGAGGTGGAGTTTGGCTCCTTTAGAAGATGTTTTGCTCAGGCACTCCCATCAACAGTCATACAAACGCTCACAGCCCCCACCCGTCATCCTCACTCCCCTTCCTCAGATTCCACTCATTACAGGAAATAACCAAAATACACTGAGTCTAATAATAGGCTCGACCACGTACAGGTGCAATCAGTGCAACAATAAACATATCACGGCATCAATTCTGTGATTTGGGGTAAAGGAAAATTAATTTAATATCCATGTACAGTATGTTGTGACTGTACAGACTGTGGCTTGCATAAGTATTTGCCCCCCTTTGACTTTTTGGAATTGAAATGAACTTAATTGGGATTAAATGTCATGAATCTCCACAAAGTACAAAAACATCTTATAATACTGGAGAAAATATAAATACTGAATAACAACAGTATTTCAAAATAAAAAAAAAAAACAGAAATTATTGGCTGCATAAGTATTCAACCCCCTAGTTGAATGGAGTCAATCTGAGCACAATGAAAGTGCCATGTGATCTCTGTGTAAATTGTTAGAGAACAAAATAAACAGACCAAAGAGATATTACAAGTAGTCCAGGACAGACGTCTGGAAACATATCAATCAGGGTTTGGCTATAAAAATATCTTAAACTTCTTATTTTTATTCTTTAACCATTATTTCACTTTAGAAGGCATGTGGCATGACCGTGACTCTGTCTAGAGAAGGTCACGTATTGGGTAAAGAATAAAAATGGGATTGGTTAGAGACACAAGCTGTGTGTATGCAGGGTCAGGTGTGTGTATGCAGGGTCAGGTCAGTGTACTTAGGGTCAGGTGTATGTATGCAAGTTTTGTTGCTTACTTTATTAGTAACTGTTAATTGTGATGTGAAAAAAACAACCATTCACTTTTTGAAAGACGAGAAACATAAGCAAATTTGGAAAGCTCAAATCTGATCCAGAGTTACACCAAGTATGTTTTTTCCTCTCAGGAGAAGAGAAAGAGACAAACAGAGATAGAAAACAAAAAAAGGCAACTGGAGGATGATCGCAGGCAGATGCAGCACCTCAAGGTAAGACGTTTGGCATCGGATACGCAAAAAAGCAAATGGAAATTTTTTTTGCAGAATTTTTTTTCAGCATCACAGTCAGGTCACATTACAGATGCTTTATTCAATTGTTTTAGTTTTATCAGTGACAATTGGTTTGTGTTGCCTGCTGACCTATGAGAGTAAATCTTGGCAATAAAGCTTAACACTAAGACAAGTGTAAAAAGTTTTACAGGGTGTTCTGGAGTATCATTCTATGTATCTGAGTGTGGAAGTGCCCTGAAGGTTTCAGCCCAGGCCAAGGACACTCATCTGTCAGAGACAGGAAGAAGAAAAATCTGTTTTGAGTGTTTTTGGGGGTGGGGGTGGAGGTGGAAGGGGCTGATAGGACATCCTGTGTTGGCTGAGTGGGGGGACAATGCTTCCTCTGGCTAAATAGGTCTTAGTTAGTAGTGCACACATTTTTGTAACTTGACTCAGAGTGTTTTGTGCTCGTAATTGTACGACAGAATTCATAACACGCCAGCACCAACCATTTTCATGGCTTATTACAGGTTACGTGATAGGATTTGCTTATACTTAGCAAATATTCAGTGAAATGAAAATGAAACAAGTCTTGGTATTATTTTACAACTGCATACATGTGTTTTAGTGTTAGTGATCAAAGTTTAAAGAGCAACTTCAGCAACGGAGGACTTTTGCACTGCTGGCCAGAGATAAGATCCAAAAGCTCTCCATTAGCAGTTTCCATGGAGCTCACATTCGCAGTCAGCAAAATGCAACGAGAGAGCCAGAGAAAGAAAGACAGACAGAGAGAGAAAGAGGGAGAAAAATGCTTGTTGAATAGTAGGCAGTGGGCTTTTTGAAAGAGGAACTGAATAAATTGAATCTCTGAAAGTTCTACTTTACTTTAAAGCATTGCATTAACCCTATATTCATATAATAAATGCATTATGTTGTCACACGTATTGTCCAGTCAATGAACAAATGGACAAAATAACATGACTGAATTATGAGTTTGTTGCAATGAAACACCAGAGGAAAGATAGAAACAAAACATGAAGACATTAAAGCACTACTGACTTGAAATACACTGTATGACTCCTAATCATCACACTTATATATGGTTCTTTCCCAAACGTCTACCACAAAATTGGAAGCACATAGTTGTCTAGAAAGTCTTTATTTGCTGTAGTGTTACAGTTTCCCTTCACTGGAAATAAGAGGCTCAATCGTGCCCCAGCATGACAATGCTGCTGTGCACAAAGCACACTCCATGAAGACGTGGTGTGTTAATGTTGGACTGGAAGATCTTGAATGTCCTTCACAGAGCCCTGACTCTGGACACCTTTTGGATGAACTGAAACACTGACTTAACCCCACTCTCCTCATTCTTACATCAGTCCCTGATCTCACTAATGCTCTTGTAGCTGAATGATCACAAATCCATACAGCAACAATCCAAAATCTAGTGGAAAACCTTCCCAGAAGATTGGTGCTCAAATCCGGGGACTAAATATGAAATGGCAAATTCAACAATCATGTATGTATCTGATGGCCAGGTCTTCACAAACCTTTGGCCATGTAGTTTACTTAAAAAAAATAGAATTCATAAATATCACTGCCAATCTGTAATCTATTCACTTTTAGCTCTCAAATCTAATATCATGAGTAATCATGTAGTGTTACACGGTGAAATGAGTACATCCTGTACATCACTGGACGGCGGTACAGTATATACACCTACATTAGTGTTGTACATTGTGAACACTGTGATTTTGCAGTACGCTGAGAGGACACTAAATTGCTTTCATGTTGTTATGCTTTCGGTTTTATATCTAGAGAACAGAACTCTTTTAGAACAATAGTTACTGACTGGATGCATAGGAGAGCAATGAGGCCTTTGTCTTCTATTTTAGATCTCATTCTATCAGTGTGGAGGAGGATGCGTGTGTGTGTGTGTGTGTGTGTGTGTGTGTGTGTGTGTGTGTGTGCAAATGTCGTGGACATGGTGCATGCTTTTACAGCAGCTCATACGGGAGTATTGAGTGAACACTGTGGAATATTCAGCAAAGTGTGGCTTACAAAGCAATATTCCTCCAGAATCATTAAATCAAAACAGTCAGTGTCAACGTTAAATGTTTTACGGGCCCACTGCAAGGAAGTAGACTGACATCTACAAAATCTTGATCAGGAACAGCTGGGAGAAGCAAGAATGTCCGTGGCCTGTGATGCATTGTATGTTATGCCAAGAAGCCCCCAGAGACTGAATTATAGCCAAAAAATACAACACAGACTGATTGGGCAAAGTGTTCTGTTCTACATGCCTTGTTTTCCTTTGTCTTTATGTGACGGCTTTAGTATTTGTTCGGACATTTTTTCGGCCACAGAATGGTTGGGAAAATTATTGTTGCAAAATTCTGGCCTTACAAGTAAACTGGCCTTTAATACTACTGTGCTCATTATAAATGATTTTCTATTGTGCGAGTATCATGTGGAAAGTTATTGATTTGCAGTTTGAATTACAAAACTAGGTCCCTCGGTTTCAGTTGTAAAAACAGCGTAGTTGTGAATTTTTCACTTGTGCCAATCTCTGGATTACTGGAACTGGAGATGGAAGCAAGCCCAGTAGTGAATGTCAGATCAGGCCTGTCTGTTGCATTATTCTCAAATGAATGGCCATTTCCTGTCTGCTTTTTCACTAGTCAGCTGATTCTGAAGCAACAGTGGCTCAAATGTCTGCTAATTAGCTGAGAAACAGACCCACAGTGCCTCCTTTAGCTGCTGCACAGTGTTCACTTTATACACTCTGACCATGATGGATGAAATCACCATTGCCTTGATCAGGTTTTTGGACCATTTACCACCAACAGGCTTAGCGAAGATCAAACTGAGTGCCACACCCTGTGTCCAGCATGACCCTCTCAGAGGATCAGTTGTGGGTTCAGAAAACCGGGGCTCAGCTGGCATCAGCACCTCTTAATGGCTCTTTCTCATGGCAGGAGGATGCATTAGCTTCCCTCTGTGCATTGCAGGCTAATTGATTGCAAGCTTTTTGCCTTTGTAGTGAATCCTTGCAAAGTAAGAGAGCCAAAAGAGGCAGGCGAGCTCGGGCGTAACCTTGTTTTGAAAATACTCAGGATAAGTATGGGGGCAGGGTGAAAGAAAAATGCACGGAACATAAGTAATCAATGAAAAACAGATTCACAGTGGTGACCTTCGTGGTAAATCATAATATAGTACAAGCTTTTTTTTCTGAATCCGTCGCCTGCAAGACTTTTAAGATTACAATGAAACAATGTCTTGGCTAAATTCTGTAGCAGACTGTGTTATAAAGTGAGTCCTCTATGGTTAATTATACAGTGATCAGTACTTAAAAAATATACCACATTCTGCTCATCAATCAGTGCAATCAGGGCTTGTAACATTCTTTAAACTGAGATAATAAGGACATTTTTTAATTTCAATTTTAGCAGTGCTTTGTGACTTGTGCAGAATCTATGCCATCCTGTTACCTTGCTGCTAACCAGTGTATACAACCAGTGTAGTAAAAGGCCATACTCAGAGAGGTTGATTTAAAAAAACAAAAAAAAAAAGGAAACAACCAGAACAACCAGAGAAAGAGTTCATTCTAAGTCACCAATCAATACTCACAATAATGTTCTAATGCGTGCCCCAATTCTTTAAAAATCTACCGGAAATGGTAGACCATACTATTGGTACCTTTTTGATACTCATTTCAACATACTACAATTTGGGACACACTAATTCCAATCTCAAATACTATTTAGGACAGATAGTAGGCAGATCGAGACGCAGAAATACAGTGTAAACTCTTTTACAACTAGCCAACTAGCCTGTTGTGTGTAAGTGTCAAGCCTTGGCTACTTGACCTCTATCACCAGTAGGTTAACCTACACAACAACTCATAAATCTATAAAAAGATTGATAAATATGCCAGTACAGCTGCAAGCAACGATCTTCAGGGTCCAAGAACCCATCTCATATGAAATATTATCTCAAATATTGCTTATCATATAAAAAGAACAGTGATTTCACAATATCCTGTTTATGCTAAGTGCTGTAAAGTAGCTAGCTATATAAAATAATTGATCGTTCATTCATTCTTTTAAAGTAACCACTTTATACTGCTCAGGGTCGTGGTAGATGTGGTGTTTATCTTTAAGGACACAATGGACACACAGATTTGCATTACATTTGTGTTAATAACTCAAAGAAAGTCATGTAACTTGCTCACTGTAGAAAATGAGCACTTATGTATCTATCCCATCAGATGACAAAAAAATTTAATTGAGTAGTGTGTGATTGCGTGAGTGAATGTGAGTGTGTGTGTGCCTTGTGATGGGTTGGCACTCCGTCCAGGGTGTATCCTGCCTTGATGCCCGATGACGCCTGAGATAGACACAGGCTCCCCGTGACCCGAGAATAGATCGGATAAGCGGTATTTGCATTTGAAAGTATTTTAGGTAGTGGGCATGTAAACGCAATCCCAAGATGAGACTTCATTCTGCTACCTTGCTCCTGAATATATTAGATAAACCCAATGTTTAATCATTTTATGTCAATTTCTTTCCTCAGTCAAAGGCATTGAGGGAGAGATGGCTGCTAGATGGCGCGCCCTCTGCTGGCTCGGAAGAAGATGAAGCAAAGAAACAGCTTCAAGAAGATGAGGCCAAGACTAAAGGACTTGAGGAGGCTATTCTGAGGTAATATGACATATTAAAACTGGAAGTAATTGCTGGATTAGAAATAGGGATTAATGATTTGCTGTTTCTTAACTTTCTATCAGGAGAATATAACTAGCGATCAAAGAAGCCTTGATTTTACACACTACAATATAGTAGGTGGCAATATGCACCTTTTATGATAGTCTGTAACCCGCCAAAAAGATAGAAGAAGAGATAATATAGGTGTATCTTTAACTTCTGTTTAACTAACCGTTTCTTTACCACATACCAGTCCTTCTAGAACAGGGTGGCTCCTGCTTAGCCAATTTGTCTCAGTTTGCTCATGATAGTGAATGAGTGGCATCAGTCTTCTCACTGGTGGGCAGATGAGTGTAAATCTTTTTAGTCCAAATTAAATTCATTCTCTAATACTATGCCAGCTAGGATCTCAGAGTAGGGCTTGGGCTCCAGTCTGGCACACAACGAAATGTAATGCTAGAGGGCTGACATGGACATTAAGGAGCAGTGTGAACCTGGAGCTTTAAAGGAATTATATTAGCATTGTTTTTAAATCAAATCACTGTCTGTGTAAAAATACAATTACCGGTAAGTGTGAACCTTTTAAAATGGCATTCTTCCACTGTGCTGATGATCTCCACAGTACTCCAACCTGCAGAACTCCAACCTGCCTGACTCACATCTCAGTGTTTATAATAAACCTTACATTCTATAAAAGAGTTATTTTATGATTAAATTCTGAGTTTCTTTCAATGACAAGTTAAATATCCTTCATAATCTACAATGTAGTTGAACTGCATGCTGATATGCATGTGGCGCCAGTGGGGATTAGTCCTTGCTTCCATCGCAACCTAAAGAGACTGATGCGGCAGCTCTTTAATGCTATAGTCTGTCCGTCTCTCATCTGTAGACTCTGCTCAGGCAAAAGATCATCAGTGCAATTGTTCTCATCATCTTATGGATCTCGATCTAACTGAACTAAGTCTCTGTGCACCAGCATCATATAGCTGTATTGCATTCCTGAACATATTTTGCTTCTATGCTTTCTCATTAATGCAACATTAAATTGTGTAAAAAGTCCATATCTATTAGATTTGAGCTCCGTAAAAAAATTACCGAGCTAGCAATCTTGCTGAGCTAGCAATCTTCATCTCTGACATGAGCAGTACTTCTAACTAATTTCACTGAAATACTGCACCAACCTGTCATGGTTATGCCATGGATACGCTTGAATACTGACAATTTCCCATCAGCCCCAGCATGACACATGTCCCAGTCACCTTCACTTGCGTCTAGTTTCTAGTGTCATGTTTTTTGCTGTTTTGTTTATTCTCACTCAACTGAGCGCAATAAAATTCACGTATTAACGTCCTGCCATGACATGAAGACAAAGTAGCACCAGAATCGCTAAACGAATCATGAATATTTAAATATTTCTAGCATATTTTAAATGTATTTCAGGGTTTAAATTCGTGTGTATCCTGTATGTACTAATAAATAAGGAATCAGATTTGTTATACTCTCATGCCCTGTACTCTGTGTTTCTGCTCTAGACTGGAACAGGAACTGGAAGAGTTGGAGACAGGTGTGTCTGCAACGTCCACCAAAGAAAACCTGTCTGATGCAGTCCAGCAAGAGGAAACCAAGCCTGTAGAGAACATGGTGAGCATTAAGTCTTCACACTTAAACTAAAACACACAAGAGGACCATTACAGACAGGATTTAGGGATAGTTATGAAGACCTCAAGGCTTTACAGAAATTTATTAGCCATGATGACACTGATGTCCATTACATCCAGATTATATCCTCTAATGCACTTGTGTTTATGCATACTCAGCATAGACACACTGTAGAAGATTTTCATTTATCACTAAGGAAGCAGTTGTGCAATGGACAAGGTGGCAGTAATTGGTAGGAAATTAGAAGACCTTGATTATTCGAGATAAATCTTCCCTGCTCTAACAGGAATTGGGAAGGCAGCAGTGAAGAGGAATGTTTGATGTAATTATGGCCTCTGATTGTGCCTTCCTGTGCTGATCAATATCCACTTCCCCATCAGTAGAAACTACATCAGTATATCAGATGGGTTTTTTTTTTTTTCCTCTAGAGGTGTCTTCGCATTATGAGCAGATTCTCTGTTCAGCTCTTTTAATCATCATTAATTAGGAGACCAAAAGCATATGTGTAATCAGATATGCCACTGAGGCATGGACCAATGTCTTCTTCTTTTTTTAAACGCTCTCACTTTGCAAAATTGCAAACTAAAACATCAAACTGAAGCATTTAAAACACTGCATTCATCTCGCTGAATCTATTTTATATATCATAAATTATAATCCTTTTCATCCTACTGCCAAAAAAGAGATCTTTAGCATCTTATGATATATGAAATATGCACAGGCGGCTGGCAAAAAAGAGATTAATGTAATGTTTTAATTTTGGCATAGGCATTAGAATTATTTTTAATATAAATCTTTAGTTTTTAAACACGTAAATCTGTGCTTTGTTCCGGAAACTTACACTGGTGCAATGTAGCATTTTCTCCTCGGCTCGGTTCACTATCACATGGCAAAGTGTACCAAAATGTATTTATTCAAGTCAGATATGAGTGATCTATCCCCTAATTGGTCAGAGTAAACCTGTTTATGGTTCATAGCGGTCATCCTTGCTCCTCAAGCTTATCCTGGCTTTCTTTTTAGCTGTAGTTGATATAATTTTGAACAAAGTTTGAGTGAAACTCAAGGTTATATCTGGACAACATTTACCTGTTTTGTTATATATCATTAAAAAAATGAAGAGGTGTGTTTGCTTATTGAATTGCCATGACATTCTTGCCCACAGAATGTTTTCATCAGACATGTTAACTCCTGATTGTCCTGATGTCACATGACATTAGCTTACCAGAGACACTATATAACACGCTACATTCCCATAATGCATTACTATACAGATTGGTTTGTTCCGGATCCGAGTGTGATAGATAGATAGATAGATAGATAGATAGATAGATAGATAGATAGATAGATAGATAGATAGATAGATAGATAGATAGATAGATAAACTAGGGTAATCTATGAATGAACAATTATGTACATTTATAATTATACTGTATGGAGAAGATGTAGTAGAATGTAGAGAGTGGAGAATAACTGCAAGGTGGTTATAGGCAGTGAAGTGTTACTGAGACATGAGTGTCCTAGCAATGTTGTGTAGATAAATCCAATTGAGGTTTAGAACCAAGCACTCCAAATGATCTTGGTGTGAAAATGCTCTTAAAGTGGATTAGTTTGGACTTTTTTATAATCAAGCATAACATCACCACCCATGCTCATATGAAAAATACAGAGAATGGTAAAAAAGACCTGACGCTGAGGCTGATTCCTTTCTAGCCCAGACTGTAGACTCATGCAGCCTTTCAGTCAGCAGTAAAACACTAGATTGTTTTTTGTGTTTTTATTTCAGCTGATTGATCAACACTAATATAGCTTTATTTTCACTAATTAGCCCTCACATCAAACATCAGCCATTACTGGAAATACTGCATGTATGAGGAAGTGGACAAAGTCTATTGATATCACCAGTAGATTAGAACTCGTTTAGATTAATAAATTGTCCTGCAGACTGCACTGTTACACAACTGATTCGTTTAGCTTTTAAGTAGATTTGCCTGATTGTGACAGCTCAAGAGAGCTAAAAAGCAAGCAAATAACCCTCAATTGTCTCTCTCTCTCTCTCTCTCTCTCTCTCTCTCTCTCTCTCTCTCTCTCTGTCTGTCTCTCAGGTCACAGGAGATTCCGTTAAAGGTACTTTTTTGTCTATATGTGTATAAGTATACAGAGTATCAAAAAGCACTAAATTTAAGGCACTAAATATAACACATTAGAATTATTAGAAATAATCACAAAGACAGCTATGTTTATTAAAATGTTTTGTCAAAAAAATGAGGTGTCTGAGCAAAGGTGTACTCAATTTACTGAACATTTGCATCTTCTACTCTTTTAGAAAATGCAAATCCTAGAGAAAAAACAAACAAATCCACCTCATCAGTCAGGATGGAGAGTATAACGGTAGCTAATGAATGAGTTGGCAGACAGTTGTTTGGGTTTCATTCAGTCGAGTCAGAGATCAAATCTCTGAGGCTCTTCTTCAGAAGGAATGCCTTCTTCAGTCATCACACTCCTTCAGCATCTGTTTCTCTGTCTTCCTACGTCTACTTGTTATCACTCTGTCCTCCTTTGCTCCTCATATCCTTGTTTCATGACCTTCATTAGAGGTCAGAGAGATCAAAGTTCACGTCAGCCCTCGACTGGAGAAATCCAGGGGTGACTCTGACATGATGAGAGCAGGTGAGTGCCTGTCCAGCGTAGCTCATTTAGACATTAACCCTCAATCATATCTCCAGCCTCAGCTTTATGTTTAATTTAGTTATTTGTTCAAAAAAGAAAGAAAAATCTAAATATTGATTGTACACATGAAAATGTGCGGTCCTTTAGACCTGACACACAATGAAACTTTTGTAGGAACGGCCTCCATTGTAATCTTTCTCATATCCTGAGGCCTTGTCTTACTCATTAATCAAACATTTACATTGTCTGTGACGCTGTTGCCTGGAGAGGAGTGGTGAAATGCGGTGGAGGGCCCTTAAGGGCTCTAGAAATACCCTGAGAAACTGAGGGATTGATTTAGTCCTTATAGCTCTCACAGCAGAGCCTGTCTGTCTCTAAATGGTGGTGATTTTTCTTTCAGACTTTTTCATTTACTTTAAGTTGTTCTTGAAAAGGCAAGTGAAGCTCAGGTCCAAGAAGAAATCATGTCCATGCTAGAACTAGTTAAATATTTACTTATAATATGTTGTTTGTCTTTATTAAAAATCTAAATAATTGTGCACTAAGACTTAATATAGTGTATATACTGTATACATATAAGCATGCATTAATAAGCATTGCACAAAAAAACGACCAGTCATAACATTAATACCACTGACAGGAGAAGTGAATAATGTTGATTATCTCATAGCACAGGATGGGTGGGATAAATTAAACAGCAAATGAACAGTCAGTTGATGTGTTCGAAGTAGGAAAAATGGGCAAGTATAAGGATCTGAGCGACTTTGGGGGACAAATTGTGATGGTGAGACAGCTGGGTCAGAGCAGCAGGTCTTGTGTAGTGTTCCCAATAAGCAGTGGTTAGTATGTACCAAAAGTAGTTCAAAGAAGGAGAAGTGCTGTACCAGAGACTGTGTCTTGAGCTCTTAAAGCTTATTGATGTGCATGGAGAACAAAGGCTAGCCCATCCAGTTTGATCCTACAGAAGAACTGCAGAACAAATTGCTGAAAACGTTAATGCTGGCTATGATAGAAAGGTGTCAGAACATGCGGTTGTGTAGCTGCAGACCAGTCACCGTGAGTCACCATGCTGAGCCATGTCCACTGCGGAAAGCGCCTACGATGGGCATGTGAGCGTCAGAACTGGACCGTGGAGCAGAGCTGTTTTCGCAGCATATGAGTGACCTTCACAATAGTAAGCAGGGGGTTTTAATGTTATGGCTGATCGGCTGTGCTAAAATATTTCAGGCCTCTAGCTTCTTGTGTTGTTCTTGTTGTGTTGTGTCTTCTAACACTTACTGTCTTTTCTCAGTAATTGTCTGCATGCCTGTGTGTTCCGGTATGTTCATACAGTGAAATCCTTTACTTAACAGTATAAAGCTGAGACAAATAGCAAAGTGTGTTATTAGAAAAGTTATTTTAAATACATTGTTTTACAAAATTTGAGGTTGCCATGGCAGCCGAACTCCTATGAAGAGGTTATGTTGGTGCTGCTGTTGTCATGGCAGCCTGCAGTGGCTGAATACAATACTTAACAAAATAACACGAAACAATAAGAGCATCAACAGCTCTTAAGGCCATAATTAAAATGATAATTAAAGGCTGCAAAATAGTTATCTTTCTGTGAACCACCAAGTACACAAGATATCACTACCAAGAATTTTTTTTTATTTCCTCAGTAATCATGAACTAATGAGATTGTGGCAAATTTTGTTTCTCAAACACAATTAGTATGATCCAAAGTTTCTTCTTCACTGAGTGAATAAATATATATTATTTGAAGGTATTTAAAAACTTGGTCCCTAGTTTAGGAATGTTATATTACAGTCACATCCATATCCCACATGATTATAAAGTTCATTTTTGGCATCCAGCATCAGCAGCCTGTTGCACCATGTCCTGTAAATGATCTTGTAAATGATCTTGATCTATGCTGAAGTATAAAATCTACTAAAAATGATCTGATGCACTGTGGGACATACACTATATGGGCAAAAGTATGTGGACATCTGAGCATCACTCCCATATGATGTTCTTTCCTAAACTGTTGCTACAAAATTAGAAGCGCACAATTGTCTAGAATACCTTTGTATGTTGCAGCATTACAATTTCCCTTTACTGGATCTATGAAATCAAAACATGTTCCAGCACAAAGCCAATTCCAAAACATAGTGTGTTATGTTTGGACTGGAAAAACCTGAGTGTCCTGCATGGAACCCTGACTTCAACACCTTTGTGGATGAACTGAAACACCGACTTCACCCCAGACACCACCCACTCTGACAACATCAATGTCTAATCTCACTAATGCTCTTGTAGCTGAATGATCATGAATCCCCACAGCCACAATCCAACATCTTCTATATTTCCTAGAAGAGTGGTGCTTATTATAACAGCAATGGGATATGAGTGTGATGACCAGGTGTTCACATACTTTGAGCTGTATAGTGTACACAGTCTCAATTTCTAATTTAAAACTTATACCTATGCCCTAGTACTTGTACCTTTCACCATAAATAAAACTACTATGTAATTAAAAATGGACAATTCTGTCATATGCAGTGTAAAAGAGCAGAAACACAATTTCTAAATGGTACATAAACACAGGAAAGATGATAAGACCACAAACAAGCTATTTTTATGTCAACGAATGTGGAAATGTCATCATATTAGAAAATTGACAATACTTTTTATATATACATTTATATCTTCAAGTGCAGATCTTCACTTTGGGTAATTACTTAAATGCTGGCAAAGGAGTATGGATAAACTGAGTCACAACTGTAATGGAAAGCATGACGCTATCGATGATGCTAATTTGTCTAGAATTAAATACTACAAAAAAAAACAGACATTAAGCACTTCCCTGTGTCTCAAAATATCTTGTGATTATATATGTGATTATGTTATAACATTTTTCTGATTGGTTGGTTTCGGTGACACACTGTACAACTAATTTTTGATTTGCAATCACTTTTGTAACAATCGTGTCTGTGATGTAAGTCTGCTAGTTTTAACCCGAATTACTATCATTGTTTGGTGTAGGATTGACTTTACACCCTGATTTTTGATCAAACTTGGGTTATCCGCTGCAACATGTGGCTGATTATTTGCTCTTAACGATTGTTTCCAGGTTGATTAGTTTGGATATTGGTGAAAACAAAGGCAACAGCACCACCAATGGCCAGAAGAACAATATATACAATGCTGTGAAGTAGTGTCTGGGGCTGATTTCTTTCAAGGCCAGACTGTACATTCTAATCAGACCTTGAGATATGATTGCTCAAGTCTGATAGTTAAGCTGTTGGTAGATATCGGATTCTAGCCTCTATCTGTAATTCCATGACTCGGCATCTCTGTGTAATATATAAAATAAATCAGTTCTGTATAAATTAAAAGATGCTATCTGATCTAGATGGTGCCAAGGTGAACAAGCTCATTTGCTTTGATGGTACTAATAATATATAATTGGAGACTCATCATTTCTGCAAATAAATTGATAAATAAAGAAGCAGTATAAAGGTCAGTGAGTAAAAGAGTGGTGTTTATGGGAGAATGAGAGCACACCATGGCAGGATGTTAATCTCTCCTCTTGTTGAATGCCCAGCGATGTACTCCGTAGAGATCACAGTTGAGAAGGACCTGGTCACAGGCGAGACCAAGGTCTTGTCCACCAACACACTACTGCCCAAAGATCTCTCTCACCAGGGGGTCAAAGTGTATGAGGATGAACAGAAAGGTGACTGGTTCAGGAATATAGAGATGGATATAACAGCTGTAAAGTTGTTGGAGAAACAAGACTGCTTTACGAGAAGTTCACTATAAGAAGTTCAGCTTCTTATATCTAGGAACTTGATACACAGACTGTTGAAAAATGTGCAGAGGAGTAGTTTGCTTTGTGGAATCGAGACAAAGGGAGTATAAATAGAAGTATATATATTAGAATCATTAGAAATCTTGCATTTAAAAGCAAATACAGTCAAAGTAACTTGTTTAGCAGCTTCTCGTAAAGGTTTGTCAGCTTAGCATGGCTTAACTGTTGGGATTTTTGTTTATTTTCAATCCAGTTACTCTAAAACATTTTATTTGCTGCTTATACTGAACACACTAGTCACTAGTTTGAAGGCATGCCATTCCCCTTCACTCTGCTTATTTATTTGTTTTAAGTAGGGTGTGATTGTAGCTACTTCCCTTAGCATTTATCAGTGATTAGTTCCAATCAGCTTGAGTGTTCATGTTTTTTTTTAAATAAGATAAAAAGCTTTGATTTTTTTTGTCTTGAAAATGTTTCAGATACTAATCTGTTTGCTTTTCAAGCATTCCCACCCCTGTCAAAATCTACAATCATTTTAATGCTTCTAGCTTTTCTAGCTAGTTTGTCCTGCTTAGCTGCTTTGCTCATGGTACGCTAAGCTTGCCAGGCTCTGTACGAGTCCTGGGCAGGAAGTGATGTGAATTTTACTTTCACCCCCAGTTACTCCACAATCCTCCCCTTGGTGATCATTGATCCCTTTGCTGTGTATCTGTGCAATAAGGCTGTCATAACTATATTCACATCCTTTTTGATTCTGTCACTGGTCATTATTAAATTAAAGGAGCAGTTTGTAATATTCAGAGCCCTCTCCTGGCTACAAATACAAGTGCAGGGAAAAAACGGTGACAAGCCTTCCTGGTCCTCTCCAAATGACCTATCCATTCTTTCAAAATTTCCTTGTACAAGACAAGACAGAGCTCTGTTCCAGCTGAGGGCAGAGCTAATTTCTGGGCCAGAAACAAGTGGAACCAGATGCTTGAAACACACTAACCATACCCAATCCATGATTATTACAAATCAGAGTTTTTCTAAGTTAGAAATGCTCTTTAAAATTTTAGGTCTAGAAATGCTCTTTAAAATTACAAACTGCATCTTTAAAATATGCTAATGATTTTGTGCATAGCATTTTATATATATGGGGAGAACAGTGAAGTCTTTAATACATACAGAAATCATCTTAAGTGCAATTTTAAAGTCAGTACCTGATACTGTACTGAATCTACTTATGATTATGACAGCCTTGTAGAGTAAATGGTTTGAATAAAGTACACATAAGCCTACACATAAGTCTATGCTAATGAGATTTTATTCTTTTATAGTGGTGCACGAGGTGCGTGGGACAGATGGCCCACTGACCAACGGCGTGCACCAGCTCAGCTCATCCGAAGTGGAGGAGCTTATCCACAAGGCCGGCGAGGCCTCCATGAGTGATGGCAGCAAAGCCACACCCCAACGTGTGGTGGAGGCAGGCGAGAAGCTCGAGGCAGGAATGGGGCAGCTCGGGGTCACTCCAGTCAAAGAGATCACTGGCGTAGAAGCCAAACTGTCGCCGGCCGTGACCCAGACCGAGGTAAACGATGCCAGTGCAGACAAGCCGGTCACAATGGTGTTCATGGGCTACCAGGATGTGGAGGACGAGGACGAGACGAAGAAGGTACTGGGGCTCGAAAGCACCACAGTCAAGGCTGAGCTGGTAGTCATTGAGGATGGAGAAAACAAGAATGGAGCTAAGGAGGAGCAGGCACCACCAAACGGAGGCCCAGCTGAACCGGCAAAAGCCCAGGAAGAGAAAGGCGAAGAGGGCGAACCTGAGGCTGGAGCCACTGAAATTAAAAGCAAAGAAAAGCAGCCTTGCAAATGCTGTTCCATCATGTGAAACACTTCTTCACTTCTTCACTGGGGAACTTGGGACTTTTCTTTCTCAGTTTGGTGCATCGTGTCACCTCACAGACAAAATAATACCAACAAAAAAAGAGAGGAGAGAAAACATCTTGTATCTTCTGATAGAAAGCTATTGTTTTCTTACTTCATTTGTACCAGTTTTATAATTTTCTTTATTTTTCCATTTTTTATTGTTCCTGTCATATTCTTTAGCCTCCTTTGGTTTTGTTTAGTTGCAACTGAGACAAAAGCTGTTACACGAGTGGCGCCTGATACCTTCAGCAAAGATGTTAGCAGATTTATCATTGCTATAAGATCAACATACGCTTTTTTTTTTTTTTCACTTTTCATATTTGCATAAGAAGGACTCAGATATCTCTGTAACTATATAATATACAGTATATGAATCATTTATTTTTAATATATATTTATTTTCTGTTCCTTTATCAAGCGCCCTAACATTTTTTTTCTTGCAGAAGCATGATGTGTGGATGCTCTCTGGTCCTGTTATTGCATTATCTTTCTCCTAAAAATGGGGTGGGGTCGGGAGTGAGAGGAACCGCCGGGGTAGTGTGGAGGCTGACCACCTCAAAATTGTGCGTAATTCTACATTTATGACTGATCAAAGCTGCGAGTAATCTTCCTCATGCTAGAGAATGAGGGCTGAAGGTTACTCTTGAGGTAGTGAGTGTAATGGGATTTCAGTGGTAGAGATGCTTAGTGGTCTGTTGACTTGGCAAGTGTGTGTGTGTGTGTATGTGTGTGTGTGTCTATTAATCGAATGCTCAGCCGCTTTTGTTTTATGTCAGTCATTGCCATTAAAAAACTCACACTTCAGTGGCACTGCAGACCCTCACATTTAACATTAACAATGTTAAAATGTTTTATTGTCTCCCAACTGCATTCAATTGTGCCACACACACAGTCATGTCTAATATTTTCTCTCCGTAAAACAATTCAGCATACTACACCCCATTAAAGACTTTAAAATCGAATATAATTTAGCCGGTTTGGTTTGGATGGCTGATAAAGGCACTTCCTTTTTTTTTATTAGTTTGAATAGTTAAACCAAGTCAGCTGCCTGTGAAGCAAACCGGCCAAAGTGGCATCCTGATGATGTCATCATACACTGCCTTCAGTCTTCTCTCAGGCAGAACAATCCACTTCTTTTCAATTCACTACTAATTTGCTGGAGAACCTATGCAAGAACACTCATGTACGCAAGCCAGGATCAGAAAATCGTTATATTCAGTGGCGATTCTAATATTTGTCACAGTAAATAACGTAGAGGGCTTGGTGGAGTCTCTGCATTCAGATCTGTGGCCTCATTGATAAATTTATATTAATATCTCATTGTGTCTGAAAAGACAATTCTGTACATTTGTCCACAAGAAGTTGGTGAAAAAAAGTGGTGCCGTGACCCATTAAAATGGATAGCTATTTATGTCCACTGAACGGTGTGCAACAAATCTGGTTTATTCTCTGATTAAAGATAAAGATTCTTGTGGTGCTAAACAAACCGAGCGGTCATGCAGTACATTATATGTTTCATGAAACAGCAAGGCTAGCCCCCATAACATTAGCTCCAAGTGCTGTCAGTATTGCAGTGCATCACCTTGTTATTATTTTTTAATAATATCTTGTGTGTTAGATTATTTTTATCGCCTACTTTTTGCATTGTTTTATTCTTTTATTATCTGTAACATAATAGTGAGTAACATTATCAGATAACTTCGTTGTAGGTAAGAGGATAAAGCTGCGTTGGGTTTTTTCAGGAGGTAAATTGGTGGCTCGATAGTGCATAAGTGCATTTGTGTGTGTGTGTGTGTGTGTGTGTGTGTGTGTGTGTGTGTGTGTGTGTGTGTGTGTGTGTTCTCCTTTCAGTATAATAGCATTGCCAGTACCTCATTGCTTCTTCTGGGAATATTTTCATTGGGTGCCTTTTCATTTAGAAAGGCTCACTGAGATTCGTATAACACTTTGTGGTAGATAATATGGGACCCTTTCATTCAATTAAAAGCATATTTCATAACAATATTTCCATTATTTCCATTGTTAGTCGATGTCTCAGAATCCAGCTCTTATGTGGTTATACAAATCCATAAGACAATATCTTTAACCCTTAACCTTAACCTTAACCTACAGTTAATCTGGGCTTCCTGTCCCATCACCCTGACTCACACATAACACTCTCAGCATCATCACTTACCTCAGACTTGCTCAGCAGCGCACTCTACTGTCTGTCAGTACTAACATTCCAATTCAGACGATTTTCCTCGGCCCCGAATGCCTTGTTGCCCGGCCCCTTGCCGGGGCGTTTTCTCTTTGTACACATGCATGCTTTTTATAGATATATTGATCATTATATCTTCATATCCATATCCATCAGTCGGTAATGCCTCCCTCTCCCTGTAGTGGAAGTCTTGCCCTGTGTCATCCATAATGTCTATGAGATTGATGTATTGAACATAGTGTCTAGGAGCATGAGGAGTGAAAGCGTGATAGTGTTGATGAGGTCACTTTCTGTGTTGGAGCAAAACTCTCATCTACTTTAATGCTCCATTTTCTTCCTCGAAGGACAGACCCATCTTAGGTTTCGTTTTGTTTTTTGTTTTTTTTCCACCTGGGAATTGGTGTGTGTGCTGCCACTGCCACGGCTCTGTGCGCTTTCTCAGCTGTGAAGGTCTGCTTTCTTACCGACTTGAAAGTGCTGTAGAACGAATTTTAAACAAGATATTAAAATGTGACGTGCTTTAAGGATATCGCCGTCTGTCTGGTTTTTATGCTCTCTTCAGGTTCAAGTTGCACAACATATCCCCAAGACATTCATTCATTGTCTACCGCTTATCCGATCTATTCTTGGGTCACGGGGAGCCTGTATCTATCTCAGGCATCATTGGGCATCGAGGCAGGATACACCCTGGACGGAGTGCCAACCCATCGCAGGGCACACACACTCTCTCATTCACTCACGCAATCACACACAACGGACAATTTAGAGATTCCAATCAACCTACAATGCATGTCTTTGGACCGGGGAGGAAACCCACGAGGCACGGGGAGAACATGCAAACTCCACACACACGGCGGAGGCGGGAATCGAACCCCCAACCCTGGAGGTGTGAAGCAAACATGCTAATCACCAAGCCACCAAGCACCCCTATCCACAAGACAGTTAATAAAAAAATGTCCATCATCATGAAAAGAAAAAAATGAAGAATTAATATGAAGTATTTAAACTCTAAAATTTCAAGTATCAGGATTTCACATATGATATGATTTTGATTCTTCAGCAGGAAAGGGTCATCTCTCTTTCCTTCCTGCAAGTTCTCAGCAGCATACTTTCCCCAGTCCAACAATCTCAGTCCAACTAAACTCTCTGGTATAGTCACTGACTAACAGGACTGGACTTTATGGCCCCTATTGGGTGTCAGGGGCCCGTATTATGTGGCTATTCTTTGCTTTTGTCTAGGGCATTCTGATGGTCAGCAGCATTCCAGACTGATGCCCCTACTCTCAGGACAGTACCAAACTCCCACATGCAAGCACACACACAGACACACACAGAGCAGATGGAGCCACATTTTAACAACAGCAAGGTCTCATCACACTCACACTGGGCTTTGTCTCTTTCACTAATACCTCCTAGAACACACACACACACAAACACACACATACACACACACACACACACACACACACACCTCAAGGGAGGGAGAATGGAAGAGAGGTGGGATGATTGATCCCAAAACAATACCAGTGGGCGAGGATTTGGAGCCAGGCCTTACTCCCATGGACTGCCGTGATGGACCAGATTGTAACGCTCTAAAGTTTTCCTAGAGATCACATTGTGGCACTGTTCAGAATGTGGTGAGTATTTTATTATATTTTCGGTGTTATATGTTGTATGGACACGTTTCATGTTTCTGATACTTCAAATGCATATGGAAGATTTCATTTTTTAATATATTTTATATATATCTGTATGTGTATATATATATATATACACATGCAGATATATATATATATATATATATATATATATATATATATATATATATATATATATATATATATATATATATATATAAAATGTATACAGTACGCACACACACGGAAGTTGTGCATGTCTGCTTTAATCCTGTTGCATGGAGTCTACTAAAACGTTAAAAAGTTAATCGTATACAATTAAAGGTTCACTCAAATATTAAATCTTTATGCGTCTTAACTCTAGAAGGTAATAATGCTCAACAATATGACAACACACAGACACACACACACACACACACACACACACACACTTCCCTCCTCTTCCAGTGTGACTGCAACACAACTGAGTTGAGCTTGATTGCCCACCACTGTTCTACCTTGGAGGGTGCTGCATACCTCAGCACACACTCAGAAGACAGCGCAAGCAGAGCAGAGACATGTTCAAGTACACACCACCATGGCAAGTGCTGTGCCACAGTTTGGAGCATAGCAGTAAGGTAAGTGAAACACACACACACACCATGCTATAAGAGCTATTCAGGGATCAGAAAGTAGAAGGCTGTAGTGAATCTTGTGCAAATGAATACAATATGGTCGACTCCTGAGCGAAAGAGAGCAGAATTCATATTTTTGGCTAAGGTTTGGCAACTTTCTCATTCCTTTGAAAGAAAAATCTGAAAGTAACTTCAGGAAAGAGGTTGAATGATTACACTATTATTAAACAAAATGAAATTTACGTGTAAAATTGACCAGTGAACATTTTCAGTGCTCGCACCTCACACTATGTCAAATCTTCATCATTGCATACAGGTATGCTATAGTTTATGTTCTGGGGCATTGGTGGCTCAGTGGTAGGTTACTCGCCTATCATGCGGAAGGCCCGGGTTCGATTCCCAGCCAATGCCCCAACCCCAGCCACTGGATGCAGTGCCGGTCCCAAGCCCGGAAAAATGGGAGGGTTGCATTCCATCAGGAAGGGCATCTGGCGTAAAACATTTGCCAAGTTGTTGTGTGGACCAGTTGGTCTGCTGTGGTAACAGGGAACAGCCGAAAGCATGCTATAGTTTATGTTACACTGATCTTCCACCAGATGTCAGGATTTGTGGCAATTTGCAGGATTTGTCATAATAAATTTCAGCAGTTGTACAAAATCATACAGCAATATTTGAACCAATGCTGGAGCCAAATATTTTCCTGTTTAAACCTGTGCTCATTCTAATACCACTAATACCATATAAACATAAAGCGCTGATATTCCTCAAATGAGTTTTAGTGCAAAAGAAAAATCTGGAAAGTGGTATAACAGCAACAAACAGAAAAACCAAACAAATAAGATCCTAAATTTCCTTAAAGCTGCTTTGTGACAATGTCCACTGTTAAAACGCTATACAAATAATAATAATAATAATAATAATAATAATTATAATAATAATAATAATAATAATAATAATAATGGAAACTTCCACAAGCTTTTAATGCACATATATGCACATACTTTTAAATTAGTATTCTGCATTGGCAACATTATTTTTGCATATTTCATACACATCATATTTATCCTTTTCCTCCACTTTATTTTTCTATATAATCTTACTTCTGTTCGATTGAAAAAAAAAAAAAACCATATACACTGATCAGACATAACATTATGAGCACTGACAGGTGAAGTGGATAACACTGATTATCTCCTCATCATGGCACCTGTTAGTGGGTGGGATATATTAGGCAGCAAGTGAACATTTTGTCCTCAAAGTTGATGTGTTAGAAGCAGGAAAAATGGGCAAGCGTAAGGATTTGAGCGAGTTTGACAAGGGCCAAATTGTGGACGACTGGATCAGAGCATCTCCAAAACTGCAGCTCTTGTGAGGTGTTCCCGGTCTGCAGTGGTCAGTATCTAACAAAAGTGGTCCAAGGAAGGAACAGTGGTGAACCGGCGGGCAAGGCTCATTGATGCACGTGGGGAGCCAAGGCTGACCCGTGTGGTCCGATCCAACAGATGAGCTACTGTTGCTCAAATTTCTGAAGAAGTTAATGCTGGTACTGTGTGGTAGGCTGACTCACTTTAAATTGTCTGTAATGTGTGAATGTGTGTGTGATTGTGCCCTGTGATGGATTGGTACCCTGTCCACTGTGTCCCCCACCTAGTGCCCCATGACCCTGTGAAGGAAAAATACAGTTATTATCTACTGGCATTTAATTTATTTACTCTATACTCAATCCTTTGAGAAGTTTCTATAGGAAGCCAGTCTTTATAACAGCAGTACTTAACAACATTGTCTCTGTTTAAGCTTTTTAAAAAATTTGTTGAATATAATCGGTTTACTCAGTAGTGTTTACAAATCACTGGACAGAACAAACTGTATATAAATCTCTTAAATTTAAAACCATACTCAGATTGTCTATAGATTTAAAACAGCTTAAAAAATCACAATCAAAGTTATTCTTTTAATTATTTTTTTTTTTAGATTGTTAGGCTGTACCTATGAAATGAAAGTACCTATGTAATTTGACGACTATTAAAACTATGAAAATATCTGTTTATTATTTACAAAAAATAGTGTTAGTCACAGCAAGCAAAGGTGGAAATACTCGACTAATACATATTTTTATTATTTTATTTTCATTATTTAAAAGTATATGGAGTAATAGAAAACTCTTATCTAATTATTATCTAACTAATTATTAATTTCTAAGAAATTAAAACATTTTTCTTTTTACTCCTAATTGTAAATCATTACAATTTTGAAGGACTCTCATCCTGCCAATGACTGTAGAATATAAATCAACAGAATGGGCCTGCATTTTATTTGTAATTTTATTTACACTTCATTTTAAAGCATCAACAACAATCAAATTCAATCAAATATCGAGAGAATTTTCCAACAGTTGAGCCATCTTCTTATCCGTGGTGCACTAAATCAGATAAAAAACGTCTACTTTTTACTTTTTAAAATTTTAATGCATTAGAAAGTAGCGTCTTTTTTTTGATATTTTGATCATTTTTTTCACATGGAAGTTTCATGCTTCCACTTTTAACTGATTAAGTATAATTTGTCGATCTGACGTTGTTGCTGGTAAAAACATTTTCTAGCCCACTTTTCCTTCTTACCATATATTTACATAATATTTAGTTGTTTAGTTCAGTCCATGGTGACTTTTTACTATAGACTATATACTGTATGTGTGTATAGTGTGTTTGTTTGTGTGTGTTTGTGTGTATCTGCATGCACAAGGCTTCCTAAACAGCTGCTCTTAATCTTAACCTTAACCCCTTAATCTATTAGTCTCATACCATTACTGTAAGTCTGTGTGGTGGGTGTGGCCATTTATACTCGGTGAACTTTGTCTGTAAATTTGCTACAATAAAGTCTGAAAGGATCTGGAAAGTGTGCGAGTGTATAGCCTGAGTTACAGACAGAAGGTGAGTTTCATGAGCTTTTCAGTTTCAGATTCATACAAATTGTCTTAGTTTTAGTTCAAACTTAGTTTAGCTTCATTAGAAATATAATATTTTGAAACACAGAGGGGAAATTGTTGCTTGATACGGTAAAATATTTCACCTGAAAGTCTGATTGAAGCAATAACAGTGATATCTGATATAATGTATAACATTAGATATTCATTTTTTTCCACATGTTTGTCTGTGGCTTTCATACACTATATTGCCAAAAGTTTTGGCATGTCTGCCTTGACATGCACATGAATTTAATCTTCTGGGAAGGCTTTCCACAAGGTTTAGGAGTGTGTTTATGGGAATTTTTGACCATTCCACTAGAAGCGCATTTGTGAGGTCAGACACTGATGTTGGACTAGAAGTCCTGGCTCGCAGTCTCCGCTCTAATTCATCCCAAAGGTGTTCTGTCGGGTTAAGGCCAGTCAAGTTCCTCCACACCAAACTCGCTCATCCATGTCTTTATGGACTTTGCTTTGTGCACTGGTGCGCAGTCATGTTGAAACAGGAAGGGGTCATCCCTAAACTGTTCCTACAAAGTTGGGAGCATGAAATTGTCCAAAATGTCTTAATATGCTGAAGCATTAAGAGTTCCTTTCACTGGAACTAAGAAGCCAAGCCCAACCCCTGAAAAACAACATCTGAATTCAATGATTTAGAGGGGTGTCCCAAAAACTTTTGCCAATATAGTGTATGTTAATGCTTAATTTCAGTTGATAGGTAACATGCAGGGAACTCAGTATAAATGATTACTTCATGGAACTACGAGGATGCAAAGTTGGCTAAATTTGTTTTCAGAAAGTTTACAATAGGAATGCTGAAGGATAAGGAGTGGTGAGGTAATGAGTCTAGCAATAAAATAAGCTGTGCAATGCGTGAGTGTTCCGATGATTTATCCCAATAACAAGATCCAAGTAATATAAATAATTTGGGTAAATATATAAATCTAAGTCAGTTTTACACCATGACACAATACAACTTCAATATATTGAAGATAATATAATGAATCATGGCAATACGATATTTTCTCTATATGGTGCATTACTGCTAACAGAGCTCTTCAGTAAAGTTTTGAAAAAAAAAACTAGGACAGCCCTTTTAAATGCTCTCGTCCAATCAGCGGCATGTAGATGGCAGGTTCCAAGAAGCGGTAGTGCAGAAGGTTTATCAGCGGTGTACAGTCCACTGTGTCACACATGGCCACCCTCTGACAGTCAGCTAAAGCCATGAAAAACTACGTAATCCAGCTCACATGAGCAGACTGTGTTATCTAAAGAGTTTGACTACATTCAGCTAGGTCAAGTGTCTCGTCTTTATCACTGGAAGTATTTTTAGTGTAAGTCTTTTTTGCATTAACTTTGGTGTGGCGTGTAATCCCTTCAGTGTTATGAGGTAGGTAAAAGACACAGTTCCGTGTAACTAAATTTACTTTTATTATTTACTGAAATATTGGAACTAATAAGATAGATAAGTGATTAATCTAAGGATTATTTATGTAAGGATTTTTGATGTCAAAAATATTTTTTCAAAATTCTGAGAGCGCTAGTGAACATTCTTTTATAATTTAATGCAACTATGATCTTTATTAAAATATTATTATTGACAACAACTCGAACAAAAAGTTTTCTGAAATAGAAATAGTACTTTCTTGCAAAATATTTACATGAATTTCAGGGTATTTGCTTTAATGACATCATGCATTCGAGCTGGCATGGACTCCACGAGGTTGTTTAAAAACTTTGATCCATTTTAGATCAAATCCATCGGAGTGTCATCTGAATACGTGATTCAATAGAAAAGGAAAAATACAGGAAAATCTGACCTTTTGTACAAAGAGGTTAACGTGGACAATATCACACATTCGAACAAGATTTTGAACACTTACTTCCTTTGTTGTAAATATTTCCAATTATATTATATGAAAAAAAGATAAATCCCAGATTTTACAAAGCTATCACACACCCTGGATGACTTTAACTTTTAGACGTCTTTTAGTATTATGTTCTGATTTTAATGCCAACGCCATTGTGTGAAATCTTTTATTGTTTAAAAAACTAAATTAAAGATAAAGAAGGCTTAAATTGTAAATGATTAAATGACAGTTTGCTGAGCCTCCTGCAATTCTTACACCACCTTTATTTGGCATCATGTGCTTCATCTTTAAAACTGAACTACCTGTAATAAAGTAAAAGATTTTAAGACATGCCTGTCATGGTTTTTTTTATTTGGTTACCATTAGCATTACCATAGTCATATTTACTATCTATTTAAAACGCTTTCCATGTAAATACTAAAATAAATCAAGTTACTGGTTATTATTGGAAAACTTTTTACAGCAGTTAGTCAGAACATGACTGCAGTTAAGATTTAAACAGTGTCCTGATTTTACAGAGGCAGTCAAACAGTCCTCAAGATGTACAAAGCCAAGGGAAAGGGAGGATTCTGAGACGCTCGTATCAAACATCTTCATCACAAGACCTTGTGACTGCTGAGGACCACCAATTATCCACAATCACCATGGCTAGCATTCCAAAACGGTGGGTGATGAAACCTTTGACACCGAAATTAGAGAAGTCTGACCTCCGGACATTTTTGTGCCCTGGCAGTGAGCCGTATTCCTTAGAGAAGAGCTGCAGTTTCAGCCAGAATGGCGATTCCCATCCATTCACCACTGATAACATCTCAGTGACCCAGTCCTCTGTGAGAGTCACAAATGGAGAAGGTTTGGTGGATGTTGTCCATGCCAAGCAAGTGGCGGTGTCTGAAGACAGCAGTGAGGACTGGCAGCCTAGTACACCTACCAGCCCCAGTTCTGTAAACAGTTCAGACTCCCATGTGGGTTTCTACTCCTTTGTGGATGACCCAACAAGCCCAGAAGCTGAGAAGAATGAGGTTTACATGGTCTCACCAAAGAGGCAGGCCAAACTATCTACTCTAAAAGAGAAGAATAGGTTTAAGCTACAGACTTACATGGAGGAGAGAAAACCTGAGAAGCTGTTTCAAGAGACTAATGGTGACCAGTACCATATTGGTGACACATCAGAAGATGACTATGATGAAGATAAGATCGATCGAAATGAGATCATCCGGAGTCAGGCGCCTAAAAAGAATGCTGTCTTCAAAGAACAGTGGAGTGCCTTGGAGAACCTGGATCTTACTAACTCCCCACAGCATCTGCTTGAAGGATTAAGTCTGTGCTATAGCCCCGTGAGCACAAAACCTCTAGAGTCTGAAGCAGAGCCTGGTACCATTGACAACCAGCAAATTGACTTCAATGCAGCACGAAAACAGTTCCAAATGATGGAGAGCACAATTCAAAACCCCTTCCAGAAGAATCCTCAACAAGAAAATTCTTCTCCAAAACTACGTGGACGATCGTTGTCTGTAGGAGCAAAGCTTTTCACAAAGGATGTTAGCAAAACTGAGACCCAAATGGACGACTATTGGCAGAGACAAAAGAACGAGGCGGTGCCCATCAAAGAGGCTCTAGAAAATAGGAGTCAGACTAGCTTCACAGAGTTTGTAGACTTTGGACTTGACAACCACCGCATGAACTCTACAAGAGCTAGAAGTTTATCATATGAGCCTTCCATGCTAAACAGCACATCTGTGGCCGGGATTAGTGAAACACCCATTGAGCGAGAGATTCGAATAGCTCAGGAACGAGAGCAAGACCTCAGGCGTTCACGAGGTATATTTCTCCCAGACACATCAGAGATGATTGAGATCAAGACCAAGTCTATTCTGTCCCTACCAACACCACAAATAAAGCCTATAAAAGCTAAAGAGCCCAACAGAATGAGTTTATTCATTCTACGAGAGATGGAAAAGGTTAATCAGAACACAGGTCTTCAAGGTGAGAGAAAGAGAACTTTTGGTTCTCTATCAGACCAACTAGACATTAAATCTTCCAGCACAAGCCCAAGCATAAATCTCACTGGCAGATCTATTATTACAGAGGACGCATCAGTTACAGAGAACCCTGAGAATGTAGAAGAAAGGGATGGATTTAACTCTGAGGAGCCTCTCTCACCCTGCTGCCCTCATCGACACCCAGATGAGACAATCACTTGGAAGGAAAGTACTGCAAAAAATCTAAACCGACTATTTGAAACATACACCAATGAAAAAACTGCAAACCAGCCATTTTGGATGGCAGATTATAAGCCAAAAGAATCACAGAGAACCTTTAGCACAACGTATCCTCTTTCCGTTCCATCAGAACCTGTAAGAAGCAGCAGATCTACAGGAGATTGGAAATCTCTTTCTGAGGTATCAAGTGACTGGCCCCGCATGTTAAATGCCCCAGATAAAATCCGCAAAGAGATAGAGGAGAACCTCAGACGAGAGCAGGAGCTTCAAGTACTACGAGAAGCAAGCAATCTCTCAGGTGCCTCGGAACCCACATTGGCATCGGATGAGGTGTCTGGGCAAAGGAATAATGACCAAAATCCAGTAAACAGCTCTTATGACAATTTTATAGAGGTAGACGCTGCCCTACCACAAAAATCTACACAGAGGACCAGTTACAGTTCCTCTTATTCCTCGAAAGTGGATCCCACCCCTGTGTCCTGTACAGCAGTGCCAGGTATTTTCAAGAAGCGTGATTATTTATTTATTTTTCAGTTAGGCCAACCATGTTTGATTTTACAGTAGGATTGCTTGTGCAGGAAGCAGGAAGTTCACATTTTATTAGATTACAAGAGGTCATTAGCAGTTAAAAAAAAAAAAAAACAAGAACACTGATATGACCCAGTTATATCAACAATATATCCCCCGATTCCCCAGAGTGAAATTTGAACACGGAAGTATCAATGAGTAATAACAAGCTCAAGCTCAGATTATGATAACAAAATCATAAAAATCCCATTTAAACATATATTGGGCTGTGTTTACATTTCCACACTAGGTGATAAATTTCCTGAAACACTTAAAACATGGTACCCTTTGTTTTAACTTTTTTTTTTACTTTTGTTTTTTCAAGTGATCGAAAATATTGGAACACACGACTGACAAGTTTCTTGTTGCCCAGGTGTGTCCTGTTAGACTCACTATTTAAACAGTTAATATATCTGATTGTCTATTAATTCCTGGTTTTCACCTGTGAAGACTGCATTTCTTGTGCAATCAGAACCATTGCACAAGCACTGGGATTAGCTAATACAACAATTTGGAATGTCCTAAAAAAAAATAAAGAGTTAATACACTAACAACCAACATCAAATAATTTGGCCAAGGAAAACAGCAGCAGTTGATAACAAAAACATTGCATCCGGCCCTTTGTGGATAAGATTGGACACCCATGATTTACAGAGAAATGGATCCAATCTAATTGTAAGGAACTTTATCATGAAACAAGACTCAAAACATACTGCCAACACAACAAATTACCTCATCAAGGGAAAAAGTGGAACTTTTTAGACTGGTCATGTCTCCAGACCTAAACCCAGTTGAGGAACATTTTAACTTCTGAAGAGGAGACAAAAAAACAACCAGCAACTGAAAGAAGCTACATTAGAAGCCCGGAAAAGCCTAATAAAAGAAGAATATAACAGTTTGGTGATGTCAGTGGGTCACTGGCTAGATCGTATTAGATGATCTAAGTTCCTAAATTTTTGCTCATTCAAACATTGGGTGGTCTGCCACCAAAGGTGCCATGTTCTAAGTTGTTTAATATGAATAGATCTAACTATCAGGAAATGATAGATGAAATTCTGATCTACAGTTTCATATTCTTCCTTTGATATCAACCCAAGATTTCTTCAGTAATTAGCAAAAACAGGGGATTGGTCTTGCTGTTCCAATATTTTTGGAGAGGACTGTACATGTGGATAAGTTTTCTGTTTCACACAGATTTACTGCAGGTAACTGATTAACCTTTGCCTTTGTTGTTTATGGATGTCATCAGTGTAGGATGAGACAAAATAGCTTGCCTAATTAGCTTCTGAACTTTGATCACATGCAACGTGAACCGGGAACAATGCAGCATCAAAAGGTTAATTATTGATCTCATGGACATGAGTGTGCAAGATATATTTTCCATTATTATTATTCTAAATAATCATTGCATATTAAATCTGACATATTGTTTTTTGCATTTGTTTGATAATGGTTAGCATATATATATATAAGGCCTCATTTCTTTTCCGCAGGCCCTCATTCAAGACTTTCTTCCATCATGACAGCCCAACCGTGGAGTGGTCTCAAGCACACAACCCCTGCAGTCCATAAGGCAGTTCCTACACTTCCATCTAGTCCACTAACTGAAACCTCCTCTCACAAGGGCCTGACAAAGACACTGCTGGATGATTTTGAGGAAAGGCGAGTCAGACTGAAGCTTGAGGAGAGCTCTGTAAGTGAGCAAGCTACTTTTCCCATATATTCACTGTTCATGCATTTTCCCAAAGAGTAACAGCATGCATAGAATCTCCTCAGACTCAACTATATTGAGTTAAAAAGACAGAAATTAATAAGTATATATATACTTAAATAACTACATTGTATATTCTTAACCCTAAGTGTTTAACTCGGTCTTGTTTTCTAGTATGCTGGAATTCAACCTGTTGATGACATTAACAACGAGGTAAGAGGTCTGGTCCTTATCTATCACATAACATAAGCCTGGGCTTGCACTTCCTCATTGGTGCTTGTTTATTTCCTGCAGGTTGTAGAAGTGACTCGTGTAACACGGCACAAAAACACAAGGGCTCTACGCTGGGAAGCTGGTGTCTATGCCAATGAAGAAAATGACTGAGTCTGGACATGCTGTGCAAGTGGGAAATATGCATATATCTTAATACTAATGCTAGTAGCAATCATCTCCAGACTTGATTATCTGGATAGGCTGGATCTAACCGACATCTTGTACTTATGATGGCACCACCCTTTAAAAACCCTTAACTATAGAGGCAATATGAACCTGTCATGGTTTGGATTATGAATAATGGGCATTATTACAAGATTTCAGAGTGCTTGGTTGGAAACATGGCTTCTCTCAATGCTAGAACTTATTTTTACTGAATTTCTGACAATTGTTGCCTGATCATTGCCAGATATTGCTCTGATATTGGTCAGAGTGGTATAAAATACCGCGGTTTGAACAAACTTGCCAATAATTTTTCACTAAGTCTTCAGTATTACCAGCAAATATAAAAAAAAAATGGAGATTTAAAACCTGTACCAAATTCATCGAAAAGTCGAAGAGTTGTCTATATCTTAAAATAGTCGTTATATTTTTTTAATTATAAAGAAATCACACTGATTTTATTATTAAGTTTTAGTAGAAAGTCGTGCTTTTTATGTACATTTTTTTGATCAGAAGTATGTGTTTCTTTCTTACAAACAGAAATCCAGGTTTTAAGTAACATGTATGACTGATTCATGCAATATAACATAATTATAGCAATGCCCAAAATAAATAAAATAGAAAGTGCATATAGTTTAAAATTGACCCTTAACAGAACAGACACTTCAGCAGGACATGGGTGAAATTATTTACCATCCAGCAGCTTGAGTAGGCTGTCTAATGTGTTACTTCACATGTTTTGCAAGGCAGGCACAAGCTTTTCAGCTCTTTGTCCTGTGTCCAGTAACTAGATCGTTTCATTTATAAAGGACACATGCACTTGTATATGTGAACAGTAGAGGGCATGGCAGAGGGAAGGAATTCAGAAGGGTTAAATCACTTAATCAGTTCAGTATTCTCCATTTGAAATAATAATATGAAATAACATGGAGCACTGTAAGCAACACGTGGAGAAAGAATTTGTCATCTGAAAAATGTTCGAAATGTGAAACAAGATGCTACAGGATTTAATTATATCCTAAATCATATCTGATGTCTCTTTCTAACCAAAAGGTATGAACCAATTCAGAATCTACAGCAATATACTAATTGGTGCATTAGTCTAAAAAGACTAATGCTATATTTGTATTCACGAATGAAGATTTGATGAGTTGGAATAAAACTAAATGAAATTGCGAACCTACAGTCTTTGGTCTCATTGCTTTTTATATGACGTAGACATCATAAAAAATTATCTTGGTGCAAGATACTACAGAAATGACAATTTTAACAAATGTTTTTGAGCGTCTTCTTTTAAACTGTAGTAACAAAAACATCCAAATTGAACAGAATTTTGGTCTGTACCGCTTATCCGATCTATATCTCAGGCATCATCGGGCATCAAGGCAGGATACACCCTGGACACAGTGCCAACCCATCGCAGGACACACACACTCATTCACTACAGGCTTTGGACTGTGGGAGGAAACCGGAGCAAACCCACCAAGCACAGGGAGAACATGCAAACTCCACACAGTGAGCAGGAGCGAGACTCGAACCCAGGACGCTGGAGGTCTGAGGCGAATGTGCTAACCCATGTGTTATGTGCTATACACAATCATACACAGTACGACATGCAGTGAAATGCTCTATGTCATAAAATAATAATATAGAATAGAAATAGACTAAGAATATGTCAATAATGACAATAAAAAATTAATTTAAATGTACAGGTAACCAAGGGAGATACTGAATAAGAGTATATATAAATAAATAATAGTATATGAATACAAATACAGGATGACTGATATGAATATAAATATGACGATGAATTTTATGAATAAAGTGAATATGTGTGCAGTTTTAGTGCACATATGCCAAATATGCTGTGCAAAGATCCAGTTGAGGTAGGATTTGTGGTAGGAGGTGATGTGCAGATAAGTCCAGACATGTCATATATCCTGAGGTATGGTATGTCTAGACTTCCATTGTGCCATTATAATATACAGGTCAATTTCTTTTACAAACCTTTAAACCTGCTAGAATGGAAACTTCAAAATTTGATTTTAATTTTGTATAAATTAAAATAATTTATTACTTTATTTAATTTTCATTTTGTAATGTTTTAACCTGGATTTTAATTTGTATTTTAATAAAAAAAATCCTTCAAAATCATTAAAAAAAAAAATCTAAATTCAGAACCAAATGCATTAAATATCTATCTATCTATCTATCTATCTATCTATCTATCTATCTATCTATCTATCTATCTATCTATCTATCTATCTATCTATCTATCTATCTATTTATTTATTTATTACTAAATATACTATTCACTCAGTTTGTTCATGCTCTGCTCATGTTCTGCTGTGTAATGATGATCTCTATGCTGTGACACATCTGGGAAACTCTGTTCTGGGTATTTGTAGTGAATTATGTATGTTAGATGTTTGGATATATCCAGGCAATAATGAGTCCTAATGCTGGCATCCCCCCAATAAAGCTCATATTTTGTATGTTCTGCATATATACAGGCTATCCCCTAGTTTCCATTTCACTTCCATTTCACTAACTTCCTGATTTTCTTCTGGTGTCTGTAATCATTATCAGTCTTTCTTTTAGTTTGGGGCATTCAGTCTATAAACTGCTTCTTTTACTTTATTCCTTTATCATTCCTTTTCGTTTAAAGAAGGAGATCAGAAAAGGCGCAGAGAGTGCTACAGGTATGTACTGTTTTCTCAAATAAAGAATTATTTATTATTATTTTTCCTATATTTCTGAGTCAAGAATAACAAAAGCATATTTTAATGGCTTGAATATACAGTAGACATATATTAATTAAGTGGTGTGGAGTATATAAAGCTTAATTAATTGATTAATTAAAGAATAAAGACATCGAAAGTCTTTATCAAAATGAAAGTCAAGCATTAAACAGGCTGGCCAGTATGCCTGATTTCACCAAACTTCTTTGTACAATATCTTAAAGGTTTATCATCCTTAAGACACTACAAGATCCTCCAGACACATGTAATGGCAAGTTTTTTTACTTTAGTGGAGCCAGTGGTGGTTATGCACAAACTGGGCAGCTCTTGTTTTGAGATGGCTCTCACCCTGACAGTGTACAACCGCTCACTGGAAATATCAGGTGGACGTCCTGACCAAGCCCAATCGGCTTCCTCGAGCTTCTTCCTCATCCATTCCATCATATCTGCAGTAGCAGCCATGTTTTCCAGCTTCCCACTAGGCCGCATTGCAGAGCGACGTGGACCTAAAGTGTTCCTGGTCATCCCTCAGCTGGGTTCTCTGATGGGAATGTGCTTCCTGCTGGTCTTCCTTTTCCACAATCTACCTTTAGAGTTCCTTTTCCTAGGATCCATGGTGTATGGCCTCAGCGGAGGTCCTCCTGCTTTCTGGGCTGGTGTGGCAGCTTTGGCGTCACTCAGCTCGAACCAGAAGCACCGCACTTTAAAACTCAGTGTGGTGGATCTCTGTGTTGGCATCGCAGGGGTCCTGGGTGGTCTGCTATCTGGATACATGTACCAGTTAGGACATCAAGGACTGGTCCTTTTAATGACTTCCATGCTCTTCAGTGCAGCATCACTTTTTTATGCAGTGTTTCTTCTGTCCACTTCAAGACAAAAGTGCGATGAAAAGGAGCAGCTGCTGTCAAGTGGGGAGAAGATGGACAGAGTAGCAGTGGGGCTGTTGATGTCAGCTATTGTGCTGTTTGATCTAGGAATGATTGGAGCAGAGGATGTTCTCACGCTCTATGTGCTGAAGCCTCCAATGAGCTGGGATTCAGTGTGGGCTGGTTATGGCAGCGCAGCCACTAATGCCATGTATCTGACCAGCTTCCTTGGGGTGCTTGTGCTATCCGGTGTGCTCGGAGACGTGGCCCTGTCTCTGCTCGGCATTGTGTCCAACTGTACAGGAATGGCTATCATGGCATTCACAGTGGAGAGCTGGGTTTACTTCATGGGTAAGTGATGTGAACAGGATAAAACACATCAAATAATAATACAATACTTTCACTCTATCATTCACAAAACACATGTTCACACATATTAATATCAATATTTGCTCAGTTTATGAAAACTACACTGTTGTACTCAATTATTTTGAGACATTGTTCCCAGTCAAACCACTGATGCTTATCTAACATTTTTTATGGACCTGTTTCCTGACTAACAGCACGAGGGATAATGATGTTTGCCTGTGTTCCCATGCCAACGATTCGAGCGATGCTTTCCAAAGTTCTGGACTCACAACAATATGGTAACCGAGGCATGAAACAAGAAGCAGATTAGTTGTGTTAAATGGAAAATCCCCACATATGAATTATATTTTTAGTGAAATAACTCCAAGGTTATGACATTTGACAGCAAGCTTCACATGGTCGATATATTGCATCACTTGTGATCCAAAGGGGTTCAGTGATGAAAGTATAAAGTATAAATGAAATGAAAGTATTAAGAAAGCCTAGAGTATGTTTAAATATTTAAGGAAGAATAAAATAAGAAGTTATTATAATAATATGGTGTACAACAATAATTATAAAAGAAGCAAACCCTAATATAGCTTACATATTTAATAGAAATGAATAAATAAATATTATTATTGTTTATAACAGGTTTCTGTTCAATTACTTCATATGCTTTAGTCTGACATGAAAACAGATTAATATATTAATAGGGAAAATGATTATATAAGTTTAAAATATGTTATTGTTAAATATTCCCCAATATACAGATGACAAAAATGTGTCAATGATATGCCATGAGGGCATTCTGGACTTTGCCTCAGGTCCACTTTACATCCTCATAGATGTCCAAATTGAGGTCCTCTGAATGATCTCCTTTATCCTGTGATAAAGCATTTCTATCCTGTGGTCATATCCAGGATAAACCCACCCCCATGCACATGGCTCTTATCCACTCACTGATCCAACTGAACACCAGTGGGACATTCTGACCAACCAGCATCATCAAAACAACAATCTTTTTGAAGAATGGTGTTTATCCCTGCTGTACCATTCAGGAGATTTAGAATGTATGCCAAGTTGCACTGAAACTGTTCCAGAGGCTTGTGGTGGCTTGGCACCTGATTTTTTTCCCCTTTAATTTGTCACATGTCTGTAAATATATCCTGTCAACAGGTGAGAAACTTAATAATAATAAAGCTTAATAATCACTATGCTCTATCCTTATTCTAGGATGTGTATTTGGGAGGCTACAGTTGGCTCTGGCTGTGACTGAGCTTCTGTCTACGGTGCTTTTTACCTCTATTTACCCTCTCAGTCTGAACTGGTGCAGTGGCCTCTGCTTCCTTCTCTCTTGTGCCATCAGCTACCTCAGCGTCATACCCATCCTGTGAGTTTCCCATTACTAAGGCGAAGGTTTTTGAGAAATTCAGTATAGGAACACATGCTTTTTGCTATGAAATTCTGGCACAAAGGGTTGAAAATAGCAGAGCTTTTACGATTATCTGACACTTAAAAAATTTTTTTTACCAGAGGTCAAAAAATGGAATTTTTGCCCATGTTCAGCTTTGAATTTCTTTGTCATGTGAGACTCCACAGTCATGCTTAATGACTCATTGTAGATTTTATAAGTATTTCTGTTTCTGCCTAGCCTAGTAGGGGTAATATATTCATATGAAAGTTCCAGTAAAACAAAAGCACTCAGTTTCAGAGATTTAAAGGCGTTATCTTCAACCACTGTGATTCTGTGTAAGATTATCCTAAGAGAGGTAAAAAAAAAATCTCACACTGAAAGCCAAATAATTCATTTGTTTATATTAATTGAAAATGTCTGATAAGTTAAGTTAAGGAAACACTAGTGTACTGGTAAAAAGGGTTACTTATCTAAATTAGAAGCTATAACCTGCACGTTGCACCTTTCACTCATAACTTAAACTAAGACATGACTGTGATAAATTGTGTGGTATGCACTACTATTATTTTTAACAAAGTTATCTTTGATATGCTATTTTTTTTAAAAAAAAGTCCAAATCCTTTCATAACAAATGATATCATTTTTTGTTTTCAGATACCTGAAGTTCAGGCAGAGGAGAACTGGGTACACAACTATCTAAGGGGAAATATATTTTGTACAAAAATCTATACTCCAAGAATTGCACTAGATATATGAGTGGAAAAGCTACAAACACTATAAGATTATGATGTTTCAGCTGTTGACATTTTCCCAGGTGTCTCTGTTTCAGCTTGGGGTGAATTTGAGTAGAATATCATAATATTTCAATAATGTGTTCTGCATCCAGACAGAGATACAGCATAAATCCTGCACTAGACATCCTGCAGGGTTTTCCACCAGTTTACTAATTCTACTGCTCTCTATCCATTACATATATTCCACCATGACTCAATCCACCAAAGATGCCTGGAACTCAGACACTAATTACACTCGGGATTGCAAGACAAATGCTCCTTAACAAAGGTCCCTAAATGATTGAGAATTAAGTTAGGCAGGGTTTCCTGAGTGCCACAGCAGAGGATGACATGCTCCTAAATGTCTTCTTGTTCTTCATCATCCATTTGAAGGATCAGGATATCATTTCTGCAGCTCAATGAAAAGAGTTAGTGGACAAATTGTGTGAAGGTACAACAGCAAGTTTAACTTCTTTGAGAAATATCCAGGTTTTGTGGAGTGAAAGCATCTCCTGAAGCTCCCTCCATTAATCATGAACTGTTCTCAATATGTTCTTTTACGAAGCATCTGTGTTAGATTCATGATTAGATTAGATTCATAGAGTCATCAGGCAATATTAAATATACAGTGAATATAAAACACTACACCTCTGTCCAAAAATTGCAGGTTGTTGTGTTGTGACAAATTTATTTATTTATTTATTTTTTCTCTTTTTTGCTGTATCACAAAGGTGTAAAAAGATCTGCCATGAATTACCCTGGGTTCATTTTGAAATTGTATATAATTTTCTATTACTATTATGTATAATTTTGTATTAAAATTGCATTAAATATTCTAATATTATTTATTTATTTTATATTATTTAATATATATTATTATGCTATTATTAATTATATATTATGATAATAAAAATCTTTATTATCAGTCTTAATTTCTTTTTCATTTGTAAATCTGGAGCCTGAAATATTTTGAGATTAAACTGCTTGGCCTAGACATCATTGAACATGTACCTGACAAGAAAAACACATTTATATGAACCCCCCAGAAAAGCACACAAGTTGTCTGCAGATGGTTCAATAACAACATCCATCTATTAAAAAATGAAACAAATAATGAATAATTAAAGAAGAAACAACACTCACATTTAAGTCTAAGTCGTCCTTTGCTGAAAGGTCTGCGTTTGCTTTTTGTCTTTTCTAGAAAAAGGAAATGAAACACATCTTAGAAGATTGCTTCAGAGTGGTGCATGATGTCTAGGTGATGGACAGTACACCACAGAGACCACAGAGACTTCTGGATCTTTAGCATTGTTGTATCTTGTGCTTTACACAAAATCAATGTACGGATTCTTTTTTAACAGGAATGATCATGTTACCCTCTGAAATCTGTTACCCTTTTGTGAATTTTGGATCTGGCAGCCCTTGGGACTGAGCATCCAATTTATCATTATTGCCACACATACGTTACAGCACAGTGGAATCCATTTCTTCACATTTCCCAGCTGAGGAAGTTGGGGTCAGAGCACAGGGACAGTTACAGTGCAGCACTCCTGGAGGAGAGAGGGTTAAGGGCCTTGCTTTTGTTCAGTTGTTCAACAGTGGCAGCTTGGCAGTGCTGGGGCTTGAACCCTTAAAAACTCCATAAAGTTTATGGAAAAGTAAACGTGACAAAGAAGCCTGCAAAGCCCAGTCTTTCTAATATTTTTTATTTCACATTGCTTAACAATCTTTCTACTTCTTTATTTCGCTTTCTTAAATCAGCCTTATTTCCATTCTGACCAATGCTTTTGCTCTATAGGCTTCAAATAAGGCCAAAACTCTCTGGGCTGTATGTCTGTTTTTGTCATGAGATATTGCTTGTCATACCTCTGCTATACTGAAATGATTTCACCAAACTGGATGAGCCACTGGTTTGGGGAGGAGGCTGATAGGGTGAAGTTATAAACAACTCGTTAAATTTTAATTACAATGACAAGTCCAATTAGGGCACAGTGACTTAATGGTATGTATTCTTGCCTCGCACTTCCGTGAAGTATGCGGTTTGAATACAACTTCCACCCAGTGTGTGGAGTTTGCATGTTCTCCCTGTCTTTTGAAAGTTACTACAGTTTCCTCCCCCAGTTCAAAGACATAGGCAGATTGGCCAATAAAACAGGCCAAGACAGTAAACCTAGTAGACCACCTTTGTCAGCTGTTAAAAATGCATTCGTTTTAAAACTGCTACTAATTTTACATCATGGACAAGAAATGTTTAATTACATTACACAACAGCAAAGCAATTAGAACATTAGATGTTTACCAGTCCGACCAGCTTAGCCTGTATTTTGGCTTAAAACTGGTTAGACTAAGCTGGAATTTTCAGCAGGGTGAAACCTTCCTAATGAACTAGCATATAGTTGACACAAAAAAGAAATCTGTTGCTGTTGCTTTAAACATACCAGTTAATACAATGGTATGTGGTTTCAGATGTAAGGGTCGTGTGTTGGGCATGTTGTAAGGTGTGACTTTCTCAAAGTTTTGGTTGGTGAGTGTTTATTCGCAGTGACCTAAACCCAACACCAGGTGTCACTCTAAAGAAAGCAGCGTCCCATCAGGAGGGAAAAATCCATCCATAAAAATTCTTCACTTTACCAAAAGTAAAGTTTGGTTGAAAAGAGATAATGGTCTGGTTTGGGCCATTGTCCTTTACCTCCATTTAAGGTCAACAATAATGCTACTGGAAACAGAAAAAGTTTGGGAAAGACCCTTTCCTGTTTCAGCATGACTGTGACCCTTTACACAAAGCGACGTCCATAAAAAAAAAAGGTTTTATGAGTTTAGTGTGGAGGAACTCGTGTCCTGCACAAATCCTCAACCTCAACCCCACTGAACACCTTCAGGATTAACTGGAACGTTGATTAGCCAGGCCTTCTCATCCAGCATTAACTCCTGACCTCACAAACGTTATTTTTGACTGAATGAGCACACTTCTTCATCTCTGAAACTCCTGATTACATACTCCTCCCATTTTTCCAACTCAAACTAAAGGCTAACATTACTAACAAATAAGCAATGCAACCTTCAAAGGCTATCTTCACATCCTCCTCAGGTGTTTGCATTTATGAGCTTGGAGGTTATAAATACAAAATAGTGTGAATTCAGGTGGATTTGTTCAGAAGAAATGGACAGCATGAGAAAACTTTTTAAAATTGAATTTTTGTGTATTATCAATCACAAGTGAAGTGCATTTGGAAAGTGCATGTTGAACTGCATTTGGAAAGTACTGTATAATATAATATTAGGACCCAGTAGTGTAAAGAAAAATATAAACTTTAGCACATCCCTGGAGCAGGGGGCGTGAGGTGGGAATACACTGTAATACAGGTTGCTGGCACGCTAGTCCATCACGGAGCATCACACTAGTTCAGACCTTTGAGCAATGGCAATTCACCTACCGTCATCTTTTTGGGAGGTGAGATGAAAACAAAGAACCTAGAGGAAGCCCACAGAGACAAAGGAGAGCATGTGAAACTCCACACAGACAGTAACCTGAACTCTGGATTGAGGTGACTACACTACCCTCTGTGCCACCGGTTTATATCACTGTAACTAAATACAGTATAATCAGTATCACTTTAGCTGTTGCTAAAAATGGCCTATAAACAATAGTACTGAATGCAAACTTTAATTTAGAAATGTATTTTAAATACTACTCAGTGCTGCACACTATGTACAGGACACTAAAACACATTTTAGTTTATCTTAAGTATCTGGTTGGATGGGATTAGGGGAATCCTGACCACAAAGAGGGCCACAACTCTACATAAACTCATTTTTATCTTAAGAGAAATTCAGGTTAGCCATTTCTACCTGCATGTCAGGACGCCGTCACAGAGACCGTTACCTAAACTCAGGACTGAGCCCTGGGCCACTTGGGCTATGAGGCATTAATGTTACCTATAACAATAATAATTAAACAAATTAAAAAAGGATGAGGATTTAGGTACAACATGAAAAGAAGAAAGGTGTTTAATATGAAGTAACAAAATTGTAAGCATAGAGATAAAATAGCATTAACTAAACAGTGTTGCAACAATTATTACACATTAACAAAGTCCTAAAATAAAGAAATATTTATTTTAGTTTTACAACTGTTTTTTTTTTTTTTTTAGACATGGGCATTTGCATTCCCATTTGTGTTACCAAACCTTCGCTTAGACACAATAAGTATCAATTTTTCTTGCTGCACCGTAATCCATTATTTATCTTCAGTCAGGTGTGTAACCGGTACCTGTCTTGAAACCCAGTGGAATTATTTATAATGATACCTGACTCCCAGCCCTTATCTGATAAGTCAGTAGGAGAAGAAGAAGAGTTTCAAAATTGTGTTAGTGGGCTAAAATTAGAAGAAAAAAATAAAAACTTAAATGCATTTATTCCTTTTTTTTTTTTTTTTAGAACTATTAATCATTTATTAATCAAACTGGATCCTCGTTGACTGTGACAGAAAGAAATAAGTAAGAAATACCTGATTAAATAAAAGTACATGTATAGAGAAACATTTAAAAACAACACAACATTTTTTAAAGTAGCTAGTTTAAGCTTTACATTATGATCATTCAAATAATAGTGGCACCAACAAACATCCTGTCCGTTTCAGTTTTTTGACATGCACAGAGTGTCCCAAAAGTCTCCATACATAGGGGAAATTAACAGTTTTTTAAAACTTTATTTACAAAACATCCTCTAAACACACACAGAGTCGTCTCTCCCAAATGCGGCTCCCGGTTTGGCAACAGTGTAGTGTGTGATGTGCTCACCATGCTTCCTGTTTAAGTCCATCTCAACCTTATGACAGCTTCCCATCCAATCATGAGAATGATTTCTACATGGTTTTCTTTTGTCACAGTCATTCTCAAAGACTATCAAAAATCTTTTTGCTAAAAAGGGTTCATTTCCCCTATGTATGGAGACTTTTGGGATGTCTAACAACTAGTCCAGCATACTGAACTTTGCACGGCATGTCACTGCATGTCCCTCTAAAAGATAAGTAGGAAATTGTCTACACCAGGTGTACAGATGATTGTGTCTCAGTGCAGAGGTTTCCAGGGACATCAGTATGATTTTGGATTCTCTTTGATGTCATGGATGGCTAGAACCTAATGGACGTTCCAAGATAACAGAACACCACCAAATAACAGACTGATCAGGAAACCATCTGTTGTCCAGCTACACATCTACCCTCCTGAAACCTTGGCTGCTGCTCTAATTTATTCTGAAATGCATAAACATTTTGCTTGTGTCAGTTGGTGTCTGTGTTATTACTTATGGCCCATTTTCAATTAAAGATCCCTTTTGAAAGTGTAACTTAGAGAGGGTATTTACAGGTTCTTTGGTAATTACACGGTACTACCCTGCTGGAAAATCCAGCTTAGTCTGAGTCGATATCAGATACCAAACCACAGGCCGAGTCTGTCAAGCTGGAGCATCAACTTTTCAAGCTGATTTTGATTTTTACTTGACTTACTAGTGGCTTATTTCCTTAAAAATGACTTGTGCGTAAAAATTATTTTCTTCTACCAGCACTTACGTGTGTGTTGGTTTGGTAAGCGCGTACTGGTTTGGTAGCTGGTCAGACCTGAACTTAAATTTCATCAAGTGAGGTTTTACTTGGAAATCTTTTGAAACAGAAAGCAGAATATTCCTTTCTTAGTAAGGTTTTGTATAAAAGCATTAAAGTTTCCTCCAGAAGGGAAAACTGACCACAGTGGGTCTAAAAATATGGACTAATTATTTCTTTAGATATACACATTAGACTGTGTGCAAATCTAAATTCTGTGAATATATATTTTACAATAAAATAGCATACAAAAACCTAGACATAAGTACTTGTGCTATACAACGAGAGCTACATGAAACCCTTCTTGGTTCAGACGAAACCTGTAGCCGCCCTTTGCTTTCATGTCGCGTTTTAGCCAATCAGAAATCAGTTCGTGTCTCTGCCGCCCACTGCACTCGGGCGGCCCAATCAGCGCAAGCTGCCGAGTGCCCTCAGAGCGCGCCGCCATTTTGTTGGGGTATAAGAAAACTCCGCCAAGCCACAAAGTTCCTGGTTAGACCTCAAGTTCCTCTTTGTGCAATGGACGGGTAAGTTTATTGTTACCTTGTATTCTGGAAAACAAAACAAAAACAAAGAATCGTCTAATTCCTTTCGCTGGTTATCCCTGAATAATTAGTGACTATTAGAGTTCGTGTTTATTTAGTTTAGTATCTTGTATTAGCTAAGCGTTTGCGCTCGCGGGTTGCGATGGAAACCAACCGAATCCTCCACGCATCTGTTCAAGATGATGCCAGTTTGTTAGCGTTTAACTGACTTTTTTTTACTTATAATTATACTAAGTTTTTTCAAACGTTTGTATATTCTTTGTACCTTTCTCTTAGCTAAAAAGGAACCAACTTTTTGTGCCTTCCCGTAGCCAACCTAACTCCCAGATTAGCTTCACTAATGATTGTTAGCCACAGCTTGTGCTTTCCGGGTACCTGTTGCATTACATTCGGTGTATGAGCAAAATTCGAGGCGGACATTTTGTACCGCGTTAACAGTAACATTTAGTTTGATTGTATTTATCATTCTTTTCTTTCTGCCAATGACCTGTTTCTTTCTATGCAGCCGCCTAGAGACTGACTTGTATCCTATGGGATCGAGTTACGCAGAATTAGAGTAAGTCCCGCTGTTTTCCCGATGTTTTAGGAAGACTGTGTCACGGTTCATTTAATCATGCCCGTTTTATTTTTCTGCAACTTTTTAAAGTATATTTTTATTAGCGAAAAAAAAAACCCCTCAAACGCACTTATTTTTGCAAGTAAGGTATCGGTCCAGTTACTCAAGTATAACTATATAACTACAAGCTATTGTTTTCTAACTTTCCTCAAGTACACCACGAAGGGTTTTGTTGTTGCTTAAGGATGGGTTTGTTTTTTTTTTGGTCGTTTTGTTACTGATCTAAATTGGTATACACATTTTATTATGTTTCGACGATTTTATTTTATTTTGGTATTATTTCCTGAAGAGGCGATTTCACATTACAGAAGCCAAGTTTTCTATATCCGCCACGTTTTGCAACAAAAGAAGGAAAAGGAAAGATCCAGGAGCTGCTCGTGTTTTTGGTTTAGTTTAACAAGCTTTATGTAATCCTTTGCTTTTAAAGATTGTCGTGCTGTAAAAGCAGCTCTGGGCTCGTGGTGTTTCCTGTAAGGAGGAACAGGATGTAGGGGGGTGGACAAGGGCGTCTCAGCCTGGCCCTGAAATGCCGCTCATATTTTCTTAGCTTGCTGTGGGAAGAGACGCACAGGATGCAGTTTGGACTGTCCCTTCAAAGGCTATCTCCCCCCCCCCCCCCCCCCAAAAAAAATCCTTTTAGTTTTAAGTGAAAACTGGTGAAATGAGTCCCTCTTTTTTTTTCCCACCTAGTTTGGATTGTTTTACATTACTCCCTTCCTTTCTGATAGTACATGCCATATTCATAGCATTGGTGTACCGAAATAAAGATTTCTGCTGGCCGTGCTACTATACTATACAATAAAAGGTTTCACATTTAACCCTTTGACACAAGCTGGAAATCATTGTGGCTTTTTAATCCTTTTCCTCGTTCTGTTTAAATGGTTGTTGTTGTTGTTCAGCATTTCCTTGTCTCTTGTCTGATGTTCCCTTCATGTTCTTTGCAGCGTTGTCCATGATATTGCAGTTGGGACAAAGGTAAGGGTTTTATTTATTTATTATTATTCTTTGTAAAATACTGTTGCTGATCCCCCCCCCCCCCCCCCCAAGCTTCCTTGGCTGTGTGTTTGTGTATCTGAAGGGTGTATTTTTCTCCACTCCCTTCAAACTAGCACTTTCTTGGTGCCTGCGTTAGGTGCAGAGTGAAACGTCAACTGGTTTGCCAAGTCCTAGGGGTGTCTCGTGTGTTGTGTGGTTTTTTTTTTTTTTTTTTTTTGTTTTTTGTTTTCTCTTTGTCAGTTCTGTTTTGCTTAAAGGTTGAACATGGTCCAAAAGTTTGCTGTTTCGTCTTATTTGTTGCATGAATGGGTCGCTGTGTGCTGAAAGCATTAAGCAGCAAAACTCCTCAGTGCCTTAGATCAACCGTCATTGGTTAATGTTCTGTGCATTCCTCTCTGGTCTTTCACTGAAGATAATCATGTGTGGTATGTAGCTAGCTGGGAGGACCTGCAATATTCAGAACAAAGGAGTGATTCATGGTCACTACTGACCTGATTGACTTGTATGTTTCTAAGCATTCGAGTGGCCTGAAACATAATTTTCTTGTTCTAAAAGAGTATAATGAGCGATTTCTCAACAGCATATGTTTTAACAGTTGTTTTAGTTCATTTACAAATCATCGAATTATGGGAGAACACTTGTGGATGAGATTCATGTCTTTCCCCCTTTACCTGGTCATCTTTGGTGTGGGTGTGTGTACATGATGATTCCTGGTGTTTTTGTGCAGCATTGTATTCGGCAAACAGACTGTCCTGATTTCTGATTTTCATTAAAGCAGAGGTTTTAAAGTCCACATATTTAAATTAACATAAGATGTTCAGTCTTGCATAAATGTAAATTATAGAAATAATTTCTATATTTAAAAGAGGGTTTTTTTTCCTCTGTCTCCATTTAATCTGTTTTACATGAATAGCTGTTAGTTTCCTTTCATTTTATTTTTACCTGTTCTCCCGGACGTACCTAATGCAAACCACTCCTTATGCTGGCTGATTGTTTGTATTAACTGTGTGAATAGACTTGTTTTAAAATGCATTCCTCAAAAATGGGCTTTGGGTGTTGACACGATGCCATGAAAGGAGCCTATTCATTACATGCAAATGTTTGCCTCTCCCCTATGGACACACATGTTGCTCTTGGGTTTGTTCAGCTAGAGAGAAGGTAGTTGGGGGAAGTGCTAATGGGTCAGGTCACTTCTTACTTGATACACTCATGCCTCTTGTGCTTAATTTCATTTTAAAGCAGGTGTTGAGCATGGTGTGTACTAGGTTTAAGAAAAAAGAAAGAAAGCCTCTATGCCTGGCATGGTAAATCTTTGATGGGCTTCAACAGTAGACGAAACATTACACCTGGACCCCTGAAGACAATCGGCTCTGTGTATTCAAGCTTAAGAGCGCGGGTTGGGTTTCAGTCACCTGCAGCCGTAGACACAAGGTCTCCATGGTGAGCGAATGACAATCAGGGAGCTCATGGTAACAGCCGCATTCTCTCTGTGAATCATTGCAGCCTCCTGCCCTCCTTCCTTTTTCCACACCTTTTATAATCTCTTGAACCTGGTTTTGTCACTTGCCAGGCTCAGCCATATTATAGTTTTGAAATGTATGAAATTTGTGTCCCTGCTTCTTGGTTACAGTCAAATTTAATTAAGGTTTCACGTGCGTATGATTTTGTCTTTACTTGCAAGAGCATGCCTTATTGAATCAGGCTCAGCAGTCAGGCTGCCTTTTGTTTTTTGTTTTTAAGGTTGTAAAGAAAGTGTTGGGAGTGGCTTTATTACTAAAACCAACATGAAGTGGTTAAGCAGTGACGTTCAGCAAACGTTTAGCCTACCCTCCCTTTTTTTGGCCTCATAGTTCTTAGCGGTGCCCTCATTCTACAGCTCTTCATATGGTTCTAATTATTGATTGCTGTAGCAGTGGAATTTTAAATGTGTGGTGGAGGATGCATGCATGGCCTTGGCTCCATTAGGCTGCTGAAATTGGGTGACATGGAATGGCTGACTATGTCCATGGAGTATTCTGGGATGGGGGTTTTTATTTAATTTTTTTTTAAATTCCCCAACAACCTCAAAATCAAACTACCAGTACATGCTCTCTCGTTCACTCTTGTGAGTATCTTGTAATTGTGAGTCCTCCCACTCATTCCTCTTGCCTGATGACCCAGAAACCCTTGTCCCTCGCACCCCCACCTGCTATTAAAACTTGAGTTTCTTTTTCTTGTTCTTTTGCTGGTGGGGTTGGAGAATGTTTAGGGCTGCTGGATAATATGACCCTGTCTTTTGCACAGGATGACTGCTGGTTCTCACAATGCCTACTTCCGGGGTTTTCCCCCCTTCTTTAAACTCTGTGTGGGTACAACATATCTCAAAGCTGTCCTTATTAGGTCATTTGACTGAGTCTCGTAGAATTGTGACTACTCAGACACTTCTTGAACGTTTCAGCATGTTCCTTCTTGTTTCCACTGTGTAGGGGCTTTGTGTGTTTAACTTGATGCTCTGTGTGGAATGTCTGTGCTTATGTAGTCTGCCTAGTTGCTATGTTGCTGTTGATTGACAAATGTGTGCCTTTTTCCCCCCAGAGAGGATCTGACGAACTTTTCTCTTGTGTTTCCAACGGGCCGTATATCATGAGTTCAGCAGGTACGTTTTGTAGAAACATCTTGTTGTGTATGCCTCTGAGCAAACTGTCCTAATGATGTGCTCGCCATTCCAGCTAATGGCAACGACAGCAAGAAGTTCAAAGGTGACATCAGAAGTCCTGGTATACCATCTCGTGTCATACATGTACGCAAGCTCCCCAGTGATATCAATGAAGCTGAGGTCATTTCTCTTGGCCTCCCCTTTGGCAAAGTCACCAACTTGCTCATGCTGAAAGGAAAGAACCAGGTATTCATGTTGTTTCTTGTAGCCTTTATAATGAGGGAAAATACTGAAGGGGGACAACCTGAAAGACTGGTTCATATTTAAATTTCTATGTTCGTTCAGTCGTTTGGGTCTCAATTGGGATCATTAATCTGTGATGCTTTGTTCTGTCTGAGCTAGTTCTCATGCCTCTAATCAAAAAGACACATATGGTTTTGAATAGCTTTTACCGAAATGTCTTATTTAGTATGTAACCTATTTTAAAGGTCTTAAAAATGTAAATGGGGGAAATGTTTGTAATAGTGTAAATGAACGATAAAGCCATAAACAAAGTTTGCTAAAGGATTTTTATTTTTTTCATTAGGCTTTTCTTGAGATGAATACAGAGGAGGCCGCCCAGACTATGGTCAGCTATTACTCTTCAGTCACACCAGTCATCAGGAATCATCCCATCTTTATGCAGTACTCCAACCACAAGGAGCTGAAAACGGACAACTCACCAAACCAAGTGGTATGTGCTCATTAAAAACTACTGGCTTTCTCTTCCAGACTTTTTTCCATCTTTGTGCTATTTCTGCCTTTAAATTCAGGGTTATTTCGTGCTAGTAATCTGTATACTTAACAAAAAGTGAGTAATAAATACAGTCCAAGTAAATATTTTAAAACTTGTATCTGTAAGGGTTGTTTTGTAGGGCAGCTGTGCTTACTGTTTCTCCAGCTGTAGTGAAATCTTAATATGGACTGATGAACTTGTTTACGAGCTCTCATGAAGCTGCTTTTTTCTTTGGACCGAAAGCTTATCCTTCTTTTCTAAGCACATTCTTAGCAGGGACATCATGCTGATTACCCTTAATGCATTCCACAGCCAAGACTTATCTACCTACTCCTTCCATCGGTGGTTAGCCAGTTTGTTCTTCTGGTTGTGTAATCTGTTCAAATAAGCACTTGAGTCGTGTATTCTCAAGGGGACTTTGTTTCTAAACATGTACACATGCCCATTGCTTTTAATAATGTTGAAACCAAGTTGCACAATAATGGATAACATTTTAATTGCAATTATTTCTGAGGAAAGTAACTTTTAGCAGGACAGTATTGTTTCATGCTATTAACATTTTACTGTTTGTTTTTTTAAATCGGCAAAAAATCACTTGAATGAATATAGGACAGTATTGATTGTTGTCTTTGTAAGTTGCATTATGGTCCAAGAGCTGTAATATTTTGTTCCTGATGCAAATGAAATTGACATGGAGTGGGCATTCATGTCCATGCCATCTTTCTTTTAAAATGAAAGAAAGCTGGATAATTCAGTTAGATCTCTCCTGTTGATCAAACACTTGTTTTTCCTATTTTTAACATCAGAGAGCACAGGCAGCGCTGCAGGCTGTAAATGCAGTCCAGACAGGCGGTATGTCATTAGGTGGTGTAGAAGCAGGCAGTGCGAGTGGCCCCAGCCCCGTCCTCAGAGTGGTGGTGGAGAACCTCTTCTACCCAGTCACTCTGGATGTTCTGCACCAGGTAGATCCTTATTTATTAGAAGCTAAGCCTTTTAAATTGGGTTTGCTTATGTTAATCAATATTTTGTCTTGCTTAAGCATTTCCTTTGATTTAGACATTTACTCTTTTGGTGTCTTCCACAGATCTTTTCCAAGTTTGGCACTGTTTTAAAAGTGATTACTTTTACCAAGAATAACCAGTTCCAAGCACTTCTGCAGTTTTCTGATGGTCTTACTGCTCAGCATGCAAAACTGGTGAGTAGCTCCATCTAGAGGGCACTTTGTGTTAAGCTCTAGTATTTACTTGCTTACTGCAGCTCAGTATCTGTATTTCTGGATAAAATTGTTTTAGCAATTCAACGATATCACTAATTTGTGACCTAACTTTATGCCTTTTTTGTTTGTGGACTTTTTTTTTTTTTTTTTTTTTTTAAGTGCGCTTAATTTATTTAACTTGTCACTTCACAGGCTCTGGATGGACAGAACATCTATAATGCATGCTGCACTCTGCGCATCAGTTTTTCCAAACTCACCAGTTTGAATGTTAAGTACAACAACGACAAGAGTCGGGACTACACTCGGCCTGACCTGCCTTCTGGAGATGGCCAGCCCGCTCTTGACCATCATGCAATGGCCACTGCGTTTGGTAGGCCACAACTGAGCATCATTTCATCACCTTTTATCTTCCATTAGTCTCGGTGCATGTCATGCAATGCTTTCTTTTTAATGCCTCAAGTAAATATTTAGTTTATGTCCACAGCTACTCCTGGGATCATTTCTGCTGGTCCATTTGCTGGTGCCCATGCCTTTCCCCCAGCTTTTACCATTCAGCAGGCTGCAGGTTTGTTGATATCACAAGCCTTACTACTACATTTATTTGCTTTACTGACAGTAAACAGTGTACAATGTGTATAATTTCCCTTTTTGCTCTCCCAGGCTTGACCATGCCAGGTGTTCCTGGAGCTCTGGCCTCTTTGGCCATCCCTAGTGCAGCGGCAGCAGCTGCTGCAGCAGGCAGACTGGGCTTCCATACTCTTCCTGCAGGCCACTGTGTCATGCTGGTCAGCAACCTGAATCCTGAGGTTAGTGACATGCAGCTACATTTCATAGCAAATAAGTCCTGTTGGTGTCATACAAACATTTTAATACAAATTTGTATACAATATTTTGGTGCTGGTTCTTTCAAGAAGAGTTTCTTGTTTGGAGTTGATTTTTAAAAATTGTAAAATGTTTTTTAAAAAATTAGCATACTTCCCATAAGTTAAAACTGAAATTTTATATAAACAAAATTTAGTTCTGTAAAGCAGTTCATATTGTATTTGTCTCGAATGCATTCTACATACTGTCCAGGATGACTCTTTTTTTAAATTTCAAGTAACTGAAGCTTTGCTTTTGTTTCCTCCCAGTTTTCAGCCTTTCTTTTCAATTTTGTAATTTTCTAACATGTTTTACTCTAAGCTTGATGCATCTTTTTTTTTTTTCTTTTTTTTTTTTTTTTTAAAAGCTGTTGCCTTTTTACCAGAATATTCTTACATTTTCACAAGTTCATCAAGAATTGAGGGATTCTTTTAAGACTTGGAAGCTATAACATTCTAAAATTAGAAAAATTGGTCTGTTTTGAAGTTTCAGAGAGGCTTTCAAACCGTTCGACTAAGTCTTTTGTGCATGAGTAGTATTAAAGATTTCTTCATTATTTAATGAGAAGTTGATTCAATGAACTTGTAAATGGTTTGATTATCCTTTTAAGAAGGCTCTAGCAAATAAGCTTATCTTTCATTGTCTTGAGCAATTTATAAACTTAATTTTTTCAATGGAAACACTTTCTTCTGTTGGATTAGTTTCTATAAAAGTTAACTTTGACCACTATTGTATTTCCATATGTATACTGACTGTTTTTTTTTTACCTCCTTTTCTCTCCCTCCCCATTCCCCATACCCCATTCTTTTTATTTTTTTTTGCAACCATGTCTGCCTGCCAAATGGCTGCCCACATGTGTTCCACTCATTTATTATTATTATTATTATTATTATTATTTTTTTTTTCCATCATCACTCACACACACACACACACACACACACACACACACACACACACACATATTCATGTTGAACACGATTCACTCCTCACACTTTCATGTCCACCTCTCCCCTCCTCTTTCTACTCCCAATCCATTAACCATCTTCATGATCCAACCACCGTTTTTTCGTCATTTCCCGTGGAACTGCCTCCTCGCTGTGGATATGTTGAACCTCCATTCTGCCTCCGATCTTTACCTCTCCCTTCTTCCCTCCGCTGCCTTCCTCTGCTGTCCTCTAAAGAGAGTTACGCCCCAATGCCTCTTTATTCTTTTCGGTATGTTATCCTTAGCATCTTTTGTTATCACTTGTTTGTTCTGTTCTTTCAATTTCTTCCCTCACAAGGCAATTTGAGTGCTTGTGTGTTTTTCTGCTGTTGTGTGTGTGCTGAGATGAGATACGATCCAAAAAGTTGCAGCACTCACCAAAACTCAGTATTTTTTTTTATTTTATTTTAAACTTGTGACTGTTATGGTGCACTTGTAAATTGACTGAGATGCTGTATCTTTTTGTGTTTCAATAGACTGTTTATCATTTTATGATGCATGCTTTTGAAATTGTTTTGCATGTCTTTTGAGGGAAGCTTTTATTCTTTGGTTAATAGTCAAGACTCCTGTCACTTATCCATTTTTTAAAACAGCTTTTATTTGTTTGTTTTCCCCTCCACCAAACCTTCCATCCTAAAGCTAGCCTTCTTACAGCGGAGTTTCACTTTTTCTCAATTCATGCATTAAGGACATCAGTGCAAAAGTCCATTCCTCTTTTGCAGTCTGTAAAATTGCCCACTTTCTCCCAATCTGTCCTTTTGGCTGTAATTTTATTTATTTACCTTGCCAAGTATCTTGAATACTTTAACACTGGATTTACTTGGGTAGACCTGTACGTTGGTCATGTCCAATTGCAATAGATAACATTGGCATAAATATCTATTGACGCCTTCTACGTTATTTCAGTGGCACTTTGTGTCTATAAGAAGGAGACTGCACTCTGATGGAGTGTCTTGATTGTAACCCTAAGCTTATTAAAGGAATTGTTTTGGTTTAATTTTTGTAATGGTTGTATTAACTTTTTGTATTTTGCTTTTAACCATGTTTTCCCATTCACTAGGTGTATATGGTGATGTGATAAGAGTAAAAATTATGTTCAACAAAAAGGAGAATGCCCTTATCCAAATGTCAGATGGCACTCAGGCTCAGCTAGGTGAACCTACTATTTATTTATCTTCAAATTAAGATGCCATCAGATATGTATCTACATGCAAGTATAAGTTCCTTGGCAAGTGTTTAGTTACCATATTGTGTGAATTTCTCTACCCTTAGCTATGAGCCATTTGAACGGACAGAAGCTGTATGGAAGAGCGCTGCGCATCACTTTATCCAAACACATGACTGTTCAGCTGCCACGCGAGGGACACGAAGATCAGGGCCTCACTAAGGATTACAGTAACTCTCCTCTCCACCGTTTTAAGAAGCCTGGCTCTAAAAACTACTCCAACATCTTCCCACCCTCCTCAACTCTGCACCTCTCCAACATTCCGTAAGCCAACATTTAGTTTTTCCGTTGTTGTTTCTTGTTAAAACGAGCTGCATGTTAATTGTCCTTTTGTCTTTAACAGCCCTTCAGTTGTTGAGGATGAGCTCAAGATGCTTTTTGCAAGCTCTGGTGCTGTGGTCAAGAACTTTAAGTTCTTTCAGTAAGTTCCTTATACTACATTAGCCTTTACTGTTTACATTTTTATTTAGATCCTTTTTTTTTTTTTTTTTTATACTAAAGTGCCGTCTGCTTTCAGGAAGGACCGCAAGATGGCTCTGATTCAAATGGGCTCTGTGGAAGAAGCAATCGAGTCCCTTATTGAGTTCCACAATCATGATCTTGGTGAAAACCACCATCTTAGAGTGTCCTTCTCCAAGTCAACTATTTGAACTGGATAAAAGTGACTGCAGCTGGGATGAGTCATTTAAAGACATACAGTAAAGTTGAGATGACTTCTTTGAGGCCTCAACCACAACTTTCGTCATTCCACTATTGTATTTATAAGTAATATCTAGTGGTTCATATGTAACATTTTAATTTTTTTTTTTTTTTTTTTTTTTAATGATTGTCTATCTGTAATCACCTCCTTGAGCCTTTTATAAGTTTCAGAGGACTTCATTTTTGCATTGGTTGGACCCTTGCCTTGATAGTGCTGCTCTGATATATATTTTTCAGAAGTACTACTTGTGCCTTGCAGTTAAGTGCTTTCTGATACCACATAAACTGTGTCGTCTGATATGACACCAGTGTTTGTAAAGAATTTGGTTTACAATCCGTGTGTTCTTGTATCTTTGTGTAGCTGAATTGAGAGGTTAGTTATGTTTCATACAGCCGCAGGGCTCTTTGATAAATCGTTGCCTTAAGGCCAGTTCCTTTTACTTTCTACATTCCCAGTAGCTTTGTGTCTTAGCACATACTGTAACGATAGACTGTTTTTACATTCCTTTTTTTTTTTTTTTTTTTTTTTTTAAATTAATGCAATAATTTGTGTACAAATCACATAAGTATGTTTGTGTTTTGATGCTGTTGGCCATTGCATGTTGGCCTTTGGTCAGTGGCTCTCTCGCTTTTCCTATACAATTTTGTTCTGTACTTTTCATAGACCTTCAGTATTGCCTTAATGTATCACAAGGCATTGTTTTGTAACTGTTCTCTTGTAATGCCTGATATATTTGGTGTATTTCTGAACCTTTTTCTATGTACACTACAGCTTGAAACCAAAGCCTCTTCAGCTTTCAGTCATGAGACTAATGTATTTCCCCACTTAGAATCGGCCACGTATATATAGCCTAAGTATAGAAGTGTTCATATGGCTTGTGTTTTTAAAAAAAAAAAAAAAAAAGTATATATTGGGAATTGTTTTCCTTTTATGGTATGTATTTTTTATTTTATTGTTTTTTTTTTACCAACCAGTAACACCCCACTCCCCACCCTTCCTGTTGCAAAGATTTGTTTTTCCTGAGTGTATCTTGGTTACATGCCTTTCAGTTGGTTATGGTCTTTCATTTATTTTAAATAGATTTTAATCTTGGTGGCCACAAACTTTTTTATATATATATATATATATATATATATATATATATATATATATATATATATATATATATATATATATATATATATATATATATATATATATATATATATATATATATATATATATATATATATATATATATATATATATATATATATATATATATAAATTTTAAAAAAAAAATAAATGGGAAAAGATTCTTTGTATTTTCCCAAGCACATTAGGACATTAGGATGTTAATTGTGGACCCACTGTCAGTACTTTCCAGAAAAGACTTACTTTTAGCATTCCACCGCACAGATTTTATTTTATTTTTTTTTTTAATTAATTTTTTTTTTGAATAAGTGAAGGTAACATGTGACTGTTTGCCATGTTTTGGACGACCATAATCCAGTCTCTTGAAAATGGCAGGTTGTATGCACCTGCACAGCATTTGCCTTTAATGATTTTAATGATTTACTTTGTCCTAAAGTGGATAGGTGAGGTGTAAATACTATTTTTATACCACAATGTTTAAAAGCAATAGGGTTTTTATATCTGAAATCGAATGTATATTTTGACTACAGCAATGCACCATAAGCATGCAAGAAAAAAATTGGATTTCATAAAAAAAAGTAGGATTATACAATCTTTCAGTCTTATATCATGTTTCTTTAACAGGCCTTCAAATGGAGGTTGTACTTTTCTATTTATCTTTATTAAACATTTGTTTACTGTAATTCTGTCTGGGAGTCATTTCAATGTTGTGACTATAGCAGTAGCTCTATTTTAGTTGGGTCAAGCCAGCAGACAAAATACAAAAGTGTATAATTTTAGTCAAGGTCATCACCTGGCCAGCCTTCTGAAATAATGGTAAGAGTCAAATGATCATTTGTGCTCACTGACCACTAAATGGGGAAAATTAGTGCTGGTAATCTCTAATCTCTAGACCAAAAATAAAATAAATAAGTCGATTATTGCCGTAATTTAATTGTGGAATAGCTTTATTATGCCAAATAATTCAATTAACAATCAACTCGTGTTTCACTTGTTTAGCTTGAATGTATGAGTTTATGGTTACACACTGTCAATGATGCAGTGTATAGGAATTGTAAATTATTTAAAAGGGCAATTAAAGAAGAGTCAATGGTGTTGATCCTGACAGTGGAATTTGTAGTTAATTCATTGTAATGTTTAGATAACGTTTAGTCACAACATTAGACAACGACTGATATGAAGGTGGACAATTTACTCTACAATATTCAGGATCCTCATAACCAGCTTGAGCTATTTTGCTTCAGCAGCATTTTCAGGTGGGGTTTAGATGGTGTCCACTTAAATGATTAATAGTGTCTGTCACCACAGGATAAACACGGTGGTGGTGGTTTTTTTTTTTGTTTTTTACATATGTAAATATTAGATTAGACACTCTATCTTTGACCTGTGTTGGATATAGAAGTCTGGATTTAGATTTAGTTACGCTAATGAACAAGCCAGAGGCAACAGAGACAAGAAAAAACTGACATGATAAGAGGGGGCATGACCTCCTACTGGCTCACACCTACAGGTTTGGGGATTTGATTGATGCCTCCGCAAAGTGTGAAGCTTGTTCTCCCCATGCCTCAGGGGTTTCCTCTGCGTACTCCAATTTCATTCCGAAGTACAAAGTCATGCACCGTAGGCTGAGTGGTATTGGTATCTCTGAGTTGTCTGTAGAGTGTGTGAGTTAGTGTGTGTGTTTCTTCCCTGCCTTGAGTATCCTGGGATAGGCTCCAGGTTTCCTGTGACCCATTGTGATAAGTGGATGTGTGGATGGGTGGGTTGGTGGATGGATGAGAGGGTGGGAGGGTTGATGGGAGGAGGGATGGGTTGGGTGAATGGATGGGTATTGGGTGGGTGGGTGTATGGATGGGTATTGGGTGGGTGGGTGGGTGTATGGATGGGTATTGGGTGGGTGGGTGGGTGGATGGATGGGGTTGGATTGATAGATGGTCGGGTAGATGGGTGCTTGGGTGGGTGGGTCCTTTGGTTGGATGGGCGGTCGGATGGATGGATGGATGGGTGATTGGGTGGATTGGTGGATGGATGGATGAGTGGATGGATGACATGAGGAAGAAACCTTGAGAAGAACCAGACTCCAAAGGGAACCCATTTTTTCTCTGCGTGTAGAGGGATTTCTGGGTCTTGATTGTAAACTATCAAATCCATGTAGCACCTTCCACAGCAGCATATAGTGAATTACAAATGTAGAAGCAACAAGTGAACAGCTTGACAGGGACTTTATTTACATGAGTTTTATTTATGCTCTGAATGAATATACAGTCTGGTTTAGAAGGAAATTAGCCCCAGGCCTGCTTCCTCATACAATTGCATATTTTTTTTTATGATCATTGGTGGTGCTGTTGCTCTTGGTTCCAGAAAAATTCAAAGGAATTTTTTGGGAGATAAAAAACACAGGTAGCCTATTTATACCAGGATTTATTTATTTATTTAAGATAAATAATCTCTGATATATGTGACATGCTGTCAGCTTCTGGCGTGATGTGTGGACAGGTTGTTTGGCTGTGCCTTTAAAATTTTTAATCAGTAATATGACTTTGTATAGACATACTAAATCAGGAGAAAGTGCCACCAGCTGTAATTTTGGTTAGACAGGGTAGGTGTTATTTTCTTGTCATTTCTTTGGCATTGCGTTTCTTTGTACTGACCCATTTATTACCTTATTCCTTTATTGTGTGGAAAGAAAAATGAATGGCTTAATTTAACACTGCTGCTGTTGTCTGTGTCCTTCCCTTCAAACCATCATGTATGCTCCTATATTACTCCCTTTAACCCCTAGACACATCAGGGAGAACATAACAGTCACAGATAACACCGAAATATTTTTCTCCTTGTGTACCACTACTGATAATGGTAGGCGTCATGACACACTGTTTGGACATTTGGTAGTATACTGAATAGATTTAGGACATTTTCAGGATAAATCACATTCACATTCACATCACTCACACTCTTTTCCCCACCTCACTTGTGACAATTTTATTGTCACAAGTTAAAGGTTTCATACTGGTGCTTCACGTTACCCCTTTTGTGCCACTAGTGCCATAGACCATTCTTTTGAATTTGACAGATTCAAAGGACATTTGACAGACATTTGCACCTCTGTTTATTCATTCTTAAACTTACACAGACATTTCTTGAAATGAGCCATGTTCTGATGTCACTAAAGATCTATGAAAGTCTGTGAACACTCTGGTGGATATAAAAATGAAAAGAAAAAGAAAAATATATAACAGCAGGAACATCCTGATTGCATAAAAATGTGCATAACTACTCATTTGTAAAAACTTGATTTGACAAATTTATCTCACTCACGCTTGCAAAAATGCTCCAGATATATAAGATTTTGAGGAGATCTCCTTTGCGCAGCTTCCTTCCAGGCATTCCATTCAAGGTATTTTATAAGATTTAGCTCTGAGGCCATTCCAAAACATTCTCCCAGAGACATCTCTTTGTTGACTTTGCACTGTTATTGTGCTGCAGGGTGAAAGTATTCTTCATTTTCAGCTATCTAACAGAGGCCTACAGGTTTGTGTCAAATCTGATTCCCTCTGTCTTGATTAGAGCTCTAGTCTCAGCTGAAGAGAAGCGGTCTCATAGCATGATACTGCCATCACCATTGTATTCAGGTGTTGTTTTTCAGGGGTTGGGTTTGGCCCCTTAGTTCCAGAGAAAGGAACTCTTAAAGCTTCAGCATACCTAGACATTTTGGACAATTTCATACTCACAACTTTGTGGGAACAGTTTGGGGATGGCTCCTTCCTGTTCCAACATGACTGTGCAACCGTGCACAAAGCAAGGTCCATAAAGACATGGATGAGTGAGTCTGGTGTGGAGGAACTTCACAGAGTCCTGACCTCAACCCGACAGAACATCTTTGGGATGAAGAGCGGAGACTGTGAGCCAGACCTTTTTGTCCAGAGTCAGTGCCAAAATGTCTTGGTATGCTGAAGCATTAAGAGTTCCTTTCACTGGAACTAAGGGGCCAAGCCCAACCCCTGAAAAACAACACCTGAATTAATGATTTGGAGGGGTGCCGCAAAACTTTTGGCAATATAGTGTACATAATCTGAACCGGTTTGTGATTTTTTTAATATATATTTACCACTGATATAGGTGGCTTATTTATTTATTTATTGATCGATTGTTTGGTTGAAATAACCATGCATACTGTACAAACAAGAGAAAATATATCCAAATATGACAGGAGAATAAAAGAGATGCATTATAGAAAAAAATGTGCATATTAAATAGTAGCATAGTTCTTATTGTTTTCATGTTTTTACTTTTATATATCGTTTTCAATTACATTTCATTGTCATAAAAACAAACAAACAAACAAACAAACAAAAAAAACGTTTAAAAGGTGCTCTTGATCTGATTATAATTTCCCGTCCGGACAGAATTGACTGGTGCACCAGATGTGACGCCGTCATCATTTAGAAACAGGAAGTAGGCTGACAGCGTTAGAGACAAGTCGCTAACCGGATTTTGAGTTGTTATTAAACCGATATTAAAAACGGCGAGACAGCCGATTATCCTTGTAGATATACACGTACGTACATTCTGGTGAAAAAGGAGCCGCAATGAAAGTCATAGCTTTCTCCTTGGCTTATTGTTTACTGACCATTTGGTCGGTCAGATGCGTCGAACCTAGCAAAGAGACGGAGCAACATGGAAACGACACAGTTACTGTCACTACTCATAAACCCGCGAGCACTAAAAACACCGGGAACCTTACTTTAACCAGTCTGAATTTGGACGGCTCTATGATCCAAAGGGCTTTGTACGTGCTTATCGGCATCACCATTATAGGAGTGCTTTATTTCCTTGTTCGGGCTGTGCGGTAAGTCTTCTCAAGTTACGCTTTTTACGTTAGCTGGTCAACAATAACGCTACTGTCATTAATAGCGTATATCTACAGTACGTCGAAAACCAAGCGTAACTTGTGTACTGAATAACACCATACGTTGCAGTTGTAGCGTAACATGTAGACATGCTGGACATTAGCAACCACGTAAAAACGTACCAAATCTCTAACACACTATCTACTACTGCCTGCTAAAGGACATCATGATAACAATAATAAATAGTAATTATCATTAAAAACTACTCGGTAGCTGCGTGATACAGACTGTGCACTATATACTCTAGAGTCGTATCGTTTTTTACTAACCGGAAGTATAATCCGTTTCCTATCAGTGACCTCAAACGCACTTAACGCGACATCTTTAGCGTTAGAAGAAACAATAAATCACACAACGAAGGTTACTTTTGAAGACATTTCTAAGATGTCTTTTAATTCTTGAATTTTTTTCATGTCTTTGTGTAATGTTTATTTCCCCTAACAGATGAATTCGTTAAACTGTTTATATAGTTTGTGTACATGCTACTCAATTAAAACGCAGTTTCCATTAATATCAAAACAATTTATTTATTTATTTAAAAAAAATTGTATCTATTTATTTGTTTGTGTATATTTTCCCTGTGTTTCTGGTAAGGTGAGTGTGTGTGTGTGTGTGTGTGTGTGAGAGAGAGAGATTTGTTGGCAAAAGAAACTCTTGACACTCTGTAACATTTGGCTGCATTCATATGGTTTTAGTCTGAAGAAATCTTCTACACCAAGAAAAAAATATGGACTTCTGGCAAACTATGATGACACGGTGGAGATGGCACAGCTGGAAAGTGATGAAGATGACAACACTGTGTATGAAGCCAAATCACTGAGAAGGTGTGTGTGTGTGTGTGTGTATGATTAAATACAACAATTCAGTTCAATTTATTTCTATAGCACTTTTACCAATGGACATTGTCTCAAAGCAGATTTACAGAAGTATAGAAACAGAAAAAAAACCATAACATTTAAAGTTAAGTTAATATTTTATCCCTAATGAGCAAGACGGAGGTGACGGTGGCAAGGGCAAACTCCCTGAGATGATATGAGGAAGAAACCTTGAGATTAACCAGGCTCAGAAGGGAACCTCATCCTCATTTGTGTGACACTGTAACTGTTGATAATGTCCTTTTTGCAACAGTAACTAAGAGCTGTTGAGGAACTAAAAGGTCGGTGTAGTTTCTGAGTTGTTTATTGACTTCGCGCTATTTCCTTCCTGCCGAAATATGACTGATACAACAACAATATAAGATGTGTTCAACATTTATTTAACAGTTTTAAAAAAGGCAACACACATATAAAACTTACTTTTGTTGAATCTATGTAGATCTGATTAACAAGTCTGCTAGCTTTTATAGTGTGGTTCTGATGGAGATGAATTTTTGGTCAGATATGTGGACAATGCATGTCTTTTGGACTGGGGGAGGAAACCCCCGAGGCAAAGCGTAATCAGCTCTTCTACATTGATAGTTATTAGAGTTGTTGTTCTTTTGACTGCTCTCTTTTCGTGATCACTACAGCAGATCATTTGGTCTGCATATTTTGATTTGGCACAAGTTTTACCCCAGATGCCCTTCCTGATGCAACCCTCCCATTTTATCCGGGCTTGGTACCAGCACTGAAAGTTAACCCCTCAGTGGTTAGGTTAGTTCTCTGCCCAGGATTCAAACCCTTAGCCACAGCAATGAGAGCATGGGATCCTGCTGCTGGACCACCAGGACGCTTGATGGTTACATTAATGGATACTATAAGGCTAGTAGAAAAAACCCGGTGTGTAAGAAAATCTGCAGCTCTGTCAAAATGTTGTCTTAAGCCTTAGTTCATTCGTTTAACTGTCATTCATTTGTGTGTTTTTCAGATGAGTACCGAGAGCCAAGAGGACAATACAATGAAGGTAATGATCACCTGTTTTTGAATATCAGTTTTCCATGTTACTGAAGGTTGATGGGTTTTTGGAATTTATCATTGTGCAGCTGGAATAAATGGGCCGGCAAGGCTGATGTTCAAAGAACAAACATCAGCTATATGCTATAATTTTTGGACTCCCATCAGATTGTTTGCTGTTCTCAAGGGAACCGAGCGAAACGGCACAAACACTGATCTTTAAATATACACACATTTATACAGAGTGGTGTGTCTCTTGCCCACACTGTAGATTTACGCAGCCTCTCAGTGACTGTCATGTCAGGTGATTACACAGAGCGATATTTTGCAGCGCATATCACCGACATCAGTGGCGATTGAGAAGACGTGCGTCAGACACCAGTTCCTCCAGTATTCAGAGATTTTGCAATCGCGGAAATTCACGCAAAATCAAGCAAACGCCAGAATATTTCGGAGTTTGCAGTTGTTCAGAATGATCACAGACGAGACTTTCTGCAGATTTTGACCATGACATCATCACAACACATGTTCAGTCACAGCTCTCATTCAATTATGTGAGTTCAACATGAGTACAGCTCTCAGAGAAAGTAATTACATGTGTCTTCACTAGTAGGAGTTAAAAAGAAGGATGTGATTCAGATGCATGTTGTGTGTGTGTGTGTGTGTAATAGTTTGCCCAACATTATTCTTATTACACCATCATTGAGACCTTGAGTTGTACTGCATTACACAACCAGAGCTATGTATGGATTGTTTTTTTATGGATGGGTTGATGGATGGATGGGTGGAATATGGATGGATTGATGGATTAATTGATTTATTGATGGATGGATGGATCGATGAATTACTTTTAGCTCTCTCCTCTCAGCAGCCATCACTAATCTTGTCTGTGTTTTTTCCCCCAGCAATAAAGTGGAACGGACCACAAAATGACCAAAAAGAGTTAATTGGTTGAAAGATGGACCTTGGGCTGTGGTGTGTTTGGATCTTTGGTCCTGTTTTATATGAAAACTGCTTACCACAAGCTTCTGCTGCTGTGAAACTGTGCAATGAGTTCAGTACCAGATCATTTCCTGGAGGTGCCACGCTCTATTTGTGTGTTGTTGTTTTTTTCCCACCTTCATCTTTACTTTAAATTATTTTGATTTCATTTTCCTTTTTTTTAATGCTTTGACATGATACTGTTTTACCCTGTCAGTTCAACACCAGCATATTACAGCATTCTGGAGTGTATGGCGTAATGTAACAGAGCTGCACATTATTAATAAGATGTTATGTTCGTACTGCTTTTCATTATAATCTCAGTTAGTGCAGTAGTGAGTTTGGGGATTACGATTAACAAACACAACACTGCAGCTCTGTGACACGGCCGCTTCCGGTTTTGAGCATCAGGACTTCTCTAATTCACTAATACATCTTGATTACTTATTGCATTTCATATATTTTTTTCCTTTTCGGTATACAGAACAGAAAATGAAAGTACTGAAAGTTTAGAAGTAAGAAATGCTGCAGAACATTTTTTTTTTTTTTCTTTCTCTCTCCTCCAGGTGAAAATGACAACTTTTCTGCATTCGGGGCAAAAAGGGTTGAGGTGGTTGTTGTTCCTACTTTCACTACTGAAAAATATCGATTAAATATAAAAGTAGGAAAAGCTATTCTAAGGCGTGTTGCTTCTTCAGTCTTCTATCCTTTTTTTTTTTTTTTTTTTTTTTTTTTTACATTAATTGCTAAATTTAAAATCACACTAAATATTGTGCTTTTCTTTGTCCCCGAGTGTATTAGAAGAAAACAACAGTTTGTTTTTGTTTATTTACATTTTTAATATTCGCTTAGAGTAATTTTGCACGCCTCATTACATTTTTTTTATTGATTTTTCTTCACTGACAGAACGGATGAAAACATGTTGATCGATTGAAAACGCACGTTTGCTTTTGTTTTTTTGTCAAAGCTGAATATTTGCTTTTCCATGCACTACGAGTGGCTTCGACTTCTGCTTACGTCCTGTTCATTTCTTTCACTCTGCATCCAAAACCTTCCTCATCTCCGGTTTCTTCATTCCTTCACAGTGAACATGGGTTTATCTTTTTTTTTACTCTTTCTTTGAGCATGAAACGACGCCTTTCCACCTTTCCTTTTCCTCTGTGAAGTAGCCGTATCTCTCAGTCTTGAGCTGAAATAAGAGACGAGCTCGATATTGATTCGACTGTTCAGTGTTTTTTCGTGTGGTTGGTGACGAGGAGCAAAAAAAAAGTTCCAGGTCCATATTTGGTGTTTAAAGTTCAGAAATTGTGCCTTTAAGTGTTTTCTATTCAGACGAACTGTAATTCAAAGTGATTCGTGACTCGACGTGGTTTCTGCATTCCTGTATTTTGAAAGCTTTAAATTTCTGTGTAAAAAAGAAGTAAAAAAAAAAAAAAAAGATTTATGTAATATATTTCTAAAACAACCTTTAAAAAGTTCTATAAATGAGTGGAATGTTGATTACCTGACATGTTTTTGTCAATATTTTGTTATTAAAGCTTATATAAATCCAGATTAGGTTATATCTGACCATTCACAGTGATTTGTGTGCACTTATGACACACACACACACACTGACACACACACACACACACACACACACACACACACACACACACACACACACACACGATTCTCTTCAGTAAGCACGATCAAATAAAACTTGCTATTTATTTATATGTTGTTATTCCTATTCTCTCTCTCTCTCTCACACACACACACACACACTGCTCTGTTCCTTTGATTGGCTGAATGTTTACTGCATTTGGAGTGCAGTCATTTGTAGAGTATAATTCATTTAAATGGATCCCATGCTGTGATGCTTTAGGGGGCTGTGCCTCTGTGGCTCTTGTTGAAACTGTTGATTAACAGCGTTTTCTGGATGATTTTTCTCTTTTTTTAAATAAAGGACCTTTACCTAAGTGTGTGTTGGTGCATTATTTCAATGTCGCTGCTTTGTGAACAGAAATGCAAGAAAACAGACTAAATATTTCTACATCCTGTCTAAGATTCTAACATTTCAGCGAACAGCTGTCATGTGAATGTGATAATTTAGTGGTTAAGGTGTTGGATTACTGATCAGAAGGTTGAGTTTGAATCCCAGGCCCACCAAGCTGTTACTGCTGGGCCTTGAGCAAGGCCCTTCACCCTCAATTGCTCAGTTGTATAAAATGAGATAAACTGTAAGTTCTTCTGGATAAGTAAGTATGTAAAATGCCAGAAATGTGAAAATGTAGAAATATATTTTACTGTTAACCTCATAGGGCTTTTATGACCAATAAAAAAAAATATTTTTAGTGAATTGTTGGCCTTCTGGAAAGTATGTTCATTTACTGTACATGTACTCAATACTTGGTAGGGGCTCCTTTTGCTTTAATTACTGCCTCAATTGGGCGTGGCATGGAGGTGATCAGTTTGTGGCACTGCTGAGGTGGTGTGGAAGCCCAGGTTTCTTTGACAGTGGCCTTCAGCTCATCTGCATTTTTTGGTCTCTTGTTTCTCATTTTCCTCTTGACAATACCCCATAGATTCTCTATGGGGTTCAGGTCTGGTGAGTTTGCTGGCCAGTCAGTCAAGCACACCAACACCATGGTCATTTAACCAACTTTTGGTGCTTTTGGCAGTGTGGGCAGGTGCCAAATCCTGCTGGAAAATGAAATCAGCATCTTCAAAAAGCTGGTCAGCAGAAGGAAGCATGAAGTGCTCCAACATTGCTTGGTAAACGGGTGCAGTGACTTTGGTTTTCAAAAAACACAATGGACCAACACCAGCAGATGACATTGCACCCCAAATCATCACAGACTGTGGAAACTTAACACTGGACTTCAAGCAACTTGGGCTATGAGCTTCTCCACCCTTCCTCCGGACTCTAGGACCTTGGTTTCCAAATGAAATACAAAACTTGCTCTCATCTGAAAAGAGGACTTTGGACCACTGGGCAACAATCCAGTTTTTCTCCTTAGCCCAGGTAAGACGCCTCTGACGTTGTCTGTGGTTCAGGAGTGGCTTAACAAGAGGAATACGACAACTGTAGCCAAATTCCTTGACACGTCTGTGTGTGGTGGCTCTTGATGCCTTGACCCCAGCCTCAGTCCATTCCTTGTGAAGTTCACTCAAATTCCTGAATCCATTTTGCTTGACAATCCTCATAAGGCTGCGGTTCTCTCGGTTGGTTGTGCATCTTTTTCTTCCACACTTTTTCCTTCCACTCAACTTTCTGTTAACATGCTTGGATACAGCACTCTGTGAACAGCCAGCTTCTTTGGCGATGAATGTTTGTGGCTTACCCTCCTTGTGAAGGGTGTCAATGATTGTCTTCTGGATAACTGTCAGATCAGCAGTCTTCCCCATGATTGTGTAGCTTAGTGAACCAAACTGAGAGACCATTTTGAAGGCTCAGGAAACCTTTGCAGGTCTTTTGAGTTGATTAGCTGATTGGCATGTCACCATATTCTAATTTGTTGAGAGAGTGAATTGGTGGATTTTTGTTAAATGTGAGCCAAAATCATCACAATTAAAAGAACCAAAGACTTAAACTACTTCAGTCTGTGTGCATTGAATTTATTTAATACATGAGTTTCACAATTTGAGTTGAATTACTGAAATAAATGAACTTTTCCACGACATTCTAATTTATCGAGATGCACCTGTACACTACCTATCAGACCTTCTTGTCCAGCATCACTACCTGACCTCACAAATACACTTCTAGAGGAATGGTCACAAATTCCCATAAACACACTCCTAAACCTTGTGGAAAGCCAGAAGAGTTGAAGCTGTTATAGCTGCAGGGTGGGCCAACTCCATATTACATTCATATGCATGTAAAGGCAGACATCCCAATTTTGGCCTGCCTCGCAGTCTTCGCTCAAATTCATCCCAAAGGTGTTCTATTGAGTTGAGGTCAGGACTCTGTGCAGATCAGTCAAGTTCCTCCACACCAAAACTCTCTCATCCATGTCTTTATAGACCTTGCTTTGTGCACTGGTGCACAGTCATGTTGGAACAGGAAGGGGCCATCCTTAAACTGCTCCCACAAAGTTGGGAGCATGAAACTGTCCACAATGTCTTGGTATGCTGAAGCATTAAGAGTTCCTTTCACTGGAATTAAGGGACCAAGCCCAACCCCTGAAAAACAACACCTGAATTCAATGATTTGGAGGGGTGTCCTAAAACTTTTGGCAATATAGTGTATCTATCTATCTAGTTATCTATCTATAGGACAGAACAACAAAGCAAGAAACATGACATGCCTAAGTGGATTGATATAATTTAGTCTGAATCTAGTGCTGACAACAGACAAACGTCGTACAATAAGAATAAAAGAATAATAATAACAACCAAAAAAGGCACACAAACAAAGAGAACAACAAAATTAATACAGCTAGCAGCCCTCAGCAGGTTTCTATAAAGAATCAAGGCATTCTTCTTCTTCGTTAATTTCAAAGATGAAAAATACAAACACAATTCCTTATAAAATATATAATAGTTTGGTTTCGCTTTTAGAAACCTGTTCTTTCCAAGAATAATAATTACATTAATTCCTGAGTTATATGTTCTAGCTTTCATAAAGATGCCAAAGATCACATTTTCTCTTGTAAAATCACAGAGATTTTTACATTTAAGAACTAACCCGTAATGCAGATCTTCCCAAAATGTACAGGTAAATTCATTCATTCATTGTCTACTGCTTATCCGATCTATTCTTGGGTCACGGGGATCCTGTGGCATCATCAGGCATCACGGCAAGATACACCCTGGACGGAGTGCCAACCCATCACAGGGCACACACACACACTCATTCACTCAAACACGCACACTATGGACAATTTAGAGATGCCAGTCAACCTACAATGCATGTCTTTGGACTGGGGGAGGAAACCAGAGTACCTGGAGGAAATCCCGAAGCACAGGGAGAACATGCAAACTCCACACACACATATATGTGGTGGAGGCAGGAACCGAACCCCAAACCCTGGAGGTGTGAGGCAAACGTGCTAACCACCAAGCCACCTTGCCCACCACAGGTAAATTTAACCTCGTAAAATAAACGATCTGTTGCTTCAATTTGTTCATTTCAGAGTGTGCAGCTATTACAGTTTAGACCGAAACAGCATCTTAACAGTTTTTTGGATGGTTATATTCCACTGAGGCTTTGGGTGAGATTGGAAATCTAAAATATTTCTCAATTTCATAACTTAATCACTGTTGGAATATTGAAAAATGTTTTTGTTTGAGGAAGGAGGATAGAACTCTTTGTCAGAGTCCTAATTATGGTGTAGTGGATTTTTGGGTTAGTGAAAGCATGTGTTCATTCATTAAATCTAAGAAAGATGAGGAGTTACATTACTAGAAGTTGTGGGACATTTGAATGATTGTGGGATTGCTTTGAGGGATTCAATCATTAAATTCTGAACAAAAAAAAGCAAAACAATCATAAGACATAATGGCTTCAGTGTTAGCTAAAAGATGCATTATAGAACGTATTCCTTCCTTATTTAATATGTATTCTGCTGTGTAAACTGTACAATAATGCATCATATATCATTACCATACTGCTTATCCAAAGCATATATTTATATTGCAATTTAGACTGTATGGGCTGATTACTGACTATATACACCACAATAATATGAGCACTGACAGGTGAAGTGAATAATGCTGATTATCTCCTCATCATGGCACCTTTTAGTGGGTGGGATTTATTAGGCAGCAAGTGAACATTTTATCCTCAAAGTTGATGTGTTAGAAGAAAAAATGGGCAAGCGTAAGGATTTAAGTGAGTTTGAAAAGGGTTCTGATAGATAGGTGTTAGAATACACAGTGCATTGCAGTTTGTTGCATATGGGGCTGCTTAGCCACAGACCAGTCACGGTGCCCATGCTGACCCCTGTGCACTGCCAAAAGTACCAATAATGGGTACGTGAGCATCAGAACTAGACCACAGGAGCAATGGAAGAAGGTGGCCTGATCTGATGAATCACGTTTTCTTTTAAATCACGTACATCGCTACCAGCAGAACACATGGCACCAGGATGCACTATGGGAAGAAGGCATGCTTTGGACAATGTTCTGCTGGGAAACCTTGGGTCCTACCATCCATGTGGATGTTACTTTGACACCTACCACCTACCTAAGCAATGTTGCAGATCATGTACACCCTTTCATTCCATTGTCTGTACCACTTATCCAATCTATTCTCAGGTCACGGAGAGCATGTGCCTATCTCAGGCATCAAGGAAGGATACACCCTAGACAGAGTGCCAACCCATTGCACTCAACTACGGGCAATTTAGAGACTCCAATCAGCCTAGAAGCATGTCTTTGGACTATTGGAGAAAACCCACCAAGCACTGGGAGAACATGCAAACTCCAAACACAGTGAGCGGGACTCGGACCCAGGATGCTGGAGGTGTGAGGCGAACGTGCTAATCACTAAGCCACCATGGTTCAGGAATGGTTTGATGTCTGGTCATTTGGTCAATTGATCATGTCTGGGATGTGCTGGACAAACATGTCCGATCCATGGATCCAATTAAAGGATTTGCTGCTAACATCTTGGTGCCAGATACCACAACACACCTTCAGGGATCTAGTGGAGTCCATGCCTTGACGGGTCAGGGCTGTTTTGGCAGCAAAGGGGGGACCAACACAATATTAAGCAGATGGTCATATTGTTATGGCTGATCAGTGTATAGTAGTATTTAAATTAGTACATTCCATATTCTACTGCATGTCTGGAGATGCACTCAAGAATTTCACACACTTCTACACATGTGTCAATGGTGATGTGACAATAAAGTGATTTGATTTGATCCATGTTTCTGTAAAATAAAGACTTGTTCCTATATATAACACATATCTACAATTCCGTAATGGGATGTTGTGGAGACTAAAATTATGTTTGCAAATCATTTTCCAATAACGTAAGGCCTGTTGATGGAATTTAGAGAATGCAACAGGTTTTTTAAGGTCATAATCATGTGCAAAGAGGATGCTGATATCCATAAAGATTTGGTTTGGTATATGAAACTAAAAGCTGTTTTTATTTTTGACAAATGATCTTAGCCAATTAATCTCCATTAATGCAGTCAAGGGGGGGTGCATGGTGGCTAGCACGTTTGCCTCACACCTCCAGGGTTGGGGGTTTGATTCCCGCCTCTATTGCGTGTGTGTGGAGTTTGCATGTTCTCCCCATGCCTCGGGGGTTTCCTCCGGGTACTCCGGTTTCCTCCCCCGGTCCAAAGACATGCATGGTAGGTTGATTGGCATCTCTAAATTGTCCGTAGTGTGTGAGTGTGTGATTGTGTGAGTGAATGAGAGTGTGTGTGTGCCCTGCGATGGGTTGGCACTCCGTCCAGGGTGTATCCTGCCTTGATGCCCAATGACGCCTGAGATAGGCACAGGCTCCCTGTGACCCAAGAATAGATCGGATAAGCGGTAGACAATGAATGAATGAATGAATGAATGCAGTCAATGCCAACTCTCCTCCTCCTCCTTCTTGTTCTCTATTCTTAGTATAAAAATATCCTCACTCTTCCACCACCAGGTGGCGCTCTGTATCTGTCTAATCCACCAGCCAAGCTTTGATTCATATACAGCCAAGCTTTCATATTCATATATATATATATTCATATACTCAGTGGTTTTAGTATGTGATCTTTAAACACATCTCAGCCTCAAGCTTTAAACTTTCTACTGTTAGGTAATGATCTAATATATATTATCTATATTTGTAAATTACTATAATGTTTTCTTTAAATAAAAAAGAAGAAAAAGGAAAGAAAAAGCTGTAAGCTGTGAATAAATTCCACTAAATATTTCTCTTTAGAAAAATAAATGAAAATGAAAACAACAGAACATATGAATGACACCAGAAGACTAAATAAAAACAAATACTTATATTATGCTTATTTGCTTACATTCATACGCAGACAGTCACACTGCTGTGAGTTTCTCTCCTGTATTCATCATCCCGCTGGATATTCTTGTTCTCCCATTATATTTCCAGTGATCATTGCTAATTCCAGTGTAAAAACAATGGATTAGAAGCAAACCCATCCAGTCGCTCTTGAAATTTCTGTTTAGTAAGAGACTTAACGATAAATGTCGAGGGTCTAAGCATCAGGGGACATGACGGACCACATCCTCTTGTGTTTCTGGGAGGAAAAAAATAGGCATCACATGGACCTCTGTTCCAAAGTACACTGCATTACAATGAGAGAGCTAAATAAAATCTTGTTTTTTTAAATGCAGAGAGAGAGAGAGAGAGAGATTGAGAAAGAGAGAACTGGGAATAAGACAAACTGTTTCATTCATTCACTCATACTCAGTGAAGAGGTGTGCTCCTGCTGTGCATTTCCTGCTTTTCATAACAGCTCGAGTGTTGTTGATGACTCATATTCTTACATTCTCGGGCTCCATTCAGCAGTTTCATCCTGAAAAGATGTGAAAAGCAGCTGCTCCTTCTAACCGTATGCTTTTTTATTTAGCGTAGAGAAAAGTAACCCTTTGGAACCCTTTCGCAGGCCGTTATGAAATCCAGAGGCTGGCGTGAGATCCTCTGGCCTGCGTTTGCAGATATCAGGAATCTGAAAGAGCACTATAGGATTGAGAGGTAAAATTAAAGCAAAGTCAGGGCTGAAATTAGGGCTGAATTATTGCTGTGGGAGAGATTTATATCATCACTGCATCATGCAAGTGTAATGATCTAAAGTTAGCTCAGATCATTGCTGTATATCGCTAGGGCAGAAGCGGGGTGTGTGGTGCTCACTGGAAAGAGTATCAGGTATGATAGAATGTATAACGTATAATATAACCTGGTTAAGTTATGTGTCGGTGGCAGAAATGCTGAGGTTTGGTCTAAATGTATATTGTATATTTCGTGGTGATCTGCAGTGCAGCTCCAGTGAGACAGGATGAAATTCTCAAACATCGTGTCCTGATGAGTAACGAATAAACAATGGTGTCACATTAATGATGGATTTCTTACAAAATGTTTTATTCCTCTTACACCACGAAGATTTACCAAGTAGTACAATAGTAGTCTTTTTGTTCCTGTGTTCAGCATTTCATTTAATTATGTAATGCTTAATGACTCATATTAGTCACTAAGTAAACACTTTGCTATAGTAAACACCAAGGGATCTAAGAATTTGAACATTATTATTATTATTATTATTATTATTATTATTATTATTATTAAATAAATTTTATTTGTGTTCATGTTCATTTTATTTCATTTTATTTATTTGTTTTTTATTTGAATTTTATTATATATATATATATATATATATATATATATATATATTATATATATATATATATATATATATATATATATATATATATATATATATTTACCTAGTCTATAGGTTGAAGTGTTAAGATTTTATCATGGCAGTTATGTACAGTGTTTTCCTATCATAAGAGCTTTGTAACTTGTTTGTCCAGTAGAGGGCTCACACTCCTAAATTTTCCCTCTCTGTACACAGAGTCACGAGTACTCTACATACAGAAACCCAACTGTGTCCTCACTAATCTTATAACAACATTATACCAACACTATAACAACACTATAACAACACTATAACAACACTAACAACACAATAACAACACTATAACAACACTAACAACACTATAATAACACAATAACACAATAACAACAGTAACAACACTAACAACACAATAACAACATTATAACAACACAATAACAACATTATACCAACACTATAACAACACTATAACAACACAATAACAACACTATTACAACACTATAACAACACTAACAACACAATAACAACACTATAACAACACTATAACAACACAATAACAACACTAACAACACTATAACAACACAATAACAACACTATAACAACACTATAACAACACTATAACAACACTAACAACACTATAATAACACAATAACAACAGTAACAACACTAACAACACAATAACAACATTATAACAACACAATAACAACATTATACCAACACTATAACAACACTATAACAACACAATAACAACACTATAACAACACTATAACAACACTAACAACACAATAACAACACTATAACAACACTATAACAACATTATAACAACACAATAACAACATTATACCAACACTATAACAACACTATAACAACACAATAACAACACTATAACAACACTATAACAACACTAACAACACAATAACAACACTATAACAACACTATAACAACAATATAACAACACAATAACAACACTAACAACACTATAACAACACAATAACAACACTATAACAACACAATAACAACACTATAACAACACTATAACAACACAGTAACAACACAATAACAACACTATAACAACACAATAACAACACTATAATAACAACATTATACCAACACTATAACAACACTATAACAACACTATAACAACACTAACAACACTATAATAACACAATAACACAATAACAACAGTAACAACACTAACAACACAATAACAACATTATACCAACACTATAACAACACTATAACAACACAATAACAACACTATAACAACACTATAACAACACTAACAACACAATAACAACACTATAACAACACTATAACAACAATATAACAACACAATAACAACACTAACAACACTATAACAACACAATAACAACACTATAACAACACAATAACAACACTAACAACACTATAACAACACAGTAACAACACAATAACAACACTATAACAACACAATAACAACACTATAAAAACACTAACAACACTATAACAACACAATAACAACACTATAACAACACAATAACAACACTAACAACACTATAACAACACAGTAACAACACAATAACAACACTATAACAACACAATAACAACACTATAAAAACACTAACAACACTATAATAACACAATAACAACACAATAACAACACTAACAACACTATAACACAATAACAACACTAACAACACTATAACAACACAATAACAACACTTTAACAACACAACACCATAACAACACAACACTATAACAACACAACACCACACCATAACAACACAACACCAAAACAACACAACACCATAACACAACAACACAACACAACAACAAAACAACACAACATCATAACAACACAACACCAAAGCAACACAACACCATAACAACACAACACAACATCATAACAACACAACACCACAACACCAAAACAACACAACACCATAACAACACAACACAACATCATAACAACACAACACCACAACACCAAAACAACACAACACCATAACAACACAACACAACATCATAACAACACAACATAACAACACAACACCATAGCATAACAACACCACAATAATGCAACACCATAACAAGATAATACCACAACACAACACTATAACATAACAACACCACAATAACACAAAACAATAACACCACAACACAACAAACACAATATCATAACAAAAGAACACCATAACAAGACAATACCATAACACCACAACAACACAACAAACACAACATCATAACACAACACAATAGCAACACAACAAACACAACATTATAACATAACAGTACCATAAGAACACAACACAACACCATAATATAACAATTACTGACTCTTTAAACTCCACTCATGTGAAACCTCCACTGTACACGCCCATGTGCAAGCTGTCGCTATAGAAACTATAGAAAAGTGAATTAATATACGCAAACCTGTAAATTTCACAACCATCAGAAACAATGAATCAAGACCTTCTGACCAATCAGAATAGAGAATTTAACAGTGTTGTGGTATAATAGTTATATAAAGTGGCATGATATTTATTTTGCAGGATAATATTTTAAACACCTCCGAACATCATCTGTAGTTATAATGTGACCTTGCACATTTCTGCTCCGTTTTTTCTTTAAAATTAATTCATTAATCTCTTTAAATCTGGGAGACGTTGTGTTTGACGTCTCTGTTGAAAAAAATATGTATTTTTTTTTTTGCTTGCATGGATTTGAGAAGTTTGAGAAATCAATTTGACTTCTTATTTATTTAATCTAAAATATTCTTTTTTTGTAAAGCTTGCTTCGGATAAAAAAAATAATCAAAAAATTGGCACTGCTTATTTTGTTACAAAAATAATTTTTTTTAGAAATACAGTCAAAAAAGTTGACTTTTTATTATTTTTTTAGTCTATTAAATAAAGTTATTATGAACAGTATCGTATAATGTATCTTTGTAAACGTAATTATAATGTTCATTTTTAAAATGATGTCATGGATATATCCTATAAGGCCAATCTTTCCAAATGTATGACCTCGATGAGTAAAAAACTGCCATTTGAACAGCTACAAAACTAGCCACAAAAGGCAGGCTTGCAAATTTAGTATGATGTTTGAATAGTAAAGATTTTTGAAAATGAATAAAAAAATAAATAAACTTCACTTCTGTCTCTTCTTCTCTTTAAGGTCCTACTTTTCTGCTCTTCTCTCTCCCTCTTTCCATCTTTCTCTGTCTCGCTTTCAAAGTCATAGGCGAACTTTCCTCCTGACCTTGCTGCATGTTGGCTTGCCGGGGCTGCCACTGCTTGACGGAGTGCCACAGGGGGACATAATAAACTGCGCCCTTTTCATCCAGGACACAAAGGCTGTGAGGAGAAGACTGCGGCCTCAAAGGAAGTAACAGAACAAAAGAGACGAGGCCAATAGATCTACCGAGCGGCAGAGGAAGCCTGGAACTCTCTCGGTCTTGCTCTCTCATTCACACATGCATAATCACAAATGACCTGATAAACAACGGCCAGTCAGTTGAAGTCGACTGGGGCTCGTCCCATCAGCATCCCAGCTTTTCTGTAGGTTTTTCTGGATGTCAGATAAGTGATGTGCGCAAACAAAGGAGTTTTTTTTAAATAAGCAGGAATTTGAGAAACACTGCCAGTTAAATGAACAGAAACTCAGATTCCTAGACTAAGATCTCAAATTAACACTGTTTTGAAAAAATCTTACAGCCTTTATTTTTATACGTCTGATAACTAACTGCATAAAGACAATTATTCAGACCATAAATTTGGTCATACCTGCCTTTATAGTCTTGTTAAAAAAAAAATAATAATAAATCTCTACTTAAGATGTGGGCGTGGACTAAACCAGAGTGTTTATTTTTTATTGTATTATTTTATTTGTTTATTTATTTTTATTTATTTTTATTTTTTTATTTTTAATAAATATAAAATAAATAAATTAAAATAAACTAAAAAATAAATAAATAAATAAATAGATAAATAAATAAATAAATAAATAAATAAATAACGTTTTATTACATTATGGTGTTTTGGTGTTGTTTTTTATTTTATTATTTTATTTATTTATTTATTTTATTATTTATTTTTAATTTTTAATTTTTTATTTTTCTATAGTCTTGTAAAAAATAAAAAAAACGTTTAGGCCACGCTCACATCCCAAGCAGAGATACAGATATAGTATCTGTATCTCTACTTGGGATGTGGGCATGGCCTAAATCAGAACGTTATTTAAAAATTTTTTTTTATTTTTATAGTGTTTGTATCTCAACAAATTTCTGCTTGGGATGTGAGCGTGGCCTAAATAGTTTTTTATTTTTTACAAGACTATAGAAACATAAAAAATAAAAAATAAAAAATAAAAAATAAATAATAAAATAAATAAATAAATAAAATAATAAAATAAAAAAACAACACCAAAACACCATAACATAATAAAACCTTATTTATTTATTTATTTATTTATTTATTTATTTATTTTATAGTATCTTTATCTCTACCTGGGATGTGGGCGTGGCCTAAACCAGAGCGTTTTTTAAATTAACTCATTTTTTATAGTATCTGTATGTCTACTTGGGATGTGGGCAGAGTCTAAACCAGAATGTTATTTATTTATTTATTTATTTATTTATTTATTTATTTATTTATTTATTTATTTATTTATCTATTTATAATGTATATTATGTATTCTGTTCTTTTTTTAATGACCTTTTTTAATGCCCTGGAAACAGTGGATAACACTAGGGGAAAGAAATGTTCGAAAAAACAACTCCCAGTACTGTCAGCATGGTGTGTAAATTCTGTCTCTGACGATTCCTTAGACTCAGCTACACTTCATTACTGATCTCAACTCAAAAGGTGCATTTACACTTTACACTAACAGAACACAAATAATTCTGCACTAATATCTGAATTATTACTTACTTCACTGTGAACTAATGATGAGTCATGAACTAATCAGGAACTACTGAAGCGCTAACCTTAACTATGATGATGAATTCATGCGTGAATAACAACCAACGTAAGCACGTGTCAGTATATGTTAATGTATTCATGTATTCAATATGAATTAAACATGCATCATTTCTATGTTTTATATAATTTGCTGTATGTAGTACAGCTGCGTACACAAACATCACTGAATTGTTTTCATAATTTACACTAATTCTCCATATTGAATGTAGAATGATGCACTAATAATAAACACCCATCATTACATCTCGACCTGTTTTGCATCATCATCCATCTGTTTCTCTTCTAATCCCACTGCAGTACTAATACATGCTCCGGGGGTCTCGGGGGCGGAGCTCTGCTCCTTGACACACCTTTAATTCATATTCTTTCTTACAGTGCAGGTTTAATGGAGTTTACTCCTGTGTTTTAATTAATACATTAACTAATAATTGTGTACTGACATGTAGGTAACACAGCACGACACAACACAAAATAACACAACATGACACAACACGAAACAGCACAACACGACACAACACAACACGACATAAAACAACACAACACAACATGACATAACACAGCACACATAACACAACATGACACAGCACAACACAGCACAACACAACACGCAGTAACACGGCACAACACAACACAGCACAACACGACATAACACAACATGACACAACACGACACAGTACAGCACAACACGACATAACACAACACAACACGACACAACACAACACAACACAGCACAACACGACACAACACAACACGAAATAACACAACATAACAGCACGACACAACACGACATAACACAACATGACACAACACGAAACAGCACAACACGACACAACACAACACAACACGAAATAAAACAACACAACATAACACAACACAACATAACACAACACGACATAACACAACACAACATGACACAGCACAACACGACATAACAGAGCACAACGTAACACAACACAACACAACACGACATAAAACAACATAACACAACATAAAACAACACAGCACAACACAACATGACATAACAAAACACAGCACAATACAACATAACACAACACGACACAGCACGACACGGCACAGCACAAGAAAACACAGCACAACACATCATGACTCAACACAACACAGCACAACACATCATGACTCAACACAACACAGCACAACACATCATGACACAACACAACACAGCACAACACATCATGACTCAACACAGCACAACACATCATGACACAACACAGCACAACACATCATGACACACAACACAGCACAACACATCATGACTCAACACAACACAGCACAACACATCATGACACAAAACAACACAACACAACACAACACAGCACAACACATCATGACACAACGCAACACAGCACAACACAACACAACATGACATAACACAGCACGACATAACACAACAGGAGACAGCACAATACAACACGACATAACACGACACAACACAGCACAACACAACACAGCACAACACGACATAACACAACATGACACAACACAACACGACATAACACAACACAACACAGCACAACACAACACAGCACAACACGACATAACACAACATGACACAACACAACACGACATAACACAACACAACACGACATAACACGACACAACACAGCACAACACAACACAGCACAACACGACATAACACAACATGACACAACACAACACGACATAACACAACACAACATGACATAACACAACACAGCACAACACAACATGACACAACACAGCACAACACATCATGACACAACACAGCACAACACAACATTACACAACACAGCACAACACAACATGACACAACACAGCACAACACAACACAGCACAACACATCATGACACAACACAGCACAACACAACACAGCAGAACACAGCACAACACATCATGACACAACACAACACATCATGACACAACACAGCACAGCAGAACACAATCCCAGCTCTAGATAAAACCAGATTCCCTGTGAATCTTTCTGTCAACAAACAAGCAAACACACACACACACACACACACACACACACACACACACAGTTCCCTTTCTATTTAGCACAGCACAACACAACACAACACAGCACAGCATGACACAACACAGCACAACACATCGTGACACAACACACCACAACACAACACAACACATCATGACACAACACAGCACAACACATCATGACACAACACAACACAGCACAACACATCATGACACACTACAGCACAACACGTCATGACACAACACAGCACAGCATGATGCAACACAGCACAACACATCATGACTCAACACAACACAGCACAACACATAATGACACAACACAACACAACACAGCACAACACATCATGACACACCAAAGCACAACACAGCATAACACAACACAGCACACACATCATGACACAACACAGCACAGCATGATACAACACAACACAGCACATCATGACTCAACACAACACAGCACAACACATAATGACACAACACAACACAGCACAACACATCATGACACAACCAAAGCACAACACAGCACAACACATCATGACACAACACAGCACAGCATGATACAACACAACACAGCACATCATGACTCAATCACAACACAGCACAACACATCATGCACCCACCACAGCACAACACAACACAACGCGATCCCAGCTCTAGATAAAACCAGATTCCCTGTGAATCTTTCTGTCAACAAACACACACACACGCACACACACACGCACGCACGCACGCACACACACACACACACACACACACACACACACACACACAGTGCCCCTTCTATTTCTATTCTGTTCATAGTGAATAATGTGTTCATGCTCATTTCCATTCCCACTCAAGAGACTGTACAGACTACACGTGCTGCGTTTGTGTACGTCAGATGCAGATTTCTTTCCACTTGCAGGCTTGTTTTTTTTAGAGAAAATGCTAATCTTGCACAGAACGCATTGACTATGTGAGATCTTCTACAACATGTGATGCATCCCAGTCTATGAAACCTGATTTAGTCCAGCGCTGGGGCGTTCTATTATTACGCACTGTTTCACATCAGGGGTCAAGGATAGATACGAGAGGCTTTACCACTAGGAAGGTTGACTGGATCAAAGCGTACACACACTCCTGTGCTTTAGAGTTAAATAAAGGGAGGGGGAAAGAAGATAATAAAAAGCAACTGAGCCGGGATTTTTTTTCTTCCTTTTTTTGTGGCAGTAAATCTTATGGAAATGAGATGGAGAGATTGGGATTTTGGAGAACAGAAGCTAAAAGCTCGTCCAATTCTTCTATCTGTCGCTCAACCTTCCTCCATTCTCTCCTCGTCTTCTCTCGCTCTCCTCAGTGCTCTGCCGCTTTGCACACACGGCTGAACAAAGCTGGATTGTGGGAAAGCGTCTGGATGCCAGCTCGGTCACACGCAGCAGTCAAGCGGCAAGCATTCCACCCAAGTCATTTTTGGATGGAATTTTTTTTGCACCCACCTTTTTTTTCCCTCCCTTTTTTGCCTAATCCCTCGCTAGCCTTCCCTCCCCTTTCTACTTTTCCCATCTGGGCCCTTCTTCCGTCCCGCCTGTCACAGCTTCCAAACTTCCCCCTTGTAAGACTGACGGACAGTTCAGAGAAGAGAGGGGACGCAGGACTGTTCTATAGACCTTTTCAAGAAGGTGATTAAAGATTTCTCCTTTTTCGGAGCTCCTTTGACGCCCTCATTTTTTTAACCGTGCGTCTCTTGTGGACAAAAGCTTCCAGTCTGTGTTTGGGAACATGTAGCCTCCTCTGGAGTGGAGGTGGGACTGTAGACTAGAAAAGGCGGGGGCTCGTGACCTTTCTCTTTCTCCTCGCCATTTGATTATGAATTAGTCCTGGCCTGTGCTGACTTTGTACATTTGACCCTGGTGAAAAAGAGACGAACTCATTGTTTGTTCACTCGCTGGACCTTTTAACCCCTTCAGGGTTTTGCATTCATTTATTTGCAGCTAGCTCATATAAAGGGGCTCTTTTTTTTTCAGCTTCCCATCCTGGATAGTAGTCCAGCACTCATCAGTACCACACTGCTGAGAGCTTTATGCTTTATTTCTTTCAAGCCTACAAGAATGAACAAATATTAAAAAAGAAAAGAAAAAAAAAGGGAGACAAGAAGTCTGATTCTGGTAAGATTGTATGTGTGGCTACATCGAATGATGTCCACATTTGTAATCAAAAAGAAATAAGCAGCCCAAAATAGATGTTCGATTAAGCTTGCGAATGTGAATTCTATTTATTTCCTCATAAATAATAATAGCTTTTGAAAAAAGTCATTAAAGCAGACACACGTGTATCTCTGCGGGCTGCGGCGACAAACCCATTCCAAAATCATGATGAATATTAAATAAACGGGAACAAAATGAGTCAATTTTATATCCAAAGCTTGCTTTTTTCCGATTTGACTTTTTTTTTCCAGGAACTACTCGACCTGGCACTGAAAGATTCAATTTAGAAAAAAAAAAAAACCCTTTCTATCTCATTACACTTCTTAATCTCTGTCCATGTAACACCTTTTTCTGCTGCCTTTTGTAAAGTACATATAAAGTACAAAGCAGATAACTGTGCTGGAAAGGAGGTCAGAAATCGAGTGACTGCAATTTAATTTCCTCCAGACTGATGAAGCATGAGAGAGGAGGGATGCTGCAGGAAAACAGGCTGTTGAGCTTACCCCAAGGCATCCGTGATGAGGCAAAGAGCGGCAGCAAAATGGCGTTTTCTCCCGCTTTATTTTAGTTTAATGAGGTGAATATTGCTGCTTGTGAGTAATGAATTGAAGACGGCATTCTGTTCTAAACGAATCGCCCGTGCTCCTCTACTGCTCATTTCTTCCTCGGCTCACACCCCTGCCGTTCTTCGCATTGTGCCTTTTCATAATCAGGGTGTCAAGGGGCAGGACATAATAACACGTAGTTTCCTATTAGCCTCATGAAAAAGCCATTTTCCTTCTAGAGGGAACAGAGAAGAAAAGTGACAGTTTTCGTCTTTCTACGGTGACATCAAACAGTAAAAAAATAGTCTATTCCCTCTTATTTGCTGAGTCCCTCAATGGCTTTTATTCATAGAGTGTGAAATAGGACTTAAAACTTTTTGTTCTCATTTGAAGTTAAACACACTGGAAACTTTTTTTTTTTTTTTTTTAGATGGCAGCGATTGGATTGGAGAGTCTTTAGATGGTTCGTCTGATGATTCGGTTCAGTCTGGGGTTTCTCATCATGTACCCCTGTGGAGAAGACCACACAGTGAGCCTGAAACACATGCCACACTCTCGGATTATTAAAGCACTTCTTTAAGTACAAACATTCAAAAGGAGAAAGTCTGGCTCGAGTCTCAAACACCCGGGTTTTAACTCTAATCTCTAATCATTGTGAAAATGGTAATCAGATCCAGGTGCACTAATAAAAAAAAAAATTAAAAAAAAGGCTGCTAAGTCCAAGGCGAAAGCACAGGTGAACAGGATAAAAAAATTCATTCATTCATTGTCTACCGCTTATCCGATCTACACTCGGGTCACGGGGAGCCTGTGCCTATCTCAGGCGTCATTGGGCATCAAGGCAGGATACACCCTGGACGGAGTGCCAACCCATCGCAGGGCACACACACACTCTCGCAATCACACACACTACGGACAATTTAGAGATGCCAATCAACCTACAATGCATGTCTTTGGACTGGGGGAGGAAACCGGAGTATACAGAGGAAACCCCCGAGGCACGGGGAGAACATGCAAACTTCACACACACATATGGCGGAGGCGGGAATCAAACCCCCAACCCTGGAGGTGTGAGGCAAACGTGCTAACCACTAAGCCACCACGCCCCCCGAGTTTTTCCTGTTGGAAAATTTTGAGAAATTGTTCAGTTAAATACTGCAAATTGGGAACAGGAAGGGAAAATTCATGAATGCAGATCAAGAGATTTTTTTTCTATCTATTTTTTTATCTGTCTGTCTGTCTGTCTGTCTGTTTTTTTATCTATCTATCTATCTATCTATCTATCTATCTATCTATCTATCTATCTATCTATCTATCTATCTATCCATCCATCCATTCATTTTCTGTAGGGGTTATACTACACAGGGTTGCGTGGATCAATTCCAATGGACTCGGGGCACAAGATAAGGGACACCACGACCAGGGTGTGAACCCATCACAGTGCACAATCACACAGACACACACACACACACACACACACACACACATACACACACACACACTATGAAGAATTTAGACATGCTAATCACCCTACAACACATATTTCTGGATTGGGAGGAAACTGGAGTACCCAGAGAAAATAATATAATCTCAAGAAATATAATATAATAAATATTATAATATATTATATATGTAATATATTATAATATTATATAATATATATTATAATCTCAAGAAAGCTTTTCAGGGATATAAGACATGACATGCTTGGGTCCAGTGGGTGGAGCTTATAGCTTCTTAAATATTAAGTTTTAGATACTGCCACAAGTGGGCTAAATCAATGCTATAAACATTTTTCTGTTTTTAAATGTGATTGTCACATGTGATGAGAGGATGTGACCTCATTTCTAGTAGTGTCTTTCCTTTATCTGTTGCTAAAATAAAAATCAAATTTATTTATTAATAAATATTATTACAATATTATATAAATCTGTATTTCTACTTTTTTCCCCCTCTGCTCTTTACCCAGTGTGTAAATCCACATCTCCCCGTCATATAACAGCTACTAACCAAGCAGGGTGAAGGCTAACACAGTCTTCCTCCACACATAAGACACATAAAAACATGCAACTGCTGCGTGACACAATCCCAGGAAAACGCTGTCGGCCCTCTTCTGCATACAAAAGCTCACAGATGCTAGCGAATGGCTAGTGAGTGAATGTGTAATTAATACAGTATATAGCAGTGCTATTCATTTGAGGGAATCAGCTCATGTTTTTTTCTAAAAATCCTTCTTTGGTAATCTGCTATGTGAACAGTGTCAGTTAAACACGGTGTATATTTCAACCTGCAATGTGTTGAAAGACAAAGTCAAATAAACCTTGTGGAAATGAGAGAGAGCCGAAGCATCGGAAAGAAGGAAGCTCTGATAACAATCACGTATCAGTATGGTTATATAGATTAGTCTCTTATACCAGGAAGGACAGGGATGGGCTTTGTTGATTTTTGGTGGACAGCGAGGTGGGAATGAAAAAGTTGAGGTATGAAACAAAAAAAGATAAGATCTTTCTGAGGTTAAAGCCAAAGATCATCTCTGTGGAGAAGAAAACATTCAAACGGCTATTAAAATAAATGGGTGTACGTGGGAATTCTAGTTACTGAGACTCTATAGCATTTTCCCATCAGTGAAAATAAGTGACCCATATCTTCACTAAGTGCCCATACCCGTACCATGTGAAAGCGGTGAAGGCCATTGATTGGTCAGGCGCAATCAATACAGAATCATCAGAGAATGCATGTAGGGCACTAGAGACCCAGCATTTTTCTTATTGAAAAATTTTCCTCTACGAAAGTAGTGGCACCCTGACCATTGGGTCACTCACCACCTTTCTAATAAATTCACTGCATCTCATGCTCAGTAGTTCACCCTTTCAGCAGGACCATGTTTTACTGTAAAATATTTGATCATTTTCACACACTCCCATCACTAGGCACCACAATGTCCAGAGAGCTCCTTTGAATTTCAAGGGTAGGATTATGAGAAAGGAAACCAGCACTCATCAGTACTTGACCAGATTATGGACCAGTTCAGGATTCGGTTTAGTGATTCAAATTAGTATCACACTTTTAACCCTTAAGTGTATTACGAGTGTATTTAATATTCTGAAAATACTAGAATGATACAGTAAGAAGTTGCTTTCGGCTGCTCCCTGTTCGGGGTCGCCACAGCGGACCAACTGGTCCGCACACCAACTTGGCACAGGTTTTACGCCGGATGCCCTTCCTGACGCAACCCTCCCATTTTTCCGGGCTTGGGACCGGCACTGCATCCAGTGGCTGGGGTTGAGGCATTGGCTGGGAATACAGTATAGTGTATTATTGCAGACAAATGTCAAGTACACTAGAGTATACTTTTAGTAAATACTAAATACCTGCTCCTGAGCTACAAATACGAAAACCAGGGCTTAAATGCAGTTATCATTTGGAACAGTGTGTGTGTGTGTGTGTGTGTGTGTGTGTGTGTATGTGTGTGTGTGAGAGAGAGAGAGGAGAGAGAGAGAGAGAGAGAGAGAGAGATCAGTAGTGTCATGTAACGTCTGATAATGACATTGATAAATATGAGAATGTTCAATCCAGTTTATTTATTACTGTAACAGTACAAGTCCAGACCCCACCCTAAAACACCTAGCCCCGTCCTTCCTTGCTCAACCCCTCAACCTGCAACCCATCACAGAGCTGTTTTTCCCTGATTTTTAAAAAAAAATGTTTGCTTTTCACCTCACAAATTCATGCACCAAATTATAAAAGCTCAAACAGCCTTCTTTGGCTCTTTTTCATTTTGACTTTGTTTTGTTTTGTTTTTATCCAGACCATTAGAGAAGATGAATGTCCTCCTCTGGCCTCTTTTTCTTTCTTTGATTTTCTTTACATCAACAAATTTAGTGTTGATTTTCAATTAATCGCTTTTTTGTTTTTTTTTAAAAACAGATTTACGGCATTTAGCTCCAGGTAAAAAAACCCAAAAAAACAGTGGCTACACTGAAAAGAGGAATAGGTGGTCAGTCAGATTTAACAAAAAAATATTACGTATAGTTTACATAAAAATACGTTTATGTTTCTCAACAAAACAAATCGTGATTATATCACTTATAATAAATTTGAATGAGTAGATTGAATGATGTAGATTGATCATGATGATCAATGTTATGGGATCAAACCCTAGTCTTAAATTTGGAGCTATAACCCCTACATAGTTCAGTGGAAATTCTTGAAGCAGCCAGGGTTCGAGTCTCACCTCGGGTATGAGCTCGGTGTTTGATTTTATTCAGCACGTATTACACAAATCAATCATGTGGAAACAATGTGCACATTTGAATTAAAGTAAATTCAACAAGCTTTTTTTTTTCAGTGTAACTGACCTTTCACTGGTGACAAATTCAGACCCGCTGACCATTTCCATCAACCAGTTTATTTCAGATTCTGTGTGGTTTAGCAGTGATTAATCATCTAATCATTCACATAAAATGTATGCTCACTGAGATTCCCCCTAACAGACAGGCCCCTGTGGCTTGTCGGTAAGCGTCAGTAATCCTTCCCTGTGTAGAAATTAATTGGATGACAGCACACATAAAGGATATTTAATCCCAGTATTTATCTGCCGGGGTCAAAGGTAGAACAGTTATCTCCGTGTGGGACACAGTGTCTCTGCAGGAAAAGGGCTGAAAGCCTCCTACTGCCTCTCTGTTCTGACTTATGTACCCTCTCTAACACAACATATCATTTTGATATAGCCTGGAATCCCGTTGATCCTCATTCGAGACACGTGCTGCGATGGCTCAGTGTCAGTGAATCCGAGCGCTGAGTGTTGGGCTCACCAGGTGAGCAGCCTTTTTATGTTTGTGTGTGTGTGTGTGTGTGTGTGTGTGTGTGTACATCTTGTCCTGCTCTACTATGCATCTGGGTTGATACACGGGCTTTTCCTAATGTAGACATTTCGTTCTTATCTCCTGATGCCGTTTAATGCCTGTGCACGGAGCATCCTCAAGTGAGCAGGAGAGAAGATTGAGACAGAGACCGAGAGAGAGAGAGCGAGAGAGAGAGAGCAAGAGAGAGAGAGTGAGAGAGAGAGAGAGAACGAGAGAGAGAGAGAAGGCCTTCATTTTTCCTTCATGCTTTCCTGCTCACAGTTCAAGCTATCATCCCTCCTCTCATCCCTTTCGATTTCCTGTCGGTGCCGTTAATAGATTATTCCCCCACGTTTCCAGAGCCTCAGCAGTTGGGTCACATGTTGACGTGCATGCTGCCGCCGTCTTTCCCCACACTGATGAGGACCTTAGCATGGCATTCGAAGCGTAGCTCGTTAATTGCGCGTATCAAGTGCCCTGTGTGTCCGCTGACAGTAGCGTCAGGGGACTGACACCGAGATGTTGTGTGTAATTGGACAGCAACTCGGAAGTCCCTCTGCAAGAGACGCGTGACTGATTAGATCGGACCCGAGGAGTCGGAGAAACTAATGATCAGGTGAACAAGCCTCTGCTAAGTCACTGTTCTGATTCTGACACAAATTCACACAGATCCCACGTGTCAACTTGACGTAATCCGTTTTAGTTGGCATAATTGAAGCTGGTGCATGGTGGTGTAGCAGGTACTGCTGCTTGTTTTACGGTTCTACAGTCCCTGGTTCAAGCCTGAGCTGAGGATACTGTCTGTTTCACATGTTCTCCATGTGTCTGTGTGGATTTCCCCCGGGTCCTCTGTGTGTGTGTGTGTGTGTGTGTGTGTGTATATGCTTGGTGGCCTGAAATAGACAGGTGTCCCATCTGGATTGAGCCCAATGTTCCCAGGACAGGTTCCGGACTCTCCGTGACCCAGGACAGGATAAAGTGATTACTGCTAATGAGTGCTTGCCAGTGATTATTTTAAAGCACAAGTCTTTATTTTTTTAAAGTCTTTATTATTTACAGGACAGTCATCCTTTTTTTGTTTTAAATGGTCTAGATTATATAGGTATAGAATGTTGATATACATCTAATTTATACTTTCCCTTCTCACACATGCCTAGAGAAGACAATTGTCCACAGGTGCACCAGTGGGGTAGCCTGAAGAAGGAAGCGATGGGCAGCGCTTTAAAAACCCATTTAAGTGCACATTTCCATGTGCCACAGTGTGAGACGGTGGCACCAGACTGAGGCAATTCTATCAAGCCCAGTGCTGCGCTGACAGCATTCCCTCCCTCCTTTCTAACACTCAAGCAGCGGTTTTGTAGATGCATGCCAAGATCACATGCTCATCCTGGATCTCCTACGGAAAAAGTTATCACATTCTAAAAAAGCGCCGCGTTCTCACTCGCCGGAGATCCACGCAAGGAGGTAGCACCTGCAGACGCTGACTTATTCATGGCAGCTATTGGTGCTGTTTTATTATACATCCTTCAATGGAAGCATTACAGATGCCACTATGTTTCTGTGTAGGTTGTCTTTACGCTTCAGTGACCCTCACGATTGGGCGCAGGCCAGAAATTGATTTGTATACAGACAGGGTGTTTATCAAGACAGCTGGACCCTGCTGCTTCTCCATATGGCCCTGTATTAAAACAGAGGAGTTTGTCGATATTCCCTTTGCCAGGAGCACTGTCTTCCCACACTCGGGAACTATCGACCCTTCGCAAACCCAGTCTGTTGGGGTAAGTGCAGCTCCTCCTGACAAAACTATTACCACTTCCTTTAACTTTGCTGTCATTCTTCCCATGGCGATGATGGTGGGCCGTCAAACCTTCAGCGCTGCGGTCGGAAGCACCAACATTTCAAAATACTCATGAACTACAACCACAGTAGACTGTATTTATTTCTATACAGATATATACTGTGCCAGGCTCAGATCATCACCTGACAGACAGTCACATAAGCAACACATTCTATTAAGATGCCCACAGCATGAAGTGTTTTATTCCCCTTATACTAACTATACTTATAGTTACATTTAATAATGTAGAACATCCAGGAAGCAGTTTAGTTGCTCCCTCATCAGCCTATCTTTTTTTCATAACACTTCACTTTATCAATAATTACACACTTTTTAATTCCGTGTGCTTGAAAAAGTCCATAATATCAGTCCCTGTGAACCAGCCGTTGCTATAGAAACAAAGTGCAAGCGCAAGTGCTCTACTGTCACAGCTGCTGATGTAGAAAATTTTGACCAATCAGATTTCAGAAATAAATCAGCTCAGTAGTAAGTGCAACTGTGCAGCAAATTAACTAACCAATTAAGACATTTTTGTTCATATTGTTTACTTACAATACCTTTGCATTTGTTTTACTAATAAAGGAATGAAATTGCTTTCTTTTTTTAAAATCATTTATTGTTGTCTTTAATGTTGTGGAACAGCTGCATTGATAGAAAATGAATCCACACCTCTTGACCAATAAGACATGACAATTCAACAGTGCTGTGGGTTAATGTTAATCAACTCAGTAAATAATATTAGTTAATATCACAATAGTCATGGGATTTGTTCTATTTAAATGTGACTGTAATAATTTGTATAATTTATTTACATGCTTTACAGGAGTTTAAATGTTCTCCATGTGCTTTAGGGGTTTCCTCCAGGTTCTCCGCTTTCCTCCTTCAGTCCAAAGGCATGCGCTGTAGGCTGAATGGCAGCTCTAAATAGTCCCTGGTGTGTGTCCAGGTTGTCTCCTGCCAAGTCGAGTCTCCTGGGATAGACTCCAGGTTCCCTGTGACCCTGTGTAGGATAAGCACTACAGAAAATAGCTGAATGTTTGGATGATCTTTAGTATACTGTGTCTTCAGATCAGAATCAATCACCATCATTTAGCACATTAGTCTACCTCCATTTTGTGTTTCTCTCAAACTTGCCTTGCATTAAATTCTCCCAGCTACACTGGTTTTGTCCTGCTAAATAACACCCTTTTTTCATACAGCTTTCTATAAGATAACAGCTGGGTCTCAGATGATATATTTGAGATGTATGCTTTTTGAGAGAGTGTTGTGTTCACACTGGGGAATTCTGGGAGAGATGGATTACTGTTAATACCCAGAGAGTGCAGTAAAACTGTAAACAGCAACTTATAGCAGACGTTCTGCATTGTAAAACAAACCACTGGCTGATCTCTGTGGATGCTGTTCTGACATGGGTGAATGACATGAGCTACTTTCATGCTTAGTGCAAAATATAAGGAAGTGTTTTAGTGCTACACAGTCAGATACATAATAAAGGAAAAAAAAACCTTTGTTGTTGTTTCAGCTGCATGCCAACTCACAGCTTTATATTAATGAACCTGTTCTAAAGCATAATATACATATAAATATGGACAAGCTGATTGAAACAAAAATTGTATTTATATATATGTAAATATGGACAAGCTGACAAACAAAAAAGAATGGAACCATTTTTTTTCTTTCTTTCTTTCTTTCTTTCTTTCTTTCTTTCTTTCTTTCTTTCTTTCTTTCTTTCTTTCTTTCTTTCTTTCCTTCTTACCTTCTTTTTTATTATTGACTTTCTAGTTTAAAGAAAGAGAGAAAAAAATTATTTACATATGAATTAATGAAGGTGATATTGGGAAATAATTAGTTTTTCACAACACTGATTGTAATTATTGATTTGAAAATATCATCATTTAATAGTAAATAAATAAATAAATAAAATCATTATTTTTTATTAGTCGATGGCAAATTTCTGTGGTACAAATTGAATAAAATAAAGCTGGTGTACACTTATGGAAAAAGAATCACTTTTTGGGAAGCTTTGTTTCATATCAGGAGGCATCACGCCCTTAAACTCAACAACTGATATGTTTTTCCATTTGGAATTTTCCTCCTCAAAACCTATTTAACTCGACGGGGCAGCCATTTTCTCACATTCCAAACAGGAAGATTTTTTTTTACTGCTAAACAATAAAACCACAATCAGCCTTGTGGTCCACACTTGAAGCGATCATAAAATGCACCATGGGTGTCGTTTATGGTTTCAGAAGTGGTGGGGGTTTAATCCCATTCTCGGGACGTGAGTGTGTGTGTGAGCCTGAGTGATGTGGTCGGGATGTTGTTATGCCATGGACTTGTGCAACCCGTAGGAGCGAATCCTCCAGACGCCACTGCGAGTTAAAATTCTATTTCTGTCTTTTGGATTGCGACAGCTAGTCCGAGGAGAAGACTTCCTCCTGTTTTTAAGGTTTCTTGCACAACATCTAGGTAACTTTAAAAGTAAGAAAGGACAAAAAAAAGGGGAGAAGAAGAGGAAATATGGTATGTTGCCTCCATTGTGAATGGAAACTCCACCTATGAACCTGACATCATAGTGGAAAAGTCTTGCTTTGGGTCTAATGATTGAATTTTGGCCCAAGTATTCATTTACAGATGCCTCTTGCTAAGTCTTTCAGTCCTCCTCTGGGCTTCATCCGTCACCACTATCTATCAGTCTTCCTCTCTTCTTTCCCAAACCAGCTGTCAGTGGAGAGAGTGAGAGCTGTGTACTGAACGGACATCCTTAAGGAAGACTGGCTTGTTGAAACCAAGTACGTGCCATGCTTCAACTACTTCCTGTCTGTCTGTCTGTCGGTCGGAGAGAGAGAGAGAGAGGGAGGAGGAGGCAGACAGAAAAACCCTCTATCTATCTGGTCCGAGAAATAGCTTTGGAATGATTAGTTATGTATCTGGCTGCTATTTATCCCAACAGATTGCCTGTAATGTGCAGGATAACGGAGATGACAGGACTCGTCATCACTCATGCACAATGTTAGATGTCAAAGGAAAAGCTGAGAGACATTAGTGTTATCATGCTGAGAGGAAGCTGACCCGATTTGGCCACTGCGTAGTTCATTTAGTGCAACCTCATGAGACAAGTGAAGCAATGATGAGCCTCGCAATGACATTAACTGCGGCGGAGAGACGTGAAGCGATCGCTCAAAATCTCATTGCAGCCCAGGTCTTTAGAACATTTGTCACCTAATTAGGTATTGGTACAGGCCCATTAATTACACACACACAGAGAGAGAGAGAGAGAGAGAGAGAGAGAGAGAGAGAGAGAGAGAGAGAGAGAGAGAGAGAGAGAGAAAAAAAAAATTTTCTTTGACTCTCTGGTATTCAATGTTTTTTTTATCCTTTCACTGAACCCACAGCGTTAATTACGCTTATTTATAATAAATAAGGTTAATTATATTTTTTTACTCCTTCTTCTTTTCGTTCAACAATTAATTTTTCCCCAAACCAAAGCCTTCATCATTTACATCACATTCTTTTTTTGTTCTGTCTTACACTCCCATCTTCCCACACATCATGAAAACCTTGAAAGACCCTGTTTTTTTCCCCTTCATAGCAAACTGAGCTGTTTTCATAAGTGAATCGTTCGAAGGGTTATTCATCTTTGACATCTCAGCAAACAGGGAAACAGGTTACAGCTAACGTTTTTAGCATGCAGGCTGCATCTCTGTTTACACAGCTGCATCATGTCCATTCAGATGTTTCTGATCTCGGTGATAAACAATTTACGGCCTCTTCCTGTTCATATTTTCCATGAACTCGGCTTCTTAGTAACGTCAATAAACATGCTACTTGTACTTGTGGGTTTTAAATCCTTTTTTTCTGTCAGCATGTCCTCCCTTACTTTAGAGGGAGCAATCACTTTGCAGAGCTGGGTATTAAAGCTAATTTATCATGTGACCTGAGGTAAAAATTATTTACCATACTTCTGAGAAGAATAAACAGCTGACTGTGATGTTTATGGATTTTCCTCAGAGCTGCTGATTCCTTCAACTAGCAGAAACACTTAAGCCTGAAGCCTGATGATGCTTTACACACAGTGGGTTAAAAATCCCAATTTCAATAGGAGAAGAAAGCTTTAGTCATTATCAGCTAACTAACTGGCTAACTGGATACTTGATACTGAAATAAACTCCCCAGTTGATGTAGCTAGCTAGCTAACAGATACAAGCTAGCAAGATAACAGATACGATATACAAACCCGATTCCAAAAAAGTTGGGACACTGTACAAATTGTGAATAAAAAAGGAATGCAATAATTTACAAATCTCATAAACTTATATTTTATTCACAATAGAATATAGATAACATATCAAATGTTGAAAGTGAGACATTTTGAAATGTCATGTCAAATATTGGCTCATTTTGGATTTCATGAGAGCTACATGTTCCAAAAAAGTTGGGACAGGTAGCAATAAGAGGCCGGAAAAGTTAAATGTACATATAAGGAACAGCTGGAGGACCAATTTGCAACTTATTAGGTCAATTGGCAACATGATTGGGTATAAAAAGAGCCTCTCAGAGTGGCAGTGTCTCTCAGAAGTCAAGATGGGCAGAGGATCACCAATTCCCCCAATGCTGCGTCAAAAAATAGTGGAGCAATATCAGAAAGGAGTTTCTCAGAGAAAAACTGCAAAGAGTTTGAAGTTATCATCATCTACAGTGCATAATATCATCCAAAGATTCAGAGAATCTGGAACAATCTCTGTGCGTAAGGGTCAAGGCCGGAAAACAATACTGGATGCCCGTGATCTTCGGGCCCTTAGACGGCACTGCATCGCATACAGGAATGCTACTGTAATGGAAATCACAACATGGGCTCAGGAATACTTCCAGAAAACATTGTCGGTGAACACAATCCACCGTGCCATTCGCCGTTGCCGGCTAAAACTCTATATGTCAAAAAAGAAGCCATATCTAAACATGATCCAGAAGCGCAGGCGTTTTCTCTGGGCCAAGGCTCATTAAAAATGGACTGTGGCAAAGTGGAAAACTGTTCTGTGGTCAGACGAATCAAAATTTGAAGTTCTTTTTGGAAAACTGGGACGCCATGTCATCCGGACTAAAGAGGACAAGGACAACCCAAGTTGTTATCAGCACTCAGTTCAGAAGCCTGCATCTCTGATGGTATGGGGTTGCATGAGTGCGTGTGGCATGGGCAGCTTACACATCTGGAAAGGCACCATCAATGCTGAAAGGTATATCCAAGTTCTAGAACAACATATGCTCCCATCCAGACGTCGTCTCTTTCAGGGAAGACCTTGCATTTTCCAACATGACAATGCCAGACCAAATACTGCATCAATTACAACATCATGGCTGCGTAGAAGAAGGATCCGGGTACTGAAATGGCCAGCCTGCAGTCCAAATCTTTCACCCATAGAAAACATTTGGTGCATCATAAAGATGAAGATGCGACAAAGAAGACCTAAGACAGTTGAACAACTAGAAGCCTGTATTAGACAAGAATGGGACAACATTCCTATTCCTAAACTCGAGCAACTTGTCTCCTCAGTCCCCAGACGTTTGCAGACTGTTATAAAAAGAAGAGGGGATGCCACACAGTGGGAAACATGGCCTTGTCCCAACTTTTTTGAGATGTGTTGATGCCATGAAATTTAATATCAACTTATTTTTCCCTTAAAATGATCCATTTTCTCAGTTTAAACATTTGATGTGTCATCTATGTTGTATTCTGAATAAAATATTGAAATTTGAAACTTCCACATCATTGCATTCTGTTTTTATTCACAATTTGTACAGTGTCCCAAACTTTTTGGAATCGGGTTTGTAAATAAATAAACTCTATTAGAGGTCAAAAATGGAATTTGCGTCTGTTTCAAAGTGTTTATGTTTAGTATTGAATTTCTTTGTCATGTTTAATGTCTCGTATAAAAGTAGAGAATCGGGACTTTAAGATTTTGTAGTTTTTATAAGTATTTTTGTTTTTCCCATGCCTACTAGGGGCAATAAATTTATCAAAAAATTTATAAATATATATAAATAAAAAAATTTTTTTGTTTTGTCTTTTTTGAAGAGTTTGTTTGCATTATTGCATTGTTTTGGTTGCTAGCTAACTGGACCAGCTATATTCTCACAGAAAAAAACAAGGAAACCTTCTGAACAACTAAATTCAATGCACAAAATCGGCTTAATGATTTTCTTTAGTGTCATTAGCAGCTGTGATGGAAAATTTTAAAGGAAGAAGTTCTGAACTTCTGTGAACGTGACTAGAAGTTGTTTGTAAACAAAGATTGATTGTGTGAATTGTTAGAGGGTCAGAATGCGCTGGAGACGAGACGGCGAGACTCAAGGCTAAGAATCAGCTTAGGCAAACCTTGGTAAGGTTGTCCTGATCAGACGTTGTATTGTAGCCAATGAGTGACGATGTTTTTCTTTCTTTGTTTCTGTATTTGAATCATGTTTATAAAAACTCAGTGTAATGAATGATTGGGGCCCTTGCTTTGTTTGGAACAAGATTTGTTAGCTTTATGATCAAAAATGGGTGACTAAGCTAGCTAACCTTCAAGCAATGTCAGCATGTTTATGTGCATGGGACTTACAGTGGGAATGTAATGTGGGAATGTGTTGAAGTCCAAATGATGCGAGTTCAACTTCATGTTTGGAGTCTTGCTTAGGAAGAGCTAATCATTATTTGTAACTTGGACATGTCAGCATGTCCTGTTCTTTTGCTATATTTTCTATTCAGACTAATTTCGTGTGTGTTTCCTTGGAAAACAATAAAATTTTTGAGTGATCCCAAACTTGTGAGCGGTAGTGTACAGCGATGCCATTTGTAATTAGCCAGGGACGGGATTCAATTTAATTTTTAGATTTTTTTGTTGTTGTGCATAGCTAGTTAGCATGGCTCGTTAGCTTACAAGCGCTGCCAGCTGCAGTTATGAGGTGATTTATCCAGAAAAATATCTTTTCCTGCTTCAGGTAATTCTCTAACATGATGATTTCCTGACATGAGCACATTATTTGTAACAGTAATATTCAATTAATAAAATTAGTAAAAAATTATATGAAGTCAGGTAACGAAATCAGCTGCTGTTATAGAATTAATAAAAAGAATAGATAGCTAAGCTAACTTAGCATTCTTTGCTAAGTTGCAACAAACAAACCTGTAAATTAAACTGGGGCTGTGTGTTCACATTCTCATGTGTGAAAACACCATTTGAATTCCCCTGTGGAGAAGGTTTAGAGGTTAGAGGTTAGCATCAGCAGCCTGTCCTTATTTCATACAGCTGAGAAGAAAATGGCCCTACGGCTTCATGGTATCAGGTTGTGAATTTCTAAATGCAGCTCAAGAAATGAATTTGTGTACAGATGAGAAATGTGCAAACATGCATGCTCATGAGCATTGATAGGGGGAAAAAAATACAAGGGTTGATGTTTATTTCTGTGTATTTACTTTGTGGAGCCTGGAATGATTCGGACCGTGTAAATAAACCAGGAAATCAGTGTTTTGTGACATGTTTAGAATACCAAAGCTGCTTGCTGAATGATGTATAGTGATCCATACCTTGAAGCTTCAGGCTTTCTCTATCTCTGAGCTTTACATTCCTTTACTCCAGCACTGACCCGCGCTTTAGTCTGCTGCAGATTATCCTTTCCCAGGGTCGGAAAAACAAGTCTGTTTGTGTAGGAGAGGTGTTGATGTTCACTAGGGAAATCCCCCCCAGAAATCTCTGCACTGGAATTAGAGCTGCATGGTAACGGCTAAATTAAAGATCACATGTTTTTTGCTCAAAATTGAAGTCACAATTATTTAAAAGGCAGTTGAGGATCAAAATCTATATATTTTTACTAAACTATAAATTGACATCCAAAGAAAACAGACTTTTCTTTCACACTGGACATTATATGGGTCCAAACGGTATCACATTGTAACTTGGAAGTTATCTAATAAATATAGACAAATGTTGAAAGACAAGCAACAACGAAAGAAACAAGCAAATAAGCAACAAAAAAACTAACCAATAAGTAAGCAAACAAGAAACCAACAAATAAACATGCAACAAAGAAAGAAACAAGCAAATAAGCAACAAACAAAGAAACAAGGAAGTAAACAACAAAAAACAAAGGAAAATGAGCAAACAATGAAACAAACAAATAAGCAACCAAACAAATAAGCAAGCAAACATGAAACAAACACAAACAAGCAACAAACAAACAAGTAATTGACAAAAAAGCAAAGAAAAGTAAATAAGCAACAAATGAAAAAAAACGAACAAGCAAGCAAACAAGAAACCAACAAAAACAAATAAGTAAGCAAACAGGAAACTAACAGATAAACAAGCAAGTAAACAAAAAGCAAACAAAATAAGCAACAAACAAAGAAACAAGCAAGCAAACAAGAAACAAACAAAGAAGCAAATAAGCAACAAAGGCACAAGGAAGTAAACAACAAAAAACAATAAAAAACAAACAAGTGAGCAAACAACAAAAACAAATTAGCAACCGAACAAGAAACAAACAAAAACAAACAAATATGAAACAAATAAACAAGCAACAAACAAACAACCAAGTAAACAACAAGAAAACAAGCAACAAACAAATAAGCAAGCAAACGCAAAACAAACAAGAAAGTAAACAACAAGCAAATAGGCAATAAAAAGAAACAAAGAAATAAGCAAACAATGAAACCAACAAATAAGCACCAAAGAAACAAACCATGAAACAGGAAATTAAGCAGGAAAACAAAGAAACAAGCAATAAACAAACAAAAAGCTAAATTACACAGAGGAATATATAAACATTATTTAATGTCAGCTAATTAAAGGGGCATTGGTGGCTCAGTGGTAGGTTTCTCACCTATCATGCGGAAGGCCCAGGTTCGTTTCCCAGCCACTGGATGCAGTGCCGGTCCCAAGCCTGGAAAAATGGGAGGGTTGTGTCAGGAAGGTCATCTGGTGTAAAATGTTTGCCAAGTTGTTGTGCGGACCAATTGGTCCGCTGTGGCGACCCCGAACAGGGAGCAGCTGAAAGCAACTATTTAATGTCAGCTAATTATTCATTTTCCCTAAACTAACCCATACTGTAATGGATTATCTTTAATTATCCAAGAAACTGAAATATTGTGATGAGAGGAAGTGTTTTTTTCAGATGTGGAGCTCAGCAGTGAAATAAGGCTTTCACAAATTTGCCTCTCCACTCAGCAGCAGCGGGGTAAGTGCACACGGATATGAGCAGGAAAAATGGCATGTGCAGTTTTACAGCTATCAGGGTTTTGAGTCCACACGCACAGCACACGCTAATGCCAGGAAAGTGACTGACTGACAGCTCTTCACCTGTCTGTCATATTTAGGACATGCTCACACAGGTAAGCGATTTCTCAGACATGAATGCCTTTCCTGTAAACCACTCTTACACTTTCTCCACTGGAAGAGGTGTGTATATATATATATATATATATATATATATATATATATATATGCCTGTAACATTTCTCTGGAAAAAGCAAGCGAGAGCGTTTGCTCATCTATATCATATTTGGGCTCATTTTCAGCTCCTAAAGGTTTAATCGCTTTTTTTGTAAATAATAAATACAAATTGGCAATGCAGAATCAGAACCTTCACTAACTGAAACGCTGCTTTTATTTGTAGGCCATGTGCTAAGTGCGACAATGAAAGCACTTCAAGTAGGCTTTGGAGCATTTCATAGCAAGTCATAAAATAGTGACAGGAGTTTTTTAAAGGGTAGCGGGGTGCATATTGACTGAGCACACAAGGTTAAGCTAATGCCTGGTGAGCAAGTAGTTTAAATGCTAATTTCAACTGGCGCATCCCACACGCCCCAAAACAGGAGCAAACGTGTCAAAAAATCCCCCCCATCATTTTTCCTCCAGCTGTGCTAACTACTTATGAGACACCTGCCTGCCATATTTTGATATCAATAAGCGCTGCGTCCTCAGAGTCACCCTGTTGAATAAGAGCCCACACAAAAGCTGGCAGGCTGATCAATACAAATTGCTGCGTGTTGCCGTCAGAGACATGGGAGAAATGGGGGAAGAAGAAAAAAAAAGGGTTTGAAAACTGTTTGACTTACAAGAAACAAGAGAACGATGAGCACCCATGCATGATTTGACATGCTAGGCAAAATATTTGGATAAAGCTCACCATGAGACCTTCCTGACAGGTCCATTGGCTAGCGTGTCCACTGTTCGGATGCTTCTGACAACTCAGTGCTTTTTTCCTAAAAGGGGTATTATGCAAAAGGTATGGTCCAGTGCCTCCCATCAAGATGGCTTTTTCTCCCCAGTGGGCAAATTCTTCACCTAATACCCCCCACCTGCCAGCTTTTTGCCTGTCCTATTGTTTATTTACAAGAACCCCCTCCTGTGTAGAGCGGCTGGATAATTGCGTTGGCATGTGAGACGTAAATAATTGCCAATTTTCCTCTTATTCTTGTGCGGCCTTTAACTACGCATCGCCGTTGCTGCATTCTCCTCTGAAACTATTGGGCACGTCTTCTGTTTTCAATTACCTTAATTGGTTTCACTTGTGTGTCCTGCAGTAGGGCAGAAGGAAAGGTGCCTTTTCTTTCTCATCCAACCTGCATTCCCTTGAAAGAAAGAAAAAAAAAGGGTGGTGGTGGGGTAAAAAGCTCACTACTGGAAGCTTTATCAATTGCCTTTGCTACTTCAATCCTGAATGGATTCTGTTTTGGGGTCGTTTTATTGGATGGAAGCTTTTCCCCTGCTCAGAAACAGAATAAAGTACAGCTAATTAATGCCTGATGAATCCTCAAGTGACTGTTGAACAAGGGGTACGTTTTTCTTCTTTTTTTTTATTTCCTTCAAACCCAAACGTGATTGACATCAGGTCTTTCGTTAAGCCCTGCTTGCAGGGTCTGCCTCTGTCTTTTGTCCGTGTTCATGAGAAGCAGGATAAAAAGCACTTCACCTTGCTTCGAGTGCTCCATGTTACCATGGATTTGTTGGTGGCGAGGTTAAAAAGAAAAGGAAGGTAAAAAGAACTAATATTTTTCACAATGCAGACCCGTGGGCCATGGTCACCTGGAGGGAGCTGCTGGTGATGGCTGTGGATTGGTGACAGCTCTGGTTGCTCGCTTTCATTGCCTTCCACTCCATTGATATTCCTCAAACTAGCATCATCGCTGTCAACATCAGAATCCGCTCTCTTGTGTGCCGTGGAGAGCTTGTAGCTTAAAGGCCGCGATGAATAACCTTGATTCCTAGAACAGTACCATTAAACTCCACAGATCCAAGCTGCCTGGTATTCATTAGAGGAGATATTCATCTTACTGCCTGCTAATCTGTATATTTTTTTGTAGATTCGTGTAAAATCTTTGATCTGCAGTTGTCAAGATGATCTCTTTTTAAATACATTGGAATTCTGGGTTTTTTAGAAGCTCTCTGCACTGCTGTCAGCACCAAAACTCAGCTCCTAAACCCATTTCACCACCAGCCTTTTGGCCTGAGATCCTTTGAAAACAGACGGATGGTTTTTCCAGCTTGTATTTACTGAATCTTGCTGAGCTGTGCACATGCACCATTTAGCCATCACCTCTGGAATATATAATTAAATATATATTTATTTTTTTCTATATATATTTTTTTCTTTTCTTGTACAGATTGGTCTATTTCTATTTTTATTGTAACAAATTTAATTTAATTTATTTTCATTTTTATTCTATTTTTATGTCACAAAAAGCATTCCATTACAGCTTGTACTGTGTATGGTTGTGCATTTGACAAATAAAATCTTCCATGTGAATTCTTATATATCTGTATTATATGCTCTAAAACATTCCTACGTGCATTTTTTTTTTTACCCCTTAATCGTCCTGCAGTAAAATGAACATCTCTTAGGCAAAGGCTGAAAAATCACTTAACACAATCTAAAGAAGAATGTGACCACTGGGAAAAATTTGGCAAGCTGTTGGTCTGAGAAATGAAGTAACGATGTGCCGAAAGTTCCATCAGTAGTATTCAGACTTTAAAAATTTAGAAAATAAGAAACTGATGATCATTTTATTCATTCATTCATCTTCAGTAATCTCTCTTCAGTATCCTGGGAACATGAAGCTGGAGGTGGGAATACATCCTGCTGAATGGGACACCAGTCCACCTCAGGACAACATACACACAGTCTCCAGTCCACCTACCAGTATGAGGAAACCAGAAGATAGCCACAAGGAGAACATAAGAAACTCCACAGAGACAGTAATCCAAGCTCAGGATCCCTCCGGGGGCCTCGTAATTTCCTACTTAAAATCCAATAGGCTGGATGAGATTTTGAGAGGAATGGTACCTTGGGAGCCAGTGAGTTTAAAAAAAATTGGAAAATCTGACTGTAACAGATTGCATACCATTGATGTCAACAATACAAAATATTTCTTTCTTATTAAATATCTTTCTCAGATATTGTTTCAGTGAACATCTGTGTGTTTTTTTATGATCAAAAAAGAGTACAAAGAGATGGAAAAACAGATACAGAACATATAAGAGCTTTTCACACAATAATTCATTCTAATTCCTGAGAGACTGTAAACTCTGTGTAAGCAGGATCCTGGGTTATCGTGGTTGAGGTTTCATACTGCTCATACTTTACCCGGGATTAACATTGAGTCCTGACTCTTTATAATCTGACCTTTCACACTGTACATTCCTAAACCCTGGATTAACCTTCTTCTAATTTGCACCATCAACAACCCTGATTGGATAAAAACAGCATGTGATACTTTAAATAACGGCTCGTTTCACTCTTTCACATCAGTGAGGAAAAACGGACAGGTCTGCCGTTATTGTATTGTAGCTATTGTTATCTTTCACAGCTTTTGAATCTTTTTTGCCCTTTTTAAATTTGTCATGTAGTTGACCCGACGTTTGTTGATATCAAGTTTCCACAAATGTTTTCAGTGTTGTGTATTTCCCCCTGCAATTGTACCACACTTCATTGATTGTTCTGTGTTTTGCCATCTGATGCTACTGAGCCGTTTTTGTTAAGTGTTGCTAGGTCCTAGGTAGGTAGGCCAGCTGTAACATTCTAACACTGCATTGTTTCACACTGTACATGTTTGGCACCTCAATGTGGGGTTAACGCTGCAAAAGTGATGCTACCTAGTGTTAGGGTTAGGGTTAGTTTCATAACCCCGGGTACGTGTGAAACATTCCTCTACCTGGGATTAAAAGCAGTTTCGAATAACCATAACCTGGGGTTAAAGATTTTTGTGTGTGTGTGTGTGTGTGTGTGTAAATATATATTGCAGCTGTGAAAGCAGCTAAAAGTCCATTTCTTTGTTGTGAGACAGTGCCAGTTCAGAAAAGAGAAAAGTTATTTAGGAAGAAAAGCTCTGGAGTCAAATCCATATCCCTGTCTAACAAGAAAGGTATGTCCTGAGCAAGCTGGGAACGTACGGGGAAGAGTACAGGGCAATCACCAGCTAAATGTAAATTCCTGCCAAGAGACACAGAATCCTGTCTGCGGACACAGAATACAATTTGGTCAAGGTGACAAAAGCATATAAAACTTTTTTTTAAGGAGTCGTCACTTCTGTAACATTCAGTCTGTTTCCCCATCCATGCTCTTCTTATCCTTTATATACAGTATATCATATTAATAGGTCATTTAGCTTGATTAGGTAGAGTACAAAACTCAACCATATGTGATTCCAAAAAAAAATAAAAAAATCAATCAGGATATATGGAGATTCCCAGAAATCCTGGAAATCATAATAATTTCCCACAGCATTACCATATTCTGTTCCTGGGCCCCAGGGTTAAGAGAATGGGAATGCTTGTTTGTGCCTAGAGAAGAACATGTGTTTTTTGGTGACCTCTCCCCATGTAATCAGCCTTTCTGCAATGTACTGACTAATTATTATAAATGTTTTGCATGGAAAAGCAAGAGGTCACGGTGCATGGTCTCCAAACAGCCAGTGTTACTTATACACATACCAAAAAGTTTGCTGTAAGTTGTTTGTTGTTTTCTTATTTAATTTGTAATTGAAAATAAACTGAAAGTTTGAAAGAAATTATTAAAACAATAAAAGGAAGTGTTCAAATTTGATATTTGCAACATTCAGAACGCCTTTGTACGGAAGGTCAGATATTCTCTGAAATTCATCCTTTCCACTGAAGAAATGTTCACTTCCAGGGATTTGATCTAGCATGAATATATATATATATATATATATATATATAGATATATATATATATATATAGATATATATATATATAATTATAGATATTATAGATATAATGTTTTTTTGTTTCTTTTTATATGAACACGTATCCTCTTTGGTTTCAGTTAAACAGCAGTGTTTTCCTCTCATTCTCAGAGGTATGCTGTTTCCAATCAGGCCTTCTGTGGTTGAATTTATGTCTGGGAGCAATCGAGCCACCCACAGCAACCCCAACATTCACCCCACCAAATCACTGATGTCATTACCCTTGAAGCTTTTCTTTCCCTCTTCAATTCAAGTCAGTCCATTAGTCCGTATTTTTTTCTCTAAGCAGCCTCACTCTGTGCCTGAGTTTACTGCATCTGTTTAGTTTCAGCTCAGTTCTTGGTTTGTGTATTTCACACGTTTTTCTGACCCACAAATATTATTCTATTAAATAATCTACATTTCCCTCCATCAGTCCTTATCTTTTAGTAGAAACAGCTCCGTAGATCATAGATGCAGATAGATACTTGTCAATTACAAAAGATGCACACTTTCCCAATACATTAACAGCCAGGGGGGTGTAAACTTTTAAATTTTGAGTGTAAATTATGATCTTATTTATTTCATTTAGTACTGCCCTTCAGAAGCTACATGAGATATTTACATGTTTCTCAGAAGACGAAATAATACCATTTTATGATGTATGATGTATGATGTTGCCTTCTTGAGCTTCAGTGAATGTTTTTCCGCTTGTTGTGTACAAGTCCCTCAGTTGTCCTCCTAGCGGAAAGATGGATCTCTGCATCATATAGTAACTGTTGGAAAAGGGTTCCATATGCTGAAGATGCTGGAAAAGCAAAGAATTTCCAGGATCTGGAGGATGTTTTTGAAGAATGATGGACCAAGGCTGAGCAAGAGATGAACAACACTTGTGTGGATTTTGTGATGTCATTAGGTTGGAAATGCTATTTCTGAAACCTGTAAACACTGGCTTATGATATTACCTCAAACACCATCAAAAAAAAGTACAACTCAAACTGTGTTGCTGGACTGTATAGTGGATGACTGACTGTTGAATTTCTTGTCTATTACAGAGCTACTGTAAGTCGGTAGGATTAGCTGAGTGTGATTGCCTATTGACTTAATTTTGTTAGACACTTCCTTGCTCAACTGATCCTATTATCTCTTAGAAAGTATGCATCAGGACTCTTCTCCATTCTACATCAAGACTCTTCTCTGTTCTGGCACCTGGTTGATGGAATGAACTTCTCCTAGATGTCAGAACATCTGAGTCACTGCCTGTCTTCAAACGACGTCTAACTCAACTTACATTTACATTTACATTACTGGCATTTGGCAGATGCTCTTTTCCAGAGCGACGTACAAAAGTGCTTTAGTTCTCAGTCAATGAATACATTAACACTGGTTCAATAGGACACAGACTTGGGATACCATTAGCCTAAACTGACTTGGATTTTTTATTTTTTATTTTTTTTTTTTAAACTTTGCAACATAATACATAAACAGGGAAGAGGTAAGTCTTCAGTTGCCATTTGAAGATGGTCAGAGACTCGGCCGTACGGATACCTAGGGGAAGTTCGTTCCACCACCTTGGTGCCAGAACAGAGAAGAGTCTAGATGTATACCTACCTTTTTCCCTGAGAGATGGTGGGACCAGTCGAGCAGTGCTAGTGGATCTGAGTGAGCGAGGTGCAGTGCGAGGAGTGACAAGAGCTTTGAGGCAACTTGTGTTGTCTGTGTGCGTTTCTTGCTATATTTCCTGCCAGCAGAATTTAGACTGATTGTAATTCTTAGTATGTGACCTAGCGAACCAGTATCGATGTGTTCATTGATTGAGGCTTAAAGTATTTCTTTAAGTTGTTCTGGATAACGGCATCTGCCAAATGCCATAAATGTAAATGTAAATGTATGTCATTATTACTATCATCCTTCCCTACTAAAATCTAACGTTAAACCACTGCTTTAAAACAAATAAATAAATCAACGTTTATACCTCATGAAGTTTTCCTAATTATATAGAACATATAACGAGTTCTATATAATTTATGAAGTAAACAGAGATCAAGATGCTGAGATCTTGTATCAATTGGCTGTTAAATGCTCATTACTTTTATGTTTTCTCCCAATTTGGCTGTGGTCAATGATTTGATCAATTGGTTCTTTTACTGTGGACCAATTATGATAGCCCAATTATCTTCAAAATCTTTAACTCTACATCACTGTTCAGGATGATCTTTTATTCCAAACCAGTCTGGCAGCGCAGGACATTACAAGCCACATTCTTCTCCAACATAATAGCTTGTTCTGGAAATGTACAATTACCAGAATGGTGATTATTCGAATTTCGGGGGCCAAGGGAGAGGCTCACTGAGGGAGACATGAGGAAAAAGCAAAGAGGGATGTTTCAACTAATTGGCTGGGTCTCCCTATCACTAGGCTTTATGTCTATTAAATGGTGCTTCTAAATATTACCCAGTCATTATCCCAGCAGTGTACTTCTACCTTATTAGCATAATTAACAAGAGCACTTATTAAGTGTGTAACCTTGTTGCATCACACAGCTCTCTCATGCAACATTGCCTTGTTCTTCCAGACTTGCTGGCTTTGCACACTCCCAAACCCTTGATTAGACACTAGAATTCAAACTTTCTCCATAGCTAATTATGTTCAGATTAAATCTGATGGGTTTAAACAAGACACCAAAGCTGGGTGGCATCCAACACTGCTTTGCATGTGTTTACAGAAAGTAGGAATTCTCTCTCTCTCTCTCTCTTTATATGTATATGTATATGTATATGTATATATATATATATATATTGCTCTCTCAGCTGCTTCCAAGCTGTAATTTACCCTGTCTCCAGCTCTGGAAATCCTAAAAAAAAAAAGATGCCTTCACACCATGTCATATCAAAAGATCATATGCATCTTGAATTACCATTTTAGCTCATAGATTATAGCTTGAAATTCCGATAAATGATGTGGCAAGAGTCAGAGAGTAATCTGAGCTTTGAAAGGCAAGCTCTCAACATGTAGCTGCCAGAAACCACTCAAGATGAGGTTTACAACTTCCAAGTGTAAAACTATTTATTGGCCACTGAAAAGAGTTTTTTCAGAAGATCCTGGGAGGAGGGAAATGGGTTTGTGCTGAACTCATGCAAGCGTTCTGGATTCTGTGATGTCGGAGTCTATAAAGGAGTGAACATGGTGCACCTGGAGTCCAGAACTCAACAGGTTCCACTGTAAAAATGTGTTTTTTACACACACACACACACACACACACACACACACACACACACACACACACACACACACACACACACACACACACACACACATATACATACATATACATATATATATGCTCTGTCTTTCATTATCATCTTTATCATTTTCCTGTCAGCTTGAAGAACTCAAACTCAAATTTTCCCGAAAAAAACCTTGGCCTTCTTCAGAACACATTCAGCTCTGGCACATGCAGACCAAAGTGAGACATGTCTCTGTGTTAGCTTTACTCAGATACTATTTTAGGTACTCATGGACCAAGGTATGGCTGTTGGTGCTAGACAGTTGTTGCTGGTTTAAGTATTTCTGAAACTGCTGAGATTTTTCTCTAGAGATAACCGAGAATGGTCCAAAAACATCTGGTAAGTAGCAGTTCTCCATACAGAAATGCCTTGTTGTTGAGAGAGGAGAATCACTGAATTGGTTCAAGCTGACAGAAAAGCTATAGCAAGTTAAATAACTACTAAAAGCATCTCAAACTGTCCAAAATTCAAGCCGTTTGGCAAAAGAAAAAGACCACAGAAGACCTTCTTACATCAGGGGATTGGTAGCTCACTGATTAGGACATTGGCCTACAGATTGGAAGGTTGCCTGCTCAACTCCCACCTATAGTATCCCATCTGGGCCCTTGAGCAAGGCCCCTTACCTTCAACCACTTAACTGTATAAAAATAAGATGTATGTTAATTGCCCTGCATAAGGGCATCTGCCACATGCTGTTAATGTACATTGAATTCCCATCCTGCCTGAGACCTTATGAGTGTACAGCAGCCACCAAATCATTGCCCAAATGTTTTCAGGTGGCAGATCATTTACCAGGCACCAATTCATCAAGCACTCTCAGAAATAAAGTTTTGCCCCAAATGACATGTTTGACTTTTCCTTCAGGGGACATGGCAGCTTAGTGGTCAGCATGCTTAGGTTGCCCCAGTTTCATCCCTGAGTCCAAAAACATCTATAGGCAGGTTGGCATCTCTAAATTATTTGTAGTGTTTGTGTTGTGGTTCTTGAATCTATGAGGTCCAGTGGAGTTTGAACTCAGGACCTCATACACATGGAGCTGATGATGTTAATTAATGAGGAAAGTTCAAGAGAACGTTGAAAGGTTGTAAATTTTCTCAGCTTTATCAACAATAATTAACTGATTTTACTCATTCTGTATATCCTTCATAAATGGATGGTTCCACTGGGGGTTGAACCCAGGACCTTCTGCGTGTAAAGCAGACGTGATGACCACTACACTATGGAATCAGCTACAGAGATTAACTTTCAGGTACATCTTTGTTTTTTTGTTTCAAGCTTCATTTCTCTAGTATTTCATCTACAGTGCTCACCCTTAATGATAGCAAACAGAACTCTTTAAGCATTTTTGATTGTGTTTCTTAAACACATGGTTCCACTGGGGATCGAACCCAGGACCTTCTGCGTGTAAAGCAGACGTGATGACCACTACACTATGGAACCAGCTACAGAGAGCAACTTTCAGGTACATCTTTGTTTTTTTGTTTCAAGCTTCATTTCTCTACTATTTCATCTACATTGCTCATCCTTAATGACAGCAAACAGAACTCTTTAAGCACTTTTGGTTGTGTTTCTTAAACACATGGCTCCACTGGGGATCGAACCCAGGACCTTCTGCGTGTAAAGCAGACGTGATGACCACTACACTATGGAACCAGCTACAGAGAGCAACTTTCAGGTACATCTTTGTTTTTTTGTTTCAAACTTCATTTCTCTAGTATTTCCTCGACATTGCTCTTTAATTGCATTGATAAATGCATAAATCAATTGCATTGATAAATGAAGTTTGAAACAAAAAAACAATGATGTATCTGAAAGTTGCTATCTGTAGCTGGGCAACGACAGTGATACCTGGAGGGGCATGATTGGGAGGAACGGCCCCCCTGATCTGAACTCGAGTGGTGTTCTTTTGTTGGACTTCTGTGCTATTCACAGTTTGTCCATAACGAACACCATGTTCAAGCATAAGGGTTCCCATCAGTACACATGGTACCAGGGCACCCTAGGCCGGAGATCAATGATCGACCTTGTGGTCATGTCATCTGACCTTAGGCCGCAAGTCTTGGACACTCGGGTGAAGAGAGGGGCGGAGCTGTCAACCGATCACCACCTGGTGGTGAGTTGGATCCGCTTACAGAGGAGGATGCCGGACAGACTTGGCAGACCCAAACGTATTGTGAGGGTCTGTTGGGAACATCTTGCTGATTCCTCTGTTAGGGGGGTCTTCAACTCCCACCTCCGGGAGAGTTTCAACCAGATCCCGAGGGATGTTGGGGACATTGAGTCCGAATGGACCATGTTCTCCTCCTCCATTGTTGACGCAGCCATCCGGAGCTGTGGACGTAAGGTCTCTGGTGCTGGCCGCGGCGGCAATCCCCGAACACAGTGGTGGACACTGGAAGTAAGGGATTCCGTCAAGCTGAAGAAGGAGTCCTATCGAGCCTGGTTGGATCAGGGGACCCCGGAGGCTGCTGAGGCATACCGGCAGGCCAAGCGAGCTGCAGCCCGGGTGGTCTTGGAAGCAAAAACTCGGGTCTGGGAGGAGTTAGGTGAGGCCACGGAGAAGGACTATCAGATGACCTCTGGAAAATTCTGGCAGAACGTTCGGCACCTCAGAAGGGGTAAGCAGCTCTCTACCAACACTGTTTACATTGGAGGCGGAGAGTTGCTTGCCTCAACTGGGGATATTGTCGGACGGTGGAAGGAATACTTCGAGGATCTCCTCAATCCCACTGACACGCCTTCCGTAGAGGAACCAGAGGCTGAGGACTCAGAGGTAGATTCATTCATCACCGAAGCTGAGGTCACTGAGGTAGTTCAGCAGCTCCTCAGTGGCAAGGCACTGGGGGTGGATGACATTCACCCTGAGTACCTTAAGTCTCTGGATGTTGTGGGGCTGTCTTGGCTGACACGTCTCTGCAACATAGCGTGGCGGTCAGAGACAGTGCCTCTGGACTGGGGGACCGGGGTGGTGGTCCAAGACCACAGAAGACCAGCAGAAGACCTTCTTCCATCAGAGGATTGGTAGCTCACTGGTTAGGACATTGGCCTACAGATTGGAAGGTTGCCTGCTCAACTCCCACCTACAGTATCCCATCTGGGCCCTTGAGCAAGGCCCCTTACCTTCAACCACTTAACTGTATAAAAGTAAGATGTATGTTAATTGCCCTGCATAAGGGCATCTGCCACATGCTGTTAATGTACATTGAATTCCCATCCTGCCTGAGACCTTATGAGTGTACAGCAGCCACCAAATCATTGCCCAAATGTTTTCAGGTGGCAGATCATTTACCAGGCACCAATTCATCAAGCACTCTCAGAAATAAAGTTTTGCCCCAAATGAAATATTTGACTTTTCCTTCAGGGGGCATGGCAGCTTAGTGGTCAGCATGCTTAGGTTGCCCCAGTTTCATCCCTGAGTCCAAAAACATCTATAGGCAGGTTGGCATCTCTAAATTATTTGTAGTGTTTGTGTTGTGGTTCTTGAATCTATGAGGTCCAGTGGAGTTTGAACTCAGGACCTCATACACATGGAGCTGATGATGTGGCCCCTACATTATGGAGCTGTTTGTGTGTAGGTTAATTAATGTGGAAAGTTCAAGAGAACGTTGAAAGGTTGTAAATTTTCTCAGCTTTATCAACAATAATTAACTGATTTTACTCATTCTGTATATCCTTCATAAATGGATGGTTCCACCCAGGACCTTCTGCGTGTAAAGCAGACGTGATGACCACTACACTATGGAATCAGCTACAGAGATTAACTTTCAGGTACATCTTTGTTTTTTTGTTTCAAGCTTCATTTCTCTAGTATTTCATCTACAGTGCTCACCCTTAATGATAGCAAACAGAACTCTTTAAGCATTTTTGATTGTGTTTCTTAAACACATGGTTCCACTGGGGATCGAACCCAGGACCTTCTGCGTGTAAAGCAGACGTGATGACCACTACACTATGGAACCAGCTACAGAGAGCAACTTTCAGGTACATCTTTGTTTTTTTGTTTCAAGCTTCATTTCTCTACTATTTCATCTACATTGCTCATCCTTAATGACAGCAAACAGAACTCTTTAAGCACTTTTGGTTGTGTTTCTTAAACACATGGCTCCACTGGGGATCGAACCCAGGACCTTCTGCGTGTAAAGCAGACGTGATGACCACTACACTATGGAACCAGCTACAGAGAGCAACTTTCAGGTACATCTTTGTTTTTTTGTTTCAAACTTCATTTCTCTAGTATTTCCTCGACATTGCTCTTTAATTGCATTGATAAATGCATAAATCAATTGCATTGATAAATGAAGTTTGAAACAAAAAAACAATGATGTATCTGAAAGTTGCTATCTGTAGCTGGGCAACGACAGTGATACCTGGAGGGGCATGATTGGGAGGAACGGCCCCCCTGATCTGAACTCGAGTGGTGTTCTTTTGTTGGACTTCTGTGCTATTCACAGTTTGTCCATAACGAACACCATGTTCAAGCATAAGGGTTCCCATCAGTACACATGGTACCAGGGCACCCTAGGCCGGAGATCAATGATCGACCTTGTGGTCATGTCATCTGACCTTAGGCCGCAAGTCTTGGACACTCGGGTGAAGAGAGGGGCGGAGCTGTCAACCGATCACCACCTGGTGGTGAGTTGGATCCGCTTACAGAGGAGGATGCCGGACAGACTTGGCAGACCCAAACGTATTGTGAGGGTCTGTTGGGAACATCTTGCTGATTCCTCTGTTAGGGGGGTCTTCAACTCCCACCTCCGGGAGAGTTTCAACCAGATCCCGAGGGATGTTGGGGACATTGAGTCCGAATGGACCATGTTCTCCTCCTCCATTGTTGACGCAGCCATCCGGAGCTGTGGACGTAAGGTCTCTGGTGCTGGCCGCGGCGGCAATCCCCGAACACAGTGGTGGACACTGGAAGTAAGGGATTCCGTCAAGCTGAAGAAGGAGTCCTATCGAGCCTGGTTGGCTCAGGGGACCCCGGAGGCTGCTGAGGCATACCGGCAGGCCAAGCGAGCTGCAGCCCGGGTGGTCTTGGAAGCAAAAACTCGGGTCTGGGAGGAGTTCGGTGAGGCCACGGAGAAGGACTATCAGATGACCTCTGGAAAATTCTGGCAGAACGTTCGGCACCTCAGAAGGGGTAAGCAGCTCTCTACCAACACTGTTTACATTGGAGGCGGAGAGTTGCTTGCCTCAACTGGGGATATTGTCGGACGGTGGAAGGAATACTTCGAGGATCTCCTCAATCCCACTGACACGCCTTCCGTAGAGGAACCAGAGGCTGAGGACTCAGAGGTAGATTCATTCATCACCGAAGCTGAGGTCACTGAGGTAGTTCAGCAGCTCCTCAGTGGCAAGGCACTGGGGGTGGATGACATTCACCCTGAGTACCTTAAGTCTCTGGATGTTGTGGGGCTGTCTTGGCTGACATGTCTCTGCAACATAGCGTGGCGGTCAGAGACAGTGCCTCTGGACTGGGGGACCGGGGTGGTGGTCCAAGACCACAGAAGACCAGCAGAAGACCTTCTTCCATCAGAGGATTGGTAGCTCACTGGTTAGGACATTGGCCTACAGATTGGAAGGTTGCCTGCTCAACTCCCACCTACAGTATCCCATCTGGGCCCTTGAGCAAGGCCCCTTACCTTCAACCACTTAACTGTATAAAAATAAGATGTATGTTAATTGCAGTGCATAAGGGCATCTGCCACATGCTGTTAATGTACATTGAATTCCCATCCTGCCTGAGACCTTATGAGTGTACAGCAGCCACCAAATCATTGCCCAAATGTTTTCAGGTGGCAGATCATTTACCAGGCACCAATTCATCAAGCACTCTCAGAAATAAAGTTTTGCCCCAAATGAAATATTTGACTTTTCCTTCAGGGGGCATGGCAGCTTAGTGGTCAGCATGCTTAGGTTGCCCCAGTTTCATCCCTGAGTCCAAAAACATCTATAGGCAGGTTGGCATCTCTAAATTATTTGTAGTGTTTGTGTTGTGGTTCTTGAATCTATGAGGTCCAGTGGAGTTTGAACTCAGGACCTCATACACATGGAGCTGATGATGTGGCCCCTACATTATGGAGCTGTTTGTGTGTAGGTTAATTAATGAGGAAAGTTCAAGAGAACGTTGAAAGGTTGTAAATTTTCTCAGCTTTATCAACAATAATTAACTGATTTTACTCATTCTGTATATCCTTCATAAATGGATGGTTCCACTGGGGGTTGAACCCAGGACCTTCTGCGTGTAAAGCAGACGTGATGACCACTACACTATGGAACCAGCTACAGAGATTAACCTTCAGGTACATCTTTGTTTTTTTGTTTCAAGCTTCATTTCTCTAGTATTTCATCTACAGTGCTCACCCTTAATGATAGCAAACAGAACTCTTTAAGCATTTTTGGTTGTATTTCTTAAACACATGGTTCCACTGGGGATTGAACCCAGGACCTTCTGCGTGTAAAGCAGACGTGATGACCACTACACTATGGAACCAGCTACAGAGATTAACTTTCAGGTACATCTTTGTTTTTTTGTTTCAAGCTTCATTTCTCTAGTATTTCATCTACAGTGCTCACCCTTAATGATAGCAAACAGAACTCTTTAAGCATTTTTGGTTGTATTTCTTAAACACATGGTTCCACTGGGGATTGAACCCAGGACTTTCTGCGTGTAAAGCAGACGTGATGACCACTACACTATGGGACCAGCTACAGAGAGCAACTTTCAGGTACATCTTTGGTTTTTTTGTTTCAAGCTTCATTTCTCTACTATTTCATCTACATTGCTTATCCTTAATGATAGCAAACAGAACTCTTTAAGCAGTTTTGGTCGTGTTTCTCAAACACATGATTTCACTGGAGATTGAACCCAGAACCTTCTGCAAGTAAAGCAGACCTGATGACCACTACACTATGGCACCAGTAATGTAACCTAATTTTCTTTTTTTCATCTTTCTATTTGAAGCTTCCTTTCTATAGTATTTCAGCTGCAAGGGCAAATCTTTAAGGAAAGCAAACAGAAAACTTTTAGCATTTTTGATTGTGTTTCTTAAACAAATGGTTCCACTGGGGCTTGAACCCAGGACCTTCTGCATGCACAGCAGTTGTGATGACCACTATACTATGGAACCAAGTGCTAAATGAGCAAAACAAAAAAAGACCAATCTGATAACCACTACACTGTGGCCCCACTTACTACACAGCCAAAGGAATGTGAACCATCGTGTGTGGTTCTTCTCCAAAGTGTTGTCACAAAGTGCTCATGCTTTTGGAAAGGGATGTTGAATGGTCAAGTGTCCATATACTTTTGGCCATATATAGTGTACTTAATTGGACATAGTCCATAAATAAAATATCCAGCAAATAATTGTCCTGGGATTCAAAACCAACCATAAAGTCTTCTTCCACGTCAGAGTCTCTGCTGTGCTGGAATGATCCATAGCAACAAACTGGTGAGTTAAAGTATGGGTGCACTTACTTATGAAGCAGACGGGATGAAAACACACCCTCTGTGAATGCAGGTTACCTTCTTTTCTGCTGCCACTACACTACAACAACAACTTTTTTTCTCACGTCATGTTACGCAACATTTATTCACTAAGTGTGACTTAATAATAAAAACATGGTGCTGCACCTCCATCACTGTTAACAGCAATCTGTATATCACATTAGCGGAAGGACTCATAATTTTAATTACAACATTGCAGATGAACCTCCAAATCTGAGCATGACAGGTTTTAATGATTCCATCTGGAAATATTTAGGTCAGCCACTACAATATTCAGCTTAGATTTAAACACACAAAAAAACAGGGTTAGGTTAGTGTGTAAATATTCTGCTTTTCATGGGCTTAGAAAATCACAACAGGTGCCGAATAACATAAAGCTAAGCCCTAACAACACATTAGGTAACACTTACCTCGGACAAAAATAGTCCTGCAAACACACACTCTGATGCCTTATGAATATATTTATTCACTAATACACAAATTCTGACTGCGTGTGTACCTCGTGTGTTGCCTGGATATGGAGTAAATCGTAAATATGAAACCCTGTGTTTTAAACGTAAATATTTCACATCTAGTTATATGAATATTATATATGCCACTTACGTAGAAGCAAGCATAAAGGTTAACCTTATAAAGTTTTGATAATGTGATTATACAGGCATGAGTCAGTGGTGTGCCTGGTCCACATTTGTGGCGTTCTCAGAGTGGACACCTCCCTCCACAAATGGATTACTCCCTGAGAATCTGAGGGCACCGATTAGTTTTATCCATTACGGTACATTTGTGTAGCCCGCCATAATTGCTCTCACAGCGGGCAGTGGAAACACTGAGTTCTGCTTCGGGTTTGTGTTACAGCCCGTGATAGTCTTCCATTTACATTAATGGGCCCCATTTTCCTCGATAAAAGCCTTACCCGTCCATTTCATACATCAGAGCCAACTCTGCTAGGCTGTAATTCATAAATGGTGGATGTAGGGACTCTTTTCTGTCTTCTCAAGCACGACCAAGAACACCTTTAATTTGGCTTCTCCTTCTTTTCTTTTTTTTTTGTTGAAATGTTTTGCAAGTAAAGACGGGTTAGATAAATGTACACTAATTATCATGTAAGTATTTGTCTCCCTTTTTGTCAGTAATATTCTCCTAGAAATCTACATCTAGTTACATTTAGATTGACAACAAATATTTTTTGTACATGATTTGAACAGTCTTTGCCATTGATTGATGCCTAGCAGATCTTTCCCTGGTCATAAATAATTAACAAATTAGATAAGTTGTGATCAGGGGGAGATTAGATTGCATACCTTTCAAAAATAGGAGGTTTAATATTTCTCTGTGGTTATTATATTATAAACGGAAAACCCTGCAGTATTATGGAGAGAGGGAGTGGAAATTAAACTAGCAGTGCGTGCATGCCAAGTAGCCTCTAAATTTCCAGGTGATGCAACATCGCCTGGATTCCCGATAACCACCTCTGCTATTCTTCTTCTTCATCTTCCTCTTCAGAGATGTAGAAAATATTTTTCAAGCACTTCACATGCTAGAACAAGAAGGTATGGATTCAAGCCAGGTTTTTTGTGTGATGCAGAGTATTAGTAGATGAATACATGCAGAAATCAGCGAGCGTAAAGCAAAGCTGCTGAATCTTTTATTGACAAATGGAATGCATTTGAAAAGACAGGTTTAAATGAATTGCTTAATAAACTCTTGCTGGTTAGGCCTCGGCTGAGCGCAGACTATGAAGGTCAATGGAACTTGATACTTTTCTAGAAAAAAAGATAATGCTCGTGAAGTTAGACGTCTAGATACCGAGCATTTACGGGGCTTTTCAGGTAATGTGAAAGCTGTCATGTGGATAAGGAAGCATACAGTGGTACTGAACGCTAGACTACCTGTAAAAGGTGGTGTGAGTTTCGCTGGAACTGTGCCGTGATGCCTGTGAATATGAATACAACTCATGCTCAGGTCTGCACTTGTTCAGGAAGTGTGAATGTGCATGTTCAGCGCATCTGTGCATGTGTTTTAACTGATGACAACATCATTTGTTTCCACAACACAGGGAACACTGTATATACACGCAATATACAGTGGCGCAAAAAAGTATTTAGTCAGCCACCAATTGTGCAAGTTCTCCCACTTAAAAAGATGAGAGAGGCCTGTAATTTTCATCATAGGTACACTTCAACTATGAGAGACAGAATGAGAAAAAAAATCCAGAAAATCACATTGTCTGATTTTTAAAGAATTTATTTGCAGGTTATGGTGGAAAATAAGTATTTGGTCAATAACAAAAGTTCATCTCAATACTTTGTTATATACCCTTTGTTGGCAATGACAGAGGTCAAACGTTTTCTGTAAGTCGCCACAAGGTTTTTACACACTGTTGCTGGTAGTTTGGCCCATTCCTCCATGCAGATCTCCTCTAGAGCAGTGATGTTTTGGGGCTGTCGCTGGGCAACACGGATTTTCAACTCCCTCCAAAGATTTTCTATGGGGTTGAGATCTGGAGACTGGCTAGGCCACTCCAGGACCTTGAAATGCTTCTTACGAAGCCACTCCTTCGTTGCCCGGGCGGTGTGTTTGGGATCATTGTCATGCTGAAAGACCCAGCCACGTTTCATCTTCAATGCCCTTGCTGATGGAAGGAGGTTTTTACTCAAAATCTCACGATACATGGCCCCATTCATTCTTTCCTTTACACGGATCAGTCGTCCTGGTCCCTTTGCAGAAAAACAGCCCCAAAGCATGATGTTTCCACCCCCATGCTTCACAGTAGGTATGGTGTTCTTTGGATGCAACTCAGCATTCTTTCTCCTCCAAACATGACAAGTTGACTTTTTACCAAAAAGTTCTATTTTGGTTTCATCTGACCATATGACATTCTCCCATCCTCTTCTGGATCATCCAAATGCTCTCTAGCAAACTTCAGACGGGCCCAGACATGTACTGGCTTAAGCAGGGGGACACGTCTGGCACTGCAGGATTTGAGTCCCTGGCGGCGTACTGTGTTATTGATGGTAACCTTTGTTACTTTGGTCCCAACTCTCTGCAGGTCATTCACTAGGTCCCCCCGTGTGGTTCTGGGATTTTGGCTCACCGTTCTTGTGATCATTTTGACCCCACGGGTGAGATCTTGTGTGGAGCCCCAGATCGAGGGAGATTATCAGTGGTCTTGAATGTCTTCCATTTTCTAATAATTGCTCCCACAGTTGATTTCTTCACACCAAGCTGCTTACCTATTGCAGATTCAGTCTTCCCAGCCTGGTGCAGGTCTACAATTTTGTTTCTGGTGTCCTTTGACAGCTCTTTGGTCTTGGCCATAGTGGAGTTTGGAGTCTGACTGTTTGAGGTTGTGGACAGGTGTCTTTTATACTGATAACGAGTTCAAACAGGTGCCATTAATACAGGTAATGAGTGGAGGACAGCAGAGCCTCTTAAAGAAGAAGTTACAGGTCTGTGAGAGCCAGAAATCTTGCTTTTTTGTAGGTGACCAAATACTTATTTTCCAGCATAATTTGCAAATAAATTCTTTAAAAATCAGACAATGTGATTTTCTGGATTTTTTTTTTCTCATTCTGTCTCTCATAGTTGAAGTGTACCTATGATGAAAATTACAGGCCTCTCTCATATTTTTAAGTGGGAGAACTTGCACAATTGGTGGCTGACTAAATACTTTTTTGCCCCACTGTACATATGTAACAAGTCACTATGATTGTGTTTTACATGCATATGATGCTTGTTATGAACATAAATGCACCGGGGTTCGATAGAATCAAGTGAGCCGGAAAAAAGTAGTCCAACGCTAATGGGTGGCAGGAACAATCACACTCAAATTTGGACCACAGCAAACGTGCTCAGTGTGAAAACCACATATTTCATCAACGCTGACTCACAAGCACAATTTCCTTTTCCCTTTTTACCCTGGATAACATTCTTCTCACAAGTCAACTTCTTTGGCTGAAATGTGCCTGAGTATTTGTTTGTAACTCTCTCTAATTGTCCAATCTAATGCCATATCCACCGTCTATTTTTATCCTGATGGCTAAAGTAATCAGTGTAATCAGATGGCAATTACACTGACCGGCTCATAATAGTGGCTGACTCATACACTGAGTAACTTAATGTAGTATGTAAAAGAATTTACATGCATTAATTTACATGCGTCTGGTTTTGTGGAAAATGTTTTCTTAGATTTTTCCTCATCACCGTTGCCTCGGGCTTTCTCATTAGGCATAAATATTAATTTTCATTTTAAACGTTATAATTTTTTTTTATCGTTCTGGATATTCATATTCCTGTAAAGCGATGATGTCCATTGTTAAAAGAATTATACAAACAAAATGTACTCAAATTAATGAGCAAGCAAGCTATTAGGAAAGATTACTGAGAGTACAAAAATACTCTATTCTATTATCAAGCAAATGTGAATCTATTAAATGGTGTAGATGTACTAAAATAATTTAAAAAGGTAATTAATGATATTACAACAAGCTGAGTGTTTAGCAAACAAAATGTTATATATATAAATATATTTAAATATATATTTTCTATATAGAAATACACAGACAACAGTGAGAAATTGTCACTAAATATTCACTCTCACATTCAGGATCTCACTCGGGCTTGTCCTGATATGCCTGGATGACATTATGCCACAGTTCAGCAATGGCTAGGGCGTGGCAAGTTGTATTTAAAGTGTTAGCTATCCAGGATAAATGTTATTAATATTACTGAGATGACTAATATTAGAAATTAATGACACCAGAAAGGCGCATGGACTATAGACTTGGGTTGTTTCTAGAAGGTGAAATGGAATGAATGAATAAACATACCTCATGTAGAGAACAAAATACTGGAATTTGGGAACCTCTTGGAAGCCCATGCACCTCTGTTGTCCTTGTGTCTCTTTAGCTTATGCATGAATTATTCATGAGATATTCAATTACTGTCTTCGCCTATAAATATGAATGCATTTTTGAATAGGACATGGAGGATATGGATGTATGACAGCAAAGTCAAAGCTGGGCTCTGCGTTTTGCAACACCACGAGGTATCGGTACTGTTCCTTCACACACACACACACACACACACACACACACACACACACACACACACACACACACACACACACACACACAGAGAGAGAGAGAGAGAGAGAGAGAGAGAGAGAGAGAGAGAGAGAGAGAGAGGAGAGAGAGAGAGAGAGAGACAGACAGACAGACAGACAGACAGAGAGACAGACAGACGCTGAAAACTCTACAGGGCGACTGTGTGAAGATGGCTTGCAGTACCACCTGAGCTCAACAGGGGGTGTACATCATCACAAAATCATCCCAGCATGAGTCAGTGGGAATAAACAAGCTGACACATACTGTTAAACAGGAGTACACACATCTGGAAGAGGTCCCACACCCACGCCCAGAAAACCAGTTTACCTTTTGATTTATATAATTACTCATATTATCTCATATTTACTTGTGAGGTGACATGCATTATGACTTCCTTATGTTATTTACAGTTTTTAATTCATTACACAGGCTTTTGTTTTGTGGACAATAAAGATCATAAATCTGTGAGAGTTTGGTCTTCATGCCTCATATTGTGAAACTTTTGAATTAATTTGACCACAAACTAGATTTCTGTCTTAATACAACCACGAACATGTTTACAGACAGGCAGTATGTGTGTGTGTGTGTGTGTGTGTGTGTGTGTGTGTGTGTGTGTGTGTGTGTGTGTGTGTGTGTGTGTGTATTCCTGCATTTGTTTGAGTAAACTACACATATTTTATATTTCTGTGGCTTAGATTAGCACGTTTGTCTCATATATCCAGAGTTGGAGGTTTGCTTCCTGTCTCCTCCCTGTGTGTGTGTGTGTGTGTGTGTGTGTGTGTGTGTGTGTGTGTGTGTGTGGAGTTTGCATGTTTTCCCTCTGCTTTGGTGGTTTCCTCTGGGTTCTCCAATTTCCTCCTCCAGTCCATAGACCTGTGTTAATTGGCATCACATCTAGTTGGCACCCCGTCCTGGGTGTCCTCTGAGTTGTGCCCCATTTTCCCTGTGATAGACTCCAGGTTTCTCCTTGATATTGTGTTGGATAAGCAGTACAGAAAATGCATTGATGGATATTCCTGTCTAATAACGGTAATCATTTTATTTTATGATTTGTGTCTTTATTTATTTATTTTTACCCAATTGTCTACTCTGCTATGCAATTATGTAATTCAAAAGGATTATTGTGCCTTTTACACCATTACAGGGCTACGGTTAGATGATAGCTGTGATTACAAGTTAAAGGACCCGGTCATAAAGCCACTAACTACCGACTTTCCTCTTGCCAGAAGGCATCTAAAATTTATGTCCAAGCTTCATAAGAGACTTCATAACGTTCACACACTTATTAAAGAGGGACTGCTGAGACTAATGCAGCCGTTTTAAGACAGAGCTATGGTTTGTGTCTGTGACACAGGGTATTACAAGGAGCAAGAGGCCGATAGTTTGTTCGTTTACGGCCGCGTTTAAAAGCCTGTACAGCAGAAAGAACACACATATTTATATGAAACTAAATTGAAATAATCCCAAAATGTAGTAAAATGATTTTATGGAGACGGATTGCATTAAAAGGGGGTTATAAAATGGTTCAGTGTTATAAAATGCAGGTGTGTTGAATTCAATACTGTTCCATTGTTTCATTCAAGGCTTCAAAATCAAGCAAGTATGACTATAATAGTCAGCTGAATTATTCACCCTGATTAAACTTAGTTTCTTAGGCCACATTAACTTAGATCCCTTTCCTGTGTATGTGTCATTTATTGACAAATACATTGCTCAGATGAAACCTTTTCTTTGGCCCAACTCAACCACAACTCTGTTTGAAGCTTATTAAAAAGGTATGCTCGCTCCCTCCAGGATTGTTTTACACACCGCATGGTTGCTGGAGTGTGCTACAGATTGGTCTGTAAAGAAAAAACAGATGTGACCCCTTCTCTCCCTTTTCCCCACATCTCTCCTCAGGCCTATATACATTTCCAACTGACGGCTTTTCACAAAGTGACCTGTTCTGATGACAGATATATTTTTCAAACATTGGCCGGGCTTGTCAAATGATCGCTGTAGATGGATAAAGGGTGTGTGTGTGAGTGTGTGTGTGTGCGTGTGTGTGTGTGTGTGTGTGTGTGTGTGTGTGTGTGTGTGTGTATGGGTTAGTGAAATTAGCCCATGCACAGTCCATTTACAGCAACACTAACACGGCACTTCAGGGCTTTTAATAATTAGTTTCAGTGGATGCATTTGAATGCTGACTGATCTATCACTGCTGTGGATGTAAACAAGAAAATGTTAACATGGCTCATACTGACTGCCATGATGAGGGCTAATGCGTTAGTTAGACTGCCCCCTGCTGATCTGTTATATGAGCCCTGAAGCGACACAGAACCAAAACAGCCACACATGACCTCTGCATGAGGCCTGAACTCTGACCCGGCTCATCCCATTCAACAGGTGACACCGTAGCGCAGGTGCTGGTTGTCTAGATGAGGCCTTGACCATAGCCACAGGGCAGCAAGGTTTGGACAGTCGTTTACAAAGTCATTGCCCTCTGCTCATTCATGTAACCCCAGAAATGGTGTAATTGGCTTCATAAAGCCTTCAGGAAGTGAGGGGGTGGAGGGAGAAATACGACCTGTGAATCAGACGTCTGGCCTTTGCCACTGCTGTAATGGAGAGATGAATCTCAGAGAGCTTTGCACAGCAGTCTCATTGATTGCACATGACTGTCAGAGTCAAGGCAAGTTGTATGCTGTTATTTATCGATGTGCTGCCTGCCTCTGTCACTAGACTGAGTTATATGCTGAGCCACACACACACACACACACACACACACACACACACACACACACACACACACCACTCACAATCACCCACCTACTCATCTCCACAAACACACACTACACACACACACACACACACACACACACACACACACACACACACACACACACACACATATATATGTTTACAATCACCCACCAACTCACCTTCACACACAGCTGGAGCTGTGAGTGTGTGTGTATTCAAGTGCTTCTAATTGATATTCAGTAAATGTTCCTTCCTATTATTATTATTATTATTATTATTATTATTATTATTATTATTATTATTAAAGTTCCCTGTAGTTACTCCCTGAAATATATAATGAAACATAAATAAGCTAAATTATAGAAATATATAATTATATAATTATTATTATATATAAAGTATGTATGAAAATCTATCTATCTTTAGCTTCACCCTGCTCGGTGTTGTGTTGGATGCGGAGCCTATAAAAGTTGTGTGGAGGGATTATAAATTATAAAATGCAGGTGTGTTACGAACCTTATGAAGTCTGAGAACCCTGCAGAGAGGCGGGAATACACCCCAGTACATCACAGGACACCATTCACACACATTCACACACACATTCACACCTAGAGGTAGTTTAGTGCAGCCAATCCTCCTACTGACATGTTCTGGCAAAGTGGGAGGAAACCGGAAAAGAGTTTTATGGAATAACTCTAGAGTCTGTGCACTTGTGTATTTATTTATATATTAATATATCCGCCAAATAATCAGCCAATCTTGTGGCAGTGGCACAGTGTGTAAAATCATGCAGATCCAGGCCAAGGGCTTCAGTTAAAGTTTACATCTCAGTGACTGGCATACCGGACAGGCTGGTTTGAGTGTTTCAGACCCTCTGGAGATTTTCTCATGTAACAGTTTGGGGCCGAAAAACAAAAAGCATCCCGTGAGCAGTTGTTCTGCAAGTGGAAGCATTTTAATGATGAGAGAGGTCAAAGGAGAATGTTCAGGGTAACTCAAATAACCACTCTTTACAACCGTGGTGTGCAGAAAAGCATCTCAGAATGCAGAACATGTTGAACCTTAAGGGGCTACAAAAGCAGAAGACCACATCAGCTTCCGCTCCTGTGTACAAAGAATAGGAACTTGACTCACCAAAACTATACCGTACATACATATACATACACTACTCTGTATTGTATTAATATGATCCAATTAATTTGTATTAATATGATCCAATTTATTAATATTAGAACTTTAATTTCAGATCCGTTTCTCTTTGTGTCTCACGATGATGTTGCGGTGTGAGAGAAATGAATTCGCTGACACTCTATTCTCCATTACTCTTCATTACTTTCTTACTCCAAACGTATTCAAGGGTAATGGAACATTCAAAGGTGGTTTTGTTTCTCGTCCCATTTTCCTTTTCACAACCCAAAGGCTTTGTTGAGGGAGAATAATCAGACTGAAGATTATTCTGGTGTACATGCTCTTGCCCGCAGCACAGTCACTCCTGCAGCCTCTGCCACAAGTTGTCGACAAGGCCCTCTGCTCCATGCATATATGCATAACAACTGATGAAATTTTTATAAGTGTCCACCATTAATCTCTGTGCCATTTTTAAAAGCAGGGAATTAAAGTTTCATTCGTATTTTTCTTCCACCCCCCACCCTCTCCCTGTCCGCCTACCCCGACTTTTGAAATATTAATCAGTGCTGAATCTCACATTGTGCAATGCTCCGTTTCCTTCTCTGCTCTCAGGCGAAGGCCGGACTGAGTCGCTGTGTTATGACCACACACTAATGTGCTAAATAATCTATGCTACCCTAAATCACATCAGTTACTAATGATGGTGGAATAATCATTTACCATAATTAACACACTGTCAGGGAAAAAAAAAAAGTGGTATTAAACTACCTTTCATGGTCACTGGGCTGATCTTCCCATTTTTAGTATTTTAAGTGTTTATCTCTTGCATGGGAAACTGCTTTATAGTAACCTGAAGGTCAAACTGTTTACCTTAAATAATATTTTAAGGGTGTGATAAATTTCCATTTCTATTATAAAAGGATACAAACATAAAGGTACAAATGATTTATCCTTCATGTCTATCACCTCAGTGATAAGAAGGAAATAAAACCTATTTTCAAGATACAACTAGAAATGTAAGAATTTATTTAAATCAAGTCAAAGCAGAAGTATTTATATATGTAATGATATTGAAGTCTAAATAGATGTTAGAGATGAGTCAAAGATGTGTTTAAGCATAGCGAAGCCTATAAAACAGGCTTATAGACTATCTATATATTATGAATTCTGTCCCTGTGAATGTGCTGTGTTTACTGTTAGAAATGTATAAAATCTAAATCACCTCCAGGCGCACTCCATTGTTTTATTCTGATTTTTATTTCTCCCTGAAGTGTTGCACCTCAAATCCAACATGGTGACAATAACAGCTGGTAATAAATATTAGCTTTATTTATTTTGTGTTTGTTTTTTTTATTTATACATTGCTTAAATAACATATATATACAGTGTGTATAATAAAACACATATATATATATATATATATATACAGGGTGTGTTTGTGTTGTGTGTGTGTGTGGGAGAGACAGAAAAAGAGTAGAAAATCCATCTATCTATCTATCTATCTATCTATCTATCTATCTATCTATCTATCTATCTATCTATCTATCTATCTGTCTGTCTGTCTGTTTGCCTGTCTGTCTATCTTATCTTATCTGTCTGTCTGTCTCTTATCTTATCTATCTATCTATCTGTCTGTCTATCTTATCTATCTGTCTGTCTGTCTATCTGTCTGTCTGTTTTTTATCTTTATCTATCTATCTATCTATCTATCTATCTATCTATCTATCTATCTATCTATCTATCTGTCTGTCTTCCTGTCTGTCTATCTTATCTTATCTATCTGTCTGTCTGTCTGTCTGTCTTATCTTATCTATCTATCTTATCTTATCTATCTGTCTGTCTGTCTATCTTTTCTTTTCTATCTAACTTTTCTATCTATCTGTCTGTCTGTCTTTAAATTATCTTTATCTGTCTGTCTGTCTTTTCTTATCTTATCTATCTGTCTGTCTATCTTATCTTTTCTATTTTTTATCTTTTCTATCTATCTATCTATCTATCTATCTATCTATCTATCTATCTATCTATCTATCTATCTATCGTCCTTCAGGCCAGTGTGTGTATCAGAGGCAGTGTTAAATTTTAGAGGAGTTGAATAAAAACTTGGAGCTCGGCGGAAGCCCCGCCCCTCCGGCGTGCAGCGTACGGCGCGCGCGTGAATGGAGAGCCACTCAGTCACTCAGCGCGAGACCAAGGGAGAGAGAGAGAGAGGGAGAGAGAGAGAGAGGGAGAGAGAGAGAGAGAGAGAAGGGGGTTTAGTATAACCGCTTTCACTGTGGGGCTGCTAAGAGTGCGGGGTAGCCCGAGAAACTGGTCATATATATGTGGCCGGAAGGAACGCCGAGCACGAGGTCAACTTGGCGAGTGATGCGGTCGGTTTGAGCTCGAGCCCAAGAGAGCGCGCGCGAGGCAACTTTCACCTGTCACGTTCAGCTCGAGCCGCTTCCGTTCTCTGTTCAACTAAACGGATACGCGTTTTCTTTCTTTCTTTCTTTCTTTCTGTCTGTCTGTTTCTCCCCACACAGACACATGAGTGTATCCAGCCTGGCTTTGATTTGACCTGCACATGTGGAGGAGGAGGAGGAGGAGGAGGAGGCTAATTAAATAAAGTGTCTTTTTTTTTTTCGCAACTTGGACGGATGCGTGCTTTCATCGAGTGTGAGGAAACTTTTCTCCCTTTTTTCCTTCTTCTTCTCGCAAGTTGGGGATGGATCTGAGAGGCAGTGGACTATACAGTCGGCTCAAACCGCGTGAAATACCCGATATCTTTAACATCGCTTTATCATAAGCATTATTGTAATAGAGGGGGGTGTGTGTGTGTGTGTGTGTGTGTGTGTGTTTTTCCCCATGTGAACGGATTATGTCGGACATGCAGCGCGCTGTAGGTGTGAACTCGCACGACGTCAGTGAGCTGGAGTTGACGCTGTGAGTGTGAATGGAAAGTGATGAGCTCTGAAACACCGTATTAAACCTGGTGTAATTCAGCCTCGCTTCACTTCACCCCTCTCTCTCTCCCAAGACTCGATTGAAGATTGATTGAAGAATGTAATTGACTGCTGTTATTGAAATTTATTCCTGCATATGAGCTAAGCAGCTAAGCACACAGCATCTGATCCTAGATAAATCCTCTTCTGAAAAAGAGAGAGAGAGAGCGCACAGAGGCAGATCTGTGAGTGTTTTCTGATCCGTTTGGATTGCGATTGAGAATGATGGACAAACACTGTGTGGTGTATCAGATGGAGTTGATGATCGCCGTGCTCTTTTGGGTCACAGTTTGGGCAGACGACAGCAAGATCATTTCAGACAGATATGCTGTGTACTGGAACAGCACGAATCCCAGGTAAGCAGGGTTTCTCTAAGGATACAAGTTTGTTTATTTATTTAATTTTATTTCAAGGAGTGCAACAATAAAGTCTGCTTACACTCCAAGCAAAACAAAAATCATGTGACTTCTTTACTAATATTACTGACAAGGGCACTGCAATCCAGTCTGAAGCCAAACCAAATCTTAAAGGAATCACATTCAAGTGTAGCCTCCTGGACTAGAGTTGTGTTCATCTTTATGCAATTAAAAATATTTATTTAAATATCTTTTTTTTTTTTTTTTTTTTTTAAAACAATTGTTCTCAAAGTGGGGTCTGTTAACCATAGACAGGATAAATTTTTTTTTTTTTTTTTATTAAAAATATCTACAATTCTAAAAATATATATCAGAACCACTTTTTAATTAATTAATTAATTTAATTAATTCTTTAAATTTTTTTCTTTTTTATTAACCTATCTAACTTTTCACTTAAATCCATCCAAACCTCAACGACTCTGAAACGAGTAGGCCGACAAACACTTCATGTTTTCTACTGGGAGAAATTTAAGTTACGATTACATCTCTAATAAATATTCAAAAAAAAAAAAAAATTATCAACATATTTATTATTATTATTATTATTATTATTATTATTATTATGATTATTATTATTCATTACTTATACTAGTTTGATGATTTTCGTCATCGTCATTATATACGAAGAAAAAAAAAAGTTTGAGATCTTCTGCTACAAGTAAATGCACCGCTTTTTAATACTTCTCTAAAATCCATTTTGTATTTTTTTTTGTGACCCATAACAATTTTGTTGGAGTATTAACCTGAATACTGAATCATTTCAGACGTTGTGAGCGAGCACAACTCCAGCTAGTTTAACTCGGTTACAGCTTTCTCAACCGTACGCATGGCGCTGTTCTGATTTCTGCTCCTGAAGCTTTCTTATGAATCTTGGTTGGCATCTACAGGTGAGGAAAGGAAAGTCTAGACCTCCTTCTAATGGAGTAAAGTGCACTCTGGCATTTCTGTGGAGGTTTACCAGCTGCGAGATGAAATGTATGAAGATTTGAAGGTTCCTCTTTAGATATGAGTCTGCTACGGATGTGGCTCTGTGTGTGGGGCCACTTTTAAGTTTGTTTAATACGACTCACTTGGTAATTTAATGATATTGATCTCTTTGTGTGCTTTCTCATCTTATTTTTATCTTCTCATATATATATATATATATATATATATATACTTATAAAATGAGAAAAACAATATTTTTTGAAGTGGGTGATCTAAAATAATATCCACTAGAGGCTACGTTTTAGACATTTCCTTCCTTTCAAATAACCATGTGGTTCACATTGTGAGATGAAATCTTAAAACTCCCCCCTTTTTTCTATCTCACTCACTCACTCTCTCTCTCACACACACACACACACACACACGAACACACACCGTACTCAGAGTCTTGGGCCATGTTCCAGTGTGGCAGAAGGCTGAGCTTTGTCTGCAGCCTGCAAGGCTTCACACAATCCAACATATTTCAAGTTTGACTCAGTGCAGTGTTTTTTCCAAGAGCTATAAGACACAACACATCACAGACACAACATGAAAACTTAAAAACAAACTTATTCTTATGATTTCGCTTTCTTGGTTTGGGCACCATTCCTGATTTTATCTGTCTGTGTGATTTAAAAAACAATCTGTAGGGGAAAGAAGTTTGCTCATTTATTTATTTGTAACCTGAGTGAAGCATCTGAGGAAAATTTAGTCAATGATGTAAGTTGAGAAACATCGCAGAATCAGCGTGTGGAAGATTAAGTGTTTATCCGAATACAGCTGAATTTAAAGTGAAGTGAATACAGCTGTTTTTTTTTTACCCGGTTTACTGTGTAGACTCATCCATGAAAGTTCAAAAACTCAGCACGTCTTACTGTCCTGTGTTAGAAATGACCTTTTATTTATTTATTTATTTATTTATTTATTTATTTATTTGTTTGTTTTTAAATAGACTGCTTTGGATCAGCTAGCATTTTATTTTCTCTCCTACAGTTCTACCAGGACGTCTATTTATCCATAACTTTTTAAGAAACTTTGCCTCATTTAACAGGCATCATGTCTCCGGTGTCTGTCCTTCGTTATCAGGTTCATCTCGAGCAACTGGTCCGTACTTTACATGCACTTTTTTCCCTTTCCTCTCCCGAGCTTTCTGATGAAATTCCATCTAGTAGTGTTTTGTCTAGCATACGTTAGCAGTTTCACAGTTTTGCCAGCGCTAATTTCACTTATCAGCAGGTAGATCTGTGCTTTCCACTTTTTGACAAGGCTAATCAGACCCAAGCAAAACTTTGTTTTTTATTTCTTTGAATTTTTTTGGACCGCTTTACTGAAAAGTGCCAGTTGCAAATGATTTATAGTGTCTGCAAAGCAGTTTTTTTTAAGATTCGGATTTTAAAACCCGCACTGGAAGGGAATAAAGCTGGAAACGAGCGCACGGCCGAGGTGGAATTGTAAAGCGTCGGAAATCGGGACCGACACTCTGCAAGGCTTCCACGGCTTTCAGCTGCAAGTGTGAAAATAAGGCAGATTGATTCTGCATTTTCGTTTACAAGTTTCTGGAAAGAGCGTTACACGCTTCATTTCTACTGTGATTTATATAGTTAGATGTTTTAATGTAAAAAAAAAAAAAATTCTATGTATTTTTGCCTCTTAGGACATTCAGCCTGATTATATATTTTATCGTCCTTACTTAATTTGTAATCTTACTGTATGCGTTATTTTATTTTATATATTTATTTATTTTTAAAAAATCAGATTAACAATTTATCTGATTTTTCCCAACCATTGCAAGCTTTCGAATGTTTACCGGGGTTTCTAAAGATTTCCGTAGATATGTTTGAGCTGATTTGTATAACATGGTTTTTGGGAATCGTTGCAGCAGATTAAAGCAGAGCACTATAAAGAACATTATTTTGGTGTTTTTTTTTTTTTCTTAGAGGTTTTGATGTTAAACGGTGAACGCTGTAAACGTCGAGTCTGTTTTTTGACATCAGATGCGGCAGGTTTTGTAGTAATTGTAATAATCGGACAGAATCGGTCGTATTTTTTGAAAACACTGGAGGAAAAACTGCCTCTACGATCCAGTCCTCATTAACATTATCGGATTTTTGAATTTATTTTTTTTCAGGAATCGTGTACATTAGATCATTGGATGTATCTGGAATTGTTTCAGTTTTACGATCCTCTAGGTGGCGTTACGCTAGATTCTAGATTTTTCTTCACCGTACAGTTTGTCCGCCATTTTCTCAAGCGTCTGAGAGGCGTAGCTCAGCCGGAATGGTGTAAGCCGAACACAAGAAATGGAGCGCAGGGATGAAGTGGCAGAGATCAGGAAAGATTGGTGTAGTAAGTAAGAGAAAAAAAAAACACATCATATTTAAAAATGTAAAAAAAATTTTTTATATAAGCAGACGGTGCAAATTTTGTCCCTTTTAAGTACAACGTTATTACTGGAGAAAAACCCAGATAAAGCGTTTAGTAATAAGTGAAATATTTAACTGAAATGTTCACAGTGTATAAAAAGCATCTTAGTAAAATACCTGTTTCAGCACAGAGACTTTAGAACCAAGATGCGTTTTGTTTTGTTTTTTGTTTTTTTTGTTTTTACCTCAAAACCCACAAAGGAAAAGGGCCGCATGCCATAAAATCCCTTTAATATTTTTCTAATGCACCGAAACTTCCGAAAGTGACGTTTGCTTAATGTTTCCCCCCCTCTGGTCAGTGTTCTGAAATGATTTTTCCCAGTTTTCATCCAGGAAAGCGTTTTCGTGGTCATTCTGCCAGCATTGTGCAAACGAACTACACGAGTGTACGGAGCTCGTAATTAATTTACGGCGTCGAGGGGGCGGTGATTTACTGTTTAATTTCTTCTTCATTGTGTGTGAAAACTATCTCCCTTGAAATTACCCACTGAGCACTAATGAGTGTTCCATCTGCTTGGAACATGACCTGCTACCCTCAAGGTCAAAAAACACCACCACCACCACACACACACACACACACACACACACACACACCCCACTCTCCAAACCACCCCCAAACCTCTTTTTTTATTATATTTTATGAACACGGAGCATCATAACATTTATATAACCTCGCTCGATTAAACCCCGAGCAGCACCGTCGCAACGTCCGACAGTCGTTTAACTGAATGATGTAAGACACTAAAAGTTTTTACCCCCACCCACCCCCAGTGGTATTTAAGCAGTTGTCCTGTTTGAAGGAAGGCACTTAAATGGCTGGAGCTCAGCACACAGCACATTCGTTAGTTTGGAAATCTGATTAAGTTACAAGAGGCAGAAGAGCAGGGTTCAGTTCTGAGAAAAAAATAAAAAAAATAAAGGGACATACTGCAACCTTTAAGATGGCGGTAATATGGAGTCACGTTGACTTTGTGGCTGTGAGACTCCAGACTATATTTGTTGGATTACTGTATGAGAGAATTAAGTTACAGAGCTCTGGAGGTCAAATGTACATTTGGCTTTAACCCCGTTCTCGGTAATTTGAGTCAGGAGCAGACTTTTTGCCCTTGACCATTTCGAGTGATAATATTTTCTTCATTTTTAATGAAATAACCATCGTCAGTTTTATCTAATGTGTATAAAACAGTAAGAAATACATTGAACTTTATATTGTGTCTTTTTTAACAAAAGCAATTAAACATCATATAGTGATCGCACTAATGGAAAGCGCAAGTCTTTATCTGCTTCCTCTATTAGACAAACTTTACACAACAAGCGTCGAAAACGGATCAGCGATTCATTTCTCTCTCTCTAATGAAACGCAATGAAAAGAAAGCGCTCTTTTAAGCGAATCTTCCCTCCGCGACCCCAGCGTTAAAAGGCCGTCTAACATCTCATTAAGGATTAAAGTTTTCTTCGGAAAGCAATCAGCACGGAAGAGGAGTTCGCTAATCAGCAATCGAAGGAGGTTCAAAGCTTTATTAAATAAAACCAGCGGCAGTAAGCAGGAGCCCCAGAGCTGGTTTCATGTAGCAGGACACAGCATTTCATTCCCAATGTTAATCAAGGTTATGGTAATGCAGCGTGGAGGAAACGGCTCCCGGTCTCCTCGCCCGCTCCAGCCGAAGCCTGAACGATGATTGCGAATGTCAGGGTGTGTTTTTGTGTGTTTTTTTTTTTTTTTTTGCAACTGTAATATTATCTCCTCGGCCTAATCTCAGGCTCAGATCGTACGTCCCACTCTCAAGACAGAGCCGATTGGGTATGCGGGATCGTTCCTGTAGAACGTGCTCGGCTTCCAGATCAACCGAGTCGAGGAAATTTACGAGGAGAGATTCAAAAACGAGCGGGATGACGTTCATAAAACAAATTCCTCATCCTGCTACGTTTGGCCTGTTTTTAAAAACTTTACATATTGAGTGTTACACCAGTCGTTATTTTATCTTACTTCTATTCCCCATTGTTTCCTCCGAAGCTAATATTTTCTCCATGTTTTTTAACTGTACACTAAATCAGTTGAGATCGAGCAATCTTTAATAGCTTCCGTAAAACGCGGAAATCTATTTTTTATTTTTTGCCGCTAAACAGTCGAAATCTTCATCCAAGATGGATGTAGAGCTCGCTGAAGAATTAACGACGAAAATGATAATTTTTAAAAAATATACATTTCAACCTAACTGCCAGTTTGGACCAAATGTATTTCGGTTGTATTTTGCATTCTGCTTTTTTTTTTTTTTTTTTTTTTTTTTTTACTTTTTTTTTTATCCCCAGCAACAGCCGCTATCACAACGTCATCATACCTTCTGCACTTCTCATAAATTTTAATGCGTGACCCACATTCATTTTCCACATTGGCAGTCACGTGCACCAAGAGAACTCCGAACTTGATTTGATCTCAGTGCTTAGAGAATAGAGAGAGAGACTCCCCCCATACCCCCCATCCCAATATCTCCCCCTCTATCACCACCATCATCACCCCCCCCCCCCCCCCCCCAAAAAAAAGAAGAAAAAATAGTGATTTTTGAGCTGTCACAGTAACAGATTTGACAAAAAGTCCTGGCTCACACCGCCCGAGTCTCTCTCTCTCTCTCTCTCTCTCTCTCTCTCTTAAAACACACACACACACACACACACGCACACACACACACAGCTTTTATTTCACTTATATTGGGACACTCCAGAGTTCTCAGCTTCTTGAGTGCTGGACATTGTGTTTTATATTCCTGCTTTTCAAGGAGCCTCACGGGGTTGAGGCTTGTTTTCTCACCACTCGCCTATTCAGCGTACACTATTTATGGTGGAAAAAGTGGAACACAGCCCCCCCAGAGCTGCATTATATGTTTTAAATAAAGTGTGAGTCGGTCTCCAATGAGTCCAAACTGCTCTTTATCCTCCTGAGCCACCGAGAAAGCAAACCGTCTTACATTTAAATTACGTATAATATATATATATAAAGTTTAACCACACATTGTTCCGTTTTTTTTTTGGAAGCAGTAACGAGAGATGAGAAACAACCAAAATGAACTGTAAAAGAATCGATGAGAATAATAACAAAGAATTTTATATATTTTATATCTGTGGCTGTCAGCTATTACAGAACAGTTTTTTGTTCCTTGTACATTTAGCACAATCATTTACACACACAGTTTTATCTCTACTTCATTGTGCAACTAAAGTAAACTAGCGTTCGTTTCTCCAGCTCTTCGCTGCATTATCGTGAACACTATGTTTCGTTCGTTGGTAGATTAACGTTGTTGTGATTTGAAAAAACAACCGTATTTTACCATAGGCGCATTTCAGACTGCGAAATCCGACCCGAAATGTTTCTCTATAAAAAAAAAAATAAAAAAACCTTCCCCACTGAAGCTACATAGTTATCCAGCTTCAGGTTTAGAACATGATTTTCACTCACACAGACTCGATTCCACAACATTTTTAATTTCCCCTTACTGGAAATATATATGTTTTTATTTAAGCTAGTTGACATGAAATGAAAAGTGAAGTGTGGGATTACTTACAATCACAAGTAAGAAGTACCTGACAGTGATCCTTTCTTCCTCGTGTGTTTTTATTTAAACTAGTATTTGTTATTAACTAATCATTTAATTATTATTAAATATCAGGGAAATGCCCGAAAATGAACTATTATACACATAAATAGCTCTGACTTTGTTAATGTCTAAAAATTAAATTAAATTAATTTATTTCTAAATTTCCAAAATTTCTACATTTTTTTTTTTGGCACTGAATTTCAAAGATTATTTTTTAATTTGATCATCTCAGGCCCTTTAGGGTTCAGAATGTTTATTAAAAAATTATATTATTAAATGTTTATTTTAATATTTAGTAAAATATTTTAGCAATAGTTCAATATTTAATGTCTTTATTTATTCAGACTGGAATTTTAGAGTTATACTATTTATTTATTTATTTATTTATTGGCAGAGTGAGGTGTAATGCATCTGATGAACATTTTGTTATCATTTAAAAGTTTCAGTTGTCATTATATCATTATATGATTTCATAACATTCCCCAGTGTCAGCGATGAGAAATAGTAAAATTGTCCAAATGTCGTTTTAAACGTCAGCATAATGTTTATTTTTCACTTCAGAACTTGAACAATGATTTTCTATCACAAAGGGGAATATAGACATAAATATATATTTATAAAATATGTGTGCATGTCTGTAAATATGTAAATAGTGGGTTGCAAAAGTGCATTTTTTTTCTCATTTAAAACAACGGTTTTCATGACAGTGGATCTTTATTAGCAGCAACTTGAGTGAACAGAAGACATATTGACATGTTTCTTAGTATTTGTTTCATCCCCGATTGCTTTAATTGAGTTGCCATGGACTCCAATAGACCAAATACATCAAATTTGTTTCTCTGCAAATTTCAATTTGTTTGCATGTCAACAGGAACCCGAAGATAGTGCAGACTCTTGGATAGTAAATATTCCAGATTTTTCCAAATACTAAAACCTAATAGTAACTTAACTTTGAACGTTATAATTTTTTCTGTTTCTATACTTCTGTAAGTAGTTTTGAGACATTGATAAAAGTGCTATACAAATAAATTGAATTGAATTCTGTTTATTTTCTATTTTAATTCAAAGAAGAAAATCCCAGTCATTGTGGTCTCTCACTCTTTTTTTTTATATATAAAATATTATAATTATAAAATATAATATAAAATGTACAGAAATGCGCAATGACCTTCAGAATGTTCTAAAAGATGGCCGCTGCTCCACCGTCCACAAGGTTTTGGCTTGATGTGAGAGAGCAAGGGTTTGCCTTAGCACAGTGCACTCTAGCTTTGACCTTCAAACAACTGAAGAAAAGTTTGGGAATTGGATAGAGCAGGAAAAAAAGGAAAGCCTGTGAAAAGTATAGCAGTCCAATTCACCTGGGAGTTTTCTCTCCTGAATCGCACACATGTCAAACCTGTCATTCTCTCAAAGCCAAAAGAAGCGCTGTTATCTGGAGGTTTGATGCCAGGCGGAGACTCTGGGGTTATGGACAGGCTGAACAAAAATGGCCGAGCCTTTCCTCTAAACATTTACTGTAAAATCACCCGTGGACTCCAGCTGGGATGCTTTTGATGTACAGTAGATCTGGATGGTCACACCACTGCAAAATAAAAAAAAAACCAAACCCACACACTTCTGAGTTTGACGAATTCAGGTTTTCTCAGGTGGTTTCAAATCTAAACAACACGACGGTGTATGCCATACAGTCGTACTTTTCCGTGAGGCAGGTGTGTGTGCTGCTTCCTCACAGTCACTGCCAGTCGGCTTATTTTTTAGCGTTGACTGGCAAAAAAAGTGGAATAGAAATAACATTGGGAAAAAAGTCGGTGTTTATTTAAAGCCATTTTAAGATTCGTACTATCATTTGATAGAAGGCTATATTTTAGAAATGTTTTTTTAAGAAAAGTTTCACAAACACACAAACGTTTTTTTTTTTCTTTTTATAAAAATGTGTAATTTCTCTGCAGATCCACAATCACAACAACATAAAACACTATCATGTAAGAAACAGCGATTTCACCAACCACCATCAAATAGATTCTAATAGAAATTATATTATATTATATTTGGCACCAAAGCAGTAAATATTTAAATAAACATTTCACATCATTCCGTTCAGTCAGTTTTCAGGGCAGTCAATATGCTGAAAATATAATATCTCAATTCTCAAAAACATTTTGCTTGAGGATAATTTAATTCATGACTAACAAATATAGAATATATAATATAGAATAAATAGAATATAGAATAAATATAAAAAAATTAAATAAAATATTTAAAATAGATTACAAAATAACATTACAACGTACATCCAATTTTTGTAAATATTATAAATTTATTTAAATATATAATATAAAAACTTAATTTTAAAGTGTTACAAAAAATGTAATGATCTGCTTTCAGACTTAGTAAAAGAAAAGTAATAAAAATAAATCAGAAAATATAATGGAACAAAATGTATCCTAGTCAGCTCACTTAATACTACTGTAAACTATTAGTAACTTTTTAAACATGGCAAAAACATGATCTTGGAATGACATTCCATCCTTGAATTATTAAATTGCAGTGGTGTAAGAAGAATAAACACTTAGGGTTGTGCTGTTACATGATACTAATCAACCGTCACCTTTTATCTGCCCTCCATCACCGATTATTTCCCCATAACAGTCCTCCTTGGGATGTTTTATTCCTTGTTTAATGATCATTCCTACTTTGCTGCAATAGCTTGATTTAAAAACAACAACAACAAAAAAAAAAAACCAGTGTCGCTACCACCTTGCTGCCAGAAAATGTAATTAAACTAATAGCTTTGATTCTTGAAATCTGATTACAGCTTAAGTCTGACGTTTTTTCTGCACCGTAGACCCAGCGTCTTCCAGTTATCAAATTACTTAAGTGCATGTAGATGCATTGGATTATTGAACATTTTTGAACAGTTATCAGATTGTGTTTGGACGTAAACACACTGTCGCTGCTGCTCCGTGTCCGGTCGTGCCATCGCCTACCAGGAAGCGGAGAGAAAAAGTCGAAGGAAGGCGGACATGTTTTAATAGAATACGTGAATTCTTGCTAATACGTGCAGCCGTCGAGGCACAAAATCAGACACAGGACAGGTTAAGAGTAGAGCTGCAGCTATCGATTATTTTAGCAATCGAATATTCTACCGATTAGTCCATCGAGTAATCGGATAAGAAGTACTTTTTCTTTATTAAAGAGGAATACTAAATATGTAAGAGAAAATAAGACAGGTCTGTTCCTGTTTAGAGAAATGAAAATAAAATCTGAACCCATTTAGTGCATTTATTTGACATATTCAAAATGCAAATACAAATATTATAAATAAAAAAAACTTAATTACTTATAAAAGAAAACGTAAACAGTACAACCTAAGAAAAAAATAAAAATAATAATACCTAAATATTGCATTTATGTTGTGCAACTTAACTTTCAAGTTTCAGTCTAACTACAACTCAAGCAGGACATAAGCCTTTACTGTCTTCCTGGAAAGAATAATTAGCAAAATTTAGTGGACAGGAAGGTAATTTGGAACAAAAAAATTTCTTAACACATTTTTCTGTAACATGAAATTTTGGAAAATAAACCCTCTTAAATGTCCCTCTACATACTGGTGTGTGTGTGACAGAGAGAGAGAGAGGCTATCAAAATGAATGAAGCTTAGGCTTTCACAAAACTTAGCTAAATTAGGGACATCATAGCAGTCATATTGATTTAAGCTAAGTGCGAATGCTAACGTTAGCTTGTGTTGACTCCGTGGACTGGGTGTTTGCGAATGAGATTGAAGTATCGAGCTTGTACTGTTGTGGTAAACCAGTTCAATCTTACAGTAATCACACTGTACAGAGTTTTCTTTGTCTTAGTTTGAAGTGATCCCAAACTAAGCTTCGAGGCAAATAATTCGCCTTGATGATTTTTTGTCAGATTGTGTTTGGACGTAAACACACTGTCGCTGCTGCTCCGTGTCCGGTCGTGCCATCGCCTACCAGGAAGCGGAGAGAAAAAGTCAAACTAAGCTTCGAGGCAAATAATTCGCCTTGATGATTTTTTGTATTCGAATTACTCAAGTTACTCGAGGAATCGTTTCAGCCCTAGTTAAGAGCTTCACGCGGTACATCTGAATGTTGATATGTTGTTATCTTGGTGAGTTTGAGTGGTGAATTCTCCTAACTGAACAGAGGTGGTGCGAAAAACTAAAAACAGCCAGAGAGAAGCGTCACGATTCCAAGAGTCACGTCGGGAGGATGTGTATGTTTACCAGGTGAAAGCCACCAGAAAGTTGTAATTATGAGTAGGAAATTCAATATTTTCTTTGAGCTCAGAATTTCCGAGACATGGGTCAAGTCAGTAAGAGAAAACGGTGGAGTCAACGGATGCAACACCTGTACTGGAGGTGTAGGTAAATTTGTTGAAATTGAGCGTTTACTCATCTCACTGGATGATTTTTTAGTATTTACAATAAGAAAATGTTTGCTGTGCAAAATAGGACAGCATTGTACAATTATGGTGTGATATGTAACAACAAAGATTACAGCGGCTTCATAAATTCATTAAAAACAAAGTACAACACACCTGATACGCATTATTTCTTCACTTTCTAGAAGTAAAGCTAAAAAAACCTTGTATCTTTTGTAGTTAATTGAACAGAACCTCAACCTCGCTCCGAGCAAAGTGACTCGCATCCAACGTCGTAATTACGACCTCCGAGTAGGACTTGAATGCACAGTGACAGGAAGGCTACAGTAACTCAAGCACCACTCTTTTCAGCCGTGATGAACAGAAAAGCATCTCAGACAGGAATGACCTTTCAAAAGCAGAGGTGGGAATCGGAGGCTACGGTTGGAAGATTCCTGTTTTGATCGTCGGTCAGTCCTTCCAGGATTTTGCAATTTTGTGAATTTTTCAAAACATCTTCAATTTCACATGCATCAAACATAAAAACAGCTCTCAGACAGAGTAATTATGCGTGTCTTCACTGGTAGGAGTTTATAGGAAGAATCCTGTGCTTGACATTTCACCAATTCAAAAAAAAACCCTCTACATTTAAAAAAAAAAAAAAAAAGATAAAATTGAGCATTTTTTAGCTGCAAAACAGGTTTGAGTTTAAATGTGCCATTTAACTGTGTTTTTTTGTTTTGTTCTTTTAGCATATTTTATTCAAGAATTTTTGCTTTGGTGTTACTGTGATTAAATGACACGCTGCATATAGTAAGTGGAAACATCTGCTCTGAGAGAGACATATGGAAATGAATTTTATTGGTGAATTTTCGTTGTCTGGGCCTCGCCTTGTTTGGCTCGTCGCTATCTGTTGTTTGGCCAGGTGTCTGGGGGAAAAGCTGTAAAATTGATGAGAATCATAAGTCATGTTAAAGAACTTCCTGTGTGGGCCAAACGTCTTACTCTGTAAAATATATGTTGTGATGACTCATATATTGTCAGTGGTTCCCTCGTGCCAGCAGAAGACCAGAGCCAAAAAAGCAAATAATTGTAGTACTAAGCAAAAAAAAAATTGCATAAGACTGGTATTTTAGTTGAAACAGTTCTATCAGTGTTTCAGAGTTTTATAGCACACTAGAGCATTTCTCTGTGCAAAAGTACAACTCTGGAGGACAAAAGAGTTTCAGCCGCTCAAAAGCCGATCCCTGTTTTAACCCTTTTTACCAGTACGCTGACCAGTGGAATGTGAATGGACTTATGGGATGTTATTAATCAGTGTAAAGAAATGAATGATTTTTTATCACCATAAGATATAAAATGAGTCAGGGCTCTGTTGGCATTCAGCGTGTTTGAGACATGTTTTCTTTTCCCTCTGTGGCATAACCTTACACAGAATCTTAGTGGTTAAAGATAAAATTTGAGCTGCTTTTTAGATGAACAAACACTTGGAGCGTCTCAGACGCTAAAACACTACAAATTCTTAAAGTCCTGAGTGTCTACTTTCATATGAGCTTCATATTAAGCACAACTGTGGAGTGGGACATGACAAAGACATTCAATACCGAACACTGAGACAACCAAACAGGAGCAAACTCCATTTTTTTGGCCTGTGGTAAAACAAAGAGTTAAAAAGCTTTGGGTGGTAAAAGTAGCCTCCGAGCAGCACTGACAGCACGAGCACCAGGCTGTGATATAATACAGTAATATAGGAGAACAATTTCTGAGCTCGCACACAGTGACACGGTGCTGTGTTCGCCCTGATTGCTTGTTAGGAGCAGAAATGCGCTATAAGTCACCTCAAACGCATACTTGAAGCGTAAAGGCCATCAGGACCACAGCTTGAAGCGAGCAACATTTCCGACTTCCTTCACAGGGAGAAACTGAACCGTTTAGCACGAGGAGGACGATTTTAAAGGGTAAAATCTGAATCCTCTCCACGGGTTCGTCTCACATTTCTGAGTTTTAGCTGCTAGAAAGTAGCTTTTACAGGGTAACGTTTCTTCTGCTCCAGCGCAGTGAAAGAAAGCTAAACGGAGCCGAACGCTATTAAAGGGAAGTGTTTTAGAAAAACTGCAAACTGCAGTGGAAACAGGCTGTACGCAGAGTTTAGGGGAAAACAATCTACAACCACAGTGAGAAGAAATGCTTTGTTAACTGAAAAGACTCACAAACCAACCAGTTTAATCGCAGGTTTGTGTGGATGTTTGTTCTTCCTCATCAACCACCAAATGTCAAATACAATAAACAACAAACAACAACCAAAAACATTAGCATTCTCACTACACTGCTAGCTAGCAAAGGATAAAAAATAATTTGTTAAAACATTGTATACAATGATTATAAAGCAGATTATTTAGTTATACTATATTCATTTATTAATGAGCAACACTTGAGCTTTCTTTTTTTTTAAAGCATTTATAGCTACATCTCATGTAATGGAAGATCTGATCCACAAAGTGATTCAGTCAACATCAATCCATCACCAACTTCTCTCTTTTTTTGTCTTATCCTTCAAGTTATTAGGACAAAAATGCAGCATGTCATGTGTCTGAGAAACCGGAACGCTCAGACGTCTCCGTCCTGAAGGCTTTCCAGTATCAGGAAACTTACTGACTGTTACAGAGCACTGACACTGGAGACTTTTGCCATGAATGTCACATAAACATCTCCTGAAAGAAAGCTTCACCCTATCTCCTATTAGCTTCACTTTGTGCTGAAGCATCGTCCGTACGATTCACTCTAAATTAGCTGTTACCATAGAAACGATATGAACAAGCTCTGTTTAAATTACCACTTGGAAATTTAAGCCTGAGAATTCGCGATAATAATGATCACAGTATGAGTTAATTACATATACACAGCTACTTGCTTGTTATGCATGCTAATGATAGCACAAATAAATTAACATTGTGTTGACTGATTCGCCAGAAGATCGGAAGAACTTTGGAAGATAAAGGTGTTGCTCTGTGCTCTCGAGCAGGTCGGGACGTCGAAGCCATGTTGATACGACGAGGCATAAAATCTGAGTGAAAGCAAGAAAAAACTGAGCAAAGCAGCAGTGGTTGTATTAGTAGTAATTGTACTTGTAGTGGTATTAGTTGTATTTGTTGTACTTGTAGTAGTGTTAGTAGTAGTAGTAGTAGTTGTTTGTTTTACTTTTAGTAGTATTAGTGTTAGTTTTAGTAGAAGTATTTGCAGTAGTATTAATGTTAGTAGCAGTAGTTGTACTTTTTGTAGCAGTGGTAGTAGTTGTATTTGTTGTATTTGTATTAGTGTTAGTAGCAGTAGTTGTACTTTTTGTAGTGGTATTAGTAGTAGTTGTTGTATTTGTTGAACTTTTAGTAGTGTTAGTAGTTGTTGTATTTATAGTAGTATTAATGTTAGTAGCAGTAGTTGTACTTTTTGTAGTAGTAGTTGTATTTGTAGTAGTATTAGTGTTAATAGTAGTAGTAGTTGTTGTATTTGTTGTACTTTTAGTAGTATTAGTATTAGGTAGTATTTGAAGTAGTAGTAGTCAAAGTATTTGACTACTATTGTATTTGTAGTAGTTGTTGTACGTGTAGTAGTAGTATTTGTTGTAATAGTTGTATTCATAGTAGTAGTATTTGTTGTAATAGTTGTATTTGTAGTAGTATTAGTGTTAGTAGCAGTGGTAGTAGTTGTATTTGTTGTATTTGTATTAGTGTTAGTAGCAGTAGTTGTACTTTTTGTAGTGGTATTAGTAGTAGTTGTTGTATTTGTTGAACTTTTAGTAGTGTTAGTAGTTGTTGTATTTATAGTAGTATTAATGTTAGTAGCAGTAGTTGTACTTTTTGTAGTAGTAGTTGTATTTGTAGTAGTATTAGTGTTAATAGTAGTAGTAGTTGTATTTGTTGTACTTTTAGTAGTATTAGTATTAGGTAGTATTTGAAGTAGTAGTAGTCAAAGTATTTGACTACTGTTGTATTTGTAGTAGTTGTTGTACGTGTAGTAGTAGTATTTGTTGCAATAGTTGTATTTGTAGTAGCATTAGTGTTAATAGTAGTAGTAGTTGTATTTGTTGTACTTTTAGTAGTGTAAGTATTAGGTAGTAGTTGTAGTAGTAGTAGTAGGTATTGTAATTGCATATATTGTTTTTGTAGTAGTATTAGTGTTAGTAGTAGTTGTTTTTGTACGTGTTGTAGCAGTATTAGTAGTAGTAATTGTATTTGTTGTACTTTTAGTAGTATTAGTATTATATAGTAGTAGTTGTAGTAGTCAAAGTACTTGTAGAAGTATTTGTAGTAGTATTACTGCTAATAGCAGTAGTTATTGTTGTGCTTGTTGTAGCAGTATTAGTAGTTGTATTTGTTGTACATTTGCTAGTATTAGGTAGTATTAGTTGTATTTATGGTAGTAATTGTTTTTTTAGTAGTATTAGTGTTAGTATTAATAGTGTTAGTGTTAGTAATAGTAGTTGTACTTGTTGTAGTAGTTTTGGTATTAATTGTTGTAGTAGTGTTAGTGGCAGTAGTAGTTGTTATTGTACTTATAGTAGCAGTATTAGTAGTTGTATTTGTTGTATTTTAGAAGTATTAGTTGTTGTATTAGTAGTAATAGTAGTATTAGTAGTAGGTTTATTTTTTCAGTGAATTCACACACCTTGAAGCCATGAAAACATTCAAAAAGGATTTAATACTATATAATATATAACATAATCATAAATAAGGAAAAAACAAACAAGCAAGACAACACTACAGGGGAATTGCAGAACTACAACACAGAGTCTATTGTTTTATGATTTTAAGTTTTAGTAAAATGGGGAATTAGGGTGTCATTGTTCCAGTTAGTTCTGGTTGCAGGCTGTGAAGTTGGTGGCTGTAGAGACACTATAGAGTTTATACACCTGACTAGTGACACCAGATGTGTTTGTTGAACATCATTGTGAAGTTAGTTCAGGGTTTGTGCTCATTCACCTACCCGAGCATCAGTGAGATGGAGATCAGGTGCTGATGATGTCAGAGTGAGGTGGTCTGGGGTTCAGTCGATGCTCCAGTTCATCCACAGAGGTGTTTAGTGGGGTTGAGTCAGAATTAGGGCTCTGTGCAGGACACTCGAGATCTTCCAGTCCAACCCTTCTCAAACCAGGTCTCAGTTTGTGCACTGTTGAAATGAGACATTTTTGAACCTCTTAGTGTCTTCCAGTGAAGTAAACTTTGTGGCAGAATCTCATATGCATGTGATATGATGTGTCACAAACCTGAAGCCAATGTTCTTAGCTTTAAGAAGGTTTCCGAGAAATCATTTTACCCTGCACCTACATACTGAGGTTTTTTTTTTTTTTTTAGGAAAAATGCCCATTTAGTTCTGTTTTTGGTTCACATGTAGATGTCAAAACTGTAAGGAAGTGCATTTACTGCTTTGCTTCTTAGCAACAGGCAATTTAATACACAGCACATTTTGGGCCCAGACTTCAAAAAAAAACAAAAAACAGTAGGACACGTCATTATAGAGACTACAGGGCTTTCACCCATGAGTTTACTGGGTGTTAAATCTGACAAATGTTTGACATTTGAGATGGCGGATTGATCCGTGCTGTTGCACGAGCCTATAACGTTAAGTGTTATTTCGGAGTGTTACCAGATACAGAAGAGCAAACGAAATCCATTTTCACCTGTAGCCAGAACCGAGCAGAATCTAAATTTAGCGCCGATGCCAAACTCTATCCAGCAACTGACACAAGGCGTCGAATATTTCAACGAATATGATACTTTTCAGATTCTCCAGCAGAACGTGGGATCCCAAAAAAAATATCCCAACAAACTTGCAAAGCAAGCTCTTCTTCTGCCTGTGTGCTTTCTCAGACCAGAGATCTACACATAACTCTGCAGCAGGACACGTAGCCTGAGCTCGGGATAATCCGAGCGGAGGAGTGGATCGGACCGCAGCTACAGGTCCCCCGTGTGATGATAAACTGCCCTCTCACCTCTGGGTGATGGTGGAGTCAGCTGAACATCTGGATATGGAGGATTATATAGCCTGGCTAGTGAGTTTAAACAGGATTAGCCATTCCAGCTCAGGTGCTGCACTAATAGGATTAAGAGAATCTCTTTTCTTGTTCATCCTACTGTTAAGACAAATTATGGGCCATAAAAAAACAAAAAAAAAACAAAGTGCTTTCGGCTACGTGCGAGGACTTTGGGAAAGAGCCAGCACTGGAATGACATCAAGTGCTGATGCTGTTCTACCTAATAATAATGATTCTGATGTTTTACTTTTACGTTTATTCAATTCTAACATTTTGACTAACCATTAAAGTTCATAGAAAGCTGCATTTTTTAAAAATTTATTTAGGACTTCATAGTGGCTTCAGTGGCAGATTTAGCTACCTAAAGCAAGCTACCTGGACTAGTATCAATCTATTCTACCCAGCTTTATTTTTCTTCATTAGGCTTCTGTCTGATTCGGTGGATTGTTAAACACCTGCTTTATAGCAGGTGAGCGCTTAGGTCTTAAGGATTCCCTGAGAAACAGGATGATGCTACATTCACACGTACAGTGACTCGCATAGACAAATGGACCGGAGATCAGTCATTTTTAGTGAGAGATTCCCGGCGACTTCCGGCGACTAGATGTGGGTGTGACCAGCAACAAATTTGAGAGAATTTGAACTCGAAAGTCGATCGCACGTTATCATGTGACAGAGCACACACTGCTACTCCTTTATCTCGTATCATATGATACTTATATACACTGTTGGATTTTATATCCAAACACTGAATCTTCCTCCAGAACCTTTCAGTTTAGCCGAAAGAAAACTGATTTGAATGCGAGTTGCACCACCCGTAATAACTTTTAGTTTTGGTGTAAAAATTCTCCCATATTTTAAGAGCCAGGTTCTAAATAACAGGAACTCTCTATTTTTTGCCAGAAAAGATCAGTGTTGGTTAGTCTTTCCGAGTGCACTAACATGGTAGTTTACACTCTAGCTGAAAGAGATCAATGACTAAAAGGAGGATTGCAGTCTTTTCAAGGTTAAAGAGAAAAACCCCTATAGAAGTATACCTTTAATTCCTGGATTTTCTCTTGAAAGTACAGGCTTCTCCAGAAGGCTTTAAGGTTCCTCAGTGAGCTTTGTTGGTCCTCTGGGGAGTTGATGCTTGGTGTATCTCGGAGAAATTCGCCAGTGGACCAGTCGGTCAGTTTGTCCATAACTGGATTAGCATTAAATCCCAAAACAAACCAGATATTTCAGATGGTAGGGCCATGTTATATCGGTACAGCACAGTGTAGCATGAGTGTGTGACAGTGAAACCCCCAGAATCTGTTCGGGTTTCTGCACATCCTCTGTGTACAAATTAGTTCTCATCTCTCTTCACAGACAAATAGACATCCACATGCTGTAAGCACGACATTTGCGAGTCCCATAGCAGAGACAAAAGTCATCTATAAAGTATACCTTGGTGCAGGCAATTACCAGCATGCGCAAAAAATCACCTCTCTGCCTTGCATGTTGTTTAATAGTCATGCATGTTGGTATTTTTTTCTTTTTTTTACCCCCCTTTCTCCAAAAGCTTTTGGCAGCTGTCTGGGTAACTACTTTGCTCACCAGGTGTTCAAGCACTTAGTGTTTTTTCGAAAAGCCACTGTCTGCTATCTCAGCGTCTACTCGGGACAGGGAAGAATTTCACGGCTCATTATCAGCATTCATAACCACACCTAAGGCAAAGGACTTTTCAAGATGTGCTTTTTTTATGGGTTTTCTATGATGAACTATCCATGGAAAGAGCTTTCCGGAGCCAACACCCATCAGCGGGTAAAGGAGATGGTTTAGGGTGACTGGAGGACAGCTGCGCTGGAGTGGAACGCTGGTGGTGAGAAGACAGGAAGGGCTGAAATAGTGGGATTAGCCTTGCGGGCTAGGTTTAAGATGAAGGAGTTTATCTGTATGGTGTGTCACTTATGTGTTCTGAATTTGGATGGCGTGCAGGTTTTTCATCAGAACTAAAAATACTAGTATATATGTAGCTAATAAAGCTAGATAATAATCGCTATATGTAGCTAATAAAGCTAGATAATACTAGATATATGTAGCTAATAAAGCTAACTGTTGAAACAAATTCAGTAGTACATCAGTGGTGTGAAAATCAAGTTTGCTTTTCAAAACGTCAAGACAGACGTTTTTGTCGGTTTTTTTTTTTTACTGCATCATACTTAGAATAGAAGTGAGGAAAGCTCAATTCAGATGTCACGGATGTCTCACGTGTCAGCGGTTAATGAGCGGTTGTGAGTTCATTGTGTGTTTCAGCATAAAGAATATCAGAATTGGACTGGACCAGGTGAAAATCAGCAGCAGTCAGGAGCTCGGTGTAATCTGCCTGTGGAATGGACAATTAGGGAATCCTCGGAAGCACCAGGAGACTGAACCCTTTGTCGCTCGGCATACAGGGATTAAAGCAGCTGAGAGAGACTCCGCTGGAAGAGTCTTTTCTGCCACATTAGCTTTAGCTAAAAGGATTTCAGTGGTCCAGGAACAGCAGTCCCTTCCCCGTCCTTTCATTCATCCCCCCACTCATCCCCCTGACACCCTTTCTTGCTCCGTCATCGCTGTCAGAGTTACAATTAACTGGAGTTCCCACAGAAAGTGGACCGGTTGGATCGGTCCACAGCGTGTGGGTAGCTCGAGTTCACGTCCACACACTTCTGAGGTGTAATTAAAGCAGAGACAAGACTCAGGTATGGGGACACTGAGGGGAGCTAAAGGGGCTTTGTTCAAGCTTTCTTTCAAAGAAACTATGACTTGTTAGCTGAGCTGGTTTGCATGGCTGATCAGCTTGAACAGCTTCAGAGGATGTGTGTGTGTGTGTGTGTGTGTGTGTGTGTGTGTGTGTGTGTGTGTGTGTAAAAGTACAGCGATCGCTCGGCTCACTTCAAAAGCCCGGTCTATCAGACTTACTTGTGTCTAATGTGGCGGTTAAAGAAGAACGCACTGTTAGTCCATCATGTATGGATTATGTGTCACGGGAACACGAGTTTGCTTGAAATGTATACGCAGGTAGCAATGAGCCGCTTTGCAAAAGCGATATCAGCGTTCCCGTAATATCCGCTCTGCACCATGTATATCGATTTGGAAATGAAAATCAAGATCGTAAAAAAAAAAAAACAACACAAAAAAAACCAGTCAGCGTGTAAAAAAAAAACAAACGGAGCGTGTGCTGTAGCGTGCATTAGTCTCTCTCGCGTCCGAGTTCGTGTTCGGTTTCATGCCGTTTAATAGCGCTACCTCTTTCATCACCAGGGTGGGTCACGCTGGCACAGAGCACCGGGCTTGTTAATGCTGCCCTTAATCTTCTGCCTCTCAGGAGGGCACTGTGCCCGCTCTCTCCTGCCTGTTTGGAAGAAGTGCTCTCCTAGCACTCGGCTAAGTACCACTCAGCCTGCTTAGACAGGAGAGATGGAGAGCATTAGAACTGCCTCAGGCCCTCACCTTGTCTTTAATTGGTTGCCCAGTCCAGGTTGGTGCACCGCTAGAACGCGCCGGGGTTCATGCTGAATTGTTGTTGTTGTCGTTCGGTGTTCTGTCAGTCCAGAGAAATGTCTATAAAGTTCACTTTCATGTTGCACGTTAAGTTTCCGATTTGCCTCTGATTCGCTTTATATGCAAAAATATTCCGTTCTTTTCGCTGGAAAAGTCAAAATATTAAGACTGCCCAGAAAATCTGGTTGGAAAGCAGTAAACATGCAGCCGAATCTGTCACAGCACCCTGTTGTTAATTATACAGTTCTTCCCAAAGTTTTTTTTTTTTTTTTTTTTGGTGTAAATTTACTTAAATTAGTGACATTGCAAGCACAGGATTCTTCTTTTATAAGAAATTATTAGTGAAGACACGTGTAATTAATTTCTATGACAGCTGCACTTCCACATGAATGGAAGAGTGTTTGTCTGAATGCGCCTTGTCCAGATCTGCGGAAAATCACAGTAATTTAGAAAAATTGCAATAGAGTTTGCCTGATATTAAGATGATTTCGTTGCGATTTAAAAATCGAGAATTCATGCTTGTATTCCTTCAACAGCACACCCTGAAGACTTTTAGTCTAATTGCTATCTTGGGTTTTATTTATTTATTTATTTTTTGCTAGTCTAGGTCTCGATTACAGTTCCAAGAAACTGAATGAATGATTTGATACAAATTTTTTTAGTAGTCTTTTTTTAATACAAAATTCCAAATTTCACGTAGTCGATTAACCAGCACTGATTTACAGCAAACACGCGCACACGCTACAACGTGTGTTTCAAATCCGTCATCTGCGTGCTGGGTTCATCATCCGTCCTCCGTGTCAGAGGGGTGTCGGGAATCCGAAATCTGTTCCAAGAGCTGAGCACATTCCATCACCGCTGTTGGCTAGGGATCAGTTGGGAGCACGGCGGTGTGAATTACCGTCCCGGGAAGCGGTGGCCAGGACATGTCTGACCAGCATGTTACACAGGTAGCTGTCAGGCCGGCGGCGGGGCATCTGTTGTTGCTTGAGTTTCTCTGTTGCGCACAGTGGCGCCCAAGGGGAGTCTTTATTAAGAGCATTTTCTCGGGGTAAAACCTCAACAGATTGCTTATTGATTGGCTGTGGAGATGAACTATTTAAAAAGAAGAAGAAGAAGAAGGAAAAAATATTCCACTTTCACCAGTGCAACATTTTTATCTTTTGCACCACTGCAATATCCAGCTCCTGATACATTTCCTCACATCCTGTTGCTATACAGCGTGTTGTCATATATCACAGCTTGTAGTTGTGTGTGTTTGAGTGTGTATGTGAGAGAGAGAGAGAGAGATAATGCATACCAAGTTATTTCATCATTTCATTTTCTAACCCTGTTCATGTCCTTCGCTCTCGTATAGCATTCAAAGTTTCACAACAAATATACAGCGAGTCTGAAAAGTCAGGAACCGACAGGACTGCGTAAAGTAAATAGGTCGATTCGAATAAAACACAATACGAGGCAATAAAAATCGTAATAAAATTCACAAAAAGCAGCTGAAGAGATGCACCGAGCGTAAAAACGAACACGTAGCGCACTTGTAATAAATAATAAATACAAAATAAAGTTTATGTAGTTTTACTCTCATTGCTTCCTGAATTTTCAGACATCCACCCGCTAGCTCTCTTTTCTGTCACTTGACAGCTACAACCCGAGGATCACAAAGGCTAAAGGCGAGCTCACGCTACACTTTTCCTTCCGCTGACTGCCATTCATACACATGCGGATAACAGAGACAGGAAATGCGAGCTTCACATTTCACTGCATCCCAAAGTTCAAGATTGGTGACCTGCAGATTTGACTCATGTGAAGAGCTGTAGAAGATCGAGACAACACGGCATGAGCTCTTCAGGAAAGCTAAGCTGGAGGAAGCACTGTGTTGTCGTACTGTGCCATTTTATGCAGATGCTCCTGATTGGTTAGTGAGGCTGTGATTGACAGCAGACAGCAATGTCATCCCTCCCACATAGATAACATGTCCAATTTGCTGCAGAACCAGAAAATTATATTGTATGGTCAAACTGGCAAGCGACAGGCATGACAGAAAAGTGTTCACATTACTGCCAGAAAAAAAAGTGCAGAGCCATATTTTAGGGGGCGGAGTCAAGCCTGAGCCTATGTCTCTGATAAGTCCAACTGCAACCATATACAAATATTGAAACACACAGAGATGCCTTCACTCCCTTGGTAGGAGGAGCTTGATCAGGTCTGACTCCGCCCTTGACTCTTAGTTCTGCAGCAAGTGCTACTTGACCTTTTTTTTTTTTTTTTTAACTCTATTTGATCTGGCAATAAAGCGAACACTTTTGTGTTGCGCCATTTGTCAGGCTGACAGTAAATGATTACAATTACTTTAAAAACACTATTATCTATCAGCTTAAAGGCTTGAAAACACCAGGCTTTCTTTCAATATGGTGATTAGAGTTTTGTTTAAATATATTTAGTTATTTATTTACTCAGCGTCATCAGCACACAGTCTCCGGTATTTGTAATTAGGTTGGTCTCACTCGAAGGTTTTCATACATCATATACTAAAATCAGCTTTGAGCACATTTCCTTACTTTTATTACTTTTCATCAGTGTTATTGAATGCACTTTCCAACACAAATTCCAGTTAGAGCACCAGCAGGCACGGCAATCCAATTTATAGTTCATTAACTGCAGCGTAATTGGGCCTAAATGATAATGCGCTGCAACAGGAGCGGCCCACAGGGCCACGCTTTTCCACCACTTCCTGAACACACCTAATAAAAGTCATGAAGGACCGGATAATTAGCCGAGGAGGTAAATAAAGATGTATTATAACAGAGGAAACTTTTGTGCAGTCCGAAACAGTCTTATTATTATTATTAAGGTTCATTTTGTTTTCACACAAACATAAAAAAAAACTGTCGCTTATTTTACGTCGGATGTTTTAATGCCTCTCAGAGCCGAGACAAGAACTGCACATGGTAAGAAAAGCAGACGATAAAGTCTCTAAAGACTTTAAAGTGTCCATTCAGATCTGATCTCTAACAGCAAGGGGGAAGCAGGTCACAGACGCATCCCAGGCTACCAAACATCGCTTAAGAATTTCTTCCAAAGGACCAAATCCCATTCCCAGTGTTTTTTTTATTTTTATTTTTTTCACTTTTTACTTTTTTTTTTACGTACAAATGTTGCAAAGGATTGTCGTAAAAGGCAGCGCAATAACCACAGAGTTAATGGGATTATGCAAATTGGAGTGCTTTTAAAGGGCCCATTTGAAGTGGTTAATGGAGATTATGGAAATGGTTCAGCGACTAAGGCACTCGGAGTGAAAACGAAAAGGCAGCAGGAAGATTTCGGGAAGTCTGCAGGATGGACACATAAATAAATAATAAATAAATAAAATACTAAGGACCCATTCATCCAGATTCGGGATAAGAGTGCAGGGTAGAGCAAGTGAGAACAGGTGGAGCTTCACCGCATGGATGGATGAAAAGAGTCATTTTTTCCCCCTTTTTTAAATATCGCACAAGCTCTTTTTTCCAGCCACTCGCCACTCTTCCAATCCAAAAGTAACGAGGGAAAAAATCACTTTGTGAAAGTTTACACGACTTGGCTAGCGTTCAACGTTAATTATTCCTATTTACTCAGTGCGGTTGCTGGAGGCCCTCCTTTATTTATATGTGAAGCTCATTATTATGTCATTTCCAGCCTCGATGGCAGTCTCCAAAACTATAACAGGAAATGCATCAAGATTTATTACTTACAAATGCTTCATTTCATTTAACGAACATAAAAATCGAAGCTTTGTTACAACTCCTGCTCCTCTTTGCTACGGCTCTACACGGCTAACCAGCGTATTTCTATTTTATATCCAGAATTTTTTTTTTGACTTCATATGTAATCCAGTCGAGTCCTGAGAGGGAATAAAACACTGGTGGTGTGTCAGTGACGAGCTTACCTGATTACACCGCTCGATTACTTATTGGACAGATAGAGCATAGGCAATTGAAGCAGCTGCACATTGGAAAAGCCGTTCCTCTCCTTTAATTAAAGCTATTTGCAGACATTGCATGGCCTGGACTTTTAGCTACAGATTAAAAAAGGCCATTAAAAAGACTTCGGCACAGTGAAACCCAAGAGCTCTTAAACAGACGATCAATGACTCCACAGCCTTGGGTTCTTTCCTAACCTTTATTTATTTATTTATTTTTTGTCAAAGGCATGTTGTCACTTTGCTTTTTATAAAACGTCTGCTGATTTATTTTTATTTATTTAATTTTTTTTCACTTGAAAACCAGCTTTTTGCCGACTTATAATATGGATTTCATATAAGCTTGTTTTTTAAGGCAGGTTATTGAAACATAAGTCAGATTTTGCTAAAAAAAAAAACGATTTTACACGCTGTAGCGTTTTTATTGCTGCTATAACTTTTAATAAGAGAATATTGCAGCTGCAAGTAACCAAGGCAAAAGACAAGATCATGCGTCTTAAGGAAAGGAGTTTGTTGTAAAAAAAAACCAAAAAAAAACGTTGAGGTAAAGTATGGCGTTTTTTATTTATTTATATCTTTATTTATTTATTTATGTATATAGTTATTTATTTTTATTAGTGAGTGACTCAAAATCTCGAGATTTAAGCAGCTACATCATTACCACAGCACTGCCGAACTCCTGCTACTGATCAGACAGCTGTCACTCAAATCACTAGTTTATATGAATACACTGGTTCTAATGCATGACTGTTGTTGTTTCTACACTAACTGCTGATTTGCAGGAACTTCTAAGGCTGATAGGACACTAGGTCGAAGGTTTATTAGAAAATAAAACAAAGCTAAAATGTAAAATTAATTAATGTTAATTTGATTACAAGCCACTTGATTAGTGACGTTTGAGAGTCCAGCATCAGTAACAAGCTTTGCAACATTTCAGAGGTTTTCCTCCATGAGAAAGTCTTCAAGAGGTTTTGTTTCTTAGGTACAAGCTACATTTTTTCTGGCTTATTAACATCAAGAAAGGGAAAAACATTGAATATCGGGAGCTGCTATAATGACTGTGACAGTACTGACAGTAATGGCACAGTCTGTAACCATGACTGACAGTAATGACAGTAATGACACAATCTGTAACTGTAACTGACAGTAGTGACACAGACTGTGACTGACAGTAATGAAAGTAATGACACAGTCTTTAACTGTGACTGACAGTAATGACAGCAATGACAGTCTCTAACTGTAACTGACAGTAATGACATAGTTTGTAACTGACAGTAATTACAGTCTGTAACTGTAACTGACAGCAATGGCAGTAATGACAAGTCTGTAACTAACTGACTGTCATTACTGTCAGTCACAGTTACAGACTGTGTCATTACTACCATTACTGTCAGTTAGTTTCTGTCATTACTGTCAGTTATAGTTATAGACTGTCATTGTCATTACTGTCAGTTTCAGTTACAAACTGTGTCATTACTGTCAGTTACAGTAATTACTGTCAGTTATAGTTATAGACTGTCATTACTGTCAGTTTCAGTTACAAACTGTGTCATTACTGTCAGTTACAGTTACAGACTGTCATTACTGTCATTATTGTCATTACTGTCAGTCACAGTAAGTCTGTAACTATAACTGACAGAAATGACAATAATGACAGTAATGACACAGTCTGTAACTGTAACATTAAGGACACAGCCTGTAACTAACTGACATTAAGGACACAGTCTGTAACTGTAACTGACAGTAATGACACAGTTTGTAACTGTAACTGACAGTAATGACACAGACTGTAACTGTAACTGACAGTAATGACACAGTGTGTAACAGTAATGATAATGACAGTTTCTTCATATTTCCAGCCATTTAAAATGTCCACCATACTTGTTACTTCCTGTTATCACATACATCATAGCAGCTATAAGCAATGTTGATTGAACACCAGCAGTAGCTGCAATTAGACACCAGTAAACGTATGAAAGAGTTTATTCAACACTTTCGGTGTTCATTTAACACTGGGGATTTTTAGATTCTTTAACACTTCTAGCTAATAGAATGAAATTACTATTAGCAAGTTACCAAGCCAGATACAGTTTGTTGTTCACTCAAGCTTGTTATTCTGGGCTGGTTAACATTAAACAGTTGCAATCAGTTCCAGAGCAATCACAACTGACTTTATTAACACTCCTGAGCAAAGTCCAATAGACTGTAGGATGTCTTATTTTACAGCTGTAAAAAAAATAAGACTAGATAAGGCAGGACTACATCTCCCAGCAGCCACCGCACATCACCTGATCACGACACCCAGCTTTTCTTTCTTTTATTTATTTATTTTTTTGCTCATCCTTGCTCTGACAAATCCCAGTTTGGTGTCATCTCAGTTTTTGCTGTTTGGAAAAAAAAATCATAATTTTTATTTGTTTTAAACATCATGTCAGCTGTGGTTATTGAAAAATAAACATACACAAAACAATCAAATACGATATCAGCCATTTGTTGATTGATTGATTGATTTGATAGATTTTGTTTCATTTGCACTGCTTGTCACAGCTACTCGATTCATACGAATTTCAGCAGCATGGACAAGCAGCTTGCATCTAAATACCGTGTGTCCGCATGCCCTTTCCGTTTCTAGTCTACTTCTAGAGCTGCTGAATGAATAGAGAGGAGGAGAAGCTGATGGTGAGGACAGGAGCACATACTGCTGTAGAGCACGGAGCACATCTGAAATTTAAACCCGCTTCGGACACCTGATTCTGTCAGCCTTACTTCAAACCAGGTCCGGCGAATCGAACTTTTTCACCCTTGAATAAGAACCCCCTCTCCCCTATAGCCCTCAAGGCCAGAGTTCTGGTCAGAAGCTGGTAGCTTTGTACATCTCGCCTACACCGGTAAAACTACAGATTGATAGCATTGGGGCTGAAATAAAGGGAAAGAAGAAGGTGGTGGTGGTGGTGGTTGGGTGGATCCACAGAATAGAAAAGCATCCGTCAGCGCTAACTGTCCACCTGTCAGTCATCACAGTCAAAGCAGCGTGTTTTAATAAATAAATAAAAAGCAGAACCATGTGCCCAGCAGAGGATTTTCACTCCCCGACTCACCCGTGGCTGGAGAAGACGGGAATAATGCTCCGTATTAGAAAGTCCTCACCAGCTCCGGTGACTTAACTCTCATTTTCAATAATTGATATTGAAAGCAATGAAGTGGACGAATCGGCATCAGGGACCCCTTTGTTTTTTTCTTACCGCCAGGCCAAAAGAGAGAGATTTAGGAGATGGAAGGGTGTCTCTGTGTCACTACAGCTCTACTTCAAAATGCACGAATATATTTCAGCCAGCTCTATTATGACATCTTCAAAAGGAAAATAATGACCTGCACATTTGGGATTGAAATTGAAAATCTCTCCCATCTTAGTCATTACTTAAACCATTCTATTTTGTATCGAACCATCAGAGTTTTTACGGAATTATGCACTCCAGATGAGTTTAGCAGAGAAGATGGGTTTTCAGTGCCGGGCCCTGCTTTTTGCCCCTGCTTTTGCTTTTTTTTTTATTGCTTACTGATGCATTTGTAGTTTTTTTCCTCCATTACTTTTTTTGGGCTTCCTGTATTTTTACTTTGTCTACACTGAAGAACCTCTCGCAGTAAAAAAAAAAAAAATGGAGAGAGCGAGAGAGAGAGAGCGGGAGGAAAGAAAGGCCTTGAGAGCGGGCACTGTATGAGAAAAGCAGAAAAGCTGATGACAAATTGCACACGGATTGATAGCCAGCATCTTTCTCTCCTTTCCTTCGTTTCTTCCTCCCCAACCTGTTGAGCTCTATACAGGCCAAAGCCTCTTTCATGTTAACAAGTGCTCCCAGGTGGGAGTTGCCATGGAGATTTCCCCGCAGCTGCCGTGGAGAGGCTCCCCCTCTCCCCCATCTCTCTACTCCCCCACCCCTCCTTCTTTCATCCCCATTTTGATTTGTACCAAAAGCGTAGCTTAACCTTATAAGGCCTGGCTATAAATCTGGATTTTTGCTTTTGATGCGTTTACAAAACAACGTGACGCGTCCAAAGAACGCACTTATTCCACGTTATTATCACATCTTTCTAAGCTAAAGCCACGATTGAAATATTTCTGTAAACAGCGTCAGTGGTGTTTAGAAGCAAACTGGAAACCTCGCAGCGCTCTTTAGTTTCCGTGTGGTCTCGGTGCCCTCACGGCCACTCTGTCCAATTTATCACTGCCGAACCTCCTGAATGTCACAGCTACAACGCTGGCTAATTGGCTAACAGCATTGCTGCAAAAGTAGGTCCTTCCTTCCTCGCTCCCTCGACTGTCCTGGCTGTCCCGTATTCTTAAAGTAGGCCCTGCTTACGAGACCCAGCAAAAAAAGAGATATCGGGGGTGGGGGGGAATCCAGAGAGCTGCGTGTTTCTATTGAGATGTTGAAACCTGCTCGACGACCAAGAGAATTCTACTGCCTGCGACTCGTCTCCCCGAGGATGTGTTCAGTGTTTAGACGATAGGCATTAAGATCAACACACGCCAGCCAATTTCGATCCTGGCAGATTTTCTGCTCAAACGCTACCTTTTCTTCATGCGCTCTAACCTTGTTCTGCCCAAATCACAAAGTAATTCACATGCTCCAAGCCTCATTCGGGGAGAGCGCGAGTGCTGGGAGCCACCTCTGCCCTCGGCAAGCCGAGTGGAGGCGTATGACACAAGATTGGCTCCTGGACCAGATGGATTTGCTCTGCTGCTGGAGCGAGAGAGAGAGAGAGAGAGAGAGAGAGAGAGAGAGAGAGAGATTTCAGCTTAATTAAACCAGAGCATGTCCTTGTGTTTGCCCAAGCACTGCTATATAAGATTCTGTGTGTGTGTGTAAAGTTTCGTTTTCCATGAACAGAGGCAAGAAAGTGGTTTTAAGGATGCATGCTTATTTCCGTAATATTTGCAGGCCGTGTTCAGAAGGCACAGAATGACAAGCTCGCTAGTCACTTTATTAGGAACACCTGTAGCTCTGCGCCTTTATGCGTTTAACCAGTGAACCAATCACATTGCAGAAGCCCAGTGCATGAAGTTATACCCATACAAGTCTGAAAAATGGTCTTCAACTCTCCAGTTTGGGCAACTCTGAAGAATCCGATGCGGTCTTCTGCTGTTTGAGCACATCCACCTTAAAGTTTGACGTGTTGACATGCTTTTCTGCTCACCACGTTTGGAAAGGGAAAAAAAAAACAAGCCCCCCATTAATGGCTTCTTTCCTATGTTGGATGATGATCATTAACTGAAGCTTTTGATTTGTACCTGTATGAATTTTGTCACTAATCTAATTTGCTGATTAGATTGATCATTGATCAGGGGTACCCATGTTCCTAATAAACTGGCCATCGAGTACATAGTAAAAAGTAAAAAAATGTTGACTTTGATTAAGATGCGATTGCACAGCGGTGCATTTAGAGCATTTGTGTGTGTTAAATCTGGAATATTCTGGAATATTTCTCTAATGATGAGATTCAAGACCTTTCGATGATGATGTTTTTATGATCCGCCGTGACTCGCTTTCTCCTGTGTAATCACGATTTATGAATCACGATGGGTTTTTTTCACCGCTTCACAAGTTGGATTTCCAAAGCAGCAGCTCCGGCGACGTGACGACTGCCTGCTTCTTGGAACGAAAAAATGTAACAATATTTGGTTAGTAAAAGGCCAGAGGGAGTCCGAACGAGGCACCACTCTGGCACATCAGCATTCCACAGATTTCATAGAAGAAACATATGGTGCTATTTTAGTGCCCAGAGTGGAGCGTACGGACGCTTTAATTCACAAGCAGGATTCCTAGTGCTCTCACACAGACGCCTTTCACTGCCTGCATGGATTTGCTTTGCTCCCACGCTAAATTACACACACACACACACACACACACACACACACACACACACACACACCTCTCTCAGTGCTTGGAAGGTGCGTGCTCGAATTCTTTCTGTTCACTCTGAAACCCTTTTCGTCTCCTTCCTGCCACTTCTGGATTTTCGGCGCAATAACTTTCGTCAACTGTCATCACACAGTCAGAACAGTTCCAGGATTTCGGCTGGCGGTGATGTTGGTGCGCTGTTACTCAGATTACTGTAAGATGTTTAAATACGAATAGTATTAGAACACGCAGTGGGTCTTTAAGGCAGTTTTGTAATGCTCTATGTAGATGTAAATCTGTGATGATGATGATGGTGATGATAATCTAGAAATCAGTCTCCTGCTGGATCACAGACTAACACTAGTGTCATGTTTTCTCGATCAGTGCTGGCATACATCAGTTCCACGTTTTTAAAGCCATGAATAAACTCAAACACCTAGCTCACACCTGAGCCAATACTCGAACCCACGACGCTGGTGTTATACAACAGACAGGTCTACATCAGCTTTAGTTTAAGCAATGAAATGAAGTTGAGAAACGTATTTTTATGCAAAATATACAGGATATTTTTCGCGACCAAAAGTGAATTTCTTCTTTCAGATTTTTTGTCTGTTTATTTTCACTGTAAAGCTGACTATTTTTTAGAAAAAGGACGGCAGTCGAAGGCATTTGACTGCACATCTGGTTGTCTGTGTGGGAAAAAAAAAAAAAGGTAATTAAAGTTGAATGCAGAATAGAATTATTTTCCCTCAGTGTTTCACTCGGCCTTCCAGAGCGCACATTGTACGTTTCTTGTCTTTATTTATGTACTTATCAGGCTGCTGGACTGATGGTTTTACATTCAACGAGTTTCATCCAAACCTCAAAAACTTCAAAACAAATAGCTGTAATTGCACCTAATGTGTTTCATCAGTGTAAAGTTCAGGAATAAAATAACCTTTTTTTTGGCTCCAGTAAACATATCTGCACATATAAATACCGAGTCTGCTGTTTGAACAGTTGGATTCTATTCATATGCGGAGAACTGACTTTTAATGGAGTTCCTGGTGGCAATAAGTTTTGGCACCCTCTGATCCAGACTCATAGTTTGTAATGTAGTAAAAACTGCTTTTTCTAACCAAATAAACGGAGGTAATATTCAGTTTGTTTACACTTCACTTCAGATGATGTTCACATATGAAAAGCAGATGCATGCTGATTCTTTAAAAATGAATAACTTGCCGTTCAGATTAAGCAGAAACAGTCCACCATGGACAAGTGAGTCCACCGAGAAACACTTTTACTTTTCAAAATGTAACTCAAAGACACGATTGTTAAGCTTTGAATTGAAGATTTAAAAAAAAAGTGCTTTTTTTTTTCTCTGTGAAGTTGGAAAAGTCTGAAGTAGTTGAATTAAATCGTGAATTTGAGTGTTTTACACAAAATTCAGCACAAATGGAGAATACAATAATCTGGTATGATTTTGAGCTGAATTTAAGTCTGAATTTTTAATAATAATGATAATAATATTGCAAACCCGTAACCAGTACAAAAATGTTTTATTAATCTTTTAAAATGCTATTTTTTTTTTTTTACAAATTTATAATAGTTTTAATTAATTAATAGTTTTTTTTCCATTTTTATTGACTTATTTAATTAATTTATTGTATTCTAATTCATTAGCATATTTAATTCTAGTTATTTTTTTATAAAAGTGTATTTATATTATTTAATTTATTTATTTTGTATTGTTTAATTTATTTTATATATTCTTTATTAAATAATACCAATATATATTTTATTTATTATTATTAAATTGTATATTTGTATAAGTGTATATATAATTAGTATAATTTTAGAATTTCAATTAATCAATTTTATTTATTTATTTATTTTCTAACATGGAACATAAGGCAGGATTTGGGATTTTCCATTACTAACACAAATAAGCAAATGACAGGAACATTAACTGTACAAGCAAACCTTGCATATAACCTTAGACGATTCATTCACAGTCGTTCCTTCTTCCAGTAAGTTTTGTTCCATTTCTTTTTCAGCTTACCACCTTCTTCTTCTTCTTCTTCTTCTTCTTCTTCTTCTTCTTCTTTTTTGTCTTCGTCTGCTTTGTCTTCTTCCCCTTCCCTCAGTACTGAGGGAAGTGTGTGTGAGGTTCTTGCAGCGTTCCCCGTCATTTAGTCCCTCTCCCTCCTCCGTGCTTCCTTGTGTTCTCTGGCCGAGTCGGTGGACCTGCTGTCTAAGGAAATGGTTTGTATTTAATGCATACGTGAGCAGGCTCCCTGTCTGTTCATTCACCTTTCCTCGTCCTCTTCACACTGCGCCGCCGAAAGACAAATACGCATTATACACTCGCTCTGTTTACATAAGATGCGTGTGTAGCAGCCTGAAGCCAGACTTTTTTGCTTTTTCTCATGGAGAGAAACAGAACAGTGCACGCAGCTGTGTGTGAAGCCTGATCCGCCGGTGTCCGGTGTCACACGACCCGTGTTGCGGTCACTTAAACGCTGCCCTGACGGTCTCGTATCAAGCGTGGAGTTTGTTTCTGCGTCGTATTTCTACATTTATCTCTAATGGAGGCCTGTGTGGATTTTTTTTTTCAGGACCCGTACATTTTTTTCCCTCTACGTTATGTCTTTGTTGCTTTATGCTTGCTCTTGTGTTCTTTGGCTCCATGAGCATTTTTTTTTCATTTTCTAGATTTTTATCTCCTGTTACATCAACGTCCTAATCAAATTGTCCAGCGTTTCAAGTTTGCCTTTTTCATCAGGGAAAACAGTTTGGACGTCTTTGCGTTACACGCACAAAACACTGGATGAAAAAGGACCGAAATGTCAAACCTTGTCAGTTTTAAATAGTACATGGTGTGCTAGATGAATGTGAAAGAGAGCGGGGTGTTTGTTTTGTTTTTTTGGAACCAAATACTAAATGTGGAAGGAATCCCAGTTCTGAAGCGCGTCGGGTGGCTTGGCTTTTTCCCCACACCTTCCTCCCAGTCCGGAAAGATTCCCAGGTCGAATCGAGAGTCATGGACTTCTAAACACCTCCCACTCTGTCTGTCTCCACCCCCCTGCTCACTCTGTTTAGCCCCGCCCCTGCTGGTGGTGTCTCTCTCCTGGGCCAGACCCCTTTCTCTTTAAGTTGGTACAATGTGGAGCTTTCAGCTTGCTCGCGTTAATGCTAGAAGACAGGCCTCCATTAATAATTCATTCTTCTTTCACCAACACTCACTCTGCATACAGAGCTAACATCAGCAGCTGTGTGTGTGTGTGTGTGTGTGTGTGTGTGTGTGTGTGTGTGTTTAGGGAGGATAGTAAGCCAACAGCAAAGGCAAATCTAGCCAGTGGTGAGGCCTGAGATAGCTGATTGCTTAGCATTGTAGATGATTCTCTCAACCTCTCTCTCGCTTTCTCTCTCTCTCTCTCTCTCTCTCTCTCTCTCTCTCTCTCTCTCGCTCTCTCTCGCTCTCTCTCGCTCTCTCTCCCAGGAACTTTTCTAGATATCATTTTACACTTCACTAGGGATTTAATGCAATGCACCAAAGTTCAACAGCAGATAGAAATTATGCTTGTTTGCATTAAACATGCATCAGGACTGAGATCCCTGGGGAAGTAACAAAAAAATTTTGGGGAGATTCTTTAACTCGTGCAGGAGATGGAAGGAGAGAGAGATGGAGGGAGACAGAGGGACTGGGAGAGAGACTGAGAGAGATGGAGGGAGAGAGAAATGGATAGAGGGAGGGTGAGAGAGGGAAGGAGAAAGGGGGAGAAAGGGAGAGAGGAAAGGTGGGAGAGAGGGACAGGGGGAGCGGGGGAGAGAGAGAGAGACAGACTGAGAGATAGAGGGAGGAGAGAGAGTAATATACGCTTTTTGAGGATGATGATGAATCAGTGTCAGTGTGATGAAGAAATGATGTCACTCTAATCGTCACTGCTCGGTTCAGTTGGGGTTTGAAACCAAGAGATTTGGAGTTACGGTAGATTATATAAAAGTCTCTCTTGGATGTTGATTATCAGTCTGCACTCATCTCTTCAACACACACTTCCTCTGCTGGAGCTTCTCACACACTATGCACATTCTACACTTTGCTCACAATAATCACACTCTTCTACCACTGACTGCTTTTAGACACATTTTTCCTCATACTCTTTCTCTTTCCCATCTGTATAGTTAATTCTGTACTCATTGTTATTTCGATGAAGTTTTTATCGAAATTCTATTCTTAATGTGTTTTTATTTTTTATTTTAATCTTTTCTTAATGATTCTATTTTTCGGACACAGACTGTCTAAAAGCCTTTCACTACGTCATACTATGTCCTGTTGTGTATGTGACAAATAAAATTTAGAATTAGAATTAGAATTTGAAATAATTATTTTCAGATTTTTTTTTAATTAAATTAAAACATTAAATATTTATTCATTTCATTTTTTTTTTTTTTTTTGTGTGTGTAAATATGTGTTTTTGTGTCCAGTGTGTTTCTACAGTATGTTTAAGTGGCTATCAGGTCATATTGTGTGGATTGTGTTAGAAAAAAACACACACAAGAAACCCTTTGCTTTAAATAGTGAACATTTTTAACACCTTTTATAGATCCAAAAATAATAAAAAGCATGCAGAAATATCTCCAGGTCTTTGTTTCTTAAGGTATGCAGCTATGTATGCTTTAATGCCTCATTGCCTCTGCTGTGTCGTAAGTCAATGGGTGTGTCTCAATCCCAGTTAGCCCCCTAGCTCTCAAGCTCATGGGTCAGTATATAGTGTATATGAATTCATGCACTGGTCGGCGGCTCAGTACACAACAGGACGCTGATGACTGATGTCTTCATTCTGATTTCCTCATCCCTCACTGTATAATCCAAACATGTCAAATATTTAAGTTTTATTTGTTTTAATCATCTTAATCATGAGTGTTTCTGTCATGGTTCTTCAAACACAATCCACACAGTCTAGGTAGAGGATTAAAAAATGTATTAAACAAACCGTGTATAGAGTGTCAAATAAAGTTAATAAAAGAACAAGCTGAGAGGCTTCAGAAAATATCATGCCTCCTTTTCCAGTCCGGGAACATGGAAGAATAAAGAGTGTTAAGGATGCTTCCTGTTTTTTTTTTTTGTTTTGTTTTTTTAATACATTTTGGGATTTTTTTAAACTAGCGAACCAGGAAGCTGATTGAGATACACATCATCTTTTAAAGCAGGGGAAACTTGCTTGAAAGCGTCATTATGTTGCCAAGATAGCGTCATATACTAACTAACTAAATATATATTAGGTTTAACTGATTAAAAAATGTTGTTGAGGCAAGCAGATAACAAGGTGCTGTTGGAGCAAAGGATTATGGGATTGGTGGAAATCATAAATGAGTTTCAAGACAAAGCACAAGCAGAATAAATTTATTTAAATTCATAAAGATTTGTTTATTTCTTTTTGTAAATATTAGGTACAAAGAGCAAGCCAAAGCTGACGGGATTGGTCAGGTTTTATTTACATCTGTAATAGAAAGCAGGATTGGGATCTCCAAACCTGTCTGTCGTCCACCCCGTAATGCGTTTTGTAACAGTGGACGTCAGCACCCAGGCATGCGTCCCGCCTCGTGCCTCAGCAGCTGCAGCTCCGTCCACAAGAGCAGCGGCCAAAATTGGACAAATTCAATTCATTACCCGACTTCACTTTCTGGCCTCGAGGGAACCTTCACTTTCCGAGGCCACATTTTGTTCCAGTAATTAGCTCCATATTAATCCACCCCTCCCCCCTTGTTGTCCCACACACCCCTCCTTTAATCAGAGTGGAAGTGGTAGCTTTGATGACCACTCGATTACCGCTACACACACTTTCCCATCATTTGGGTTATTTGTGTGCTCAGGCTGACCCTAGCTCCGGCTCGTCTCCTCGGGCCCCGGCTCGGCCTTGCTCGGCACCGTGCACAGAAAGTCGTAATTCATTTTTATGCCGCTCTCCACGCCAGCTGTAATTGCAGGGACCGAGTGGCTGAGTCTCGCTCTCACCTCAAATGACGCTAATGAGTAGGTCCTGTCATGCAGGCAGTGGACTACATAGCCAAGGACCGAGATGCGTAATTACTGCGGATTTGGAAGCGGTTTGTCATTTCAGGAACGCTGTCTTTATCACTCGTCTGAGCCCTTATTTATTTATTTATTTATTTATTTGCATGATTCAGAGCTGCTCTCCTTTAACCTTACCACATGAAGTGAAGTAAACATGAGTGTCCTAGTATTTTACACTTTACCTCAATTTTTAAAAGTTTTCAATTTTTTTTTGCATTTTCTCTCTAACATCTCGTGCTAGAAACTTCCTTTATCGTGAGACGTTCATTATAGGTTGTGAAAGAAATGTCCACTTTGTGTATAAATGTATGGAAATAAATATGTAGAAATCACAGGAAAAAAGAAAAAAAAAATCATGTTAGCATGCCAAATTTGTAAACTGCTAGTAAATTATTAATGTAAAAAAATGTAAATAAAATATTAGAATGTCCTTAAGTCATTATTTGAAATAGGATGCAGTTCAACTTTTGTGTAAGGACCAAAAAATGGAGTTTGCTCCTGTTTTTATTGTCTCCATGTTCAGCATTGAATGTCTTTGTCATGTCTCACTCCACAGTGGTGATTAATATGAAGCTCCTACGAAAGTAGACACTCAGGACTTTAAGGGTTTCATAAGTATTAATGTTTTTATCCCTAGCCTACTAGGAGCAATATATTCATAGAAAAGTTCCAAAATAACAAAAACGGCTTTTTTTCCCCCCACATAAATGTTTGTATCTTCAAAGTAAATGTTGATATCAAACCCATTTCCGCTCTCTGAGATGCTCCAAGTGCTTGTTCATCTAAAAAGCAGCTCAAATGTGATCTTCAACCACTAAGATTCTGTGTAAGGTTATCCAACACAGGGAAAAACACTGAAAGCCAATTTTATATCAGACTTGCGGCGATAAAGTAATTCATTTCTTCACACTGATTAAAAACATCCCATAAGTCTATTTCCAGTGTACTTGTGTAAAAAGGGTTCTCCCAACTGTCTGCACTTTCTTTCTTTCTGTTCATTATTTATTTAAGAGCAAAATGCAGCCAATGCGCCTCATTTGTTAAACTGGACACCGAGCGGATTTTGTACTTAATCGCTCCGGCGAAGGTTTACACAAGAAATGTCGTTAATTTATTAAAGAAAAAAACCCCCAAATGTTCATGTCTTACTTCTGCTCCTGAGTTTGCATACAGCTACATATAGGATGACTCGCTAAAGTGTAACCGCAGTGTGACTTCAGATCCTATTGCATTTCCACAAGAAACCACAAAACACTACAGCATTTTTGGTCGCAGCAATCATTAAAAAAAACCTCCTGGACAGACTGAAATACAGCATTTAATGACTTCTAGAAGAGATTTTTAGTTTTGTTCAGAAACACATCCTCATACAAGTTCACTGCATCAGACGGTAAGAAAAAAGTTTTCATTTATTAGCATTAATTAAAGAAGGTGAGAAAAAGAAAAAGTGAGCTAATACGAAAAGATAAAGCTAATCCTTCAGTTATGACAAAAGAGATGATGATGATTCTGTAAACAAATGCTTCAGGTGATGGTGTGGTAGTGGGTCAAAATAACCTCCGCTTCTGTTTATTAGCCTTTGCTCAGATCCGTCATTTCCCTGCTGTCTGTAAACTTTGTGTGCGTCACTGAACAAAGCAAATACATACAGGGACCAACATACACATTCAAAAATATGAGGTTTTTTTGAAACAGGGATTCAACAAAAGTTAAATATTTAAGCGTTTCAGAGGATTTATGACTCCGCAGGTATGGAATCTGCCTGGAAATAAATAAAGATATAAACATAGTAAATATTTTCAGAGCCATAACTTCTGCTGGCTTTGTGCAAGTTCGGATAAAATCGAGTGAAACTCTACTGACTGTATCGGGAATATTTACAGGTTTAACTCCAACTAAAGAGTAGCGAAGCTGTGTGTGTGTGTGTGGGTGTGTTTCCAGCTAAGCCACCTTTTCCAAAGCTCGCTGAGAGACTCTGAGACCTGCTGAAGGACTGACAGGGGAGCACCAGCCCTCTCGCAGCTCTCCTCCTGACAGCTTTCCTGTTGTTTCTTAGCAGATTTGTAGGCCCAGAAAAACACAATCAATCCTCTAGCATCATCGCACTGATCACTTTAGAAAGCAGTATTGACAGCTACGAGCCGGCTAAAGAACCCGAATCAGCACATCAGAGCAGGACAGATTGGATGGGGATGGATTAAGAATTTCTGTACAGCCTCCTTTATTTATTTATTTATTTATTTATTTATTTATCTATTTATTTGTTTGTTTGTTTGTTTGTTTATTTATTTATTTGATTATTTATTTATTTTAGTACTTTGGAGATGAAAGAAGTTCAACGTGTGAGAAACTTATTGTCCATGAGCTCAAAATGGTGCAGTTCTTAACATCCTGTATCTTTGATACGGAAATCTGTGAAATCCTGTCAACGTCTTGTGTTTTTTAAAAATGGTAAAAATCACAAGATGTTAAATTAAACAGAATGAACAGTAATTGCGCTGTGCTCACTTTATGTACTGGCTTTTTTTTTTCTCTCCATAAAGTCTCTCGCTTGCCGTTTCCCAGCATCCGAGCCTGTCTGTGTGAGGGGGAACAGAATCCTTGAAGATTTTCTTGGCTTGTTGTTTTGAGTTTTGCTTAAATTGAATTCCACATGGTTGCTAAGATGTACAACTTTGGTTTGTGGGGGGAAAAAAACAACAACACACACTCATACTCGTATATCCTCAGTTTCGTTCCATGAAGAGAATGAAAAGTATGCAGTAATATACTGTGCGAGCGAGAGGACCGGGCAGATGGATGGACGTGAGTAAAGACTAAATGGAGATGGTGTTTGCTTTTATAGGGAATTAATTCACGATCGGTCGAGTGAAGAGGCTCCGATTCAGAGCCTGATGCGGTTAATAAGAGGATTGTTTTCCTGTAACACCACAGCAGTTTACTAAGGGTTAAGTTTATTAACGCTCATTTCTTAACCTCATGCTTTTCAGTGCATCATTTACCCTCCAGTTGTGTTTATAGCTAGTAAATTTGGGCTATAATTATGCGTTCATACTTATAAATGTGGGCTCAACTTACGTTATTACATTCTTTTATTTGTACTGTTTTTGACACATAAACTCACCAGCTACTGTATGAGGAAGCCGTGTTCAATCAGGCAGTTCACAGAGAGAAGCACAATGCAGGAAAGATACAGAAGAAGAAGCCTTTATTCGTCACATATGGATTATAGCACAGTGAAAAATGTTTTTTTTTCTTCATATCCCAGCTTTGGAAGGTGCTGAGAGGGTGGAACAGGGGAAGATTGGAGGTGCTGGGGCTCGAACTTCTGCCTTTCCGATCAGTAACCTGGTTAATCCACCACTTCTACAGTTTTTACTGGGGCTATCGTTCGGTGCCCCGGGAGCAGGGAGAGTTAAGGGCAGTTCAGAGGCTTGAACCTTGACCTTCTCATCAGTGGCCCACAGCTTTAACCATTGAAACTGTTATCTTGGATTCCTGTTCTTAGCTGACATCAGGACCAGACTTGGTCTTCTGCAGTGCTGAGATGCTTTTTTGCTCACCACGTGTGAACAGAGTGGTTCTTCTCAGCTTGAACGAGTCAGGGCAGCGTTTTCAGCAAGACTCACTCACAAAAACGGGATGTTGTTTGTTTTCTGTCCCATTTTGTTGAAACTCTAGAAACTCTTTTGCAAGAAAACTTACAGTTTCTGAAATACAGCCATTCCAAGGTCAAAGTCACTAAGATCCCGTGTTTTCCCCCGTTCTAGTGTTTGATACGGACAGTAGCTGAAGTATTTAATGCGTTGTATCTGTATGATTTAATGCTCTGTGCTGCCGCTACTTAATGGTGAGTGTATGCAGATTTAGAGAACCCGTACTGAAGCACTCTACACACTCGTAAATCATTACTGGGAAAAAAATGTAGGGAAAAATAAACACGGAAATCTGTAATTCCAACAAGATGGCATCTTTGTCATATGGGCTTTTCCATGCAGTGCTTAAAAAAAAATACTGAAAATGTTTTGAGCAGCTTTTTGGAATTGTTACTTTGATCAGTAAATAGGAAACACACTTTGTACTTTGTGCTTGTAAATCAGGAACGAAGCAGAAGATTCCGCGGGGATTACTGGACGTTAATTCCGCCATAATCCCCTAAAGAAAATTCACTAATGTCAATAAGACGCTCGGAATGATCACAGTGGGAAAGGCATTGCTCAGAATCGCGTCGAACAGAATTACAGGACGGCAAGGGGAGACGATTTGAATATGAACTGCTCGGTCTCGGAGCAGACGAGGGGGGGAAAGGAGCATGTATTGATTTCACAAGCTCAATTACTGAGTCATACAGTCCACATCTTCCAGAGCCCTTGATCGCCTCGCATCCTTTGTGCTCTTCATTAATACCCGAGCATGAGCCCTGTTCCTTATTAATTCATATGCACACGTCTCTGACACGGTACAGGACCCCCAAGTCCAGTCCCTGCTTTTTCCCCATTACTTTCTTTCCCCTGACCTGCTGCGTGGAGTTGAATGATTTATATGTCGGCCTCTCCTGCAAACACACTTCCTCAGCCTTGTCAGACATGACAGTGGGAGTATCTGTGGGTGATTAATGAATTTGTGTCTGTCGCCGACTTCAAAACATCTTCATTTAGGCATCAGGGCTACTTTGCACGCTGGAGCGAGGAGGCGACAGGTCTTCGAAGGATTAGTTCTTGAGGTAACCCTGCGGCCATCGCCGCGAGATGCTGAGGATTTTAATCTGGTCAAGACGAGCAGTACCACGGCCTTCCTAAAAAGCCTCATTTCATTTGCATTTTTATTTTTAACAGACAGTTTTTTTTACGCAAGTGTATATCCGAGTGGCTGATACGGATACGGAGGTATGTGGAAGAGCTTGACTGACAGCCAGCAACATTCAAGATACACCAGAGCTGATGATCATGCGATGTGACCAAACGTTTGGACACCTAACCATCACACCTCTATGTCTATGATGAACATACCATTACAGGTGTTGGTATAATAACCTCCACTCTTCTGGGAAGGTTAGACGATGTTGGAGCTTGGCTTTAGGGGTTTGTAATCATTCAGTTACCAGAGCATTAGTGAGACCAGGCATTGATATTGTAAGACAGAGAAGGCAGTTGGTGTTGCAGTTCATCTAAAAACAAGGTGTTAAGGTCAGGGCTCTGGTCAGGGCTCACCACCACACAATGTCTTCACTGAACACACAAAATTGTGTGCTTCCAATATTGTTCCATTGATTTGGTGAAGAACCACAAATGGGTGTGATGGTCAGATGTATCTAGCATCTAATAAGCTACTACTGTAAGGCAAGATTGTCTCATGGGGCAGAGCGTAAACATTTTAGAGAGCGTTTAATTGGACAAACAGTTTTGATTAGACAGTTTAAATGAATAATGAAAAATGTTTGATTAAATTTTAAATTAAAATAAGGTTACATTAAAAAAAAAAAGTCTAGATGTAATGTGATATAATATTGGTGTCTATAAGACTAAGGGACAGGTACAAAAACCTCTAAAATGGCAATTTTAATTACAGAGTCCTTTAAGTTCACTCGAGGCCTCAGGGTTTTAAACATGGAATTTTTTTCGACTATTATCCCAGAATGTTAATTGCCGAGATAATAAGGCGCTTGTTTCTTGGCTACCTTAGAAAGTCAGTCTCAGAGGATGTAATTTGGATGCAGCGTGATAAATCGCCAGTTTTTTTCCCCCCCAAAGTGTGAGTGCGAGTTAGATATAATGGCTTTCTTTAGGCTTTAGGTAAAGGTTCAGCAGTACTGTTCTGGCTAAAATTGGTCTTGCGCACAATTTGCAAGGATTCTCACCCACCAAAGTGGACTTAATACTCTGGAAGAAACCGCTCAGAAAGAAAGATCCTCGTCCCAACCTTCACCGCCAAACATTTCGTACAAGATGGATCATACAACTTCTTAAGGATTTACAGTTGTGAAACTATGCTGATTCTCTGCTGAGGAAAAGTGCATCAGTCGAGTGTTATTAATCAGATCCAGATTCTTCACCGTGGGAGTGAGGACGTCTTGAGCGTGGCTCGCCCAATCTTCTGCTGTGAGAATGGCACCGATTATTAAGCAGTTGTGAAAGCGGCCAGTCGAAAGTTGCGAGCTCGCTGTCAAAATTTTGCATTCCCACAGAGCCCCAGATCTGTTGCTTTAAGGGTTTTGCCTCTTTCTGTTTCATATCAGTCTCTGGTGCTGTAAATTGTTTAAGCCAAACTTGAGTACGTTCTTCCTGGATTCTGTACTTTTTCCCGTGGCCTCTGTGTCTCCTTGGATTAACTGAAGCTGCTGATCCCCCCCCCCCCCTTTTTTTTCCTTCCTGGTCTCAGGAAGCAAATGGCGAAGAAAAAAAGGTCTTATTTAACCTTTTCCTGAATTTTCTATGTCTGCTAAAGTGCTCTAATAAAAGAGGACCCCGGTCTGGAGTGTAGCATGAGCTCGGTTTATGGTCGCTTGCAGATATGGATGACTAGCTGCCTGTGGCCTTGTTAAAGCAGCCCTTCCGCAGTTCCAGTTCTGCACTCCTCACTGCCTGTAAAATCACAAAGAAACATACGGACACTTTAAAAGGAAGCACTTGCATACCTGCCCATTCATGCAGTGATCCAATCAATCAAAATTCACGCAGAGACAAATCAAGAGCTTCGTTCATCACGGTTGTCTTTCTGTTTACGGCATTTGCCGTTATCCAGAGAATACCAAAAGAAACACGTTTCTTAATGATTAGATTTAGAGTAAGCGTGATCAGTTCACGTAGTATTAATGTATTATTATTGTATTAACGTAAACCGATTACACAGTGAAATCTCAGGAGGTGAGATTTGATGGGCTGATGGGAAACGCAGCATAACTATAGTGTTAAAAAATCATGCATGTTAGAACACAGTGGTTACGTGTCTGTTGTATAACATTAGCAACATAGGTTCGAGTCTTAGCTCAGATCATGAAAAGCTCTGTCTTTTTACTTTATTCTTTGAAAACACACACTTAGGTCATGTTCATGTATGAAAATCGCCTGGAATCGATGTACGCATTTGAATCGAGTCAATTCAGAAAGCTTGTGGGGGTTTTTGTGCGATCTGAGTGATTTTAACCGTGACATGGATGCCAGAAGTTGCTGAGATTTTCACCTACAGTCTTTGGAGTTCACACTCGAGTGTGAGGAACTTCTGTGGGCAGGATATGCCGTGTTGAGAACTTTTCAGCTCACGTAACTTGATGAACTACTCTTCACAGCCGTGGTGCACAGAAAAGCATCTCGCAATACACAACATGTAGAACCGCACAAGAGTCCATCTGGTTCCGTGCTTATCATTAAAGAACCAGAGGCTACAGTGGGCACGTGCACCCCCAAACCACCTTCTTTTTTTTCCCTTGACCTGTATCTGCATAATATTACGCACCGTGCTGCTGCAACATGATTGACAGATTAGCGAAGCCATGAATACACATGAGTACAGGCGTTCCTAATAAAGGGCATGTTTGTGTACGCATACTCCGCTGTTCATATGACCTGCTGGAGTGACAGTCTACAGTAATATTTCCTATTCTGTCTACATCACGCGTTGCTAGACGCTATAACATCCGTCGTCTGTTTCACAAGACGAAGCGGTTTATAAAGGTGGCGTCGTTCCTGAGGTCACTTAGCAGAAGGCAAGTTAGGAAAGCGTTGACGCACGTCACCGACAGGAAGAAGGCAACCAATAAAGTATGCGCTCTTCCTATCAGATTCTTTCCAAATTGGACTTTATAGCTCTCAATGTCTCAATGACACCAGTAACTCGACTCTCCATTGTAATGATGGAGATGGATCTTTCCTGCCTCTCCCATAATCCCTAGCTTGATGGATCGAATTGCTGAAACAGGCAGAGTGGAGCAAGGGCAGCTTGGAACGAATTATTAAGCTACGTCACGGTTGCTGATTCATACGGACCTGTCAGAAAAAGAGGCCCTAATGAGGTTCTCGAATCGATAAGCCTTTAACGGTAAAACGCTCTGATGAAGTGGGATGGCATCTACCGCAGCAGAATTTTCCTCTTCCTGTCTCTTACACACCTGCTTCATGGGCCTCGGCGGAGGTGCCAGTTGCGCGAACGCGTTTCCCGCCAGGCAAGTCGTCAAGTCAATAAGCTACAAAGGAATTTATTTGCAAGTATTGACAAGTGAAATGATGAAGACAGGGTAGGAAGTCTTTCCCAGCTGGGCAGAAAATCACATTTCGCTTTTCCTAGGGCTCGAGTAATTTTATTAGCGTTCTTCCAATACGTGGAAAACCAAATTTCTCAGAATGTTCATTATGCCAAATAAAATAACAGTCACCTTCGTTTAAATATAGCCCTTAAATTACCAGCTTCAGATTACATGGAAAGCATACACCGTTTTCCCAGAGGAAAAGCTGTTGCTCGCTCACAAGAATTAGCAGTTTTAACTTCTGTCAAGTTAACTTGCGTGATTTATTTATTTATTTGCTTACTTACTTACTTATTTAGATATTTCTTCAGACACTGATTTTTAATTAAACTTACTTATTTATTAATTTATTTTTTAAATGTTTTTAAAATATTTTTTATTTTTATTAAATAAATTATTTTATCGCTTTTTAATTTTTCTACTTAATTAATTGCTATATTAAATGACTAAATAATTAAAATATTATTTATTTAAATATTTTCATCTTTTTTTTAATATAAAAAGGCATTTATGTTTAGACATGAAGAATTCCCAAACATTATCATTTAAAAAAAAAAATAAAAAATTCTGATGCACACCATGCGTCATAGAAACACATTTAGGAATTATGCTAGGACATTTTACTCATAGCACTGTCCCCCACTTCTCTTTAAAAACATTTGGCAGAAAAGCAACGAAGAGATAAATAAAGTCAAAATTAATCTGAGCGTAAAGGAATCCTAGTGAAGCTCAGTAGAAGGAGTAGATCGGTCAGGAGTTCCAGTCATTATCAGACAGACCAGTGGTGCTGTTAAACATCTGGCTGAAGCATCACACCTGTCAGACACCTCCAGTCCTGGGACTTGAGCTCATAAGCTTCTAGTCACAGAGACAGATTCCTAATCAGTGAGTGAGTCCAGGCCTCGGAAGAAGCTCTTACTGTCTGAAGTCCTGTCTGTTGCCCCAGCAGTGATAATGGAGCAGTCCACCAGGTGAAAGAATAAAACATGACGGGAAGTGCTATTAGAGGAAACTAATCACCAATCTGGAAGTGTTTCATTCCTCTTATACCACAGCAGTGCTTAACATTGCATGTTGTTTAGTTACATTTTATTTTATTTTATGGAACAAACCAATTTCCTCTTATACCATATGTCACATCAGCGATTCCCTCTCATTCCCTCTCTGAAGAACAGTGACCAAACCCTGACACTGGAGACTCCTCCCAAAAAAATCATCATTAATCATCTTTTTCAATGAATCAGCCATTCCTAACCAATCAGAATCGAGAATTCAGGAACGTTATAATAAAGTAATAACTTGTCAATGGATGAAAGCTAAACGTGCTGCGAGATTATTGCTGTATTAAATAAAAACTATCGATGGAGTATCGATGTATTTAAAAAATGATTTATGAGGGCTTTACAGGATTGAAGTGTTTAGGTTCAGTGTTAGTAAGCGTGCGTAGGTTTCATCTGAAATGAAATCATTTTCAGATCGTGGTTAATGCGCGGTAAGAGCGCGGAGGTCTAGAGCGACGGGAAAAGCAGATCTCGTGTAGTAAATATAATCTAAAAGTCATTCACAGACTCAAGACTGTGAAACGTATTAGTCATGCATGAGAAATGGTGGAGTTTGTATTGACAGCTCTGCCTTTTGAGAAGTTGTGAACAAGAACGAGGATCATTATATCGGACCGTCTAAGCCCTGCGTGTGATTTAGCGAGATTACTGGCAGCTTCGACTCGAGAGAGAGAAAAAAAATACGTGAGAAGCAGAAGATTTAAACAAAAGTTTCCGTTTCCTTGATTGCTGGCCTCGTTGCTGTCTAGCAGAAACTATACGGATGTCAGGAAACATCTCCCTGATTACTCTTCCTTTCCTCTATACCATTTTTCCCCCTCAAAACCCACATTTGAACATCGTTTAAGATCAAGTTCAATCTAAATGTTCTCCTGCACACCACGTCTCTACCTTCAGCCACACAGATAAATGTCGAATTAATTTATTTTTGTGGTTATCAGAGCAAACAGACAAAGGTCAGATGTTCCAAAAACTTCCATTCTGTGAAAAAGGAAAGAGACGAGGCTTTCCTAAAAGAAGCGGCCCATTAAAAGTTCTGCACATACGTACAGATGCGCGCACACACACACCAAAAAAAAAAGAAAAGAAAAGGCATTGCATCATCATTGCGTTTTTTTGAAAACGGTATTATTTTTAGCAGGGCTAGTTTTGGAAGACTGCGCTAGCCCTAAAGCATTTCAGTTTAATGAAATTTATTTCCAACAGAAATTGTTGGAGTCTGTTTTTGGTCAAAGCCATGAATTTAAAGTCAGATGGGAGTCTGATAGCATTGTGGCTTGTGTTGTTTTAATGCTCGTAAAGGAAGTATAAGTTTAAAAAAAAAAGAACGACAATAAAATAATTTCTGTGCTTCTAATGTAATCCTACTAGTAATGGAAACCTTACTACTACTACTACTGCTGTTAATAATATTACTACAACTGCTATTAGTACTATTAGTATTTAAACCACTACTACTATTAGTATCACAATTATTACTATCAATTTTTACTATCAATAATTATTACTAATACTACTACAACAACTATTACTATCAATTCTTCTACTTTTATTACTACTAATTCTACTGTTAATACTAAAACTAATCCTACTACAATGACTATTCCAACTATTAATGTAATTTTTTCTACTATTATCTACTATTATTACTATTAATTCTACTAATACTAATGTTACTGCCACAGCTACTGTTACAACTATTACTATCAATACTGCTTTTACTACAATTGCTATTAGTACTATTAATATTTAAGCCACTGCTACAATTACTACAACAACTATTACTATCAATTCTTCTACTTTTATTACTATTAATACTACTATTACTGATACTACTATTACTATTAAATCTACTAATACTACTGTTAGTACTACAGCCAATCCTACTACCACGATCACACCTGTTACTGTCAATTTTTCTACTTTTATTACTACTAATACTACTATTAATTTTACTAATACTACTATTACTGCCAAAGCTACTGTTACAACTATTATTATTAAAAAAATATAATATATAATAATAGTATTTAAACTACTATTAGTATTACAACTATTACTATCAATTCTTTTACTTTTATTACTACTAATGCTATTATTACCGCTACAACTATTACTATTAATTCTTCTACTATTACCATTACTACTACTTTTACTACTACTACAACTACTACTATTATTATTACTATTAAATCTATTAGTTCTACAATTACACTAATACTACAACTAATCCCACTACAACGATTACACCTGTTACTGTCAATTTTTCTACTTTTATTACTACTAATACTACTATTATTACTATTAATTTTACTAATTCTACTACTACTGCCATAGCTAGTGTTACAACTATTGCTATTAGTTCTTCTACTATTACTATTATACAACTACTGCTACTACTACTACTACAAATAATAATAATAATAATAAGTTTTCTGAATTGGTGTTAAATATTTAATATTTGTTTGCAAGCTGTTTCAGAGCGTTATTGTATTCCGGTCATTTGAAGAAGAAAAAAATGGAACCGTTGAAAATATAGAACCCGTGATGGATATGCTGAGCTGAAATAGCCAGAACCCCAGCAGTGCTCTCAACATTCATTTGGAAAACAGATGATTTCAGCAAGCAGAAATGTCCTGGTCAAAGACAGAGTGTTGTTTTGAAATCGGAAAGCCGATCATTTCCGCCACAGGCGTGCAGGAGGACAGGGCTGAGGGGCGAAATGTGTGGAGATGATGTTTTAAGTACTATGCAGATTTAGATGCAAGTCTGATGCAAAAAAAAATTAAAAAGAAATGTAGTCTAAGCGTTGCTCCATTAGTGATGATGGCATGTTGCAGCTGTATTGCAACACACTGTGATTGTAAAACGCCTTCGGTAAATTAAAAGAAACAGGTGTAGCCATAATCCGTCACCGTTAAAACACTAGCCTGCAGATATTGCACTTTTTTATGGGGGGGTGATCAAAACACCCATTGCGCAGGAAATTGTAATTGCTCTTTTTTTTAATGCATAATGTTTTTGTGATGTCAGTTCTGCTGAACTTGTCATAATGATTAATAAACAGTTGGAGCAAAAGCGGGACCAAAAAAAAAATCTACCCGAAAAGACATGGTTCATTTAAACCATTTCTCAGATGCACATGAACACTGTCGGACCCTGAATTCCTGAATTCAATATAAAAACTGTGTCATTTTTAGATATTGTTTTTAGAAGTTTTGACCCTCAAAAAAATCCAAAGCAGAAAGTACTTTATTAGATGTTTTATATATTTAAGCAATATTTTAGTGTCAAACTTTTTTCCAGTTGCTTTTTTTTAGTCCATTATCTGTGTCTGTAGGACAAACTGGCCCGATTCAGACAGAATATTTTGACCACCTGAAGACTCAGGATGAAGGTTCTGGGCATCACCCTAGCGCTGGAGCACTGGGTGGTATCTTCAGGGTTTCTTGCAGGAGGCCGAAGGGCATGTTCTTGTCAAAAGCAGGGTCATCTGAACACACAGCCTGCTGCCAGTCATCCAGTGAGGCCAGCGTTGCCCATGGTAACTCCACAAAGCCAGCGATGATGAGGTCATCGGAGGGTGGAAAGGAGAGCAGCCCAAAGCCCAGTGCTGGTTTTTTTTTTCCCCTTTAGTAAAAGCTAAACGAAGGGGTGGGGGTCAGGATTACGTGGGGAAAACCTTTTCATTTTTCCCTCAATCTGATTAGCCCTCCAGTTACATGAGCGGTGCAGTTCGGGGGGGTCGGGCAGGGGCAGCTGAGCTCCTCATCCTCCGGCTTTTGTGCTCAACTGAGGAAAGACCTTAATATATTGCGGCAAATTTGGTTCTTAGGTTCCTTCTCGATTAGGAGGGGCTTTTGCGTCAGTGTTTGTGTTTTGGGTTTAGTTGTGATGACCCACATCTCAGGCCTCTTAAAAACAGTTGCTCACAGACTGAAAGAGAGAAACAAGTGTATAAAGAAGGAAAGTCTGGACTGGAACAGTGAGGGTGAGAGAGGAGAATGAGCGCAGAATGGGTTTTCTTTTTCTCCGCTGCTTTCGTTACCCCGATCGACTTAATAATAATCGATCATATAATAATTAACAATAATGCAACCTAACGACGTTTACTCTTATTTTGTTATGTTACCAATCCCACTAAACTTTACACCAAACATCAAAAATATCCATCAAAAATACCCCAAAAGTACAGTCTGTGTCTCTACCAATAAACTAAAAAATTGGCTCAATCTCAACATGCATCTGAAAAGATTTGTTTAGAAATCTGCAATATAATCCAGCATCACCTGCAAGCTCCGCCCACTTCACCCATCTCACATGCTGAGTGCCTCGATTTCTGCAAAGGAGAATAGAAAAGTTCAAAAGTTTCAAGTTTAGTAATATGAAATAAATAATATATGTTTAACATATGTTTATATAATTATAATACATTCATATATTTCTATTTATCATATATTTAACTTATAATAAACTATAATTAACATCAGTTTATTAGGAATGCCAAAAACTTAAATTAAATTTTAAAAATTTAAATAAAATAAAAATAATTAAATTTTAAAAAATAAAACAGGCAAACATTTTGAGCTAAAAAGACTTGACTACAAAATGTGCCTAATATATATATATACATCAAATCGAAACATGCGGTTCAAATGATCCGCTAAAACAGCGGACCCTGCCATTGCGCGGGACCAACGCTAGGTAAAAAAAAAAAATATATATATATATATATATATATATATATATATATATAATATATTATATATATATATATATATATATATATATATATATATATATATATATATAAAATATATATATATATATTTTTTTTACCTAGCGTTGGTCCCGCGCAATGGCAGGGTCCGCTGTTTTAGCGGATCATTTGAACCGCATGTTTCGATTTGATGTGCCTAGTATATTACTTTGTATATTTACAGTAATATTAAGTGGGGTTTTTTTAATGTTATGTTTTATGTTGATTATTGTGGAATCAGTGAACAATTTGCAGTAGAGTTTTTCTGGTTGCTACTGCCACCAAGCAGCTCCTGACTGCACAGCTGATAAAATTAAGATTTCTCAAACCTTAAACTTGTAAACTGTTTGTGAAACATGTTTACATGATTTACTGAGCTTTTTTGAAATACTAAAAAAATCGATCCATCACCAGGCTAGCAGCAGATTCGTGTTGGTTGTGTTCTTCAGCTCAGCTTATGCAGGTTTCTGGAACGTTACACCAGATCCACCGCTACAGCGAATTAGCCTCACAGATGTTCAACCTTCAGTGTAAAAATGTTGTTCAGGAAACTCTGGGCTTCTTCTTATTTTTTTTCTTCACTGCCTCCACAGCACTGAGGTTCAGCAACCTCTCTCACACCTCCGGAGTCGCACTTCTCCACACAGGAGCAAACGAACGAGAGGAAAGGACGAAAGACGCGTGAAATTTTGCATGACTGATAATAGATTCCAGGCAGCTGTGAGATTACAGCGGCGTTGATTGGTGTTTTATAGGAATACCTGTTAAAGATTCAATTTCCAAGTGATTTTTCATAGTCACTTTAAAGAGCCTGGTGTGTTATTTGAAACCGCTCGCAAATCTCCTGTAATAATATCTGATCACTGCACTGCTCTTTTTTTCCTCCTCTCTAACACGCATCAATGCATTGCATTGAAACTTGAGTTCTCTGTAGTTGAAATCGTCGAAAATTTCCGTGCTCCGCCCGACATCTGTATGCGATACCGTTATTTATTTGCTGTTTTAGTTTAACGTATTTAACATTATGGCTGTTTTTTATTTATTTTTGAGCACTTTTTGCTGAAGCAATCACAGATATTGTACCTTACATTGGAATTGTTAACAGAGTAACTACACGGTGAGAGCAAAGAGAGAGCCGATTCCCAGATTTTGGGAAAAATTTTCCAGCCAAACTTCATCTGTGTATGACTAAATTCTCATAAGTCATTGGTTCTGGGGAAAATTACGCAAAAAAAAGTGTATCTTTTTCCAGCTCATTCCAGCTGTAAGCTTGGATTTAGACAAATCAAAGCAAATGAAATACAGATTTCTGTGAAAGAGTAAGAGCGAGGATGTGAGCGAGTGGCAAACACAGTTGTTTATTGAGGAAACAGATCCAGCGCTTCTCCTCCTGCGTATCAAGCGATGGAGCAAAACCCGAAGCTCCAATGAGCTCTTTGTCATTGTTAAGCTCCGCTCACATTCCTGTCTCTCACCGGTCTGCTCTTAAACAAACTTTTTCCACTGTTCTTCTCTCCACTCGGTACACTTGAAGTTATCAGGCTCTTTCAAACCAACAATAGCGATGCTCTGAGAACTGAAGGCCTTCTGTCAGGATGGGGGTCCTGTCCCTTTGTCTCACCGGACACGAGCTCTGTGACCAATTAGCGTTTTATTGGCCTAGCCGAAAGCAAGAAATCTGTGCCTTGTAAAGATTTTGCTCCAAAGATCTCTGCTCTTTCCTTCCCAGCACTCTCTTTTGTCCTCCATTCATGAAAGATACACTTTTTTTTTTTTTTTTTTTAAATCCAAGCTTCATTAAAGGAACAAAGAGAATATTGTTGTCGGTTAAAACGGACCATAAAAATAAACGGCTTTGTCCGGCTGCCTCACTTCTAGCCTTTTACTTTTAGCCTCAAACAGTGAGCCTGTGCAGTGTGCAAACACACACTCCCTGAATCGTTAGTGCTCTTTTAGCACGGATGTTGAGTTCAGAGAGATTTAATTAAAACCTGCATTTAATCTTTGCATTACGTTTATTTCCATCATTGATTGATTCGCGGCTGACGGTTCGGTCCTCTGCTCTTACTGATAGAAGATTCATGCAGAAGAAACACTAATGTCTGATTATTCTCTTAACTGTAGAAGGAAAACTTCATCCTCATCCTCATGCTAGCACATGTAAAATGTATGAGTGCTGCCTTTTGCCAGAATTTGATATCTATTTTTGTGATGTTGTATAATTTAAATATGTTAAGTCCAGAATTTGTATTTAATCAAATTGCTTTCTGTTATTAAATAATAACTCTGGTGACTAAATCTAATAGAATCTAATATAACGTCAGGTTTGTTTTTTCTTCTCTTTTCGGTCCTGCTGTGTCTTTGGCTTTTAAAAGGTAAGAATATTTTTTTTATTATTACTCCTCAGAAATTCTCTTTTTTTTTTTTCTATAACAAAGAAATTTGAAACATGACACATATTGCACATTATTCTACAAGTTTAGGGATAATGTCTCAAAATGTGTTGATGGTATAATTTCAGATTCGGACACATGATTCATGTTTCGGTTTCTGTGACACCGATTAGATAAAAACTGGGAGCTTTTGTCTAAATGTGCGCTGAAGTAGTTAGCTACTTTATTTCAACGCATTAATACAGATTACTGTAAAGGATCAAATTGTCCATTTCACTGACCGACAGCAGAATAAAGCAGTTATTGAAGACCAGTGATCAAAAGTTTGTGCCCTCAACAAAATCTCATTGACCTGTGGTGTTCGATCTCATCATCATATATTCTCAAGATATCGCGTGTTATTTATCAGTCTTTTCCTATAGCTGTGTGTAAAAGTTTTGCTCATCGTGTTCCTGACAAAGCTCACTTACAGTCTGAAAAGCCCACAAAAAGACTGGAAATGGCTGGAAAGACGAAATGACTACTAAAGAGTAAAATAAAAAAATAGAAATAAATTAAAAGTCAGTTTGACTCACATCTATGCCAATAAAAAAATTATTGAACAGTGTAACAGGTCAAAATTTAGAGATTTTGAATTTCAGAAAATCTGTCAATTAGGTGAGATGACAAGAAAATGGATGCGTTTTGTTTAAATTAAACTTTCCTGGTTTTATTTGTCATAATTTCTGGGTTTGTGTTGGCTCCCGTTGTTTACATTTCATGTTCTTCCATTAAAATGTATTCTGGCTTTCTCAGACTGTTCTAGATGATAGTCGCTGGCCTTGTGAACTAGGATGAGGATGTGATACCTCAAAGCACTTCTGGGTTGCGGGCGCATGCTAATAACGCAATAAAAGAAATCATTTGAAAAAAACTTGACAATAGAGTCTATATGTAAAAGATGATACTCCATGCAAATATGATTTAAAAATGAGAAATTGAGCTTAGACTTGCACATTCTCAGGAGCACAAGTAGGATATGAGGGTTTTTTTTTTTCCTGAAATGATGGGATTTTTATGAATACTGTACATGCATAAAAATGCTTCAATAAATGATAAATAAATGGAGATAATTAGTCTATATCTAGCTTAATCAATGAGGCAGTAAAGCAGTAATGAAGGTAATAAATATGGAGGAAAAATAATATAAATATACTAAATATATTGTGCTTGTCCTGCTGATTTGTTCATCTTTTTTTTTTTTTAAGCTTGGTGTGTATACCTAAACAATGTGTGGTCCACACATTGAGCCATAAAGAGCGAACTGCTGGAACTCTTGTGTGACCTGCAATGGTTCAGTGGATCTTTGGTACAGAAGTGAGGAGGCGAAACCAAGTCTGCTTTAAACACTCTGTCTGAAGCTCAAACAGTTTTGTTGACTCAGAAGGAGCCTAGTGCCCAAATTCTGTTGGTTTTCAGTCTATTTATTCCAGAGGAAAGTACCAATTTAGCTCTATAGTCCAGTAGCGGGGCTTTCTGTCCACACAAGATGAACAGTGGGATGCTGATGGGATGAATACACTCAGTCATGCTGACAAGCACATGTATTGTGTATGTTTATGCGTAGAAGGCAAGTGTGTTTACGCAGAACTGGTGCTTCAGGAAACGATATGTAATTAAGCCGTGTTTCTACCATCGGAGATCTGTTATTAGCATTTAGCAATCTTCTGTGTGTGTGTGTGTGTCACAGAGTGTGTGGACTAGTACAGTGAAATGATAGAAATAGAGGAAACTCGAGGCTGCTTGGTCGGCACTGCAGCCATGTCGGGGCAAGTTGTAATACTTTTCAACTCATTTTCATCCAGTTTGCCCTGACTGCACAATTTTCACATATTGTTTACGCTTCTTTCCCCATTTACCTTACTTTTTGCTTATTTTTTTCTTTCCTTGTGTACTATGAAATGAAGATGAATGACTCTCCTGCACTCTCCCATTGCTCTCTGATTTGGACTACTTTGCTTTTGTCATATGTAATTCAGTTCAGTGTCATTTCAGAGCAAGGAAAAGTCTTCAGTTGCAGCCAAACTTGACAGGGTTCGGTACTTTCTATTCTCGCTCAGCTATTAGTGGATTTATGTTAAAGCACGTGCTGGAAATGAGTTGTTTCAGGTCATGACGGGTGCGTACGCTTGCCGCGTAATCAACTACGGGTGATATCGAGCGCTTCATATTAATCAGCTGCTGTCCGTCGATGTTAAGCAACCAGGCACTCCTGCTAATAATTCTATAGTAAGAGGCTCTCTCTGCACTGATATTCCATGATTCAATTATTACTGATCCAGTTAAGTCTATCCCGGAATAGGGTTTGTGTCCCTCTCGACGTAAATGGTCTTGATATGGTCTTCTGTTTTAAATGAGGATGAATTACTATTGATATTTTAGAGCACTTTTACAAGTACTCTGAAAAAAGTAGAAAAGTAGAAATGGCCTTTAGGGGTGTGTGTGTGTGTGTGTGTGTGTGTGTGTGTGTGTGTGTGTGTGTGTATTTAGCTTTCACAGATACAGACTGTATGAGGAATGAATATGCTATTTGCTGTGTTTTAGTAATTGTGTGTGTGTGGTTGGTTTTCAGAGGCCATTTGGAAGAATTAGACTTTAACAGTTTTGTACACTATAAATAGATAAATAACGAACAACTGGGTAATGTAATGCAATATTAAATAACTTTTTTTCCATTTATGTTACAGAACGTCTCGGAAACAAATCACTTCCTGTTATCACTTAGGTAATAACGTTCATTTCAACAGCAGTCATCACAGAAATTGCAAAGCATTCTGCCTAGAAGACGTTACCATGGAGCAATAATACCTTTGACACTGGAGACTCCTTCCAAAAATTCTAACATTTCCTTAAAGTAAACTGCACCATTATTAGTGGCCGTATTTTAAAATCTGTTCAAGTGGAGTCATGATAACATTTTACTGAGCACGTTAATATCAACCTGCAATAGAAAATGCAGTGCTGTTGATTTTCAACAAAACAAACCCCACTGTAGATCCATGTGGTAAAACCTTCACGCGTTTACACTTTGTGAGTACAGAGCATGGTTTCGGTCTTTAGCTCCAATCTGTGATGAATGGACACCTGAAGCCAACTCTCATGCTGGCTCTGCATCTCGTATGTCTCTCAACTCTCTTCATTTGTCATGAGTCTGTGATCCTCCCATCCTCCCTGGGTTCAGGCACAGGACAGCATAAGAAGGAGGGAAAAAAAAGGAGAACTCTACTTACCCAGACCCCAAATCTGCTTAAGTGCCTCTGAACTGGTAATTACCCTCAGAGAGGCTCAGGCTTTAACAGGACAGGAAGCCACCCGTTTAACTATCTGACAGGGAGGAAGAAGCTCTAGTTAGAAAGCGTAGTAGTAGTAGAAAACAAGATGGCACTCATCCGAGGGGATTCATTTGTTCTGATGAGTATTCCTGCTAGATGGTCTCAGAGGGTTGACCTTTGACCATCTAAACAACAGTGTCTTCCGGCTCCAAGCTTTGCAGCTTCTGTCAGGCCAGCTTCATTGTCCTAGCCTCAGGGGACACTATCTTTTACCCAAAATGTTGGCAACAGGTTTGAAGGGACCCGATCCGGCTGCCCTTTGGTCATAACGGGGGCCACTGGGACGGTTGCTAAGCTGCATGGGCACTCATCTGGAACCGTCGGCACTCAACAGATGCTTCCATCGATTCCCATGTCTCCCATGCCAAAGGCATACGCACACAGAACCATTCATAATGTTCAGGGCTTTTGAAGGGCATTCATAGCTTTTCATTTAGAGGTGTCCAGCTGTTGGAGAGTTTTGTCCCCCCTACCAAACTCTTCATGCCTCCACAGAGTCAAGTCTGGACTGAGCTAATTGTTTAAAGGGCAACTGCAGATATGCTGGCTGTCATGGTCCCTTTCAGTCAGTATTGTGGCAAAATGCTCTCCTGAAAATCCTGTCGACAGCTACAGAATAGCAGGTACGGTGGATAGATGACAGCTGAAACACTGTTTTAATTTTAAGGCAGTTTGCACGGTTTAGGGATAATGTGTTTAAAAGTTCAGAAGAGTATCTCTGCTAAATGATTAGCGAGGCACTACATCCATTAAACCATTTTGAGCTTTTTTAAGCTTCTACTGAAATAGAATTTTCTTAAATGGGTGTTCAGAAAGCATTAAAACTCACGAGTGCATTTAGGAAGCATGTTCAACACAGCTCAATGCCCATCTTACGCCTGACTGTGTCTTGCTTTACCTGTGAAATCTGTTTTAATGTGGATTACCAGGACCTGAGGGTGTAAAGGGGGAAAGGGCCCAGGGTGGGTAGGGTTAAAGGACCCGAGGTATAGTGGGGACCTGAGGTGTAGTGGGGACCAGGGTGTAGTAATGACCCAAGGTATAGTGAGGACCTGAGGTGTAGTGGGGACCTGAGATATAACAGGGACCAGAGGTGTAGTGAGAACCAGGGTGTAGTGAATACCAAAGTGTGTTGAGGACCGAGGTGTAGTGCAGTCCTTGCTGCCATGAGGATTGATGTGTACTAAAGAATGGGGTGTAGAGAGGACTGAGGCATAGTGAAGGCTAAAGTTTAGTGAGGACCAGGGCATAGTGAGTCCTGAGGTGTAGCTGGAACTAAGGTGTAGTGAAGGCAGAGGTGTTGTAAGGGCTGGGGACCAAGGTGTAGTGAGGATTGAGGCATAGTGAGGACCAGGGTCGTAGTGAGGACCCAGGTCTAGTGGGGACTGTGATGATGTAGTGATGGATTTATTCATTTCAGCACCATTTAGACACAGGAACTGTGAGGCCTTTTTTTTTTTTTAAATGAGTGCTGAAGATTGACTTGTTCTTCCTTCATCAACTCGTCCCAGATCATGTTTCACCCCATCTCGAGCGCTTTCTCCAGCAGCACTGAAGCTTCTCTCACTCTGCGTGTTAATCGGCCCAATCGCCGCCTGTGACTGCATCTGTCTGAGGGATTTGCATGAAATTTTAATGAGCGATTGGATTAACAAGGCTTTGGGGCGGTGCTCCCACAAGCCTGTGGTGTGTAATCCCAGCAGTGGCAACCAGTGATAAGTGCACACACTCGCCCAGTGTGATCAGACCACAACAAGACCAAGAGCTGCAGCAGGGAAACCAGAGTACAGGGTAGAAATCTCACCGTGCCTGACTGCCTACTAGACCATTTCAGACACTTCAGAGGTGAAAATTTTTAGATTTTGGTTGTGGCTGAAAATAATGGTGTTCAGTTTTGTGTCCATTTTTTTTTTTTTTTAATATCAGAAAAACTGCATCAGTTTCTTATTAAAGGAATTTAAAGTTTATTGATGACTCCTCAAGTAATGTGCGTTTAACAGTTTTACTGTTTCATTTTACTTTGTGTATCAATTTACACATAATTTAACACACACCCAAATCCAAGTTCATAAATATATATTGATCAAAAGCACATGAATATTAAATGTCCACAATGTCAGGCTGTGGCTTGTTGAGTGAATACCAAATAGGTGTTTTTTGTATCCTGAGGTTTGTTTGATTAAAAATAAATTTAAACATCATTTTCAACATTTCGAACCTGTTTTTTTTGTAAAGTCTTTGGACTTTTTGCCAAATAGCAAAAAAAAAAAAAATGCAGATGGAGTGATTCTGGCCTGTCTGCTAGTGAAAGGAATGGTTTGCATTTTTTCCTAATTTCCCAAATTCTAATGCTTACAGAAGTATTTTTGGGGAAAATGTGAAAAATGTAATTCAGTATGCAAACACAACATGGGAAAATGATTGGCTTTCTCACAGGGAAGTTTTATTGTTGTCCAGCCTCTTTGATTTTTCTTCCGTATCCAGTGCTGACAGGCTGCCACCTCAGGGGTTATGTGAATAAAGCAGCGGTGCGCCCAAGCAGAACAAATCCCCTATTCCTGCTGTTTGGAGGGGCTTCAAACCCCCCTGCCTTAAATATTGTAGTTCAGGACACTTTAGAGGTAACCTTACCAGTACACATTGTCACATTGTGAGGGACACGAACCGTATTTTTGATGCTGCATATAAAATTTTATTTGTAACCATTAAAATGGATTAATGCGTGAGCCCCAGTGGAGCTCCGTCCCGTTTCTGAATATAAACTTTAGTTCATTCTTCACTCAGAAACACAAGTTTAAATGATTTTTTTTGTTGTTTTTGCTAGAAACCTGATGATGAAGACCAGGGTGACCTTTTAGCACAGAAATAAAACTTGATTCTGTTATTACTTGAAATTTAATAACCCTCGCGGCATGTGTTCAGCAAGGACGTTTTTCTCTTTTCCTCACGTTTCTTGCCGTAAAGCCCAGACCAGATCGGGTTACTTGTGTACGTCTGGCACAAGTACATGTTCTCTCCCTCCCTTTTAGGCCCATTTTTCTGCTTTAATGACTCCCCTCTGCGAAGGTCCCCTATAAACACGGCATGCAGACGCCTGGGAACAGGTTACAACAGCATCGCATGATTTTTCTTATATATTATCGTTGAGTTATATTTGTCTGCCGTTGTGCCGAATATAGTGAAGAAAAATATATTTTTAAGCCTTAGGAACCTATCAGGCAACTTTCCTTGAATTTAGCCTTTTTTGTTTTTTCCTAGAGAGCCGAAAAAAAAGGTTTTATTTTAGAAAATGGCCATTTCATTTCGCCTGCACAGCCAGACAGCAAAATGCTACATCATACTTCATTGATTTTTTGAATAGCTCCCCTGTACGGCTTGCATACAGATCAGTGAATGTACCTGTTTGAATAAGGACACGGCTCATGCACATCCGGGGACAAGGATTTCACCACACGTCGCTGCCACATTCCCGTCGCGCGACTACACGAGGAAACACAAAACTTGTAACCCGGCCTACAAATTTAGTGGAAGACGGTGGAAAATTCTCTCGTCCATCCGTAAAACGATCCGTCCCTCTTTGCGGATTAGCCCATTATCCCTTGCGCATATAGAAACATTAGTGAAACCCTATCAGTAATTCAGAAATTTCTAGATACTATGTATAGTGTGCTGGTTTAGAGATATTTTCTTGTCCATGAAGTAAGGGGTAAGATTTTGGTAGGGGAGGGGAATAAAAAAATAAAAAAAAGCAAAAAAATGCGGCACCACTGTTTGGGTTTCTGCTAAATACCTTCTTGTATGTCATGAGCTGGCAAGGTGTTACAAGAATTGAATTTCAGCCTCTGAGGTGCTACAAATCAATGGCATTGACCCCTGACTTTTACAACCCACTGAGGTTCAATGATAGACAAGTCTTTACTGAGTGTCTCTCTTGATCAAGCAGCTGAGACCAGACAGATATCTTCACGCACTGTGCTTTTACACTCTGTGTAGCCCATTTCAAATGCATTTATCTCTGATTAAAAGAGTTTGCATAGCTTGCTGCAGGAACTTTTTTTTTTTTTTTTTTTTTTGGCATGACAAGTGACGTATCGATTCCACTTCCTCCAAAGTTGAAATGGCTTCACACATGGAACATGTGAAATATTCATGACCTCGTGCTGTCCGAAGGTCTGCCTCCATCCCTCCATCGAGCATGCCTTCTGCCGTACTTGCTAAAGAGCGGGAACATCTGAAGGCCGCATTTGTCTGGAGCGAGCTTGCTCGACTTTGATGGCAAACGTTCAAGGGGGGGGTTGGGGGGGGGGGCAAGAAGCCTTTATTATCACCACAGATACATTACAGCACAGTGGAATTCTTTTCTTCGCATATCCCAGCTGAGGGGGTTGGGGTCAGAGCGCCGGGGCAGCTATGATACAGCGCCCCCAGAGCAGAGAGGGTTAAGGGCCTTGCTCAATTGCCCAACAATGGTGCTTGGTGGTGCTGGGGATTGAACCCCGATCCTCCGAGCAACAACCCAGAGCCTTAACCACTTGAGCCACCACTGCCCCAAAACAGACATACAGGCCGAGTCTGTGTGTCACTGGCAGCAGGCTCGAAGGCAAGAACCATGTGGAACCTTTCTAAGAAATGAAATGTCATGACTAATAATGTGAGAAGGTTTTCCCAGTACTTTTTCACAGCAAACTAGTTCAGACTCCCACAAAAAAAAGAGAGAAAGAAAAAAGTGAAGTTTCGTAGAAAAGTGTTTTCCTTTGTTGAACATGTGTTGAAGTTTAGGCGTGGAATGCACCTTAATCAGAGCCGAGTGACATTTCGTTAATGTGTTCCTTTCTTTTTGGTGGATCGATTCTCCCCGCTTCAGAATTGACAGATGCCGCCAGTACGTGGGCTGAGAAACCAATAAGT
>JAUCMX010000010.1:7513759-7606259 GCA_033459395.1 Hemibagrus guttatus | reverse complement strand
ACTGTACATTTTTACATTCAGGCAGCTACTTAATGATTTACTTTAATTAGTGATTTTATCCAGATGTTGAAATTATCTTCTTGAAATGCTTTTAAATTTTTTATTCCTTTGTGTTAAAAGTGCTTTCTCTAAATAGTTTTTTTTTTTATATAATGCAGCATTCCAGATTAAAGGAAAAGTCCAGTTCCTTATATTCAGTCTGATTTTATTAGCTGTTTACACATTTAGACACATATCCACTTCAGCAGATGTGTTGCTCTTTTAAATTAGACAGCTGAGAGATTTTTGAACATTGCAGGATTAAATTCAGTATCAGCGAGTTGCGTAAATTAGCGTTCGAAGTAGTTTGCCAGCGATGGCTACGTATTTGTCCTGCGTTCAGAAGCATTAAAGCAACGCTGTTTGGATGCTTGTGCAGGCGGTTAAGGAACAGGAAGTGGATTCGTGTGCCAGCGGCCGTTCTGTTGTGCGAATGTGCCACTGCAAGCAAGCAGCCTGGTAACGCCACTCCGGCTCGAGCTTCCAGCAGAATCTGGGCTCATGTCTCCCTGGCAGAGGTTACGTTAGCTTTGGCACGCCGTGCATGGATTATGTGCACAACTTGCAGAAATGCGGTTCGAAAAATATATTAATTCTGCGTGTGAATACTCGTCTGTGAAAGGCTGTTTGTATGGGGAAAAAAACACGTAGATCCTATTTCCTCATTTATTTGCGTTCACTGACATGGAAGGAAGATAAAGTACACAGTAATAATTTTGTAGAAACAGTCTGAATTCTCATTGATCTCCGTTTCAGTCGTATGGAATTCATCTGGTTTTAAAACACGAGGAATGTGAAATGTTTAGCTTCTGGGTTTCCGTGACAAGTAACGTTTAAAAAAAAGGAAATCATTTATGCCTACAAAAATAACTGAAAAAGTTTTAAAAAAACACCAAAAAAAAAAAAAAACTTCAACAAAATATTGCAAAAAATGATTAGACTAAAAGATTCATAAAGGCAAAAATAAAACAAATAAATACATATACAGTAACACAAAAACATTTACAAAAACAATTCTAATCCTAAAAAAAAATAAATACAATATGTTATGGATTTTTTTTTTTTTTTTTAAAGTTCTACATTTTAAAAATGAAAATATATTAAAAAATAAATTATAAATTGTAAAATAAAAAATATTTTTCTAACATGTAGAATACATGAATACATTGCAGTATAAAATATACATAAAATAATAAGAATAAAATTGACAAAGGGAATAAAATATACAAAATTCAAATTATTAACATTTTATAATTTTACAATAAAAAAAAAAATACATTTTACAATTTTTTCCAATAATCAGCATCTTCCAATCAGTTTACATTGCTATTTTAAATAAAAGAAATAAAAATCTTGCAGATTTCTGAACGTCACTGTAACATGTCTTTCCCTGTCTTTCACTGCACAATGTTTTTGTGGTGAATCATCCCATAAGACATGGAAATATAAAAAAAATTGGTCTCAGTGTCGTAGCCTGTAAACATATTACGGTTGGCAGGAAAAATGCTTTCAATATTTACTTTGCTCATCTCAGTTCCGCCAGCAGCAAGAGTCATCTGCATTAGGCTGGAGTTTGCACGGGTGGGCCGTATTGTTTTTTCGGGGGGTTTGTGAGGTAATTTTAGCCGTTGACGCTGTTTACGCTTTGCTTGTTGCCTCTCCGAGAAATTATGAGCTTTAATTTGAATGCATGTTCCTTTCATATGCATCTCATAAGCTACGCGGCTTGAAATGATTTGGATTATTTACTTTTGCACAGACACCCCTGAAACACACATACACACACACACACACACAATCCTCTCCAGAGATGTTTTTATCTGGAGGAGATGAGACGACTGCAATTATAGTTACAGATCCGTTTTTGTTATTGTAGCAGCGCGACGTTGCCTGTTGTCGTATTTTCAAAACATTACAGCGAGGCGCAGGGTGTATGGCACATGAGGGCGGTTCTTAAGGGATCCAGGACGTTCTCTTAAAGGCCCCAAGGTGGCACCCAGGCGTAGCACCCAGGGAGGACATACAGGTGGAGCCACCCTGCTCGCTTCCTCCTTCGTGTATGCTGGATGACAAAACAGCTCATGCTGTGCAGTGTGTGGTGTGTTTTGTCATGCAGCGTGCACAGAGGAGGAAGCGAGCGCCGCAGCCCCACCTGCATGCTGCAAGTTCTCTCCAGTGGCTTCAGCTCAGGGACTCGGAGCAGGCCATCTCAAGTCGCTCTAATTGGCCACGGGTGAATTCGGCACGTCAGCCCAGGCTGGGTTTCACCGAATCTCGGGGTCGTCATGAAAGTGGAACGCACCCACCATCAGCCTGCTACTTTGTGAAAAAAATAATAAAACATCAGGAGGCCTTTTTTCCACATGCTTGACCACCACCACCACCTGTAGAACAGCTCAATAGCTTCAAGGTCTTCTTTTCCCTGGAACATTTTTTGTTGTGTTCGGCAAACATTTTGCCTCATTTTCATAAAACTTCCTAGTATTGTCTTATCCCTTGGACACCTTTCCCCTCTTTCTGCAATTTTACCCCTTTAGCACGTTTCTAGGTAGCGTGAGATATTCCTTAATTTCATTCCCTCTTTACAGGCTGCTTTGATTGGTTAACCTGGCACTCCCTGCTGCTTCACTGGTGTTCGCTTTCAAAGTATGGCTTCTCGGATATGCTTAAGAACGGCACTGGCTCCAGGAATATTAAGTACTTTCCAGCTTTTGCTGCTTTCTTGGGAGAAACGGAGCAGGCGTCTGCATACCGTAGGGAATTAGATGCATGAATGTATTAAAGGAGCTTATGTGATGTTACGACATTGAATCGAATATTGATTCTCCTTATCCATCGCTAGTCAGTCACTGACAAAGTAGTTTCACGATTGTAATTAATAAATTTTTTTTTGTTGTTGTTGATATTTAGCATTATTATATACAGTTAGGCTAACTTTGAGATTTTGTTAAGTAAGAAAGTAAATAAATAAATAAATAAAATAAAAAAAACCTCAGGTCTTGAGGTGTTAACTGGAAAGACTTTTGTTTTTCTTCAAGTGATCAAAAATATTGGAACACGTGTCTTCCAGGTATTTCTTGTTTCCCAGGTATATCTCTAAATATCAACTCTTAATTTGAGCCTTGGGTTTGAGATTTGGGTTTCATTGTGAAGACTACAGTCATTGTTAAAGATTTAAACCAGCATGAAGACCAGAGAGCTGTCTATGGGAGAAAAGCCAATTTCAAGCTGAGAAACGAGGGAAAATCGATCAGAGGCATTGCAGAAGCATTGGCCATAACCGATATAAGCATTTTTGGAGAGTCCTGAAAAGGAAAGAAAGCACTGGTGTACTGACAACCAGACTCTGAACAGGTCGGCTAAGAAAAACAACAGCAGCTGACAGAAACTTTGTGAGCGCTGAGAAGAAAAACTGAAAAGGAAAAAAAAAAAACAGTGACATCACCAGCAACCTCCACAGGGCTGGAGTGAAGGTATCACAGCAGCATTGCAAGGCAGAAAAACAAAATCAAAACAAAGAACTGAAAGAGGCTGCATTAGAAGCATTGCAAAAGAAGAATGCAACAGTTTGGTGATGTCACTGGGTCTCAGGCTTGATGCAATTAATGCATTATTAAGTGTACTTTACATTCAGGCTATCTGTTCCAATACTTTTGCCCACATAAACATTGGGTGGTCTTCAATGAAATGTTCTAAGTTCTTTAAGACATCTAGATATAAATACCAGGGAGGAAAAAAACTGAACTGTCATCTCTTATTCATATTTTGATCGCAAACCCAAGTGTCTTCAGTGTATAGCAAAAGCATGAGAGTTAGCCTTGCTGTTCCAATACTTTTGGAGAGGGTTATATGTAAGTATACTATGACTGGTATGCATTTATTTATTTATTTTATTTACTACATCAGGAGATGTGTGCCTGTTTTTTCCCGAAAGAAAATGTAATTGCCTTTGACCTCATGAAGGAAATTTTATTAGCTTTGTGTGATATTGAAATTTATTTATTCATTTATTTATTTATTTGTTTGTTTGTTTGTTTGTTTTACCCCTGCTCATGACTTTTGCATTTTAAAATATTGTGACAAATGAAGTAATCATCCAGAATCGTTTGGGCTACAAAAAAGACAAAAAAGAGAGAATGAGCATTTCCACCATTTCAGGATTAAGGAGAGTAGAGGAGGCGTAATAATATAATCAGCTGTGCATTAAGGAAGTGCTGTAACAGTACATTTTCAGTCTAATCTTGTTACAAATCGACTGTCTAATATCCACATGGCCAAGATTTTCACTCTTGATGCTGCACAAAGTTTTGGAGCATCTGCAGTGATTGGTCCAGGAAAGAGTGGGAGAGTGCTGGTCAGTGGGAATAAAAACTCCAAACCCATCACTTTCTAATTATCATTGAGATTATCGTTATTTGTAAAGTATTACATTTGACATTCAGTTGTAAGCCTGTTTAATCTTTTTGTGCCAAAATATTTTTTTGTCTCCATCACATATTTTTTCTAAGAAACAAAACAGTATTTTCTTGACCATATTTGGCCAAATATTTTTGTTTATCTTTAAAACATACAATGTTAAATTTTATTTAGTGTTAATCAATTCAAAGCATCAGTACTCCAGTTACGTTTTTCAGTTACGTGTGTGAGGTCCGAGCCCATGAGATTGGGTTTCCAGGAAGTGTCGATGAAGACTGAGTTCAAACCAGCTGCTCAATTTATTCCAGATTCATATGTGGTTTATTTTTTGTTTGTTTGTGAGAAAAAGACTGCTCTATTGGGTTGTTTTTAAGTGATAAATGAGTACTTGTGTATACAGATGTTAAGCTGCAAAACTCAAAATAGAATAGAACTGGAGTAAAAGCATACATGGGTACCATTAATTGCTGACCAGGAATGATGGATGCATGAACGGATGGATGGATGGATGGATGGATGGATGGATGGATGGATGGATGGATGGATGGATGGATGGATGGATGGATGAGCTTATAGATGGGTAGGGGGATGGATGGATGGGGTTATGGATGGATGGCTGGGGTTATATATGGGTAGTTGGATGAATGTATGGATGGATGTATGGATGGATGGATGGATGTATGGATGGATGGATGTATGGATGGATGGATGGATGAATGGATTGGGTGGGGTCATAGATAGATGAATGGGGATATGGATGGATATGGCTGGGGTTATTGATGGATGGGTGAATGGATTAGGATGGATGGATGGGTAAATGGATGGATGGATGGATTTGGGTATGTGGGGTGATGGATAGATGGATGGGTGTGAATATGGATGGATGAATGAATGGGTGGGTGGATGGATGGATGGATGAATGGACGGGTGAATGGGTGAATGGATGGATAAATGGATGGGTGAATGGTAATGAACTACAGTTATGACTCTCTCAATAACACTCTAATACAGTGTGTATAAAATCTGCAGATTTACATGACTGTAAGTGCGCTTAAAGAGACGGTAAAAGCTGCAGTCTTCTTGTGTCATCATAGGGGCCAGAAGCCTCATCATGAAGGGGTCAAAAGCCACGTGAACTCGCTGTCTGTGTTTGCTGTTCCATGTTGAGAACAGTTTCAGGTGACAAATGGCCAGGAAGGAACAGTGAGCTTATGGCACACTAATGTGAGCTGACTGGGATTAATAGCTGTTGACTGCAGCATGTGGAGCTGTGAAACAGCAGGCTGTGAGCAAGTAAAGCGACTCCCATGTCTTCCCTCTCATCCCGAGTCCCTGCACTCCCATCATTCCCTGCAGCTCTGATTGATCTGGACATCGGGTGACCTGCCTCCAGCTCATCAGAGCTGCCTCACAGTCATAAGAAATGTTTCACAAATTATAAGCACGTTTTTGGAAAGTAAGGGCGCTTTCACAACCTTTTGCCGAGTTCAAAATTAGAGCAAAATTTATACTTTTGGTCCGTTTGATATTTGCTTTGGTTTCTTTTCACACTGTGGATAATTAAATGAGCCACAAAGCAAAAGAATTTTGGCTGAAGGACAGAAAACATACTCGTGAAACTTTTTCATTCATCGGTCAGTGGAAGAAAAAGGTAAACAAACCTTTACAAAGAATGTAAAAAAAAAAAAAACATGGAAATGTACCAGGGTTCAAATCAAACGGACTGATTGCTGCATATGTGGGAAAAAAAGATTTGATACGTTCTAATTGTGTTGCATTAAAAAATTATAATCAGTGATTTACATAATATCTATAAACATACATTGATTTTGTCTATTATATTTAAAAATGTATTTTTATTAATTTATAAAAAAAAACTGAAATGGTATTTATTCATTCATTGTCTACCGCTTATCCGATCTACACTTGGGTCACGGGGAGCCTGTGCCTATCTCAGGCGTCATTGGGCATCAAGGCAGGATACACCCTGGACGGAGTGCCGACCCATCGCAGGGTACACACACTCTCATTCACTCACGCAATCACACACTACGGACAATTTAGAGACACCAATCAACCTACAATGCATGTCTTTGGACCGGGGGAGGAAACCGGAGTACCCGGAGGAAAGCCCCGAGGCACGGGGAGAACATGCAAACTCCACACACACATGGCGGAGGCGGGAATCGAACCCCCAACCCTGGAGGTGTGAGGCAAACATACTAACCACCAAGACAAAAAATTTTTTTTATTATGTATTAATCTGTCTTCAGTCAGTTTGGAAATAAAATGATTAAAAGAGAAAATGTAATAAAAATCCAATTTGATTTAATTAAATTCTAAAAAGAAAAATTGTAAACATTTTTACAATTTTAAAGATTAACTGCAGAATTTTTTAAATGTTATCTGTCTTCAGTCAGTTCAGAATTAAAATGAAATAAAATATAATTAAATATAAAAATATAATTCTTAAAAAAAATAAATGAAATAAAATGAAACATCAATTTAATTGAATTCAATTCTACAATGAAAAACTGGAAAATTTTTAAGGATTTTAGGATTTTAAAGATTAACTGCATAATGTTGCAGCGTGGTCTGTCTTCAGCCACTTTGGAATTAAAATAATTAAAAAGAAAGAGAATTGTAATAAAAATAAGTGGTTTAATTACATATTTTTGAAAATTTAACGAATTTAAATGTAATTTTAAAAGATCACAATATCTGTGATATGTAAAAAAAATATATATATATATATTGTGCCATAATTTCTCACAATAGCACTATTATGTTTTCCTGTCTAATGTCTGTTGTACTGTAGAATAAAGTCAAGATGTGAATATATACAGAAAAAGAAAGAAAATAAAACACATAGCAGCTTCATTATCATTAAAAAAAAAAAAGGTGCTTTTTTGTTTGTTTTTTAAACTTTACTATTCTTGTGCCATTTCTTTCTCCTCCTTAGCCAGATTGTGGCTCGGAGCTGGTTCCTCTCTGCAGATTGGTGCAGGTTTGGGTTGCACTTCAGATGAAAGGCTTTTGTTGAAGCTCATTCTTTCAGCATGTGTCACACTTGTACGAGCGAAACACAAGTATTAACCTGGCTTTTCACCACATGAGGGATATTGTCATTATTCTGCGCTGTAGAAGAAAGCGCTGCAGCGTTCGCTGTGTAATGCCAGAGTACAGCCCGTGATTGTTTGCATAAGACTACAGCCGTGTTTATGTTTCATTTATGAAAGTGGTCTTTATGAATGTTGTATAAAGTATTATATAACAGAGTGCTGGCTTTACATGATGAGTGTACATCGTGGAACAGACGTTTAAAACGGCCTGGATTTGAATCGCAGCTCGAAGGAAGTAGATATTATTTGAGATAAAAGTTTTCCAGCATACATCACACATTTACAGTATTTTATTTTTTTTAACCAGACTCAGATTAGTTATGTTGAACGAAGATTAATCCATGCATAATTCCTCTACTGGTGCGTCTCAAAACCAAAGTCTTTCCCACATTAAGGGAAGGAGAATAAATGAGACACTTTTAACTAGTCTGCAGGCCCGGTTAATAATATATATGCTGTGTCAGATCAAGAGGAGGAAGTGGCGTACGTCGGGTATTTTTACACCGCAGACTTTATAACACCAAGAAGATGAGATGTATCAGTCAATAATTCAAGGACGCTGCAGATGAAAGTGTATTTCGGAATCGCGGCCACGTGGGCCGAGGTGGTAATATGGTGTTAGGGGTGTAAACAGGTATGACAGAGGCAGATTTGAAATGACAGGAGGGGAAGGGGGAGGGGGTAGTGGCGGTTTGTCGTGTCTAACACACACATACAGAGAGAGAGAGAGAGAGAGAGAGAGAGAGAGAGAGAGAGAGAGAGAGAGAGAGAGAGAGTAGGTTAGCCGAGCTAAGTCACCTCCACAGACAGCTACACCTGCTTGGTTTGATAGGCAGAGTCGCCTCAGGGCTGTCACCAGCATTAACGATCCCCTGCCCCCACACCCCCCCATAAACCACACACACACTCACACACACCCATAGCCATGCCTCTCTTCGATGCCCACCAAACGCTCCATCACCCACACCGTACCTGACGGTTTTCAGTCTCCTCCCCTGATCCCTGCTGTCAGTCTGTCACGTGTCACAGGCAGATCACTCAGTGGTGCAGCACGACTAACCACACGTCCTTCACGTGACTCACTTCTCACGTTCAAAACACTCTAAGCAATACGCCGAGATATATATCAGTATTCTGATATGTTACATCACGGTCCACTTTTCCAACTTATTTCGAACAGATATCATATCTTTTTTAACACAAAAATATTTTAATCAATATTTTAATACAGTCAAACCTCGGCATACAAAATGTAATTCGTTCTGGAGGTGAGTTCTTAAAAATCTGTATTGCGAAACAATATTTTCCCATAAGAAATAATGTAAATGCAGATAATCCGTTCCAGCCACCCAAAAATATTACCAATATAAAGCGTATGTAAACTGTATGGCTGCTTACAAAGAACTGACCCAAGCCAAGCATTCCATGTCAAGGGTCCTTACAGGAATTCGTACCACCAAGCTTGGGCTACAAATAGAACACACCACCCACACCACCAATATGTCAACAAAAAAATGCACAAAAAATCACATAGCTTTTGAACGCATGGCCAATGTAACGTTGGTATCGTGGGTTGTCTCTTTCAAAACAGCTTTCAGTGACTGAAAAAAAAATTAGGAAAACCTCGCTTTGCTTGGCTTTCCACTGACACAAACGTAAAAGTTTTGAACGGCTCCCAGACATACGCGCAACTTAGCCGGTGTTCGGTTCGTTCTTATGCCGAAAATGCTTTGTATGCCGATGCAAATTTCTGGCAAAATTTCAATTCTTAAGGCAAAAATTCATAAGGGAGCGCATTTGTATGCCGAGGTTCCACTGTAATCATAAACTGATTGGATTTTAAAGTTTACTTTAAAGAGATTTAGGCTTTATTTCTGTTCCACACTTTCCGATTGTGCATCATCCAGGTTCTTGAGGTGCACTTCTTCTTCTTCTCCTTGACATTTTCAGCAGTATTTACACTACACAATGTTGTAAAATGGTGTATAAGTATGCGATCTGGGACACGCCTCATTAAACTGGCTTTTGTGATTTTGCGCATATTTAGCAACTAAAAAACATACCAAAGAAAATTAGAAGTCTATCCTGCAGTAACATTGACAGTAAGATACAAGAAATCTGCATTATTTTAAATAATTCACCCAACATGCGTCTCGTCTCCGAGTCAGCCAGTGGCTTTAGCTTAATGAAGCGACGGGTCAGATTACTATCTCTAATCCAGTTCAGGCAGCGTGAGGTGCAGAATATTAACTAACTCATGATGTGGATGCGCTAACTTTCAGCAGAGTGGAAAAGCCAGCGTTTAAAACAATGTGTGAAACGTTCAGCAGGAAGTCCCGCTTTCCAGAGAAAGTATTTCCCCAGCACTGCAATTCTCCAACTTTACAATAGAGAAAAGCTTTGCAAAGTGTTAACGGTGCATAACTGCCAAGTGGAATGAATTTGTGTTTAAATTAACCAGGATTTAATGTGTGCCTCGCTCATTCTGTATGCATATTCTGTTACTCGTCCCAACCTAAAAATCTAAAATTTCATGTTCTGGTCTCTGCAGTTAGGTTTTGCTGTGACCTGAGTGACCAGGATCAAATTACTGGTATCTAATGTCATGCTTATCTAGTTAGAGAAGGTGTCTGTGGAATTTCAAGTAAAGATTTCTTTTATACAAAAATATCAATTCCTTTAAATCTATAACAGACAAATACAGGAAAAGTACAAGAAAAGACACAAAGCTTTGTAGCAACAGATTTGAAGTGAGCCATAAACGGACGTGATGACCAGGAGTCCACAGTCCAAGAGCTTTTTCTTTCTCTGGTTGTTAGACATGACCAGAGGCACTAGCTATCTGTCCAGCAGGCAACTGCGAATACAACACAAGTAGTAATAATATTCTGGACGTGTATAACGCTTGTTCTAGGCTAGCGAGTTGTCCACCGCTACATATCACCAGCTGTGGGATAGCTGAGGTCTTTAACTAAAGGGATGAAACTTTCCCAGTTACCGTAGTTACCACCTCAGCTACCTAGTGAACAGTATTCATGACAAAACAGCACGCCATCTACTGGTAATGATGTGAAAAGGGACATGTGCTTACTTTGTGCTTACTACACTTAGACACCTTTATTCACACACCATCCTCTATACACACATATGCACACACACATGCTTGTACACCACACAGATACACATACACACATACACAGATGCGTACACACCACACACACAGACACATACACACCACACACACATACACAGATGCATACACACCACACACACACACACGTGTGCGCACATACGCATGCATACACACACACCACATTAAGCTGCCAAATCATGTCCCAACTGTCATGTCTGTTTGAAGGTTTATATGAGCCACACTAACGTTTCAGAGTTATGTATGTTTATTCCAGCTAAATGTTTGGTTCACAGCATGTTTTGACTGACAGATGTGTATATTTTAACAGTTGCACCAGCTCACCTCCCCTGCTATTGATTTTCTACAGCGAGGTGAGGGGGATTCCTGGGGGAGAAGGGGGAGGTCATGCGTTTCTCTGCGTTTGGCGCTGATAGATATTTGGCCTCTGCAGCCTAAAGCTCCAGGGATTATTGGCTCACAGAGGCCCGGGACTACATGTCACATGTTTCGTGTTCAGCGTCAGGCAGTTTGACACTCATCCAACCAAGAATTTGCAAACGTAATTTAAGACCTAAGACGACTTACCGATATGACCCAGAAACCCACATGCAGAATGCTGATGTTATTCGAGGGATAGACATTTTCTGCAGCGTTTCTGATCCTGTCCGAAGTATGTCAGTGAGGCATCGATTGGTGGGATCGTCTGCCCAGAGGAGGTTTTTTCAGGAGAAAATGTGGAATTAGAAAAGTTTGAAATGTCAAGGAACTTCCTTAAAGTTGCATACATGCTTGACTTTTGGCAAAAACCCCATTATGTAGCTAAAGTCAGAATCCTCATTAATTTTTCAAACAAACAAGACAAGAGCTTTTGTTTTGATTGGAAGTCAACAGGAGAGAAAGACCTTCAGTACCTTGCCAAGAGGCAAGTTCAACCTGCTTTACACTGCCGGTGAGGGCAGGTGTTGAGGCCTGCTTTGATGTGGAAATGGATTTTATATATATTTTTTTAAATATTCCTTGACGGTGGATAGTGGGTGTTTAGGGTGGCCTGCGAGGGATCCAGCACGCCACTGCTGCCTTTTAGAGACCCTGATAGATCTCTCTGTCTGATCTGTGCTTAGCCACAGGCTCTAAGACACAGGAGGAGAAACAGGCCGCAAAAACACATTACCAATGCAAAGCCAAAGAGAGGTAGAGAGAGGAAGTTGGTGGAAAGTAGAGAGGAAAGAGCACGTTTTCTTGGCGGCATGGACAGCACAGATTGAGCTCGCCCTCTGCATTCCAAGTGACGAGCGAATGTTTGAAATCATAATGCTTCCAGTAAGGTCACAGATCTCTTTTATCTAGACTGCAGACCTCCGAACCGAGGCGTTTTTAAGGTGATTATGATATGGGGTGGGTGCTAATTGTGAGCAAAGAGAGCTCGGAAAGCGCTTACCGTTTCACTCCTCACCCTGGCAAAAGGGAAAGACCTTAATACATTCACAAAGCATCTCAATGACAGACAAGAGAAATGAAATCCAGAAAGGCCTCGCAAAGTGATGATGGCACTGAATAATCCCACATCCCTCTATGAGCTGGGTGGGGGGGGAGGGGGGGACAGGACGAATTTAATTTCATGACAGTCTTGAATTGCAAATGTCGAAGGAATGGTTGGCAGTGCTCCAGAAGAATGAGAGAAGGCAGGCAAGAACTCGGAAAGCCTGACAGGCTTGGCTGCCACATTAGGCAAATGAGAGGTGAAGGCAGAGCCAATCATCTGGCTGAGGTAAAAAGCTCCGAGCTCAGCCAATGAGGAGACTGGACTCCTTGGAGTAAAATCTAAATGCGGCGGCTGATTGAAAACTACATCAATATGAGCTATTTCGAATTAAAGCTCTTAATGAAATAATCTCTTTATGTAGGAGGAGGATCAAGAAGCAGAGCAGAGACCATTTAGCGGGACTAATTCATTACTGACAACTGTTAAACTCCATCCTGTATTTTGTGCTTTTTGTTTTTTGCGACCTAGGTTTTCGGCTTATTGATCTTCCCGTGAGATGAGCATTGCCTTCATTGGAGGCATCTATGCAGGCGTAATGGTTTAATTCAGCCGTTAGGTGAAGTTAAAGTGTTTCCACGCTTGGACTGGTTCTGTTAGTTGGAGCTGCGGTAATTTTGGCAAGTGCCTGGCCTGCGGGGGGCACCCGCTCTGTGCCTGGGAGTTAATTGAACTGATAAACTGGCCGCCATCTGCCATCTTCTGAGAGAAACCCGGCACACGGGGTGCATCAATCCGTCGCTAATTCCGTGCAAGATATTAGGCAGAAGCACTGCAGCATGCGAACGATAGCTCGCTGGACCTGATGTGGAAGACGAACCGGTAATGGACCATTTCGCTTCATTCCTCATCACTCTTCACCTCATAAGGGAACATCAGGCGTAGCTCCAGCTGAGACCTTTGAGCCACTTCAGCCAAGGAGAAATTAGCCTGAATGTTTTCTCAGAGAGGATTGACCTCTGAGTGCATGGCCCCTGCCATCGCTCTACATTCATTTCATTTCATTTCATTTCATTTCATCCTTGTTCGGCTTTGTGTTGTTAAGCTTCAGTAGCAGTGCTGAAAGACTGACTCACCTTTAATGGATGAACGCCAACAGAGCAAAGGTGACAAAGAGAGCCTTATTAGTACTGGATTAGAATGCACTATTAGCGGTCATATATTTGCAGCAAAAGGATAAAGAGAGATTTAGCGCTTAAACACGGAAATTCATCACCACCCAAAACCGTGAAGATTGCTAGTCATTTCTGGTGTGTGACAATCACAAGGAAAAAAGGCTTACACTTGTTCAGTCTGTTATCTGTTTAACCTCACAATAATGATTTAATATCAAGTTAAAGATGGGTTTTTTTTTTGTGAACATACTCAAATGAATAGCTTACAAATTGGACTGAACACATTTATTTCCTAATGATTGTCCTGACGATAGAACAAATAAAAGATATCAGTAGATTTATTTACACTCAACTTTTCCTTTAACTCTCTGGATTCTGGGGTCTCACAGACTGACACATGCTGCAGCCAATCAGCAACGAGCATGCGATGCTGGATACAGACCCACCCTTTCCACATCAAGTTAATGTTCTTGGGGTTTTGTTGTTGTGTTTTTTTTGTGGTTTTGTGTTTTGCTTGTTGGGTTTTTGTTTTTGGCTGTTATGTTTTCAAATTAGTTGTGTTTTTGTGTTTGGCTGTTGTGTTTGTGAATTTGGTGGTGTTTTGTGTTTGGTTGTAATTTGTTGTTGTTTTGTTTTGCTGTTGTGTTTGTGAATTTGTTGCTTTATGTTTGCTTGTTGTGTTTGTGAATTTGTTGTTGTTTTGTTTAACTGTTGTGTTTGTGAATTTTGTTGGTTTTTTGCTTTGCCCTTGTGTTGTGAATATGTTGTGTTTTTGTGTCTGGCTGTAGTGTTTGCAAATTTGTTGTTTCGTTTGGCTGTTGTTTGTGAATTTGTTGTGGTTTTTTTTTTGCTTTTGTGTTTTCAAATTGTTGTGTTTGTGAATTTGTTGTTTTCTTTGGCTGTTGTGTTTGTTTTGTTTAACTGTTGAGTTTGTGAATTTGTTGTGTTTTTTTATTTGTTTTGCTTATGTGTTTTCTTTGTGAATTTTTGAATTTGTTGGGTTTTGTGCTGGCTTCTGTGTTTGTGAATTTGGTGTTGTTTTGTTTGGCTGTTGTTTGTGAATTTGGTGTTGTTTTGTTTGGCTGTGGTTTGTGAATTTGGTGTTGTTTTGTTTGGCTGTTGTGTTTGTGAATTTGGTGTTTTGTTTGGCTGTTGTGTTTGTGAATTTGGTGTCGTTTTGTTTGGCTGTTGTGTTTATGAATTTGGTGTTGTTTTGTTTGGCTGTTGTGTTTGTGAATTTGGTGTTGTTTTGTTTGGCTGTTGTGTTTGTGAATTTGTTGGGCTTTTTGTTTGTTCTGCTCATGTGCTGTTGTGTTTTCAGGTATTTTGTTTAGTTTTTTGTCCTGTTTGTGTGTTTTGAGCGTACAGCTCGCAGTAGTTCACAGTATCAGACTGATGATTTCAATTCAGAGTGAAAACCTTCCTGTCTTCAGACCCTCCGTCCTTGTAGACGTCCTGGGAGAAAGCAGAGCTCTGGGATCTTTGATCAGCCACATCGTAAAGTCATCTTCATTTACGCCACCAATAAACAAAGAAGAGCTGGAAAGCATTACACAATCCAGAGGAATTCAAATCAGGATCAGTTGCAGAGCCGGAGTTAGAAAGCTGTTTATTTGTCTGGGAGACGGAGGCCATCCTTTCTGTTTGATTGTAGCTCGAAACTTTCTGTTTGCCATTTTGAGGTTTTCAGCCATGCTCTCTGTTTTGGGTCCTGGATGGGATTAGGTTCTGCTTCTTTGTGTTTCTGGGCACCGTCCATCACAGCGTGCTGCATTTTCAGCATAGCTGCTCTTTAGAAACTTCAGAATGCCCGTGAGCTCGTGCTAGCCAGCGGATAGGGCAGGAGACGGAATTAACGAATTCGGACGTTTTGAGAGTCGGAATCTGATTTCCAACTGAATTGATCAAGTGGCTGTCTAACAACATGATCTAAGTGTGACATTCAATCTTTGAGGATTTCACACTAAGCTAGCAAGATTTCAGACATGTTTATGCAGACTGTCTGGTTTTATGCTGCTTTTGTTAGACTGGCTTCTCTGTAGACAAGTAAATAAAAACATTTATGTTGTTTTGGTTGGAGGCAAAGTGGCTTAGTGGTTAGCATGTTTGCCGTCTACCTTGGAGGTTAGGGGTTTGATTTCTGCCCTGTTTGTGTGTTTGCATGTTCTCCCTGTGCTACAGGGTTCTCCAGTTTCCTCCACCAGACCAAATACATGTGTTATAGGCTGATTTACATCTCTAAATTGTCTGTAGTGAATGATTGTGTCCCCCGCCTCAAGTACCCTGGGGTATTTTCCAGGTTCCACATGACCCTCTTTAGGGGTAGTTCAGGTTGACAGGTTAAACGTTAGACTTTTCTGGATGTTTGCCAGAATTCAGCCACATTTGGCATTGCTGGCTTTCTTTACAATCCAAATGTTTTTTAGTGGCCTCACAAGTCCACACACACACACACACTGTACAGAGTATCCATCAGGTGTCTTGGCTATCAGGAGTCTGATATGCAGCTCAAAACTCTCCCTAGCAGTTCCAAGCCATTACTATCATGTACATGCTCTTCCTGCGTCTCCCTAAAACGTTCTCGTTCGCGTTCCTCGTGTTTAATCGCTAACACCACCCTGTCTGTTGGCTGTGGTTTTTCCACGTATTCTTTAGAAAAAGCTCGAAACCGCCAGTCAGATGTTACTACTGAACTAGCTCGCTAAACTCCTAGCGTTAGCATGACATCATCAGAACACAATGAGCAAACAACTTCTGATTATCAACAGCTGTTTGCTTTCTTTTTTTTTCTTTCCTTACAGTTTTTGAGTAAAATGGTCTGGCTGTTCCTCACTGGAGGAATGAGAAAAGTTTTAGAAGGTTTTTGGGGGGGGGTTAGAGAAGTTTTAGAAGGAAACAAATTCCAGATTGGTGGAGCAAAGCCAGGCCAGGGACGGCGTCACAGAAGTTGGCTACCATGTACATCACAATAGACCACAAATATCTATCAGGTCTGTTTACAGCACTTTGTGCCTCACAGTGTAAACTTATATAATCACATGCAGTTTTGTTGCTGTTCCATGACTTCAGGTTCAGGGCATCGGTTTCTGTATGTATTTTTTATTTTAAAAAAATAAACAAAACATTCCCATCCTAAACGAGGCAGTAATTGCTGGTGCGAGTGGTGAGTCAGGTCAGGTCCAGCAGCTCTTTAAACTTTACTCCCAGTAAGATGAGTGTAAGAGCCTCTCAATTTAACCTTCCACCCACTGCCTTCCCCTTATCAGTCTTACCAGCTCGTTAGATTATCCACCGAGGCCAATCAATACAGCCATTAACCAAGTGCAGCTCTCGCAACCAATCAAGCTAGCTCATTTGCGCTCTCTCTCTCTCTCTCTCTCTCTCTCTCTCTCTCTCTCTCTCTCTCTCTCTCTCTCTCTCTCTCTCTCACACTCACTCACTCACTCACTCACTCTTTTGCTTTCTCTTTTATTATTTCTCTTTTGTTGTCTCTGTCTTACTCTCTCTCTCACTCTCTCTTTCTTCTTCTCTCTCTCACTCACTCTTGCTCTCTGTCTTTCTCTCATTCTCTCTCTCTCTCTCGCTCTCTTTCTCTCACTCACTCTTTTGCTCTCTCACTATTGTTCCTGTCTCTCTCTCTTACTCTCTTCTTCTTCTCTCTCTCTCACTCTTTCTCTTCTGCTCTCTGTCTGCCATTTTCTCTCTCTCTCTCTCTCTCTCTCTCTCTCTTTTGCTCTCTTACTATTTCTCTTTTGTTGTCTCTCTGTCTTACTCTCTCTCTACTTCTCACTCTCTTTTGCTCTTTGTCTCTCACATTCTCTCTCTCTCTCTCTTTCTCTCTCTGTTGCTCTCACTATTTTTCTTTTGTTGTCTCTCTCCCTCTCTTCACTCTCTCTTCTTCTTCTTCTCTCTCTCTCTTTTGCTCTCTCTTTTACTATTTCTCTTTTGTTGTCTCTGTCTTACTCTCTCTCTCCCTCTCTCTCTCTCTCTCTCTCTCTCTCTCACTATTTCTCTTTTGTTGTCTCTCTCTCTTACTCTCCCTCACTCTCTCTTTCTTCTTTTTTTCTCACTCTTTCTCTTTAGCTATCTCTCTTTCTCTTTCTCACATTCTCTCTCTCTCTCTTGGTGTTTCTTGCTTGCTCTCTCTCTCTCTTGCTCTCTGTCTCTCTCTCCTCAATTCCTCAATATATCGAGTTGTTTCGTGTATTACTTTAAGAACCTCTCAGAGAAACATGTCTACCTTTTATTAAATTATGATTGACACTTGTTTAAGCTCATTCTTTTCCACAACAACCAAAAAAAAACAACAGCACAGCTTTATTTAAATCCTTCTCCATTCAATCCTCCATGACTGCTCTTTTAGCCTTACTCTTACCCTTACACTCCTTTTAATTGGCTAATTCCGTACTGTATTAGCTTTCTGTTTTTTATTTCCTTGTTTTTTGGTTGTTGTTTTTTTTTTTTAAAGCACAAGCCTCGTTAACACGCTTCAAAAGAAATGATAAATTAATAAGCAAGCAACAGTTGGGGGAAATTAAATAATTTAGTTGCAGTGCTTATCTGTAATTCCCAAAGAAGACTGTATTCAGAGTGTAGATCACACACACACACACACACACACACACACACACGCATGTACGTGTGCGACTTTTGGGACACTCTATATATTATTTTGCTTTCATTTTCACACAATGTCATTTTTTATTTGCGCATGTTACTTTTTGCATCACACGTGATGTCCCATGTGAAGGCTGATGCACGTGAAAGTGTGAAGTGTGTAACATTAACATGCGTCTCCTGTGGGACCGGCAGCCGACCAGAGACTCGGTTCAGAGACAAATCTAAAGTTTTGGCTTGGTTTAACCTGGCAGGAACGTGAATTAAGCTGGTGAGTGTTCAGTAATCCAGCTGAGCACGGTTCATCACTCAGGGCTGAAGTCTTGGGGTGATAAGTGAGGTCAGGGGTCAGTACTAGGGGCTGATTAGTGGACGCCAGAGTGACTCTTCACACTCCTTTTGCTTTCTTTTCTCCAGAAAGTACAAGGTGTCATATTACATGTACGAACTGTGAGCTGAACCACGTTTGTTCTCCTTTATTTGTAGACATCCAGAGCAAAGCGGTAAACGTACAGGAGTGTGATGCTGAAAAAGTTTTTACGCAGAGCGCATCAAAGCACTCTCTGCCAAATTCAACACCAGTCACAACACTAGAACCTATTTAGTGCTTTGGATAACTAAATTTAATAAACATTTTTTTACTATTCTTTTCCTTCTTTTTTTTTCCTTTTTTATTTATATCAATAGCATGTGATTTGATCTTATGTTACTTCTTAAAATTGTACTAAATTAGTAAAAAATTAGAAAAAAATTCATGGCATCCATCCATCTATCTGGACGAGTTGCCAGTCCATCGTGCACACACACACAAATACACACTCACACACTACACACAGTTTAAAGATGCCTTCATTTATTTATGGATTCGTTCATTCATTCATTCATTCAATGTCATATGAATAAATCTTAAGCATCACTTATATTAAAATGGAATGTCCACATGCAGGGAGTTAAAAAAGAAGCATAAAACATAACAAAAAAATAACAAAACAATAAATGAACTAAAAATTGATTATATATTTCTTTAGCAAATGAATGAAACAGTCTGAATGATTTTTCCAACACTGAAAACTGTAAAGAACAATTTTTTGGAAAACATTCATAGTTCATTATTAAGGTTAGTCTCTTGCACTGGGTTGCCAAGGTTGTCGGCTTTACACCAAATTGGGCTAGATTTGGAACAAGTCTGCACACACACACACACACACACACACACACACACATGACTTTTGGAACATCCTGTATATTATTTTTACACAGAGTCACTTTTTATTTGAAAATGTTACTGTTTTGCGCTTCCCTTGCGAAGGCTGATCCACTCTTACACAGGGTTGCCAGGTTGCAGTTTTTTGGGAAAAATTCATTTTTGGGCCTCTTGTTATTCAGAGGCCACCAATAATCTGAACTAAAGCTAACGAAATCTTTCCACAAACATAGGCAAGGAGGAGAAATACACAGAACCATTTCTGTTTTAAGCTAAAGATAGTAAAGAATGAATAACGTCCTTGACAGGTGATGATAAAAATAAATACGTCATTTTAAGTATTCATTTAAAAATAGTGTGGAGATATCACGAATCAGAAATGGTGAACTCCTTTCCTATGCAAAGACAGGAATAGTTTTTTAGGATAGTTTCAGCTCTTTCTCTCTCCCTTTTTTTTTGTGGATTTTGTAATGTAGTCATGCTGGAAATTTGAAGATGCCAGCCCAGCTTTTACCGCAGCAGAGTATATGGTCTTTTTTTTTTTTTTTGAGTAAAATCATGATGCAGTAGAAGTAGAACTAGCATCAGATGCCATGTCTAGCACCAAAGCCACAGAAAAAAAGATGTGCTCTTACACATAAGTGCTTCACTACTGCTTTTTTCTCTTTAGATCACACTTTTTTTCTCCAACATGAATGTGTTGCGGTTGTTAATGTATAAACCGAGTGGAGTTTAGCGTGGTGTAGTTTAAGGCTAATTTCAGTTTTCAGCGTATGTGTGTGTGTGTGTGTGTGTGTGTACTCCTTATAGTGTCATCCAGGGAGCTGCTAGGAGTTTCTGTATGTCATGAGAAGTGAAAAGAAATGGCATAACCTCTGAAATATTTAACCCCAGCTAATTGGAGTGCACTTGCCATTTCAGGATTCCTCAACCTTGGAAAAAAAGCAAGACTAGATCAAAGGCTTCTGCTTTTCCCCTCAGTATACTAGAGAAGGAGAGAGAGAGAGAAAGAGAGAGAGAGAGAGAATTGGTAAAGAGGAGATATCAAGAGGAAGGGGGCGCGTGAGCCAGTGGTTTTAGGGTAGATTGTCGAGTAAAGGAAAGAGAGGCTGAACTAGTTTGGTGAGTAGAGGAAGAGAAAAGAATGCAGATTAAAGCAGAGGATGTAAGTTATCATGTAACGCAGTAGCATGTGAAGCTGGAGTGTGTGGCATTGCTCCCAGTGCCACGAGAGCGCCATGAATAAGAACGGCCTTCGGCGCAGATGCGGACCCTCTTTTTTTGCTCCGTTCCCTCGTTCCTTTTCTCTCCTAGCTCATTAGGGTGCCTGGCGCTCACTCATCCCCCTCCCGGCTGTTTGGCCTGCTCCTGAAAGACACCAGCAGAGAATCACAGGCTCCTCCTTCCGCCGCACATCTCGCGTTCCTGCTTCATTCAGCTGCACGGCTGCGGCCGGCCAACGCCGGCGAGGAAAAGAACGCAGGTGGCTGCTACTGCCTGGAGACCTTTGTTCCACAAAACAGGATTTACAAGATGTTCCACATTTTTGTATTTTGTCGCAGCCTTGGACAATTCACTGTCCCTCGACCGCCTCCCTGTCTCTCCGACTGTGATTGACAGCTCAGGCTGATTTCATACTCCGGCCGGCCGTCCTTCCCCTGGCTCGATGCGAGTCGATTAAAAATCGATACTATTCTCATGTCTAATCTCCCTTCTGTGCTTCTCTTTGATCTGGGTCTCATTAGAAGCACGCTTAAAACCGCCTTTCCTGCCAAAAAGCACATTGTAGCACCAATACCACACACACACACACACACACATTTGTTTCTCTCCTGCTTCCCTCCATCGCTAATTTCCACCTAATTTATTTGCAAGCTCTAAAATGAAAAAAAATGTTGTCCACCACCAACACCTCGACTGCATTATTCAGGTGTGTTGCTTTAGAAGCTGCTTTACATCACGACATCAACAAGCAGAAAAGCCTGCATCCGTTTTGCTTTTAAAAAAATATATGCTTGCGTTCAACACATCATGGTGTATACCTCAGGCTTTTTCTTCCCACTGACTTTTTCCTCACAAATGGATCACACACTGGTCACTGAATATAAAGATTATTTGAATATCTGTGCAGAGAAATAAATAGCTGATCCCAGGCATTGTTGTTTTTCCCTATTTTCAGTAATTAAACAATATTTAGAGTATATAGTTTTAGAATATTTTTAAACACATTACAGCCTTATGACATGAATCATTGTTTATGAATTTCTTTCTCAGGTTTTTATCATTTATAATTATAAGCCATGTCACACATTTATACATGGGTTTTGATTTAAAAGGTTCAGATAATAACATTTAGCTGTAATATCCATGATCACAAACTCCTCCTGCTTCTGTACGTTTAATTTTAAGGGCAGTTTTCTCTATGTTTATTTGGCAAGTTCACGGAGAGCAGTGTGATAAATTATTTGCCAAGGTTTTTTTTCTGTCAAAATCATTTCCACTATTTTGCAACATTTCACTATTAGTCATGAGCTACAGCTAATTAGAAAAGGCTTTGTCAATATTCCTGATTAATGTCCTATATCACAAACGCATTTTATCATCGGCATAATTCAGCACCATAAAAATCTCATTGAAAAGCTGCTCATAAAAGAGATTTCTTGTCCAGAGATGGGTTTTTTTCACCACACACACAGCCGTGAATCAGATCCGCAGGTGGAAGGATGAAGCTTTTGGTGGGTCAGCAGTCTCTCAGCTGTACCTGATTCCCTATCAGATCATCGTCTCATGACGTCTCTCAGCAGCCTCCAATAAAGCGGCGATTGAGTTTAAAGTCCTTGGCAGTGCCAGGTGTGTGTCCTTGAATGGCGGTCTGACGGAACTCAAAGCACAGGGGCACGCTGGAGATTCGGGACATAATTGAACCCTGAACTGATATCATCACGGCGCTTACATGGAGGAATCCTTTCTATTACAGTTGGCTTTTTTTTTAATACTGAGATTTTTATTATTATTATTTGAAGCACTTCACCAGACTATCCATAGTGATTATCATCAGTAACCACTTTATACTGGTCAAGCCAGAGCTGGAATCTATCCTGAGAGCAGTGGCTGCAAGCCAGGAGTCCACCCTTGATGAGTAGCCAGGCCATGACGGTTATTTAGAAGAAGAAAAAAAAAGAAAGAAATATCACTGTGCAACAAATTAAAACTAAATTGACATTTTCTGCTGATATCAGCCTTGTACCAGTGCTGCACATCGTATCGGTTACATTCTGAATCCAAACTCTGGAAAAACTGTGTTTTTATCCTTTTTTCCTTCTCTTTCTTTCCTGTGGGTCATATTTATTGAGCTAAAATTGGGCTAGCACTGAGCTGGTCGCTATTTCCCCTGAGCAGGAGCCTATTTCCAGATCTTCTCAGGGGTTGAGGTTCACATGGAGAGGAAAAAAGCAGCCTTGTTTCAGAAATGAGTGTGTCTTCCTGTGCGAATGGTATTTTTTTTCTCCCCTACTTCCCACCCGCTGAGCCGCTGGAGAGGTGTGTGCCTGCAGTTAGGAACAACTATGTCATTGGTGTTCTTCTTAGACATCGTGGGGGCGTCCTCTCACTGTTCAGCAGTGCTAAAGAGACGTTTATTGCAGGGGATCGAGCCTAACAGTCCACTTAAATCTCCCAACTATACGAGCCTCGAGCATGTTTTTAAAGCATGAAATAAAGAATTCAAGGAGTCTACCTGGTAAAGAACTAATTCATCCGAATTGTTAATTATCTGTTGTCAGTCTCTCTTTATCCTGCTTGAAAACAGACTCACAAAACAGGAGATCCAAGACGGAGGCTGCTGCATCTAGTGCTAAGTTATGCACATGTGGGAGTGTGTGATAATCAAGTCTTCATTACGCACATTTTGCGCAAAAAAGTAGTTATTCAACGTGTGCTTTCCAGCCACACGTCTTCCTGGTGCACTGGCATTTTTCATGCATTTCGGAAAGTGCCTTCCTGCAGGGCAGATTGAGACATTTTCTTGGAAGGAGCAACGGTGGCCATCCGGCTCTCACCGCGTGCTGATGGCTCACCACGGCATGCTTAATTAGGCCGCCAGTTGGCTTAACGGCCACTGGGAGTCAAGGACAACGGTTAGGCGGGGTTTTTTGGGAAGGCGCGTTAGCAGGAATTGGATACACTCTGCCATTCCTCTGCATTGGGATTTCCATTACTTATGGCTAAAACTTTTCAGACACCCACCATGAGTTAAACTTTTTCGCCAGATTTGATACCCAATTATGGTAAGACTACAGAAAATTTTGACTCGAGAAAAGGAATGCTAGTGCGGTAATCTTACTGTAGTGATCGAAAAAATTACCCTGGTGAGTGTTCAGAAGACCAGAGTCTGGTGAAAAAACTATGTGCGTAATTACTTTAGAAAATAAAGTTTTCAGCTTTTATACTCATGAATCTGCAGTCTAAGCATTTGGCATTTGGAAATTAGATTACTTTATTTAATTTCATTTCAAAATGACAAACTGGACATGTAGCTTGTTAATCGGTTTACGGTTTCCTGGGAGTAAATGCATTATTTATTTATTTTTTACTTTGTTACAGCAATCAAAAAGAAATGTAACCACATTGAGTATTTATATCGTAAAATAATTAACATTTATTTTAAAGTTTAATTTTAAATAAATTAAATTTAAATTTATATTAAAAAGTACAGTTACAGTAACAAGAGTACACACTGACTCCTTTCCAACCGCATCCTTTATAACTTTAAGTAAAAGAAACAGGCTATAGGGATAAAAGTGGTGTTGCTATATAATAAACAGTATAAACCTCTTGGGTTTGTTATTCTTCCTAAACGAAATCCATGCTGTGACAGATTGAGTTGTTCACAAGTGAATTACCGTGTCACAGCAACAGCAAGCCGTGTAATGATCAGTGGCTTGGATCAGAGGAGGAAACACTTCATTTGGTTCATTCATCACAGCTGTGGTGTTTATTAGTATGTGTATGCACAATGATTGTGCAATGATGGGTGTAAGTATAAGTTACCAGAAACTTCTGGAGTGATTCCAAGCAATCATATCGAGTTAATATCAGTCGCATGCTGGTTTCAGCTTTCCACTAGAGAAATCCATTAATATCTTGATTTGAACAAACATAGTTCTGCATCAGAAGACAAAATCAGCGCTGAGTCTGTGCTCTCCCCCTTTCTTTTTTGAAAGCTCACCATCAGCAGTCATCTTCATTTCTTTAGCCAAGAACAGCTTGCACTGATCTCAGAATGACGTTTCCTTCGAGATGAGAAGGTGGACAGATGGAGGGCTTGGACACCATTGGCTCAATTAGCGCACATTTCAGCCCTGCTGCTGCTAGTTACGATGGCCAGCTAGTCCCAAACTTTTATGTTTACGAGGTGCCGGCCAAGTGAGGGCGGGCCTGAATCACAGTGTCTAAGGATGATAGCACAACAATGGCAACCTTTTCATTTTCACGCCTGATTGCATTCAGTGATACAGATGATCAAAAACCAGGCTGTGACCTAATGACTTCTCTCTCAGAGAGCTGCATAGCTGTGCTCATTTGTAAAATTGAGGTCAGGGCAGATCCCCAAGCTGTGGACGAATGCACTTGTGAGATCTGTTACAGCACAGTTTTAGGATTTTAACCATTGTGATTAACTTGTTGTGGGCTGCAGTGTGGAAGGAGAAGAGTGAGCCCAGGGAGTTTTCAGCACGGCCTAATAAACAGCCAGCTGGGGAACAAAGCAATATGGCCCCAGAGGCTGGCCTGCCGATGCCCTTGCCTCTCCTTGATTAACGGAGTGAAAGCACCCCCCTTCTTCGTTTTTTTTTTCCATTTGCTTCCTTCCGCTCCCCAATCAGGTTGCCCAGATCGATGGGCTAGTCACAGCTGCCACTCAGCAGCTCCGTTCCACATACTGCATGGGCCAGGGGTCACGACCTGCATCGATCTAAGAGCTAGTTGCCCGTCTGGCCTGGTGATGGATTCCGTTCTTCTTTTATGGTTTATAGGGAAAACGAAAAGGGAGGGTTAATTCCAGACTCCTCAGTGATGGCTCCAGGCCACCACATTAACTTATATCTGCAGTATACATGTGAATAAAGCAGTCTTTCATCAGCAATACTGAGCATGCCAATGTACACATGGACATTCCTGCCAAATTAGTTACAAATTAATTCACTCTTTGTAGGAGCCTGAAGCTGATGGGTCAAGTTTAATGAGACATGGAAAACTGAATGTGTAGGGCCATAGGCAAGTAATGGTGTCACATTTGGAGTACAGGCAACGTGCATCACAGCAGCATGTGAGGATCTGCCGAGACAAGTTCAACAGGGGTCAGCTGTAATCAGATGCCACTTTTTGTACTTGGGTTTCCACACTGAGGGTGCTGACGGTAATCTGGCATTCTTGATCTTCTGAAGACTACCAACTCTACGACCTCAGTCCATGCATAATTTTAAATGAAAATGTTTGTTCCCAATATAAACTAGGGTTTAGAAACCTTGTGCCCAGTTGTTGATCAGATTGGTGATAATGTACTATACCCTACTCAGTACTATTTATACTTGCTCAAGCACGGGTTTTAGAGGGTTCTACTAGCTTATATAAAGAATCAGATGACAGTGAATTGATGAAATAGAATTGCCAAAGTTGGCAACTGGGACAAAAATTTTGGTTTGCTTGGTGTTGGTGTTGTCCATTCGTAAAATGGACCATTTTGGCCAAACAGAGAATACCACATAAATGCCTACTAATTTTGATTGTATTCATATTTAATTTCTACACATTGGCTTGTGTGATTGAGTGTGATACAATGAAATTGTTATTTTTATTTTTGGCTTGAATACCATAACCCCCCTTGTCAGGTGTCACAAGTCAGAAAAATGTAAAGCACTGCACCTTTTACAGGTGTGTTTGCGGGCCACTGAGTGACAAGACTAGCCTTAGAAACGCTAGATCCGACAGAATGCAAAACAAAGCATTCACACCCAGGCAGGAGAACATGGGCCTTCTTACCATCTGAACAGGCAGTACCATATTCTCCTGTCATTCAGGTCAAGGCAGAATAAATAAGGTTTGCTGGCAGCACTGTACCTGGCAGAGCCACTTTGCTGTACTGTCTGGTACAGATGGCGAGCCCCTTCTTTGTTCCTCAGGAACTTTGATTCACTCGGAGGATGAACCCTGACAGCAGTGTGTCACTGAAAGCCCTTCACACATCCACTCCCTGACTTATTCTGTCAAGATTGTTTCATATGAGTGGTTGCAAGAAATCTGTGGTCATTGAATGCTAATTGATTTAATTTTTTCTCTCTTGAACCTGACTGGCTCAGAGGACACATGCAAGGTCAAGAAGAAGGCAATCAAATACGTTTAAAATGCATTTGTCCTTTTTCCTTACACCATATTTTTTACTCATACTTTGATTTGCCTAAAAAGGCTCCATCCTGCAGTGTGACCATAACTAAAAGTGGAAAAATCAGTCCAGATCAATGTCTTAGCTCAGAGCAAGAACAATACTGCTAATACAACAGAAATCTGACCAGGGTCTGAAAGGGAGACGACAGAGGAAGACGAGGTATGTGACAACGGACGTGTCCCTTAGCGAAATCTGTCATCTCATCAATTCAGGAGAGCATTTAAACAGAGATACCTGACGAGTTCTTTGGTGGCGGTGGAGGAGATGGATTTTGGGGTGGATCATGGGAAATGGGCGGCACTGGAGGCTTAGGTTACCTGTGTTGTGCACTTGTCTACCCAAGGGGCTGCAATCCTCTGCCACTGTCTGCTGCCCCTGTGGGCATTTCACACACACCGATCCCAGTCTTCACAATAGGCTTGGGTTTCCCCCGCCCTTGCCGGCCGATGCTGACCGTAGATAACTTTGTCTCTCGGCTTGTATCTTTTATCTCACATCTGGGAGCCCTGCCTGGGAGCTGAACAGTGACTACACTGCTTGCATTGTCTTAGGTCTTGTCATTACATGGCTCAGGTTACAAGCGGTGTAGCCCGTTCTTCACCTGAGCCTCCAGACCGTCCCACCACACACTTACCTACGGTGGAAAGGTGTAGTTCATTAGTACAGATGATGTACAAGAAGAAACCCTTGGACCAAGACTTCCTTCTAGAGGATTTTCTTGTCTGCTTTCCTTCAGCTACCCTGTCTCAGTTTTATCTTATCTCTCGATATGCCTGCATGCCCACGTGGAACGCAAGTAGTACAGCTACTTCCATTAGACCACCTTGTACACTGATCCAGTAGAATGATATATAAGCTACAGTTACCTAGGAGATAAAAGAGTAGCTCTCGGATATCCTTTGCATCGTGCCATATCTGTAAGAATCTTTACATTTGAAACTTTAGTATGTACTTTACATATATTACAGGAGAAATACTCCACCAGACAGTCAAGGAAAGACCTTTTCTTCCTCCCATACTAATGGCACCCCCATTGATAAAGATTGCAATTTGTCAAAAGGTGATCCGATGGGTAGGGAGGGGTATGGTTGGGGCGGTATTTGTAGTGTGAACACGTGCTAGGAAAATGATGACTAATGATGCAGAAGCTCCCCCACTAATGTCAGATATATATTTAATCAATAGCTGCTGCTTAAGGAGGAGGAGGAGGAGGTGGTGGTGTATCGCCGCATAAATCAGCACACTGCATATGAGCCACTTTAGGCTACCACTTGTAACACAATGCTAGCTGATCGGCACACTCCTGTGAGCCATATTACCTAGCAAGTCTGTCATGTGCATATAATCCACTGTTCAAGATACAAGATGCTGACCTGTACTTGGTGTAATTACATAGTGGCAGCGTGTCCATGGGGTGGATGGGGCATAGCCGTTCAACAAATCTTTTAAAGTCCTCACCGACAACTCTATATATTTTTTATACAATTTAAATAATAATCATTCTTAGAAGTGAGCAACTTACTTGTTTAGAAAGAAATGTTGCTATTTGACAAACAGATTTTAGGATGAGAGGAAATGCCCCATTTAGCTCTGATTACTGCCCTGTTTAGCTCTGTAAAGCACACAGTGGCCAAAAATGGGAACTGCAACAAGTGAGGGGCCCATTAGGGCTGGAATCATGCTGCCCTTGCTTGGGGAAGGTGCAACAGTTAATCACAGGGTTGCCAGAGTTGCTGTTTTTGTTCTATATTAGGCTAGTTTAAAAATAAACAAATAAATTCTCTGAATTTCTGCAAATATATCCAAAAGAATCTATGATACCTTGAAACATATTCAATGTGATAAATTGCAAAGATTTGGATCGGGAAAGTGGGATCACGCAGTGGATAATGTGTGTACATTAGCAATGTGTCAGCACCACTGTGACCTTGTTTCCCCACATGAAGTTCGAGAAGAAGAAAAGTCTTCAGTTTTTTCCAGTACTCAAATTGTTTTTGGGCTAGTTTCAAGTCTTTTTGTGGTTTGAGACATCGTTTGGCCTGGAATTTTGCTGAAACCTTGTAACTCTGGTTAATGATATAAGTGCTTCTGTGTACTCGGTGCATATTGATGAGAAACACACCTGCTGCATCAAACACTGTGGAATAATGGTGCATCTAAAAGTCCTTAAAGCTAGCTGTTATGCTGTATTTTGTCAAGGCTCAACTCTAAAAATCACTAGATGGTATCCTGAAGGATCGGCTTCATTTTGTCTGAGGCTGTGTTAGTAATCCTGCTCCACAACCAAAATGCATGGTCACTAACTGTTGCTGTGATTACTACTGTTTTCTTGTCATTTTCCGTGCACATAGAGCGTAGTCTGAATTTCAAATGTTTCTCAAACAGCTTTCCAAATGAGACTTGCGTAAGCCATCTGATTCAGCAGGGTCTGATGCGGGCTGTTTGACCGAGCAGAACAATGGCCGTGAAATGGGCCCAGTGCTCGGAGAGGGAAATAAAAGAATACATCAAGGCCCTTTAAAAGGCCTCGCGGAGCAAGATGAGAGGAGTCGAGTAGATGGGCTCTCAAGCAGAGCGAGTCACCCAATCCCTCTCCTGCGGACCGAGCCCAAGCTCTAACTCTATTAGCCTGCACTTTGCTAATGGTGTTAAAAAAGACAAAGAAGGCAGGCAGCGGAGAGCAGGCCGGGTGATACACTTAGCTCTAGAGTGCATGGCATCATTATCATTTTCAGCTTGGAGCCTGTCCCCCTCTGTGCATGCACACACACACACACACACACACACACACAAACTTGTGTACCTTTTCTCGCACACAAAGCTGGAAACCTGAGCTGAGAACAGGGAGGTTTTGTGTCCATTCCTTGAGCTACTTTGTATGTTTATGTGGATACCTGCATCAGGTTGAAATTTGTGTGTTTGTGTGTGTGTGTGTGTGTGTGTGTGTGTGTATGCATGAGCCGGAGAGTTTGTGTGTGTGTGTGCATGTGTGTGTGTGTGTGTGTGTGAGAGAGAGAGAGAGAGAGAGAGAGAGAGAGAGAGAGAGAGAGAGAGAGAGAATTTGTGTATGGGGGTTTGTGTGTATGTGAGTTTGTGAGAGAGAGAGTTTGTGTGGGTTTGTGAGAGAGAGAATTTGTGTGTGTGTGTGTGTGTGTGTGTGTGTGCACATGTGAATTCATGAGCACTCATATGCCCCATCTATAAGCATGCAGAAGCATTCCTTGCTGCGCTCTTGTTTGTTGTGAGTGTTTTGTCTGAGACAGGTGTTTACCGAGCCTGTGATGAAACAAACAGCATATAATCTCATCACTGTAACGAGTGCATAGCTGCATATTACACATCTCACAAGCCCTCTAGAGGACAGCGTATATAAAGAGGCTTCTTTTTCTTTCTCTAATCAACTTAATCTGGTAACATGCCATGAAAATCCCCCACGTTGTAAAGTTCATGACTGCATATGGCCGAGGTAAAGAAGGTGAAATTCCCTGCTAGCCTTCTCCTGATTCTCTCCTTTAGGCATGCAAATGACTTCAGAATGCTTGGTATGTTTTTGGAAAAGTAAGAAAGGAAAAGAAACTCTGTGCGCATATGATTAATCAAACGTCATGCTGTCAGTCAGCGCAAGAGAAAATCGAAACAAATATTATCGATTATACAGCAAGAAACATAAATGATTGAAATTACTGAAATTCAGACTGATGTTAACTCTTGATTTAACATCCAGACAGATTGGTCAGCCAACTAACCGCATGACTGGCTTTCTACCATGAAAGTAGCATCGACTGGAATTTGGATAGATTTATATCCATTCATTTTAATAGCTAATCATTCTATAAGATGAATACAAAAAAGAAAAAATGGATCTGTAGATTTCTGTAAGATGTTTATTGAGACTCAGGTGTTTTGTTTCCATTAACTTCAAGAGAAAAGAAATAAAATAGAGAAGAACCCTGATAAAGAAACCCCTGGTTATAGCTGCTATAGCGTAAGTGAGAACAGGAACTTTTCTCCTGGATGTTAACTTAAAAAGTTAGACATGGATTTCATTAGTCGAAAAATCTTGAAGGAATAAAAAGGTCTTTCGGCTGCTCCCTGTTCGGGGTCGCCACAGCGGACCAACTGGTCCACACATCAATTTGGCACAGGTTTTACGCCAGATGCCCTTCCGGACACAATCCTCCCGTTTTATCCGGGCTTGGGACTGGTACTGCATCCAGTGGCTAGGAATTGAACCCGGGCCTTCCATATGGTAGGCGAGAAACCTACCACCGAGCCACCAATGCCCTAAAAATTGTGAAGGAATGTATTAGGTAAAAAAAAAAAAAAAACACTTCAGGATGTGTTCGGGGTTGTTGATTAGTTTTCCAGGACACAGCGCTGAGTGAATACAAGTGAATGAATTTATAGCACCATAATTGCAACACGATATTCCGTCTGCATCTTTTCAATCTTAATTGCCTGCTTGCTGGCCATTAAAAATCATTTCAGCCGTGTTTGCGGTCTGCATTTTCACCAGCACGGTTATCACGTGCTTGACTCCTTGAGAAGTACGACGACGGCTAATAGTGCAGCGCTCAGTAAAAACCTGAAAAACAAAGTAAAAACAGCTCATGCACTTCTAATCTGTTATAAAGGAAACCCTGCGGCTTCGCTCCAGCCCCTAACAAACTGCTGGCAAGCACATGGTTTGCACAGTCGGTTTCGCGTCTGCTAAACGCTGTTTAATAGTGGCTGCTGTTGTTAATAAGCATCTACTCATTAGGGTTCACAGGAGGCCAGAGGAAGTCAGCCAGCAGCGTCTCTACCCTGAAAGAGCAGGACCATAATTTATCACGGCTCTGCCAATAAGCATCAGCATTTGCTTGGGGTAGCACCATGTTTGATTTGAAACCGCCTCTCCCTTTCTCTCTTAGTTAGTCTCAACCCTAAAAGCTGTTCGATGATGCCAGGGAGGTAAAGAAGAGCACGCTGATGCTCAGGAGAGGCGTGGATTAAAGTTGTTTAAAAGATACCTAGCACAGGATCACCTGTGTTTGGCCCAAGGGCTTCCAGGTTGGACCGGAGCGTCCGTTTGTCCATGTGCATGCGTTCTTAAGGTAGGTTTGTCTCTGTGTTTATGCATTTCCAATCAGCCCAGCCCACCCCATCCCCAGACACCCGCAGACCATTGCCGGGTTTTTCAGACGCACAAACCGTTGCAGATGTGCTCGGCTTTTTTCTGCCTGCTTTGTGCTGCGCAGGGCGGCCGCTGCGGTTGTTGTGTGGGATTTAGGGAAGATAAATAGTTTCCCTAGTCAGAAGGAGTGTAATTATTCCTCCCTTGTTTGCGGGGCTGTGGAATACGAGACAGAAATGCAGCCTGCCTTCGCAACAGGCTCGTGCAGTTGAAAATGCTCGAATTCATGTAGGGTAGAAACATCGCATGTACAGTCGCACCGTCGAAGCTGTTAAATGTTTAATTCTATTAAAATTGTAATTCCATTTTAGATTGGCTTATTGTTAGCTTTTTAAATTATTTTAGAGTTCCTTTAGCCAAATAATATCATATAAAATACAAAATCAGTAATATAATCGAAATAATTATTATAAATAATGTGCTCGATAATTTTTGTAGATATTATGTGCAGCAGGTTTCAGTGTTGGATTTATGGCATTAATGATACAACAGCAAATTTCTGTCCTTCACAGAAAGCAGGTTATGTAGTTCTGTATATAGGAGGACTCGTTGAGTTTTAACTGGAGGAGAACAAAGCAAAATATAAAATGTAATTAATCAGGGGAGTGCATCTGCCCTATAAGGAGGGTATTCTATTAGCCCACTGCCTCCACTGCGATTGGGACACATGCTACTGCTGAGTGTGCCAGTGCATGAGCTACTAGGCTAATTACCGCAGCCCTCCTGAATCCTGCTCACACATGTACTTGGAATAAACCCCAAGACAAGACTCATGATGCACTGGAAAATGTGAAATGCATCTAATGCCTTTAATCTTCAAAATAATTTAATTAAATAATTAATAAAGCACAGGCCTTTTTGTCTCTTGAGGCTGCCCTCTTTTTTTTTATTTTTTACATTTGTTTGTTTTCTCTCTCTCTGTGTGAGTGTGTGTGTTGTTTTTTTCTTTTCTCGTAAGCAAGCGTTGCGCGTTCACTGGGGGTTAAGTTTGCATAAATGCAGCGATAGGAAAATTGCTCAAACTGAGCTGGAATAACAGGCTTAGATTGCAGGGAGGTGCTGAAGGGGGGTGGGGGTGTGTGGGGTCGGCGTCTGCATGACACGAAGAACAATAAACACGATCCACATGGGAAGAGGCGGACGGCAGTCGAGGTCCAAGCTGTTGCGCTTGGAAATGGCTTCCAGACCAGGGCCTGCTAGCACAAAGGACCATTCTGAAACGTTTACACACACACACACACACACACACACACACACACACACACACACACACACACACACACACACACACACACACACACACACACAGACACACACACACACACACACACACACACACACACACACACACACACACACACGTCGTCTCCAGAATTGTTGTAGTCAGTCTATTATAAACACCAGCACAGTTCTGTCATGTGTTGCTGCAGACCTCTGTGACTAAACTGACCTGCATACAAACCCCCTTCTCCCCATCAAACACTGTCAAAAAAAAAAAAATCCAAACACTAACACACCAAAGCACTGTAGACTCCAGGATCTGTGGTATTTGCCTTAGATGAGATTTTAAACATAACAGCACAGAGCTAGAAGCGAAATTAGTCCTGACGTGTGAAAAGATTGTGTTATTAGCCCACTGTGTTTGTGTTGAACAAACTTGTCCGGGTCATCGGTTAATTGTCGAATAAATTCCGCAATTCTGTTTGCCTTGGTTGTGAGTTAACAAAAAAGGAGAAAGGCTCCGCTGCCGTATCGTAGAGCGAAATCCGCATGATATAAACAGATTTGCACTTCTGCGTCAACCGGCAGTGCTTGTCAAATTTCTGTTCTATAGTGTTTGCACTGGGAGCGAATCCAGGCTGCAGGCATGATGAATGGAAGATCCCAGAGTGCAGCTCACACCAGAGAGGATGTGAATATTTGCCTTGTTGCACTCCAATACCTCTCTCTCTCATTTTCTCTCGCTTGCTCTCTTTGCTCTGTAATTTGTTGTAAAGCATGTGGCATGGACTAACAAACAGCTGGAGCGAATTTTACCGAGGACAGACTAGGTGGTCACAGAAAGGAGCTCTTCCTCACTTTCACATTCCTATCTGAGAATCACTCCAGCTGCCCCACATGTTTCTGTGTAATATGTAGATCTTGTTTGTCAGACCGTTCCAGCGAATTACATTCGTTCATGAGGTGTGCCTTATCGGAGTCCAGCAGCCACAGAATGCTCTCGTATCACTTAACCAGAGCACAGACGTCTTCAGGCCTGATTTTTTTGACCACTAATGGCTTTAATGACAACTTGGCTCCTTGAAAGAAAACATCAAATAGTGTAATAAATTGTTGGTTCTGTCTTATCAGATCCACTTGTTTGGTTCTTGACCTCTTGTGGTGCATATGCTTCCTGCTGGAGACTTTGAAAGCGGGGCCCGGTTACAGGCAAACGTTTACCAAAGGAAGTCATAAAGCCGAGCAGAGATGGAGCAGGCTCTGACGCATCGGTAAATCAGGCCACTTCAGACCCCTGGGAGAATGGCCCTGGTTGAAAAGTTCACAGCGAGGAACCATTCTTCTTTTAAACACGCCGAACGCAAACAGTTCTGCGTGATGAATTAATGTCTGATGGGTATTTGGTGACCAACTGGCACACAAAAGTCTTGTGGAACTTCAAAGTCAGTGCCGGGAGTTTAGTTTGAAAGTCTAATTGATCAGTCATCACCGGGTGTTCCCCATTGACAGAAGAGCAGGCTGTTGAGAGTTTGTAGGAGTTGGATTATACGGTATTTAGAAACTATGATGTAGATTATTTTCTTTTTTATTTACGCCATTTCCCAAATTTGATCATTTGCCAATTTGCACCCCAACACAAAACAGCTACCCAATCAGGAAGGTTGATGGGTAACACTTTCTACTTGACAGAGGTGGTGCTAGCTCAAGTGGTTAAGGCTCTCGGTTTTTGATCGGAAGATCAGGGTTCCAGCCTCGGCACTGCCAAGCTGCCAACGTTGAGCACCTTAACAGGGTTAAGGCCCTTAACCCTCCCTGCTTCAAAGGTGCTGCATCAAGGCTGACCCTGTGCTCTGACCCCAACCTTACAAGGATGGGATATGCAAAGAAAGAATTTTACTGTGTGGTAATGCAAACAAATGTGACAAATAAAGACTATTTAAGCTCTTTCTAAGTTCTGCTACGTAACACACGGACGACAGCACATGCCCTCACAGATGCCCACGATTGGCTAATGTCACTGTGATTGAAAGTGGAGGGAGTAAGTCCATCTCTCCCACCCAGAGATCACAGCCAATTTTGCTTCCTTGGCTCCTAGCCACAGATGGCTATAGATAATTACTTTCCTCAACCACCACATAGTCTTCTTTATATCATCAGACGATATGACAGATTTTATCTCATGCTATCTCGTGTTTTCAGCTCTGTCTCCCTGTAAGATTGAGGATTGGGGTTGTTGATAGTATAGCTATCGATTGCTCTTTGGGGAAGCTGATACCCTGAAGATGGGAAGCAAACATCATATTAGTGGATGTTTGTGTCCTAATGGCTGAGAATTGAGGAAATTGTTGGGAGAAACGGATCCCGAATCAGAATAAGAGGGCCACGGTGTGACAAGTTTACCAAATATAGCTGGCGTATGTGTTCGATAGCTCTTTCTTAACGCACTGAGCTCTTTTATTGATATTTTCATTTGTCATATCACTGTCTTTCCCTCTCAGCTCCTCCACCATCAACCAGGCATTATTCGCAAGGTCGTCATTTTCTTTTTCTTTTTTACTCTGCCACACATCTCGATCAAAAAGAATTGCTCAGACTTTGTGAATGTCAACGCATTTGGCAGCCTCCAGTGCCTTTATTGCCAGAAGAAGGCACTGCCATTGATTTACTCAGACATAATGCATATTAGGAATCCGAAAGACAAATGTTAGATGCTCACAACTTGCCATAATGATATGTGTTAGCGATTAGTGCACTCATAACACATGTTTTTTATGGCGAGATGATTACATTTTTACCACAGAGTTACATCAAGATCTTCCAGAATGTTCCGGAAAGTTTTTTTTTCTTTTGCTTCTTTGTCTTAAGCCCCTGCCACAAGAAGTAATCACGCTGTAAGCCAAGCACTTTCCCATACAAAAAGAAAGCCTGAGCGTATAAAAGAGAGACCAGAGTATCACCCCTGTGTTAGTGCTTACAAAAATATTCTTTTGAACATAGAGGCTAAAGTAATAGCATGAGCTCTCTCTGCAGAAGTGATATAAAGTGTTCTTTTCTAAAAGTGCTGGACATTAGAGACAGGTTCTTATATTTTATTTAGACTTTTCTGTTTTTTTTTTCCCTCCTTCCACCCTGATGCCAGTGCACAGTGCTGGATGCCTGGCAAGCAAGCCGTCAGTGATCGTGTGGGTTTCAAGAGTGCCAGAGATGGAGGAGAGAAAAAAATGTGACATGTTGAAGGGAATTGGAGGGGGGAAGAAATAAAAAAAAGAAAGAAATGCACACTGAAAAGGAGAGAAGGATTGATCTCTGGGTAGCAGCGATAAGGGAGAGAGAGACATTTAAAGAAGGCAGCTGGAGTTTGGTTCTCTACAGCCCTCCGACAGTAATTCCACACCCAGATTACCGGTCATTTGATACCGAGCCTTACTCCAAGCCCCCACCCAGATAGTAATTGAGTGATGGCCCACACTTACCACTTTCATCTGGTCCACATGCGCCCGTGGAATGATGCCGATTAATTCAAATCTCCTTGTCAGAACACAGATGCAGCTCAACTTTGATGAGATCATATCTCAGGGGTAATACACGGACCTCACAGGACCTTAGAGAACGTACATTTGGATCACTTACGGGCCCAAATTAAGACGCCACAGGACGATTATGTATGGTTGATTGCATTAGGGCCATTTTTGGCTGTAAATTCCATGAAACTTAAATGTAGCTGGTTACGTTTGGGGCACTTTTGGCACACGATAAACTTTCCATTGCTGTAACTGACCCTTATATTCCTAAACCCATTCCATATTTGGCCTGAAGTCATCTGCTGTCTGGGCATTTCTCCCTCTCTGCCCCTTTAACCCCCCTTTAACCCCCTCACCACCAGATCCTGCTCTTTGCCTCTTTCAGTGTGCTGTTCTTGTAAACAAAGACTTAATCCTATAGCATTAAGAACGGGCTGGTCTCTGTTTTGGCACTATTGTTTTTATAAGATTTGGATTTACGCTTTCAACAGACAAAAGAGCGAGTTGGTAGAGGGGCTTTTTTGTTTGTGGGTGTGTGCCACTTGTGCATTTTCAAATTTTCGCTATCTCAGATTCATCTTTGTCAGTGGAAATATGCAGCATTCTTGCTTACCTTATTAAGTCCAATTTGATATTTTATTTTTGTTCCTGGAGCATGAGTGCAGTCCTTCGTGACAGGCTTTTCCTATCCTCCTAGGCTAACGGCATTGAGTATGGAGCAAGTCTGTCAGCTGTGTTGTTAACAAGCTATTTGAGATCCCTCCATTGGGGCTGTCACGTCTCATTCACATAAAGCTCTTGAGGCAGGCGAGATAAGAATGCGTCCTCCAAAGAGAACTTGACTCATCACTTTTTCCTCACTGCAAAATGGTGTTTAAATGTAATACAAACCAAAGACTAAGAATAGCGTCATGGTATAGAGTAGATCTGAATCTATACGTGGAGTCATGTGAGCTATAGCTTTAGCAAATCTGGAGCAGTTCTTTTTGCCAACGTATGGCACCATGAAGGTTCTCAATTTGTATCTAAATCGGCCTGGCCAGCAAACTCATTTCAGCTGAGGCAGCCATGAGCCGGACCTTGTGAAAGCACTTAATGAAGCCGCTCTCACTCTGTGAACTCCTGTCAATCTCTGCCTGTCCCATGCTGCTTGGTCATTCCAGTCAGTCCCTCTTCAGCAGCACTGGCCCATTATCCAATCGCAGGGCACACTGAGAATATCTCCCGCATAAGTGACACATGCCATCAGCTATTTTCGCTTGCATGATGAGATCGTTTTGACGTTCCTCAAAGCCTGCTTCAGAGGCAAGTGGTGTTAAACTGGGCAAATGGATTTGTGTCAGCTGGAACCTGTCTCCCATGTCCTTTTGTTTGTATAGCTATTACTTTTTTGACACAGAAATATGAATTGTGTTTGTTTTTTGTCGTTTGTGTATTTTTCCCAGATTCGTACATGGTGAGTACACGGTGGAGGTGGCCATCAATGACTACCTGGACATCTACTGTCCACACTACGAGACGTCACTCCCATCTGAGCGCATGGAGCGCTACATCCTCTACATGGTTAGCTACGACAGCTACATCACCTGCAACCACCTCATTAGAGGCTTCAAACGCTGGGAGTGCAATCGGCCACTGAGCCCCAGTGGGCCGCTCAAGTTCTCAGAGAAGTTCCAGCTCTTTACACCCTTCTCGCTGGGCTTCGAGTTCCGCCCGGGACACGAGTACTACTACATCTGTGAGTAGCATGTTGTATCTTAACACTCTTCACCCAAAGCCCCAGACCAGGTGTAGCCATCACCCCAGGGGCTAATCATCTACTCTCAGATTTCAGGAACCAGGGTGCAGGGGGCAAAAGGGAAGGTCTGCAGGGTGCGCAGGTTTCATAAAGTGGGATTCGCAGTATAGAGTAATCAGTAACATGTGCCTCAGTGATCCATCCACGTATCTGTTATTGTGACAGATCTTGTGAGCTGCTGTCTGCTATAATAAATGTTAAAGAGAAATAATACGGTACGATCTGTTACCAACGACCCATGAACATTAAACAGACTAGTGGGGGATTCCAGAAATGGCAAATCTGTTTTTATATACCTTTTTGTTATGTTTGCCTGATGCTCTTTTTTTGAAGGACAGTTTAAATTGCGAGCCATGCAGCCAGTGGGAGTTTTATTTGATAGGCTATGCTCTATAGTTTTACTTGGGTTGCATGCCACCATCCTCTACTGCTGAAGCGTTTAATACCCCAACAACTGTTTGCATTGCTATATTCGTTTCCAGCAGTCTTCACCTTCACTCACATTGGCACGTGAGACATTTACATTGCACATACTATTGTGGTTAATCAAAACGTGACATAAATCAAGGTTAGCCGGGGCAGAGAGTTCAACCACACCCCGTGGACCTCGCGTGGTCAGATTTCTCCTGACCCTCCTCTTCCATTTTGCTTCCAAGAGCTCTCCTCTGGATGAAAATGTCAATTTGTCAAACACTACATACGCCATTAACTCAGCACTTAGCCGCACAGGGCTAGATGGGTGAAACCAGTTACGGACGCCATCAAGCGGAACGCTCTCCAAATTATGCTGATTGGCCAAATCATATTTAGCCATTGGGGAGGTTCCTGATGGGAGTAATTGTGTCTCCGGCAGCCTCGAGTCTGCTGTCATTACCATTTTTTGGACAAGAACAGCTAAAAGCCATTAACCTGAGGGGTATGTGGCACCGGACACCGCTCACTGTTGATTCTTCGTCCTCCAGATGCTCCATGCTCAGCGTGCCAAGGTCACAGCGGGTACGCCCCTCTGCCTGCTCCATCCTCAACCTGCAATCTCTCAGGGCTCATGAAGGGGGAGAATTTGCCAGGGTGAATCTGTCCCAGTTTTGCTAATGGCCCAGGCGAAAGGTGTCCTTTGGCCTGATAAAAAGGGCTCCCGCTGGGCCAAGGCAAAAAGGAAAAGCTTAGGGCAGCATGCTCGATGCATTAATGAGGCAATTTCAACTGTTTTTTTCTTCTGTTCTGTTTTGTTTTCTCTCCCGTTTTGAGCATGTTGTGTTTTTTGAGGATTTGAGAGGAAAGTGAAGTTCAGATCATGTGTAACCAAAGCTAAACTGAATATGGCATTTCATCTTAAATGAATATAGCTCATTAACTGGAATAGAATGAGTCCTTTGTCCCTGCTCCTTTTTACTTGTCGCTGTCTGTCCCATGTATCTAGAGAGCCACCAATTGGCTGGTGAAACAGAGACGGAGGTGATACACAACTTATGGCCTGGCAGTGAAAATAGCGCATTATGTGTCACGACACTTGATCCTAAAAGCACCACTGTACAAATGGCTTGTTTGAGGACTAAAAGCACATTTATTATCATCACTGACTCTGCGGTCATTTGCGAAAGCTCACTGCCATCTGTTGTCCTTAATAACCGTAAAGCTTGCAAGCTGGAAATGCGCATCTTTAAATGCTCTGCTGTCTGCAAATGGGGAAAATCCAAGGACATGTACACTGCGGCTGTGCTGAAACTGGCCCCTTGAGAAGGAACTTTACAAAACATTTGATATATTTCATTAAATATGCTACTTACATAACAGACCCAAACACTGGATAGCAAATAGTACAGTAGAGCTCTAGCCCAGGCCCGCTTCTACCTGACAAAACTGTCTGTCTCACCACTCCATATTTCACTGCTTATTATCTTCCCAGTGATAGAAAGCTATTTTGACTGGGGGAAAAAGCAGTGGGTTTTGCACAAATTGTCCACCCCCTCAACCAGCAGGGCGTCACAGAACTTATTCCCCTCCACGGGATGTTGTCAGTCCTGGAAAGAGGAGAGGCGGGAGACAGAGAGGGTGAACAACAAAGGAAGAAAGACAGAAGGTTCAGAATTTTTCAGGGATTCAAGCACAGGGGATTCTTCTGCATGTCCTGAACTGGTTTTAATGCCCTCCGCCTGCCGCTCAGTGGCTTTGTGTGCCCTTTGTCCCCGACAGCAGCCTGGGCAGGGAAGCACTTACGCTGCCTATTCAACATTCTCTCCTCCCGCTTTTCCCCCTCGGAGAACTGTTTGGCTACTACCAATATTGTAGCTGTCATGGCCCCTGGGGTTATGGGGTGAAAAGGGCCGCCTGAGAGGAATAGGGAGTGGGCGAAAGGAGGCTTAGCTTGGTTATCCTCAAACAAAAGAGCTTGTCCATCACCCCAGGACTTGCACCCACTCTACATGTCTGAGAGGGCGAGTGGTAACTGTGGCAGTCTGACACGGCGCTACACACACACACACACACACACACACACACACACACACACACAACACACACACACACACACACACACACACACACACACACACACACACACACACACACACACACACACACACACAGAGATGCATAACACCTCTCTTGTAATTATGCATTACCCATATTTCCATATTTAGAAAAAAAGAAGTTTGCAAAAGGAAATGTTAATCACTGGGTGTTTCCATCAGCGTCTGGTATGCAAATACTCTGAAAAGATTATAAGCAAAAGGCGGCAGCTAAAGCGTAAACAAGCCTGGACAGACTAGAATTAATTCTTACTAGTAAAATTCATTCGTATTGCCTATACCCTAGTCATTATTTGTGTGTGTGTGTGTGTGATCATTTCTATTGTTTCTATTCAAGCTTCATGCAAAAAAAAAAATTTGCATGCACACATAATCCGCTAACTCCAACTGTGTACCTCATTTTATAGTCATTTACTCACACACACACACACACACACACACACACACACACACACACACACACACAATACCTGAAGCACTTCAACATTCTGATACCTTGTTACTCCAGTGTAACACACACAAACACACACACACATTTTTGTGACATTTACGAATATCTTAACACATAATCTTAATACATATATGTTTCTAATCAGATTTGTTTTAAGGTCGCATTTTCTAATCTTAAAAAATTTCCTAAATCTAGAAACCTAAAAAATATATTTTTTTACTGATGTTTCTTTTATAAAAAGCACTTTATGTTGTCAGGAAGATGTTCCTGCTTTCTGCAAAGTTAGCAGTTATTTTTGGCCTCCATACACACTTAGGACATTTTGGTCTTGACAGTTTTCAAAAACACCCCACACACACATACACACACACACACACACTCACACACAGTCATACTATCCCGATAAGAACTAAAAGAAGACTCTATCCTTATCCTCAGTATCCAAAATAAAACTTTCTGGATCTTTTTATAAAAACTGTTTTAAAAAGTTTCCTCATGGGGACCAGCCACAGGGTCAAAGCTGTCAGATTCCTGTCTTTGTAGGGACAGAAAGACCGGTGCTCAGTTGGAGAGAGCAGCTCAGGGTTATAAGGTTATAAGATCCAGCACTGAGAGTGGCGTCAAGCAGCTGTGATCAGCCATCAGTCTGAACTGCTCGAGATATCACTCTCACTTTTATTTCATTTTTATTATATGTATATATATATATATATATATATATATATGTATATTTGTATATATGTGTATATATATATATATATATATATGTATGTATAAAATAATATATATATATGCAAAATGTTTTTTTACCAGTTTGTCATATTCATGTATAAATATATATTATTATATTTCCTGTATAATATATATTTTACATTAATTTGTACAGATAATTCTATTTCTATTCCTGTTCCTGCTCTCTTTTTTCTATTTTTATTCCACTTTTCCTTTATAACACAGTCAGCAGTAAAGCATTTCATTACTGTGTACGGTCGTAGAAATAAAGTTTCAATTTGATTCAAATTTGATCAACAACCAGCAGCACTGAGTGTCAATATTATATGGATGTAAACATAGGGGTGTTTTTTCTTTTTCTTTCACCAATCGCATGCCAATTCACATGAGAGCACCTGTTGCAGAGAAATATAGCCCGAACAGTCGTTTAGCACGAAAGCCACGAGAACAGAAGGAGCAGAGGAATTTTTACAGAATAAAAGCTGTAATGGCAGCCATGTGTAGTCTTTTATTTTCTATTCTTAAAAAAATAGTTCTTGGTAGAAACACATTAGGGAGTAAAAAGGTCCTCAGTATGCGCCTGTGTTGATGATGTTATCATTGGAGGTCCGTGGAGCGCAAGCATGTTTCACAAAGCCATATGGCGCACGTGTGTGAGGCATGAAATGTGTGTGTGCAGCCACATGGGTCACCAGGCGAGCAGTGACGATTTGTTCTTTACACTCAAGTCACTAGGTTCTGATGGTTAGTCTGATGAACTGGAATAGCTCAATGCCAGAAACATCTGAGGCCTGATTTTGACCACGTGCACGTTTGGTAAAGATTTCAGCCTTGATGTTTAGACTTGTGTAAGCAATGTCATCAACTAAATATTAATGGCTCTGGCTTTTTAGTATACTTTCAGACGAGGATTTTTCATTCTGTGTAGCCATTTTGTTTACGCAGTCCTTTTCAGCTGTAATCTGTATCTGTCACTCTGTTTCTCTGCAGCGTCACCACATCCAAACCTTGCTGGAAAGCCTTGCTTGAAGCTCAGAGTGTACGTCAAGCCTACAAGTGAGTATATCCATGAATCTACGAGGCTTTAATGCCCTGTCATGTTTTTTTTTCTGTCCATCAGTGTTATTTATGCTGCAGGCCTGATGATGTGAAACACAAGTTCACGGATTCCTGCACCTCCATCCAAATCATCCTCTGTCTCATCCGATTTATAAGCTCGATGCCTGGCCATTTATATGAAGAATCTCCAACCACGCTTTATGGTCTGATCTCTCGGGAGCACAGTTGTAACTCCACAAATAAAATAATGCTCCTCGGGGCAGATTCCGTAGCAAGCTATTCATCTGACAAAGGCCAGATAACAATCAGAAAGCCCTGACCCTTCCACTAATCATTCCACGGTGCAGCAACCAGGGGGTTTTCCAACCTCTCTTTTATATACAGAATCTTCCAGAAGGTGCTCTGTTAGTTTAACCCTGGCTGAACACACTACCTAGTGAACACACCTCATGACCTAGGTGTTATGAGGCTCTGTGTATAAGCAAAATATTTTTATTTAAAATGATTTTTATCATGAACATTGAAATTCTTCAATTCAGACAATTAGAAATAACATTTTTGACCAGTGCTCAATTATTGAATACTGATTAGTTTTATAAGCTTTTTTCTTATCAAGCCGTCTCATTCAATAACTAATAAATGTTACAGTGAGTCTGTAGTGAAAGATATTTTGAGTTTATTAAAACACATTATTACGAATATATGCTTTTCAGTATGTTCCATTTCTCTTGTTGTATTCTCTAAGATCTAATGTACAATATACAATATTCCACTTTTAAACATCGCAGTTGTCCTGAAGATATTTACTCCTGAATTTTCCTTTAACACTATAAACTTCTGCCCCAGGGTTAGGCCCCAGTTACTCCTTCAGTTTCACTTCAGTGTACTGAGCAAATGCATTATCGTAGCTCGATAATGTTATTAATAATTAATATTTCATGGCTCATGATTCGCTTGTTAACTAACAGTTAAACTTCTCACAGACCTTTAGAAATATTTTTCAACATTTTATGATGACATATATGACTATATGATGCTGAGATCTATCTTTTCTCACTGAGGACAGCCGAGGGACTCGTACTTGAACTATTACGTTACTATCATTACTACATTACTATTATACAGTTACCTCAATTCTATTACAAAAGCTGCAAACGTCCATTAAGAGGCAGGGGGGTACAAACTTTTGAACAGGATGATTGGCTATTATTTAGATTTTACAGATCATATTTTTCCATGTTGTAATGCTACTCAGAAGCGAGTTAATCTGTTTCCCAAAAGACAAAATAAGAACAATTTACACCCTGTTCAAAAGCTTATGCCCACTACCTCTTAATCTATCCTGTTGCCTTTTAATCAAGAGTTTGTAAACTATTATTATTATTATTATTATTATTATTATTATTATTATTATTATGGCAGAAAGAAGCTTATAAAACCAGGTTTAGATCAAACTACCACAACATGAGATTTAGGTACCACCCTTGTGATGAAGTTGACTAATTTTCTCCCCGAATTCCAGCTAGAACGTTGCTCTGAAGGCATGACCTCTGAACATCAGCAGAGTGCTGAAAATGCAGACGTTAAGCCAGGTTTCAATAAACAGTGCAGCGTTGAGATTTCTCAGACCTGCACAACATCAACACTAAGAAATGGTTCACGAGTCACACGAGGGCTTAGCAGGGCAGCTTTGAAAGGAGCCAGAGTGACAGTGGAGTTAGCACCAGTACTACAGGTATTTACACAAGGCCCAGAGGAATGCATTGAGAGGAGTTGGTCAATATTTGCACTAGCTTTATTTTAAAAAGACTCATTTCCTAGAGTTGTGCTTTTAGGGCACGTTATAAATTTAGACGAGAAGCCTTTCGGGGAGCAGCCCATTAGTCTAATGTAATTGTTAACAAACGGACTCGCTCTGAGATCATCAGTTCCAGCGAAGAGTCGAGACAATTACATGCAAATTGAAATGATCCTTTTCTCACACTGCCATTTATCTGTTTACGATAGCGCTCCCGGTCTCTGCAGCCCATCGAGTTAATGTTCACTGCCCTTCAAAACAATTTCACTTCACAAGCATTTGGACTGTCTTTTAAAATGCATGCGCAACCAGACAAGTGCTTTTCCTTTGTGAATAGTCAAGGTCCTTTTGAATTGATAAGCGGAAGCGGCGAGTCGGATTTCATACCTTATTCAACGAGGTGTGTGTGGATTTTGCACTGTCTTGAATTCAATTTCCACACAGCGCAGGCAGCGGCCTATCATCCTTGTGAAAGCGCCGTATTCATATGTGCATATTGGCGATTGAGAGGAAACGTTAGAAGAAGGGACGCCCAGCGCTAAAGCGTTTTATTATACGACCCACCTGGCCTTTTCGCCAGCTCAGCTCCCACCATTACCATAATTCTGCGCACTAAGTCTGCTACGCCTCTGTTTATTTTCATGCTCTCTGCCAGGCTAGAGTCCTAATCTTGCCGCATAGACAGGGGTTAATCTCACCCCCAGACCTCCACTTTAATTCCCCAGGAATGGGGCTGAAATTACCCAAATCCAGTTTGGGGAAAAGGGGAAGTAAGGGAAAGGAGAAGAATGGCGAATTTGTTAGTGTCCGGCACGTTGAACGTGTGCACGTGATGGTGAACCTGTGAAAGCTCTTAAGAAACCTCAGGATAATGGAATACCGTGTGCACAAAGAGAACAAAGCCGCTTTGGTTAGTTTCTAATATAACTATTATTATTATTATTATTATTATTATTATTATTATTATTATTAGTGTGTAAGCGTACTGAGACATGATTAAGTCACGTGAGAGAGATTTATTAATCACAAACTACATCATGTATATCGAGCAATAACAAAAGCCATCAGGTGTGAGCACTCATGATGTTTGCTGGGAAAATAATTGCCTTAAATTGCAGTTTTGTAATTGTAGTAGCCGTGTAATTTGTACTAAGTGGTATGTAAACAATCATTTTCATTAGCACAAATGAAAGGACCCTGAGGCATTTATAAGCAGTGAATGAAGTCAAGTATACAGGCTTTACAGTGCAGTTGGCTTCCTAGGAATAAAGGTAATATGGTAATTATACACCTTCCATCCGCAGAGCTCCATATGTTTTTAGACTTGAGGGTTGAGCGTTTTTCTTCTAGCATGTGTGTCACTAAAACACAAAAGCTTGGATCTGACAGCCATGGCGTGCATGTATGGTGTGTTTCATGCTCTTTGATGCTATCTGCATATTGAAAAAAACCACAGCAAAATCGCTGCACTCGTCTTTCCCGCTTAATCTAGGTCAGCCAAGACAAGAGCATTTTGTCAATAAAGTGTCACTTTCATTGAGGCTGGCTTTCAATCCTCAAGTGTTGTATTTTGAGAAGAAAAAAAAAAAGTACTTCCGAAGAGAAGAAGTGTTTGACTCACATCCTCATCTCTTTTTCTCTTCTCTCTCTTTTTTTTTTCTTCCTCTCTCCTACAGATGACTCAGTGTACGAGTCGCCGGAGCCGTTTCTGACAGATGACAGCAACAGCGGTCACTTCCTGTCCCCGTGTCTCTTTCTCTTGTTGCTCGCGCTTCTCGTGCTCTTCGGCTCCTCCTAGCACCGCGGCTGTTCACAGCGGAGCACATACAAACACATATACACATATATATATATACACACACACATATAAACACACACGCACACACACACACACGTACAGATCCACCTCCCAATCCAGCATGCAGCTTAGCACTGCTGCTTCTCCCTGAACGAAAAAAAAGAGAAAAAAATCCCATAACCCGCCCACTAAATATCCTCTTGTTGTTCATTCAATTCTGCATCTTCATCTGATGATAAAAGACTGCCACTGAGAAAAGACTCATTTAAGGGAAAAAATTATATATGAAATAATATGAGAAAAGACTAATGGAAAGGGAAAAGGGGGGAATGTTGCTTCTTCTGTCATGCACTAAGTGAAGATGGCTAAAAGTCTGCTCTATGATTTTCTTCACAAGCATCTGAAACATCTGCGTGTTTGTCTCCGCCGACGTGCCCCAAGTAGAAACCACCCGTCGAACCGCCTTCGATCCTGTGGATGTAGTTACTCTACAGCATTTCTGCGCAACATTTAGAGAAAGAGTGCATTTTGCAGGGCATGTGTACCTTTCTCTGAGCAATCCCCAGCGCCTTTACTGAAAAGAAATAAAATATAGAGAGAGATCTGAAGAAGAATCCAGGAAGTAACTTCAGCGTACTTCAGTAAAGAAAGTAGATGGAGTAGAAAATGAAGCATTGAGTTTCCAGAGAAACAGGATGTTTTGGTGTTGGTCATAAAGGACTTTTGTTTAAAAAAAAAAAAAAGTCTCTCTATGGTGTTTCTCTGGAAATTCTTTTTACTGCATCCATGATACACTAGGTGACAATTTATTAGGAACACCTGCACATCCAAGTATGCAGTTATCCAGTCCATCAAGAAGTCCAGTGGAAGAGGAGCGGTGCGTAAAATCGTGAAGATGGAGGTCAAGAACTTCACGTCAAACATCAGAATGACGATTAAAGATGTAGCAGGCGGGGTCTAATAAGCTCTAATCTGGACTGTTGAAGATCAAGAAAAAGAGCAATGTTTTTCCAATCTGTTCAGATTAGCATTAAAACTGAGAGGAAATCCATGTGGTCTTCTCCTACTGTAGCCTGTTGTGTAGATTCTGAGATGCTTTTCTGCTCACCACAGTTGCAAAGAGTGGCTATTTAAAACACCTTAGCCTTCCTGTCAGCTCAAACCAGCCTCACAGTGTCCAAAATGTACAAAATAGGGCACTTGGTAAGATTATTAAAGCTCTTGATGTGTCTCTGCAGGATTCTGGGCATTGTGCTACTGCCACATGCCTGGCTGATTGAATAATTGTATAAATGAGCGGGTGTTCCTATTAAAGTGGCCAGTGAGTGTACATATATAACAAAACATCAAGAGGAGGTCTTTTCTGTGAATTTGCCAAAGACATTAGTTGAATCTTTTTTTTTTTTTTTAACAGGGAAGAGGGGTTAGATGTGTCGGCTCTGGTTCGAGATCACGAGCAGCCACACAGTCATACGAGGGGAGCTGCATCAAAATAACGTTTTTTATTACAGTCTTTTTTTTTTGCCGTACAAAACGAATGTTGTGTAGATTAGAAAATAATATTAACCAGTTACAAAATGCCTTTTTATTACTGGTGCTCAGTCTGAAAGCAAATCTGTCACAAAGCTACAGTGCCAAGTGATGGCGGGGGGTTTGTGTGTGTGTGTGGTGTGGGGGGGTGGGATGGGGTGGTTATGCCGTGTTGGTGAAGTGTTAGTGTGTTTCAGGTCTTTAATCGTCTCAACCCAATCTCTCTCTCTCTGTCTCTCGGATGCTCTCTCTCTCTCTCTCTCTCTCTCTCTCTCTCTCTCTCTCTCCACCATTTCTGAATGTGCCGCTTTTTCTCCGTGCTGAGCCGCTCCACATAAATCTCCTATAAATGCACTAACCCACGCCCTGTACACACTCTCGCTTGTGCAACGGCCCAGAACGAGCTGGTCACTGTGACACGCAGACTGCGGGCCTGAAGGACTAAAGTTGCACGAGAGAGCGAACGAATGCCTCAAAGTTCAAAATGTAGAGGGAGGTTATCAATTCAAGTAGCACTTCTGCTCCAGTGGACGCTTTCATTCTGAAAGAAGAGGAGATTATTCAGAAAAAAAAAAAGTGGGATTATATGTGTGAATTATTTTGTGACTGTACAAAAATGTTAATAAGGGGAAAAAAAAAGATTTGGGGGAAGAGCTGGTTTTGAACATAGGCAAGATCGAAAAAAAATGACATTTTTTTTTAATGCTAGTTGGAACTTTTATATTTTACTTTATTCCATGTTATTTTTTACATTTTCTTTTCCAAAAAAAAAAAAAAAAACCCACACACACAGTGGACATTATTCATATGTGATATGAAGTTACAATGTAGAACCCTTGAATTCCTAGCGCAATGATGGTACCAGTTCTGCAGTCCAACGAGTCTAGAGATGTTTGCTGTTGTTGTCGTTGTTTCCTGCTTGTATCACATTCTGGTACATGTAGTCCTGTAATGATTTTTTTTTTTTTTTTTTTTTTTTTTTGGGTTGATGTTTCCAGTACAGAACCTTTCATGGTGTTATCATCAGATGGTTTTTATTTGAAAATCATGTGGATGAAACATTTTTGCATTCCTATTAAATGTCCCAATGTTTTGGAAGAAGAAAGCGACAGGAAAAAAAATGGAAACAATTCAAATAAAGCTTTTTGTCTATAGTAGAATTTTTTTCTGATTCTGAATATGTTTTGGGTGATGTAGTTTGGATCAGCGCTAAACGCCAGTGAGATGATATTGTGCTGTAACATTATTATAACCAGTCCCTTCATTATAGTCCAGAGGCATCATTTATCAACTTCGCATAGAAATGACTCTAAATAGTTTTTTCTGCATAAAATGCTAAATCATCCTATGCCTTATAATTTCGGAATTCATCAAACGTGCATTGACAGGTTATGCTAAGTGTAAGCAGCGTGGACAAATCATACATTTATTTATTACTGTATATGAAGCTAAAAGCTCTAATAGGCTGAAAGTCTCAGCTCTTTAAAGAAAAGGATTGCTACTAGTTAGCTAGTTAAGTTAATTAATACACACTAGGTTTGCGCAATATTGATTTTCCAGAATATTTAATTTTCTAGAACTGAATAAAGGACGAGCATTTCCACCATTTCAGGTTTAAGGAGTGAACAAGACGGCAAAATAAATGTCAGGCATTGCTTGTTGGCAATCAGGAGAACTCTTCATTATGGTGGATTATCAGCTGAATCTGCACGAATGTACAGTAAAAATGATAAATAAATGTTGTTCTTCAGCTGCTCCCTGTTCAGTGTCGCTACAGCAGATCGTCTGATCCACAGATTTTGATTTGGCACAGGTTTTACACCAACTGCCCTTCCTGATGCAACCCTCCCGTTTTATCTGGGCTTGAGACCGCAGTAGCTGGATCGGTTCCTTTCCTGGGGATCGAACCCTGACCATGGCGGTGAGAGCGTGGGATTCTGCTGCAGGACCACCAGGGACTAAATAAATAAATAAATAAAATTTTTACTTTCACTAATCAGTCGGATATGAATCACATGGTTTGAAATACTGCTTGTGACCATTTTTATTTACATCCCTGATAAATACATGTAAGCCACATGTAAGCCTTTGATGAGTCACATGTAAGCCTTGTTACCTGCTAGAACACACGCATTGTGTGAAATTTTGGGTTTGGAGCAAGGCTTTAATAAAAAATAAGGGTTTCATTTGTCTCAGTTATATTCTACTGTATTATTAACTGTGGATAATGTTAAGGTTGACTATATGCTTGTCTAATTTCAGCCATATATATATATATATATATATATATATATATATAATGGCAGTATAAGATTGTTTATCTCACCAAGCCAAGAAATGACTGGATATATGCTTATTATCTTCTTCTAATGGAATGAAAGTTTCTAACAAGCAGCTATGAGTAACAATGAACCCGCTTGTCCTGGACTGGACTCTGGATTTGTACAGCTCTGAAATCAAGATTAATAACCACTGAGTTTTTTGTTGTCTCTGTGCATTGTTTCAATATGCAATCATATATGACTAATGTGAGCATCTAAGCATCACTTCAAACATATCTAAATGTTTTCTTTAGTTATTCTGGAACTAATATTCACAAAGGTGCAGCAATTACATTTAAACGTAATAATGTATGTAGTCAATTGGAATTGTATAACCAGAAGCTTTTCAGCAATAACAAAAATACAGTAAGTATAAGCATCAGTGTCATTTATAGAGTTCATTATAGATTTTACATAAATTCCTTCCTGCCGAAACCGTCAAATGTTCAGTGATGCAGACGCGAGGCCGAGCGCAAGACTGAATGCAGCAAAAGCAGTTTAAAACCACCGCCATGGTCTCTATGTGGTACTTTTCCAGAGCGCTGATATACTTTAGCATTAATACAATTTATTGGCACCAAATTATTGAAGCAAATCTAATGGAAATGGCTTCTGTGCAGATTTATTTTTCACTTCTAATGGCAGGTGAGGCATTAACTAGGGGTGGTGGTTGCTCAAGTGGTTAAGGCTCTGGGTTGTTGTTTGGTTGTTCATCAGAAAGCCCCAGCTCTGCCAAGCTGCCACTGTTGGGGCCTTGAGCAAGGTCCCCCAAATCCCCCCATCCTCCCCTACAGGGGCGCTGCATCATGACTGACCCTGTGCTCTGACCGCAACCTTCCAAGAATGGGATATGCAAAGAAAGAATTTCACTGTGCAGTAATGTATATGTGACATATAAAGGCAACTTAACTTAAATAAACATCTGAATATTGAATGATTGGCATTTGTGTAGGTTCAGGGGAAAAGATCTGTCACTAGTCTGTTATAGTTTTCTACATGTAAGCTTCTGGTGTCTTGCGTCTTAAATAAAATAAACTTTTCCCTCCAAGTGATTCGTGGTTACTGTAAAACCCTAAATACAGTATACACACACTTCACTACAGTTTCTTCCTTAGACAAGTGATCTAAAAGGATTGAGGTGGGACACTATTATTATTATTATTATTATTATTATTATTATTATTATTACATATCATTCCTTTTGTGTGTTGGATCTGCAGCCTGCTTTGTGTTCGCACTGGTCAAAGCAGTCAGTGTATTAAATACATGCTCAGATTTTGGGCGCTGTTTATCAAATTATTATCACTAATCTTTCCTGTGACATTTCACTTAGAAAATTTTAAGAAATTATTCTAATATCTAACCAAACATTTAATTTGTAATAGTTAATAGTAACATTTAATAGTTTACTCAAAGGACTGCCTTTGGTTCAAGTCCCAGTGAGCACACAAGGCTTTTATGAGGGTTTGATTCCAAGCTGTGAATCTCATCACGAATAAAGATTTCCATGAAAAAGTCGTTTCTTTGATTACGAAACTTAAAACATAGCTGCCCTTTTCCGGCCATGTCTTATTAACAGGATGGTGAAAATCAAGTCCTGGACATCGTATCTTTTAACTTTAAAAAGATGGCTGCTTTTTTCCACAGGCTGTAACATTAGTCTGAATACACAGAGTGACATTTACACACACAAACACACACACACACTCAAAAGGCAGGAGGAGGAGAAGGTGAATGCCTGTGACTGCTCTTATTTGGGATGATGGCAGAAAATGGTGACTGATAGCTCTGAATGCCATGCCAGTTTCATGCAGAGATGGGAACTGCCTGGCTGGGAGCCTAATATTACAGCAATAAAATAATTTCAAAAGAGTGCTTGGACTCTTGTGACCATGGTTCTTTGTTCCTGCAGATAAGGCAAAATGTTGTTAGATTTGTGGTTGATAAACTGTGTGGCCTTCTAGAAGAACTTTGAATGAACAAGTATTAGCAGCGCTACACTACAGGCTAAAAGAATGCCTTTCTAATTGATCACTTAATCCCTTTTTTCCAGATGATGTTCTTACACCCATGGGGACTAATTTCTATTGTCCTTTAAATGCCTTCGTAGTTAACTAACATTGATACCGATCCTGATACTGATACTGAGCCAAAGGATCCATCGAGCAGATGTGACTGATGTTATAACAAGAGTGACCTGAATGGCTGCTGTAAGAACATGCAAACAAACCACAAAAAAAATCCCAGCTCTCTTCTGATCACGATGAAGTACCACTCCACCTAAACTTATAGTAGCAAAGCATTCAGCAGATCAAATATGAATTGATTGGTATTCGAGGCTTCCCCCTTCATTGCCTTTTCATCTCCGGCAACTTGACTTGAATGGATCCAGCGCTGCTGTAGTGCCACTCCACTGGCCCCTTGTGAGATAACAAAGCTCAGCTTGACCTTTCCGCAATCAAAAGGCCCCACAGCCGAGGCTCTATCAATGTCCCAGTGTGGGACGCGTGTTCACTCGCGCTAGAGATTGCACCCAAGGCACCATCTAACAGGATAAAGAAAGCCTGCTATCATGGCTCACTTTTAACAAATTATGACCAGCAATCTCAAACTGTCTGAGCGCCAGCGCCTACACGACATCAGCAGCTGTAATAACCTCTTCAACAACCATCAGGCCCTTTGTGTTCAGCCTCATTCAGTCCCTATGGGTGTAAATCTGACAGAATTCGATAGATGATTGGCCTAACGAAATTGCAGAAGGAATATAGTGAGGGAGAAAATGGCTGACGGCATTGCGGCCTCTAATTGTCGACCGACGCTCGGGGCTTGAAAAAGCATAAAGAACATTCTGGAGAAGGCTGAGTCACATAATAGCCTCTTATCTAGCTAATAAAATTTGAGGTTTTGAGCTTGAGGTTTATTCTAATGAATAAAATCTGAATTCATTATCTTTTCATCATATGGTGCACTATTTATTGTGCAGCCATTTTGTAGCATCATCCCAATTCTCCGAGGAGACACTACATTCCCCGGAGAGTTCATTAGATTATTACCCATAGTGCACTGTGAATCCCGTGTACAACTAAAGCACCAGCTACATTCCACAGTGTAGCAAATGTTTAGTTTATTTATTATTATTTTTTTATTTTTTTTATTTTATTATTTATTATTTCTTTTAATGTTATTTCTTATTAGTTATTATTTATTTAATTTATGTATTTATTTAAGTTAGATACTGGAGTATGGAATGAAACCGGCCATCCAGATGTCTTTTATTTTTCTTATACTAATTCATACCAAAGATGGCATTTTTTAAATTAATTAAAAAAATTTTTTTACATTAATAGTTATATTTAATGTTTAATATTTAAATTGCAGTTAGAAATAGTAATTCCATCACCAGCCATTCTTATACGTCCATTATTATCTTTAAGAGTTGCAAATTAGTGGTGTTTGAACAAATCTTTTAAGTGAACAAATCCCTTCCATGTACTGACCCATATTTTTCGTTTACATAAATCCCACCCATGTAGAACATGTGACTGCTTCAACAGCTTTATCCTGCATTTTAAAGTTTCTGCTGTGATGTCACTGATAGTATTGATCCCTTACTTGGTGTTGAGTCTGAACAAGAGCGGTACTGATTCTGTAACTGGGACATGTCGTTCAAACTAAAGGAACAAGTCTGTGAATGGTATGAAAGAACTGGGTCTTGAACAAAATAAAACAACGAGACACATCATTCCTTCAGTTCGGATGTGGGTTTTAATGGTTCAAAAAGAGGAAAGAGGGCGGGCCATGCTATGAAGAGAATGTGTCATGAGCACTAGAGAATTTTTATATCTGTGCACGAAGCATAATACAGTTTTTATGGACATGCAATGATTGATTATGATGATGATGATGATGATGATGATGATGATGATGAGGGCAGTTGAAAAAAATGTAGGATTGATCTGCAAAAAGGTGAAAATAATTATTAGACACAATTTTTAAAGCCTCAGTACATTTGTAAATATTTTTAACAGTAACAACAAGGGTCAATGAACAAATCAGTGAACGAATCATTTTGGTGAACAGAATCAAAAGATTTGAGTCAGGATTCAAAATGACCATGGCTATTACAAAGCACTGACGCTGGAGACTCCCTCCATAATTACACAATTTTTATTGTGTGTTTCATAAATTGTCACTGGGACTTCTATCAGAGCTGCAGTTATGAATTATGACCTTCTGACCAATCAGAATTGGGGTATTCACCAGCACTGTGGTATAATGACCAGTAGCTGTGAGTTACTGCTGTTTTTTATTACAGAATGTGGCTTTTAACTGAAGAACTTGTGCTATTTTTGTGTTTCAGTTTGCTAGATAATTTTGTATTGTTCAAGGCCAGGTGATAGGGATGTGTTCAGAGTGCTCACAGGTAAGTGCTGTCTGAATGCTGTGCTGTGGCTCCATTACTCTGTACAGAACCATCTCTCTAGTGAACAGTGAATGAGTCAAAGTTAGGCTCGGTGTAACATTTTCCTCTCTTTGTCCTCTTACAATTCCCACAGACAATGCCTGCGTCTCTGAGGATACTCCACTGAGCCGACGTTATCATTATTTGCAGGGTTTTCTTGTGGTTTCAGTAAAATATCACCACATTTGTGCCATAGTGCTGTGGGAATCAGCGGCACTGTGAATAGAACTAAAAGCAGGGAAGATTTCAGTCTTCTACATGATACAATAGAATTTTGGTTCATAAAGTTATCACGAGTTGATATTTAATGATAATGGAAAATTTATACATTTGAAATTTATATCCTGAATTTATTTATTTCAGTAAAGCTGCTTGGTGACAAATCCATTAAATATAATATACAAAATTGAATTGAATTCGCCTCTAATAGATATGTGGCCAACTTTCTTCAGAAAGCAGCCTCATCGCTATGAGTCTTCAGTCTCTGTACTATAAAGTCACCAGTAGGCGTTCCTATCCTACTACTGGGTTTCCATAGTAAAAACGTTTATCAGTGGGTGATGCAACTAGCATACCAAAAACTTTTTTTCTTGCTGCTAACATTCTGGAGGGAGATTTGGTGTTTGTGTGTAAAATTTATCGGTGTATATCTGCATCATATCATACAAGATGAAGGAGAAGCAGTGTGTGCTCTTTGTCACATGATCACGTGCGCTCTACTGTCTTCAATCTCATTGGTAGTCGTTGCACTGCTCGTTATTTGCATAAAATTCAACTCAATAATTGATTAAGGACTGTTGTCTTTAATCATTTTTCTTTTAAATCAATGAAGTTGCTTTCAGCTGCTCCCTGTTCAGGGTCACCGCAACAGACCAACTGGTCTGCACAACAACTTGGCACAAGTTTTACACCGGATGCCCTTCCTGATGCAACCCTCCCATTTTTCTGGGTTTTGGGCCCAGCACTGCATCCAGTGGCTGAGGTTTGGTCATTGACTAGGAATTGAACCCGGGCCCTTTCCCACACAATAGGGAGAAACTTACCACTGAACCACCAATGCCCTTTTCTTTTAAAGCAATGCATTGATCCAATTTATCCAATCCTTACACCTTTAGTTTATACTGATGCGCTCTGTTCATTTTTCTACTAACGAAAAAGGCTTGTATGTAAAAATGCATGCTATTGTTGATGTGAAGTTTTCTGTAAGAAGACGTTTCCCTTTTACGTTCATATTTCTCCAATGTCAGTGTTTTATAACAGTCACAGTCACAGCACAGCCTTCAGGGAGTGCAGGGGGTTTGCAGTTTCGCTGTCACACCATGAGCTGTAGTTTTTTTCTTATTAACTTCAAGAGAAAGAAAATTTGAAAGGCTTTTGACAGTACAAATGTTTAAAGCTGTGGATGCCAGGAAGTTACAATACCAGGGAAATACATTGTTTTACAGATGAATAGAATGGATAAATGGATAACAATTACAAAAAAAAGTTTCAACCATTGGAAAATACACTCACTGAGCATTTTATTAGGAACACCTAATCGTTCATGCAATTATTTAATCAGCCAGTAATCCAGGTGTATAAAATCATGCAGATACGGGTAGAGCAGCTTCACATCAACCATCAAAATGAAGATAATAATGTGATTTTGACCGCTAGACAGGCTGGTGTGAATATTTTTATAACCTCCTGGGATTTTCCCCATAAAACAGTCTCTAGAGTTTACTCAGAATGGTGCAATGAAGGAAAAATCCAGTGAGGTTGTTGACGGTTCTGCAGATGGACACACCTTGTTGATGAGTGAGATCACTGGAGAATGGCCAGACTGGTTAGAGCTGACTGAAGTGCTACAGGGACTCATGAAAACACTCTGTACAACTGTGTTGAGCAGAAAAGCATGTCAGAATGCACAACATTCAAATCCTGAGGAGGGGGACTATAAAACAGCAGAAGACCACATAAGGTTATACTTTTGACAGCCAAGAACAGAAAGTGAGGCAGCAGGGGGCAGAGACTCACCAAACTAGACAGGTGAAGACTAAAAAAAATGTAGGTTAGGCTGATGAATCTGGATTTCTGCTGAGGCTCGCAGATGATAAGGTCAAAATTTGCATGAATCCATGGACCAAACCTGCCTTGGGTCAACAGTCCAGGTTTTTGGAGGTAGTGTATTGGTGTAGGGAATGTTTTATTGGGCCCAATCAATCATAATTTAAAAGATGATGATAAAGAACCCTCTAACTTGGTTCAAAGAACCCCATGACCATCCTTTCAATGAAACCTTAAAAATAATCCTGTATAAAGAATTTTAGTGTTCTATTCCCTCTTAAAAATCGAGGTTCTTAAATGGTCCTATGTCAGAACATACGGTTCTATGATGAAGCTTTAACATCTGGGGAACTTTTCTATTACACAGAAGGTTCTTTGTAGAAGAAAAAAAGGGACTAAGAAAAGAATCATTTGCTGAAAGTCCTGTTCTTCTATGTCATAACCCCTTTTATTCTTCCTGGCACCTTTATTTTTTACAAGTGTATATGAAGTAAAGAGTGATAGAACCATTTGAGGTTCTTTATAGAACCCAAATGCTTTTAAGAGTGTGAGTGAAAAAGACAAACACTATCCACCAAATAAACTTCGTTTACTTTCCTCTAATGTGTAGTGGGAATATGGTTATGAGTCCGGTTGTATTTCTGAGCACACTACATTAAATATTTATTAGGTTTTTATGCGAGGTTGTTTAAATCCAGTGTACAATATGCTGACAATACATTTCAGGATTTTTTCAGAGAAAAGGCTTCCTAAAATTTCTACGAAGGTGAATTTACTGAGCAGCGCTATGCTTGACACTCAGAACTGTGCGATGTAAAAAAGGGGAAATTCTGTCGGGATTCAGGAAATGAACAAAAGTCAGAAAAAAAGCTGTAAGCAAACTCCCAAACGGTGCAGCCCTGAAGCTCCCGGCCTGTGGTGGCCTTCTTCTCTAGTTAAAAAAGGTGTGTCGTCTTCATGTGTCTCTGTGAAACACTAAACCTCGCGGAGTGTGATCGAGACCTGGCTGTAAAATTTGTGTGTGTGTATACTTTTAAGTGAGATTTTTTCGTTCTGTGCAGCTCAAATACGAGTTGAAGTCTCTTTAAGCACATGCTGTGTATAAATGTAAGAAAAGACTTTTTTTCCTTAAACTTGACATTTTTTTCTATAATGCCATTTACTCTAACAACATTACAGCAACTAATTCATTTTCATTTAAGATATCAGTTTCGGTCATTAAAGCCTCTCCTCCTCTCTCTCTCTCTCTCTCTCTCTCTCTCTCTCTCTCTCTCTCTCTCTCTCTCTCTCTCTCTCTCTCTCTCTCTGAAGCATAAGGGTGAAAGGCCCGCTTTCTTTATTAATGAGGACCATCTGTGGTGTGGAGGGAAAAACAAAAAAAAAAAAAGAGAGAGAGAGAGGGGAGAGAGAGAGAGAGAGAGAGAGAGAAGAGAGAGAGAGAGAGAGAGAGAGAGAGAGAGAGAGAGAGAGAGAGAGAGAGGAGAGAGAGAGAGAGAGAGAGAGAGGGGATTGCTAAGATGCACTCAACAGGGCAGAAGATAAAAATTGTAGAGCAATGTGCTGTCTATACATCTGATCTACGCTTCCCCAAGCACTTAACTGTGCAAAAAAAAAAAAATTGTACTGTTTTGTTGTTGTACTAAATTTAAACCCGTTTGCACTAGCATGAGAAAGACTACAAATCACTTCTCCAGGATAATTGCAACTGCTAAATGATGTATCTATAAATATAAGAATGATCAAGCCCACTTCATGATGTTGTTTCTGGGTAGAAGTGATGAGGGATAAATGATGAAAGGGTAGATGTGTGTCATATCTAACGTACCCATTTAATCAAAATCTGAGAGGTTTTTATACAGTAGTCTTATCTTAGTCTTATCTTATGAACATCAATAAAATACTTATTTGGGGATATTTTTCAAATTATCTGTAGACTTTACACTATATGTCCCGTCTAAGCAAGTAAAAATATATTGGATGTAGTCATATTTATCTTTTATTTCCTATCTTAAGATTATGATAAACAAAAAACAAGATTATTAAACCTATTTTTAGATATTTGATTTTAATTCCAAGCTTTTGAAATAGTCTACTGGAAGTTTTTTTTTTAATTATTTTATTTTATTTTAAGAATTTTTAGAAATGTATTTTTAGAAGGAAGCAAAATTATCTGCCAGGAGAGCACAAAAATGTAAAGCCCGAAATGATTAAAAGAATCTGACCCAGGCTGATTCATTTTAAAATTGATTTTATAATAATCTTATAATCAGAAATATTACATACACTGGCCCATATTCAAGATTTTTTCACTTGCTTAGATTTTTTCAGAGTGTTAGCGGTAAATACAGTTCATTAGTGTGTTTTTGGCTGTGAGTCTTCCTGCACATAGTCCCTTTTCCAAGCATCCGTTAGTTGTAAAAAAAAAAAAAGCTGGCATTTTGAAGAGGAAAGAAATATTGGCGATTGTGTAAGGCATTTTTCTGAAGTGTTTTACCAATGCCAGAATGTCTTTTTCCACAGACTGATGGAAAATGTGATCTGTCCATCAGTAAAACTTAGTAAAAGCTTGTTAAGTGACTGTCAGGTTTGTTTTTGACTTCCTGTTTCAGAAGAAAAAGTGGGATCAAACCAAATCAAATCTAAATAGAATTTTTATGGGGGTTTTTAAATGTCAGAGTCCTTGATCTGTTCCAGTATTAATACAACTACAATATCTAAGCTGTACAAACAGCATGTCTTCATGCTAAGTGGTAAACGCATGTCAATCCCTAGATTTGTAAATTGTTTCCTCTAAACATGTCAATCAATGTGTCAAAAGTTTGGACTCTCAGGCTGCCGTTAGCGAGCAGCTTTTGATCCATTCACATTGGACTGATGTATTTTCTGGTCTTTTCGCTCTCCTTTGGGGAAGAACTATCGGTCCTAACATAAATGTACTCATTACACCATTATTTAATCAATTTACAGGAGAAAAGGGAATTAATCATTGTTAATGAAGCCAATGCGTGCGCTTAATAGGGGAGAGGAGAGTGAATTCTGGGTTCAATATGGGTTTCAGAGCCAGTGCAAAGGAAACTTACTCTCATTGCCGTATCCATTCGCTAATTCACAGCATTAATCTTGTGTAACAATCTGTGCTAATACATTTACTCTGCTGAACATCTCAGTTTATCTACTTCTTCCTTGCTCCCCGAGTGGAACTATAGAGCGCCGGTTTTTTTGTCTGCAGTCTTAAAGGCCCGGGTTTTGAATAAAGTGCGATATAAGTGCATTTAGTAAGGAATAAAACACGACAGGTTGTGCTGTTAAAGAAAAAAATCAATGAGTTGTTAGTGCAAAGGTACGAACAACACGTAAAGAATGGTTTTATTTCTTGTATACCTCAGCAGCTTGCCCGATTGATTAAAGAATGATTTATTGTACATTTTATCTGTTTATAGTTACAGTTACTGTTATCACTTACACTACGCATGTACAGTATGAACAGTCTTTCCTTTCGCCAAACCTCTCTCCTTTTATCGCTCTTCAATTTAATAAGATAAAATACAGTATAAGACACACACAAGCCCTCTGAAAGTTAAACACCTTCTGACCAGTCAGAGTCACGCATGCTACAGCACTGTGGTATAATATAATGTAACCTATAGCAATTATTCACATGATCATACGTCTAGACGTACGGCACTTATCTATTTTTGTTCATCTAGATTTCACAGGAAGACATGCTAACTCCACACACAGGGCCTGTGAAGAATAAGCAGATGGGATTCCTTCCTAAATGCTGTGTAAGATAAGCAGTACACAGAATAAACTGATATTTTAGGTAGTATTCATGTACTGTAAATGTTATACAATCACTGTCCACTTCAATAGGAACACCTGTACACTAATGCTGATTTTTACAGTTATCGAAGAATTTGATCCATTTCATTATACTTTGCGTATGACCACTTAATGTGAAATAATTGGTATACATACAAACAATTTGGTTACATACACCTGACAAAATATTCCAACAAAAGAGTAATAGAGTAATGTACTCTATGAAAATTTAGTTTATAATGTATGCAAAGACATATTTATGTACATATGTGTTTAGTATTCTCTATGCCTCACACCTGTGGGGTCAGGGTTCGAGTCCCGCTTTGCCTTTCATGTGGAGTTTACATGTACTGCCTGTGCTTCAGGGGTTTCCTCCAGGATCACCAGTTTCCTCCCTCAGCATTGTTGGCTGATTGGCTTCTCTAAATCGTGCGAAGTGTGTGTGTGTGTGTGTGTGTGTGTGTGTGTGTGTGTGTGTGTGTGTGTGTGTGTGGTGGTGATTATACCACATCCAGGGTGTCCCTCTGCCCCCTGCTCGTGACCTGAGTCACATGAAAAATCCAGACTCCTTGTATAGAATAAACTGTAAAGATGTAACTGGATATTGATATTTCATGTATTAAGCATGCACTGTAAATGGATAAGGTTTATACACTCACTGTCCACTTTAATAGGAACACCTGTACACTTGCCAATTCATAAAGTTATATAATAATTCAATCATATTGCATGATAAATGAGCAAGTGTACAGGTGTTGCTATTAAAGTGGACAGTGAGTGTTTGTTCATTAAATATAAATATATTACATGATTTGGTTTTACTTTGGCAAATACATCAAAAATACTTTTAGACCAATACCCATATACAGAATAATATTGTCTATACTTAAAAGCATACTACATAATGATTTGAACGTAGAATTTAATATTAAAAGTTTGTGAGGTTGACAGTTTGGGAGCTTTCTTTAAGACACACAGACCATTCATTCATTCATTCATTCATTGTCTACCACTTATCCGATCTACACTCGGGTCACGGGGAGCCTGTGCCTATCTCAGGCATCATTGGGCATCAAGGCAGGATACACCCTGGACGGAGTGCCAACCCATCGCAGGGCACACACACACGCAATCACTCACTACGGACAATTTAGAGATGCCAATCAACCTACCATGCATGTCTTTGGATTGGGGGAGGAAACCGGAGTACCTGGAGGAAACCCCCGAGGCACGGGGAGAACATGCAAACTCCACACACACACACGGCGGAGGCAGGAAACGAACCCCCAACCCTGGAGGTGTGAGGCAAACGTGCTAACCACTAAGCCACCGTGTCCCCCACAGACCATTTATTAAAATCATAATATAAACTGTCAAAAAATTGCTCTGTCTTTTGTTTATGGTTTACTTTAGTGAATCAAGTCAACTTCTTTTAGAAAGCACAAGCTTCAGCTGCAATGCTGGGTGGTAAAAAAAAAATGTAAATAAATAAACAAACAAACAAACAAACAAACAAACAAACAAACAAATAAATAAATAAATAAATAAATAAATAAATAAATAAAAAAATAAAAAATAAAAGGAAATATAAGGGGATATCAAATCTTTTCTCAAAATAACATTTTTAAATGATTGGTTAAAAAAAAATTGTGCATAACATCCTAATAAATAATGTGGACCTATTATATGTTTAGCATGCTCATAGAATCTGTACTATTACTAATACATTTATTATCATAATATTTATACTGATATATTAGTTAAGTTGAAGTATGCTTAGAGCTGTTAGTATATTAAATATAACTGTAAAGTGCACTTAAGGTAGTCGAGGTGCATAATACACACTTGAACATCCCTTTAAGGGATATTTGTTTTAATGGAGGCATGTGAAATGTTTCAAATGAATAAACTTTCTATATATGTTTTCCGTTTATAAAAACATCATACGCTTGAAAGGTCAGCATAAACACTCAAAGCGCTTAACATGCAGTATCATGGAGTCGCTGTTCATATACCTCGAAATTCTCAAAAGGACACTCTGACTCTGAAATATTAAGAATCATACCATGCACAAACCCTGAAAACATTCACTGACCTTCATAGCTTCAGCAATTCTTCCTTTAATAATTCAATCATGGCATTTTGAAAGCGTTCATTTTAGCACTTTTTGAAAAGGGTAAGTTTACTATGTTAAATATATTTAATTACATGATATCCAGGACCTCGTTAAAAAGCATGTGCTTGCCTGTTTTTAGAGGTGAACTCACATGAAGAGGAAAAGTGTGTTAATGTAGGGTTTTAAATCATCCCGCAACTAAAATAAAAAAAGGCAGCGGGTCACACAGTTTACATAAATCCAGATATTAATCAGCATGGTGCTATGGTGTTTCATATAAACAGTGCTACAATGACAAATTTGTGGAAGGAAATAAGTAAGCATGAAAATGTTTGGCTTGTTCTGGATAGAGGCTTTGGTATTAGTTATTATAATACATTACAAATGAAGAGATAATGAGGGGGAAAAACTGTCCTAGCATTAAATACCCTCATGGGATGAGAATGTTATAAAGCACTCCATGATATTAACTGCAGGGTTGTTTCGGGTCACTGAATCCAGACTGTGCGCAATGACGACAGAGTTTCCTATTTACTTGTTTAATATAAAAACACAAGCGTAGTGACAGAAACATCTCTGCGATTGTAACGTGAGTTGTTTCTTCGTATTTCTTTCTCTTTTTGTTGCTATTTGGATAACCCAGTTTCGTTTTTTTCGTGGGAAAAGGATAGAGGTGTGTGATTTTCACCATGATTATGGCTTTAAATAGTCATGGGGGGGTGTGTGTGTGTGTGTGTGTGCGTGTGTGTGTGTGTGTGTGTGTGTGTGTGTGTGTGTGTGCGAACCATTTCCTCTTCTGAGAGGGGGAGATATGACTCCAGAGGACCTTCAATATTTTTATGGATGGAAAAATCAGTTTCAAACTTATTCTCTTGACCTACTCAGTCCACCAGTGCTTCTAATTTATTACTTTAATTGCCTAGTAACTTCAAATGAGGGACCAAAACATTTATTCAAGTCCAGATTTTAATTTTTTTTAAAGCCCCATACTGGAATACTGGGTAACTAATTCCTCGATTCTGCCTACAAACACTGTGAGATTTATTCCGAAAACTTGGTGATGAAAGAGGATATGGATGGCAAAGTGACAAACAAGACATGAAATCAACAGAAGCTTGATAATGATATGCTGAAACACAGGAAATTAAATAGGTGGGTGGTGATCATCAGAGGGCAATTAAGAGGTGATCATCAGAGGGCAACAGGATATAGGTAAGTGTAATCAGGGCATGTGACATGCAGATGCTGATGGGTAATGAAGTCTAGTGCCAATTTCAGCACAAGCATGACAAAAGGCTGCATTTTTGTTTTATTAACATTATGAGAGAGAAGAACAACGAGTGGGTGCTGAAGGAACTACTGTTTATAGCTGCTATAATGTAAATGATATCAAAAACAAACATGTTTTACAATATTACACTTAACTTGAAATGGATACAAGGTTGTGTGAGTTGGCAGTTTACATTTCTGGCATTTGGCAGATGCCCTTATCAAGAGCAACTTACATTTTTATCTGCGCAACTGGTTAAGGGCCTTGCTCAGGTGCAGTTTGGGGGCTTTGAACTCACAACTTTCTGATCCAGCACCTTAATCACTGAGTAACCACATCCACAATTTGCTGTAGTATGAAAGGGATAAAAACTCATCATCATTTGCAGTAAGCAGCAGCTGTGTGGGAGGTGGTAGCTCAGTGGTTAAGGTGCTGGACTATTAATTGGAAGGTTGTGAGTTCAAATCCCAGAACCACCAAGCTGCTGTCCATAGGCTCCTGAGCAAGGCCCTTAATCCTCAACTGCTCTGTTGAACAAACGAGGTAAATAAACTGATTTGGATAAGGGTGTATGGTAAACTGCCAACTCAAACAACCATGCATTTGTTTCAAGTTAAGTGTAATATTGTAGAACATCTCAGAAACATGTTTGTTTCTGATATAACTGATCATGGTTTTCTTCACAATGTTATAAAAACACAATGCTAACACAACGCCCCCAGTGAGCTTGTGAACATAGATAATATGACTTTTGTTCCAACAAGTTAAAACGTTGCAGCAAACATTGTGGATGCACGAATAAATGTTATTGACAATACCTCAGAAAATCTGTTATCAAACACTAAGAACATGATCTGCTAACTGTGTATATATATAGAGAACCTGCATCTTATCAATCCCCAGAAAAGGGGATTACTCCTGAAGTTGAAGAATCTCGAGGAAATGTATTCACTTTGTCACTAATATGTGTTTAACAAGTTGTTTACATCCATGCCATGAGCTGGGTCCACTGCAAACACAGGCTGCTAATAGAATTGCAGTCTGACTCACCCCTGTGTAATCTGTTGCTAATTGCTAATGTGAAGTGGTTAAATATTCATGACCGTTCGCACCACTTCAGCGCTGTGATTCTTTACTTGTTCAGTACAATCTGGGCAGCTCAAAGAGACACACATTTCCAAGATGCTGTGCACATTTACCACAGCTGGTAGAAATGGCCCATTAGCAAAGCCTGATATTTTCCCTGCTTTTAAATCCAATTTGCGAATGTAATTGCAGTGAGTCAGGTTTTTGTTGTTGTTATCTTCGTCGTTGTTGCTCTTTTTCTAGTAATTGTTCAGTAGAGAGTGTGAAGGGAATAATGTGTGCTTGGCAGATGAAACCTCAATACTGATACCGATGTAGTGCACAGAGTATGGTCTGGAAGGTTCTGCTTGGTGAACATTAATACTTGAGCTCGCAATATGATCCACAATGCTAATTTGACCTCATCTCTCATCCTCTGCCCTCTGAAACCAACTCCACAAGCAGTAGGAAATTCATTTAATAGCTCTAATTTGTTGCAGACTCATGAGACAATAGCTTTTTCCCCCTTCATCACATTTTCTCTTCTGCAATCTTGACTGAGTGAGTGTTTGAAGTGGTAACCCTGTCAAAATGTGACCAAAAACCAGAGTGCATGCCCTCAGGCAGTCTGTGGAAATTGCATGTGCTTTACATGAAGATGACTTTTTTTCCATTCCTCTTTTTTTCTATTTCCTCTCCTTGTCCCCAAAAAAATTGAATCTCCAATTGCTTCTGTGGTGTCCAATGGACGTGTTCTTATTAGCATTCTGAACAGGAGCAGAGGGATGAGTGTGCAGCCCACAGCACCTGTACACATGTGCGCACAACCAGAACTGAAATCAACACCTCAATCAACACCTCCTTCTTTCCAAAAACAAAGTGTGTGTGTGTGTGTGTGTGTATGTGTGTGGAGGTGGATCAGTCAAAGTCATTTTCGTTCATCATGTTTCGCAGGCTGATGAAAGCTCCAGAGATACCAACACCCCCCACACCCCACCCCCTCCCTCACAAGACCACTTCGGGCTGATGAAGTGAATTAACAGACTGTGAACAGATCACGTTTTAGACCGATTACTAACCTTGGCGAAAGACAAACCCACTGGTACGCACTGGAAACTGGGCCAGGTGCTGTGTTTGCAGAGGGCATGGGCACTAGAGGTTGTGTTGAGTAAGGAATGAGTGTGATTCCTGTTAGGTAGGAGAGGTAAGATGAGAGGATTATGGAATGAAAAGAAGGTCGGCTCTAGAAATAGCCAGGGATTACTGTAGAATTCTGCTTAAAGACTGCATGAGTGTGAGTAATCCTCAGGGCCAGTCTGAAGCAATAAGCAAAAATATAGATGAGATGGAGCAATGACATTTGATTTGAGTGGGATTGGATACCTGTTACTGGGGTTATAGAGAACTCTTACAGTTCAGAACTCATCTAAAAAATGCCTGTACAGGACATAGGGTGTGCATCTGGCTGAGAGACCTGAACAGGAGTTTTTTACTTTTATGAAACTTACCCAAAGAAAGTCAAACGTTCACTCAACGGATGTAGTTATGGTGGAGGAACTGTTGAAGCCGGAATTTGTGTTTAGGCCACACCCATTTTGGGTTTAACTCCAAATCCCAGGGGTGGTGGTAGCTCAAGTGGTTAAGGCTCTGGGTGGTTGATCGGGGTTCAAGCCCCAGCACTACCAAGCATCAACAGTTGGACCCTTGATCACGGCCCCTGCTCCAGGGGTGCTGCATCATGGCTGACCCTGCACTCTGACCCCAGCCTTCAAAGGATGGGATATACAAAGAAAGAATTTTACTGTCCAGTAATGTAGATGTGACAAATAATGGCTACTTTTCTTTACTTTACTTTATAAATACAGATATGAACGTTTGGAGCGTTAAACAGAAACAGATGCAGATAGTAGCATTATGTTTCACTCCTAGACAACAGTCCAATATCTAAAAGTCTGATATGTTGAATAAGACAACTGGAAAGTGAGCTGGACAGGCTTTCAGTCATCCAAGACATTTTACCATGTTTATTAGCAGTAAATGAAGGACTTATGTCTTACAATCTCAAAAATGTTTAAATTGATCCTAAATTACAACAACACTCACGTCTTCTTTCATACGTATACATACTTCACTGGAGCCTCCAATCTGGAGCCTGTGGGATCTCTCATATAATGGGGGACATGTAGAAATGTCCTGGGCTTGTCAAGCAGCACTGTGGCGCCTCAATGTCAACCCCCAAAACCCAGCTTGGCAATAATGGTCCACAGATGTACAGACGAGCCCTCAGCAAGGACAAGGCCAGACTTTAAAGGGAACCCAATTAATCGTCCAATACGTCTTTCCTCCTTACTATTCTGTTTCTACAGGGACAGATGAAAAGGTCAATTATACTTTGAAGTTGGATTGAACACTGTCAGGAGACTTCAGTATGGTGGGGGTTGCCTCTTTCTTTTTTTCTTTTTTTTTGTTCTTGTGCTCGGAATGCAAAAGCCATTCATTTTCTTTTTGAGCACAAACACTGTATAATGGGAATTACAGGGACTGGGTAATGACATGCTTTCTGCTTGGTTTAGACAATTCACCTAAAACAGGGGACATTCGCTGACACAATTCATGCTTCATGCACCTTGGGAGTTGCTGGCTGGCGTTTTGGCCGGTTTAATACTGCAGTTGTGGCACTCTGCCTCATCATTTTGACTAATTAGCTGCATTCGATGCATACATGATTTGTGAAGTATTCAACAGACAGTCTGTGAGAACATTACACACTGTCTGGCTGGGTCTGTATCTTGTCACACTGAGATATTAAAACAATATAGATTGCTAGGGCATTTCTGTTATCCTGCACAAATAGTCAAGAATTCATCGTAAGGTTTTACACATTATAGCATAATTTTTGCAAAAATGAAAATATTGTATAAATTGCATAACTCACACTCAAAAAAATAGCTAACAACTACCATAGTGTTCATAGCAAAACCTAGAAAAACTGATATGAAGCACTATATTGTTGTTGAAGGCTGAATCATTGCAGAATTAAATGAAATTTACTCGACATCTTTAACTGATTAACTTTATGGCTATTGAAGTCTATATATCTTCCACAGCTGGACAGTGTTTGCTCTTTGTTGTCAGAATGTTTGTCAGAACTGTTAAACACTTTACTTACTCATTAAAAACCATGCATTTTTAACAGGGTTACCAGATCATGTCTCAGAAGTCTTAAAATTTAGAAACTTATACACTAATAATTCATTTCAATCATTTATAATTAAATTAATATGCAGTCAGCCTGGTTTGTGATGTAAGCCTTGTAGATGTTTCTTTTTCATTGAGCAGTTTTAATTTGTGACCGGTTTGGAAACAGCAGAATTGGAATGTGTCCGAATGCTCATCCGCCATTTTGTCAGTCTTGGATTCTTGTGCCATTTTGAGGATAGAATAGAGGACGATATCCCCTACTGTATAAATACTGAGGTCCCAGTGATAACAGCCAAAAAAATCTACAACTTAGGAAAAAACAATAAAGATAAGATTGAATAAAACTTAGAAAGACTAGACAGAGTAATAGTAAAGAGCAATAATCTGCTTCCCTGATATGTTTCGCTACATACATCTGCAACAAGCAGCAGTGAAATGGATCTTCACTGTCATGCTTTCTCACAGCCAGGTTATCAAGCTAGCTATTTTATGAAACAAATATCAGGAGTACATAGAGTGATTTCATTGTCAGCTGCTGTACTGTGAAGTGGTCAGTAGGTGTTCCTACTACTGGTTGCCATAGTAATAACATTTATCACTGGGTGGAGGTGCTGTGTATAGCAGGAAACATCATCGTTAAATTTTCTGTTAGTTTAAGGGGAAAGTACAGTACAGTACACTAAGAATCATAGTCAAATAGTCTAAATAGTAAAGTTGCTTTCAGCTGCTCCTTTTGGAGTCGCCACAGCGGACCAACTGGTCTGCACAACAACTTGGCAAATGTTTTACGCCGGATGCCCTTCCTGACGCAACCCTCCCATTTTTCCGGGCTTGGGAAGTCTAAATAGTAAAGTAAGCTGAGTAATTTTAGGAGTCTTTACTTTCTATTTAAATTGGCATTTGGTCATGAATATGGATGCTGACAAGAGAAAAAAAATCGTGACTGAAATACTAGTCCAATATTTAGCCTGGCTACTTGACAAGTTTCCTTATCTCTTCTGAGTGTTCAAGTCAGTAGGAATGTTAATGGTATAGATGTTAGCAGTGTTAAATAGCTTCAGTAAACAAGCTTTGACCTTCAAATAACAAGCATCAGACATGTCTTCCAAACCTGCTACAATACAGTAGTGTAATGTCATGGTGATGTCAGGTATATAGTAAAACAATGGTACAGTTTAACAGGTTTATCATCAACCGAACACAATCAGTTAGCACAGTCTAGAGTGAACATTCGTGAGGTATTATTGGCTTATACCACCACAAAGCATGGCTAAAACTGTTAGTAATGGCTGTCATCACCTATGAGTTTAGCTAATTTATTTCTCACTCTCAGAAAGAAATATAATTTTTGAATAAGTAATGAGATTATTTGTTAGTATTTTGGACTATATAGACTTTGGTCACTAGATGGAGACATTCTGCATTGGTGTTTTCTTTTTTCTTTTCTTCACTTGCCATTTAACCTTCGTTATTGTTCTTACTTGCCCCGATTTATACCTTCCCTTTCCTTTATTCATTGCTCAGTCCTTGTGTTTGTCACTGCTACTACCTTTGTTAGTAGCAATATGTCATCTTTTGTTGCCTGTTGTTATTTTGAGGGGCTCTTCTTTGTTTTTGCTCTGTTAGGACCTTGTTTTGTTGCCTTTTTGGCATCTTTTGGCATTTTTGCTCCTTTGGCCTTGTTACTTGTTGGACTTCACATTCGTCTGCCTTAGGGTTGGATTTTTTTTTTAATCTCTGTTTGCTCTTTTGCATATTTTTGAAGAAAAGACAACGTCAACCTGAAACCCGCCGAGTACGGTGGTCTCTGGGGAGTTCTACTCTGCTTATTCTTGATCTTGAGGGCTGAGTTCTGCTGTACAAATGTGTAAGCATGTGTTCCATGTCTTTGCTCTCTCTTACAGGACCTGGTGTCGTGGCGGGGTCGCAGTTTACCTCACGGTCCTGGTGGGTGTTCTGATTGACCATTTCATTGGCCCAGGTTGAGTGTTGACCCAGGACCTGAAGATGACTCTGCACTTCTTGTCAGCCAATAAGCCAAGCTCCATACGCAACACATATGTTGTTCCTCTACCAGGATGCCTCCGTTTGAGTGCCAGGTCGGGATCCCAGGCAGGAAACCGAGGTCAGTGTCTCTTCTGCACCAGCAGTAACAGGCCAACCACTGGCACTGACAGGCTGCATTCAACATCCATCACCTGCTGGACTCTTGTGTAGTCTGCGGGTACATCCAGTACATGGTGGATTGGGAGAGTTATTGGCGGGAAAGAACTCTCCTAGGAACATCCTCAACCAGGACTAAATCTGTGATGTTCATCTTCATTGCCCCCAGAGAAACATCAGGAGCTGTTTCCATTGGTGGGATTGGTGTACTCCTAGGACACATGAGGCTGAAGCGATTCGTAACCAGTTTTTGATTCCTGTCCAGGGTCACTGCCCTTACAATTATACACAACTGTCCAACTGTAATATTTACAATGTTCATATATATATATATATATATATATATATTATATATATATATATATATATATATATATATATATATTTGGTTGGTGGGGGCATGGTGGCTTAGTGGCTGCCTTGATGCCCAATGACGCCTGAGATAGGCACAGGCTCCCCGTGACCCGAGAATAGATCGGATAAGCGGTAGACAATGAATGAATGAATATTTGGTTGGTGTTATCTCTTTGTCGCATATATTGTACATTACAGTAAAGTGAAATTCATTCTTCGCATATCCCAGCTTATTAGGAAGTTGGGGTCAGGGTCATCCATGATAATGCCCCCCTGGAGCAGATGGAGTTAAGCTCAAGGGCTGAACAGGGAGAGCTTGGCAGTGCTGGGGTTTGAACTGCCAACCTTCTGCTGAGTAACCCAGAAAAAGAAAATGATGCCGTAAAGAGGGGTTTGGGGTTATTAAACGAGATTAAGGTGGCATGGTGTCGCAGTGGGAAGCATTGTCTATTGCTATCGATCCAGGATCCTTTGGTCTCTAGTGTCTGTTTTACCATTTCTGTTTGAGTTTCCTCTGGGTTTCCTCATGCTGGCCAAAAATATGCAGACTGGTTATGCTAAAGTTACCCCTCCATGTGAATGTGTGTTTGCAGGGAGTCCTGAGATGGCTGGGGATTTCATCTGGGGTAAATTCTCCAGTGTTCCCTGGAACTGTTAACAATGTTAATTAGTAAAGATTAATAAATTAATGTATATAAAAATAGCAAAATCCTAAAGACTTTGAGAAACAAACCATCGTTAGCCCTATATCCTCTTTTAAACCTGTTGCACACCTTTTTTTTTTTTTCAAAACCTCACCTATGTAATTTGTATGTAAGAATACTTTTCTTTTTCTTTTTACTTAGTTTTTTTTTTCCTTTGAATTAATTAAAGCTTTTACATTTTGACCAGGTGATCTGGCTTCAACACTGCTTTATTGATTTGATTGTGTGACTGTAGGAACCCCAGTCAGTAACCTCAGTGACTTGTGCATTCATCAAACCCATCATATTATAACTTGTCCTTCAGGATCCGTTTACAAGTTTACTGCCTTTGTGGATAACTATAGTGACATGGTGGATAAATAAATGGCAGGATGGCTGTATGTGATTTTATAATAATACACATTACAGAGCCACTCTAATTCAATTTAAATTGCTTGATGGTGACATTTAGGCACTGCGCTATGTTAACACTCTTCAAAAACACTTTTTTTTCCCAGACGACATTCTACCTTGTCTCCCCATCAGTGGTCTGTTATTACGCCGTACATCATATTTGAGAGAAATCCTCTTGAAGCATGTATTACATTTAGAAGCTGTTGCAATAACCACACACAGCATAGATTAAATTTTCTCAGAAATAAGAAAAAATGTCTCCAATATATCACTGGATTTGAAACTCTTTCAAGGCAGCACACTTGTGAGACAGCAAGCTTCAGAAGACAGGCTTGTTTGACCTTGATGCTGAACGTTAAATATCCAATTTATGTTCAGTAGGGAGCGCAGCAGCGGGGTGTCGTAATCCTCCCTAGCTGAGAGATGAATGTAGGTGCTACTTTACTCAGGGTTCAGGGGTGGCAAACACTCTGTAATTCAAACACCTTTAAAGCAGGAGCTCATGTCTTTCAACACTCTTAGAAGTGATTGAAGTCAACAGAGTGAGTGGGAAAGACGTGGGTTATCACTTACAGGTCTAATTGCACTTTGTTATCCGGTGGACTCCGGTGAGATCCTGTAATGTTTTGGATGTATGATTTAATCCCTGCATGCATGGAGAGGGGGACCATAGAAAGACCACTAATTAACTATAATTAATCCTACTGAAGTGCATATCATACAGGGAAGTACAGTCAGTCTATGGGTACAGTCTGTCTGTCTGTCTGTCTTTCTGTCTGTCTGTTCTTGTTTCATTTATTAAACAAGCAAACTAATTAAGATAGAAAGATATACAGATGGATGTACAGATGGATGGATAGATAAATGTCCAAAAAGAACTATCTATCTATCTATCTATCTATCTATCTATCTATCTATCTATCTATCTATCTATCTATCTATCTATCTATCTATCTATCTATTAATACAAACAAATAAAAAAATAGATGGATGGATCAATGGATGGATGGATGGATGGATGGATGGATGGATGGATGGATGGATGGATGAATAAATGTAAAATGTAGTGGAAAGTATATATCTATTCCTTGTAGTTTTGTAGTTTCCTTTTAAATAGGTAGATAGACAGATAGATAGATAGATAGATAGATAGATAGATAGATAGATAGATAGATAGATAGATAGATAGATAGATAGATAGTAGTGGAATTTATCTATCCAGCTGGAATGATATATCTGACCTGTCTGTTTATCAGTTGTTGATCTTGGAGGAGTTTCCTGCTATCAAAACACAACGACAATAACATAATGTAATAGTGTAGTGAAATTTAATGTTAATAATCTAGGAGTATCAGAAAAGTCCCACAGCACACTAACACAATAAAGAGTGGATGGAGGAATGGAACAGGTAACTTAGTTATGCTAATTGCATTTGGCTTGTAATAGTGCATCTTTCCATCCAGGGTAATACTGTAGGAGAGAATAAGATCTGCAGTGTGTCAGATATCTGATGCACAGGATTAGTGTATGAGTGCGAAGAAGAAGAAGAAGAAGAAGAACGAATTTAGTGTGTGTTCTGCTGTAGAAAACCAGAATATTCCTTCATTTGTCCTGCGGAGAATCGTTCGGCTGGGAACAGGAGCAAAACCAGACAGAGCATCCTTTAATTCATTCTTACTGTCATCTATTTTTTTTTTCTCAAGCTTGTTAGCAGACTGAACTGTAAGAAGCTGCTGTTAGGCTGTTTGGAGTTTCATGTGCTTTTGTTCACATTTGCTGAACTGCAAACGAGTCAATACTGATAGCGTAAGCAAACACGGCACAGACCGCTTCACGCCTGGCTTCTAGTGTGACCCGAGGTACCAAAAATGCCAGCGTGTCAAACTTCATCTCACATGCACGGCTTAAGGAAGAGAGATGCGGATCTGCAGTCTCAAGCATATGTCAATGAATAATAACCCTGCAGTTCTGCATTTTGTCCTTATCATGCAGTGGAGAAGAGCAGATAGCTACACTAAGCTCTCCTGCACTGGTGATAGAGGCTCTGAGGCCCACCATTAATCTTTCACTGGCTTCAGTGACATGAGCCAAGTGGCTTAGGAACTTAAAAAAAATGAGAGCGAAACAAATATGATCAAAGCTGAATGCAAATTTCAGCAAATGAATATTTATGCCGACACAACTGGAATTTTTTTCATTCTTTCTGGCGTTATGTTAAATTTGCGAAGGAAATAAGCCTTTTTCTGGTCGGGCCTTCATAAGTTTCTTTAACACAATCATCAGAACATGCACACAATGATTTAGTTGTGGAATATATGATGATGCTAGAAAGGCTCCACTTTAGAGAAATTTTGTCATGAAGAAAATAATCTGACAAATTTTCATACTCTCTTTGGGTTTTCTTTATAATATTGTTTAATATTTTGTAATTCAAAATATGACATATTAGTTTCCAGAAGCCGGTCATGTGATTAAAGGCCAGGTATTGCATCAGTATGCAAATTGGACAGCAGATACTTGCATATGTTTTTCTTTTGCATATAATAAAAGTCCATTTTCAACATTTTTTGTCATTGCTTGATAACCATACAACATGACAAGTTCATAGTTTGCATAATTTGACATACAAAGAAAAATGCTCAGTGCTACAGGAACCATTAGTAATATATCTATCAGTATATGCAGGTACAGGGCAAAAAAAAAAGCTCAGTGACTGTGGCGTGATTGTTTCGGGTTGGATTGAGAGAACACTGAAACCTCTCTGGTTTCGGTAGCAGCTCTTATTTTTTTATGCAACCCTATCATGCATGAATTATTTATACAGCACATCCAGATTTTTTTAAATATATATTTTCCTTTTTTTATTACTTATATTAAAAAGTAAATGGATTGTCCATGAATAAAAAGGCATACTTGTCTAAATCTAAAGTGATCAGCAAAGTCTGGCACAAAAAAAATTCAGCTTTTTACTTTGTAATGTAGAAACTTACTAAGAACATTCATTCATTGTCTACCACTTATCCAATCTATTCTCGGGTCACGGGGAGCCTGTGCCTATCTCAGGCATCATTGGGCATCAAGGCAGGATACACCCTGGACGGAGTGCCAACCCATCGCAGGGCACACACACACTACGGACAATTTAGAGATGCCAATCAACCTACAATGCATGTCTTTGGACTGGCGGAGGAAACCCCCGAGGCACAGGGAGAACATGCAAACGCCACACACACACACGGCAGAGGCGGGAATCAAACCCCCAACCCTGGAGGTGTGAGGCAAACGTGCTAACCACTAAGCTACCGTGCCCCCATGACTAAGAACATAGTCAATAAAATAGTCTACAAAAGAGCTAGAGCTTATACTAATTTTCAGATATGATTGAGATATGAGTTGATTGGCATATTAGATTTTCCTAAAACCTAAAAGCAGAATAAATTTGGCTTCCCGTAATCGTAGCATTTAAATTTTTGGTTTTTCTTTTTAGACAATTCTACACTGATGTAAGGCTTTGTAATGAGATTTTTTACAAAATATAATGTGAAGGCTAGTGGAGAAACTCATCCATCGTGGAAGTGTCTGTAGGGAAACAAGGTAAGGTTTATTAATTAAAAGAACATAAAGGATAAACAGCAGGTACTGTACAAGCTCTGTTCCATCATGATAATATATTCTGGGAACACAGGCAAACAAATCGAATCGTAACATACATTTTCTTCTGGAGTCGAAAGGAAAATAATTTCTGGCTCAACAGAGAATCCTCGAGCACTTCACAGATCAAATGTTCACATAATACAGAAAGGACGAAATGACCCAAAAGATCAACAGCCTTACATGTTTGTTTTACATGATGTTGCACCATTTTGCTTTATCTTATGCTTTAATAAATGTATAAATAAATATAGAATAAAGATGAGAATAGAGTGCTGAAGGAATGAATCCTAAACCCAGGAAACGAGTCAGTATTTCTGCACTTCCTTCCACCTCATTTTTACCTGAATGTCTTTTTTGAACTAGTTTTTTTTTTGGTTAAATGTCAGAAATAATAAGGGTAACACCAGATATTTTCATGTTTTATTCTGCAACATAAAATACATCAGTTATATAGTTTTTTTTTAGCTTTTACATGTTTTGAAAAAGGTGGTTGCTAACAAGTGGCTAAACAGGACTAGAGAGATCGTGATGGATGTTAAAGGTCATCACGCCGAAGATGAAAATTCATCTACTACAGCGTTGTTGTGTTTATTCTAATAACACGCTCTTGCAAACATCCAGCTCCAACTTTTCATTTATTCAAATTCTTTCAGAAAGAGCTCACTGGATTCTGGGCACATTAACGATTTTACTGCATAAGTTTTAGCTTAGAACTTCTGGTGATTGTGATTTACGCATCAAAATTCATAAAAGTGTTCACGCCTGTTTCCACTTGGTGACCAGCTCAGCCTCCTCCCCCTCTGTAGGCTTGGTGTGAGCTAGTATTTATTTATTTTTATTGCGTCTCAGTCATGAAGCACGCTTTGATCGCACCACACGGTGTGGACGAGCAGTCCTGCAGTGCCCAGGTGCTGAGTGAAGCCATTTCCGTTAGGCCTAATTTCACCTCCTGCACAGTTGCCTTTTTGTTGAGGCTGAACCCCCGAGTTAGGCTCCATGTCCTCGCTCAGAACGCTGTCAAAGCCTGATGGGAAACACTACACTGATGTTGAGAGTGAACACAGAGCTATGTCAGTCTTATGTAAGCCTGAGTGTTGTAGGTCATTTCAGCCCATATGGATCTGCCATTAGAGATAAGAGACGTACGGATGGGCTTCAGATGTGCTTGTAAAACGTTACGATTCCTATCAGGCAATCCGGAGTCTGGAGTACTTGCTACAGTCCTTTTTTTGGCATGTTTTCTATATAATAATAAAACTTCAACAATACAGAGTATATAACATGATATAATAAACTTCAGGAACTCTAGAATGATTTATCCTGATAATTCCTGTTTCTGAGCTAGGGGATGTATCTTATTCCAAGGCAAGTCATTTCAACAAGAGCTGTGAGCTTCCATCTTGATCCAATTTGACGGCCGTCAAGGCTTCATGACTTCATTGTCATGCATGATGCCAAAAGTTTAAAGTCAAGACACCTTCATCGACACAATCGCCTCCGAACCTGCTCCTGACATCTGAAAACAAGCTCCCACACTGTTAGCTACAGTATTTGGTGGTTACCTTGTTAGATTGTGTTACACCACACCGCTTAACCCACTTGTACAAACAAGTAACATGGTAAGTGCTCGAGCAGTTTCACACTCCTTGAGAATTAGTTGCAGAAAGAGAAAAACGCTCATAACTCTCTGGAACATGTCACATGCAATCATCTTTAAGACCATTTTGTAATTTAGGAACTAGCCATTTTGCTTTTATAGCATCTCCAGAGACGGATTTTTGTTCTGAATTATTGAGCAGTCCGAGGCAAGAATGAAAGTCGAGCCAGGGAAAGGCAGCAGCGGCATCTCGGACACCCGGGTCGTGTTCCCATCAGAGACGGCTCTTGCTGGGACCACCGTGGAGGACTCTGCCAGCTTTCTGGCTAGATTAGACCCTCTGGTCCTCCTCCACAGGAAGGCAGTCCTGCTCTTTCACTGCGCTGCTCTCTGCAGGGACTCTGACTTTAACTGTTCCACCTTGACTTCAGTTACAGCCTCTTTTCAGCAGGGGTTGTTGGGGTGGGGAGGTTTTGGTGTGGGGAGGTGTCTCTACTGATGTTATCTTTTGATCCCTGTCTCGCCTTATGCTCCTTTTTTTTTTGCAGCTGCAAAAGTGTTTATATTAAAGCATATGGAGACTTGCCTCATGGGAGCTGTAATAACACCGCATCAGGCCTACAAAGGAACAAGAGGAGATTTAAAGTCAGAAGGAAATAAAACGTGGCTGGAAAATTATATGTCTGTATGTCAAGGTAGAAATACGCGATTGAGCGAAGAAGTAGAGAGGTGTTAAGCTGTCCTCTGGGTCGTCTTAATGAAGAAGACATTCTTCAGAGCTGGGCTTAGTATCAAAGTGATCATTTAAATGGCTGAGATTTTAAGGGAAAGGAGTTTCTTTTATTCTCATGTGGTGCTGGTATAAAATTTGGCGGTCGTAAAATCACAAGATCAACCGACTATGTCCTATTTAGAAATTTTATGGGAGAATCTTTAAATGAAATGAGACGTGTGTCATACTTTCTATTGGAGATCATATAAGGATATATTCTCATATATATAAATATATATATATACTCAAGTCCGATTCCTTACAAGGTTTTCCTCAGCTTGGGAATGAACTAACTCTGCACTCTAATCCTTTACAATCCTCTATTAATGTCAGCTGTTATTATTACAGTGAAATATACACTCACAGATCACAGATTGGTTTACAGATCAGTCGACACAGTGCAATAGAAAGAAGTCGCTTGTGTTACACAGGATGTTACGCAAACAGTCAGCTTTGAATGTACTCAAATGGTGTACAGAGAATCTTTTTTTTTTTAATAAAAACCTGCTTGCAGAAAGGGAATTATAATGTCTCCATGGGTGACCTCCAAATATTACCATTGATGTCTGTGCAAGTGAATAGTGGATTGGTGCGCAATGGGTGAATATTAGATCCTCAGGCATGGGGAAGCAATCCTATTAAAACACACCATGGAATGTGCCAGATCTCCACTTTCACTCTTTCTCTCGCTCTCTCTTTTTCTCTCTCTCTCACTCGTTTTCGCCAAAGTTGACTGACAGGTGTGAGGCCCCCATGGTTTGTGATGCTTCAAGCTGTCAATCAGGCCTCCACATCGCCCTGCAGGTTGCTTCCTGTCTCCCAGCATTCCTGTGTAGTGCTAATGCTAAAACGAAGACAGCCTGTTGGCGAGGCGTTAGCATTTTTAGCATTTTCCCTCCCGGTGGATGAGGCCGTATTGATGTGGCCTGCTCAAAGCTGAATTTCGATCTCATGAGGGAAAAAGAATTAAAAAAAATAAATAAATAAACTTTAAGGAATAATTTTGTTTTGGAATAATTCAACAGTGCAAGGATATGAAAATACACCAGAAGGCCAAAAACAAACTATCCCTTTCAAAACAGTGAAACAGTAGCTCTTAGGAATGGCAACAAAAGCACAGCCTCGTAAAAACAAACACAAGTCTTAATTTATTTAACAAATTTCAGACTCAAATATTGTTTTCTTCCCAGATCGTTATCTCTCATCTATTGTAATAAGAAAAACACTTTGTAACTCTATTATACATACTTTCCTGTAATGCATACTCGTGACCCTCTTTTAACATGGACAGAATTAGCGTATGAATAAAACCCTGTTGAACTTTTACGGGTCGTGAGTGGGCTGAGAAAAAAAAAACACTCTGCAGTGGAAAAATAGGCAGTTTCATGGAAGAGTGAGACTCTATCATTTCAGTTCAGATAAACAGAGCGGACAGGAAGCGAGTCTGTTATACACAGCATACAGGAAGATGGAGGAGTGCCAGTGATTGCTGTTTTCTGAGCGCTGTATTATTGTAGAGTAGTCGGGGTATGATGGTGCTGACCTGACACACAGCACCAAGGATTTTTCTTCGTATCACATCATTCAGCACTTCATTTGACATACAGGATTCATGCCAAATGGGTTGCATTCAGAGGTGAGTGCACATAAGGAGGAGTCATTTCCAATCATCTAAATGGGCCTCTATGTAGCACAAAAGTGAATAAGGACAACATCTCCAATGCAAATATTCGTGTCTCTTTTCAAATTAAGCCATCTGTTTGAAGCTGGTCCAGTGCATTATTTATGCTGAATATGTGTCTTTTTCGAAGTTGTAATTTTAAAGTGTTTATCAATATAAAAAGCTATGAGTACAACAACATGTGAATTTAATTCTTGGATCTTTTTTGTGTGTAGAACTACAGGACTATAGCTACAAATCTATCCCAATGAACCTACTTTTATTCATTCAGGCAGGACATCTCACACACACACACACACGCACACGCGCACACACACACACACGCACACGCACACGCACACACACACACACACACACACACACACACACACACTCATTCACACTTAGAGCCTATTTAGTCTAGAAATCCCAGCTACGGCCATGTTTTGGGAGATGTGAAGAAACCGGAGAACCTGAAGGAGACCCACTCATCTGCAGGGAGATCCACTCATCTGCAGGGAGATCCACTCATCTCCAGGGAGATCCACTCATCTGCAGGGAGACCCACTCATCTGCAGGGAGACCCAGTCATCTCCAGGGAGATCCACTCATCTGCAGGGAGACCCACTCATCTGCAGGGAGACCCACTCATCTGCAGGGAGATCCAGTCATCTGCAGGGAGACCCACTCATCTGCAGGGAGATCCACTCATCTGCAGGGAGATCCAGTCATCTGCAGGGAGACCCACTCATCTGCAGGGAGACCCACTCATCTGCAGGGAGACCCACTCATCTGCAGGGAGATCCACTCATCTGCAGGGAGATCCAGGCATCTGCAGGGAGATCCACTCATCTGCAGGGAGATCCACTCATCTGCAGGGAGACCCACTCATCTGCAGGGAGATCCACTCATCTGCAGGGAGACCCACTCATCTGCAGGGAGATCCACTCATCTGCAGGGAGATCCAGGCATCTGCAGGGAGATCCACTCATCTGCAGGGAGATCCACTCATCTGCAGGGAGACCCACTCATCTGCAGGGAGACCCACTCATCTGCAGATTGCTACACTATTTTCAAATCCTCAAAACTCCAAGGCTTTTACTACCAAATGCTAACGTTTCAGTGCCTTTATTAAAGCTAGTTACACCACAGCACTGCAGAATATTTCAATTTGATTTGTCAGTGTGTTGATTACATTTCTATAACTTTGACATCAGTGCTGGCTGTCAATCACACTATGTTTAAAAGAACACAGCCGTTTTAATATGCATAATAATATTTCTATAGGAACAACTTGTTCACAGGGACAGATATGGCAGACTTTCCCCAGAATTGAATGCTTGGGTCACACATACAGTCATCAGTCGCTATGCTGATTCCTACCTACTCTACTACTGGTTGCCATAACAGTAGATGGTGCAACTAGCATTCCACTAGTTTTCTTGCCACTAAAATGTAATGTCACATGATCACGTGCACTCTACTGTCTTCACTCCCATTGGTAGTAGCTGCACCTCTCCATATTTGCATAAAGTTCAACTTTTCTCAACTTTGTCGCATCACTGGACACGCCCACATCTAGTATCCAAAGATCGCTGTCACACATGTCACAGGAAGACGGCAGCTCTCACTGAAAATGAAAGTCACTTTGTCACTGTGGGTCACTGTATGTGTGAACAAAGCTAAGACTAAATATAAGGATGCTTTTGTTGAATTATTTAACAAAGCAAAACATCTAAGGAGGTGGTTTAACGTATTTACCATTTATGGGAGGAGTTTCCATAAGAATTAGCAAGTTTTCTACAACAGAAAAGGTTTCTTGGTAAAATAACGAACCGCATTTTTCTTGTCTAATTAATTATAACATATTAACTATAATAAAGAGAATAAAGAGAGGGTAGTGTAGGAATGACTGTTTATAGCTACTATAATGTAAGTGATAACAGGAGCTAAAATTTCTTACTTTCTTACTTTTCTGCAACATTAAATTCACTAATAAATGAGATATTTATATTGTAGGAAAATGGATGTGTATGATGGGAATAAAGCCATGCTATTATTAGAAAACGTTGATGGACTTATCACACCAAGACATCCTCAAGTCTGATAATCCTTACATATTATTTACACTGATAACACTACAACACAATGCTCCACAACATAACACATCCACTTAGTAGTGCTCATTAGCCCTTAATAAAAAAAAATGTCCCAAACAGGACAATCCTGCACCTGAGACCTTTTCAGTCCAAGGTTTTGTTCACAGAGAGATCACAGGAAAGTGGAGGATCCCTCAGGGCTCATCGATCGTGAGCAGTGGAGGCAGCGGCCTGTGTCATTATTGGAATGCATTATGCCTCGGCCCTTTTCCATGCCTTCAGCCACTGAGCACACCATCGACTGACTTGTCCGATGCAACACCCTCTTCAAAAAAGAGAACTTGAGCCAAACTATTTAAAGAAAGTTTTCCTTCCTCTTTACTTTTGTTGTTTTGATCGGCTCAATCGCTGTTGCCTAATAAGACCACTTCCACCACCTTACATCAAGTAATTGTGTGGTAAGTGTAAGTGTGTGGTATTTAGCATCCTGAGCACTGAAAACCCAAGTGACTGATGTTTTAGCCTGCTCTCCGTGCTCCATTACTTTTCAATTCAATTCAGATAATGTTATCATAAGCACATAAGCCATAAACCTTTAATGGTGAGTGGAATTTAAGCAAAGGTAAATGCAGCTTTTATAGCTGCTGTCATTATTGGCAATATTTCACTAATAGTGTTTCCTTTCAATTGTTTTGAATAAAAGGGATGCATGCAGGGCTTATCACACTGCTAGATAAAACAATAGCCATTTTACTGATGGAAATCAGATTTATCCAAAACCTATCCCAGCATACAGGAATTAGTCATTGGATGGAGTCGTTTGATTAGATCACAAGGGACCGCAAAATGTTCCAAAGTCTAATAAATGCAAATTGAAATGAAACCTTTTTGACATTTTAAGGCTGAACTTTTAAACATATTTATATAGTTCAGGTTGACACTGATTTATGACCTCATTTCCCGCTCATAATTTTTCCCGTACATTCTGCAAAACAGTAGATGCCCCATTAGCTTGCTAATTGATATATTGCTGGTGCTTGGCTACTGTGACGTATCGATGAGTCTGCCATATTGGAAACTGGCCAGTGCAAGTCTGTAGAGAGATGCATAGAGGTCTGGTATGATAAAACAGACTAGAACATACTTTATGTTTGTTTAAAGTCTTACAAAATATGTTTTGTTACAGAAAAATATCCACAGCAGGCCATCAGCATTAAAACCATTGACAGGTGAACGGGTGAAGTGAATAACATTGAGGATCATTATGATGGCACCTGTTAAGTAGTTGGTTATATTAGGCAGTAAATGAACAGTAAGTTCTCAATGTTGACAGGTTGGAAGCAGGAAAAATGGGCAAGTGTAAGGATCTTAGTGACTTTGACTTAGACAACTGGGTCAGAGCATCTCCAAAACTGCAGGTCTTATTGCTGGGGTACAGAAATTCATGACAATCTGTTATTCCCCAATGGTTTAACCTCTTTCAGCAGGCAAACATTATTAATGGTTTGAAGAGCATGACAAAGAGTTCAAGGTCTTGACTTGGCCTCCAAATTCCCCAGATCTCAATCGGATTGAGGATCTGGGGTGAGATGTGCTGGACAAACCAGTCTGATCCATAGAGGCTCCAGCTTGCAACTTACAGGACGTAAAGGATCTGTAGATAAAGTCTTGGTGCCAGATACCACAGCACAATTTTAGAGGTCTTTTAGAGTCCATGCCTTGACAAGCCAGAGCTGTTTTGGTGGCACAAAGTGGCAATATTAAGCAGGGGATTTTCATGTTATGGCTGATCGGTGTATCGTACATGTGTGATTTAGATTGAGCCTAACCCAATGAATGATGCAAATCTTTAAGTAGACTATAAATAATAGACATGTTTGATTATTTATCTTCAGTGAGCACTATATCCTGGTCAGGGTTGCTGTAGATCTAGAGCCTGGAGCCTGGTGCATACACCCTGGATGGCAGGCCAGTCCAGCACAGGGCACCATGTGCACACTGTCACGCATTAATTCACACCTAGGGGCAATTTTGTGCAGCCAATCTACCTACTGGCATGTTTTTGGGAAAAACTCACTCAGACACATTTGAAAATGTGTGAAACTCTACATGGACAGTAACCTGAGCTCTGGACCAGATCAGGGACCCTGGGGCTCTGAATCCAAAACGCTACCTGAAAACACTGAGCATAAGGTGGAAATACATCTTGGGTGGGACACCTGTCCATCACATGGCATTATGCATACACATTCACATACTCATTCACACCTGGGGAAAATTACCCTAGCCAATGCACATACTGGTCAGTTCTCAGAGAGGTGGGAGGAAATCTATGCCACCAGCCCCTTCCAGATCTGAGCCCAGTGCATCTTTGATCAATTTGTATGTATATTTGAATTTGAAATGTAAAAAATCATTATTTACAATTACCTGTATTTGGTGTTGAAAAATCCAGTGTGACAACCCACTTACCCACTAAAGGGGCAAACTGCCACAAGTCTAACTGAAGCTGTGTCCTAAATGACCTACTACACACTATACACTTACACTATACACTGTGTACTCTACCGTCAAGTGTATGCATTTTAGAAGGGTTAAAAAATAATGCACACAATGTAAGCAAATTTAAAAGACATTTGTAAAAAATTTTGTCCACAGTTTCCGGCAGTTTCGTCAGCCATCTTGAAATGTTTTCCTGGTAGCTGTGCCACTTTTCTGCTATGTAAACAAAGCTGTAAGCGTTCTTTCATTTGGAAAGCTATTTATTCTACTGTAATGCATCACACTCAAACGATCTGTGTATAAATAAGAACATTTACAGCATTTGGCAGACCCTTATGCAGAATGACTCACATTTTTAAATCACTTTGTATAACAGAGCAATTGGAGCTTAAGGGTCTTGTTCAAGGGCCCAGCAGTAGCAGCTTGGTGGTCCTGGGATTCAACATCACAACCCTCAGAGCAGTAGTCTAACAACTTAACCAATAAGCTACAACGTCCTGATTAGATAATAAGAATAATGTGTCATTTGGTGCACAGTGAGTTAGATGCAAAATATTAAAGTAGTATTTCATTTAAATGTGTTGTTAGAATCTATCTAATAATGTTTATAATAGATTCATTAGTGTTACAGAGCCGGTCAGTGACTCAGTGACCACCCGAAGTGTGCATGCATTATTGAGATAGCAGCCATGCATTCAAGCATTAAGCTGTATATATAAAGAGAATAGAAAATCTTGACAAAGAAAGCCTTCAGGAACATTGTATCATTGGTATATTGTGTGTGTGTGTTTTGTGTGTGTGTGTGTGTGTGTGTGTGTGTGCAGCATTATATGCACGTTTCTGCGAGCTCAGCCACTCTGATTCAGCATAAGCCCTGTCAGAATAGAGCCTGTAGCCATGCGGTTTTTAAGAATCACTGCACTCTAACCCAGGTGTCAACTGCCAGGTCTTGCCGCAGTGCACAATTACCAGCGAGTTGTCCTAATGATGCAGTTGACCCTGCGACGTATTTCCTCTCCCATTAACCTGTCAATTAGGCCTCACCTCTGAGCCTGTGCCGTTGTACTCGGGTCGTATGTGTTGAAGGGGAGGAGTGCTCTTCTTTTCACTAGTTCACTAAAGGAAGCCCTGACTGTGATGGAGGCCCACTTCACCATTCTCCCCCGATCTGTCCTCTTCTTGCCTGGCTCAGATTGTTCTAACAAGCTCTGACACACAGCATTGGGCCCAGGCATAGGCCTGCGGGCACTGAGTGTGTGTGTGTGTGTGTGTGTGAAGGGGGATGGGAGGAGGGGTCAGATCGGTGCTCATTGATAATCAGGTCTTATCCCTAGAGCAGCGGTCAAACAGTACATGGCGCATCTTTCCCTGCATCGCTAATCCGTCCTACATGGCCCGGTGCAGGTGTCAGGCGCTTACGGCTTCCTGGTAATGCATGTCAAAAAATAGGAGTCCAAGTGGTATACAAACACACACACACACATTCCATTTATGTTCCCCACAAACACACACACACTTATCTCTTTCACTCTGATCCTGTCTCTTGTGTGATATTTAATTGGTTTATCTATTTGCAAAAGTGCCATTGCATTTTGAACAGTGTGCACTCTTGCGTATGGCCTGATTTCTGTCTGTCAGATCCCCATCAGACACACTATATATAATGGACCCCATTAATAGTTTGTTTTTTAATCCTTTTTTTGTTTGCCTTTTTATGCTGTTTTCTTTGTTTGGCTAATTGGCAAAATATCAAAGGCCCCTGAAAACTCAGAATTCAATTATATCCCTGACAGGATAAAATCACAAATGCAGAACTTGATTCTAGTCATGTCTCTTTGCAGAATATTACCTGAATATATATATATATATATATATATATATATATATATATATATATATATATATATATATATATATATATATATATATAGTTTTTCACAGATTTTTTTTATTAGAGTACAGGGTTATAGAATATCCTCCTGACTTAATTTACCATATACAATTCCATATTAGAAAAAGTATTCCACTTGCGTATGATGTTTTCTAACGTGCCATTCAAATATGTACCACACACACACACACACACACACACACACACACACACACACACACACACACACACACACACACACACACACACAGGGAGAGAGAGACAGAGAGAGAGACAGAGAGAGAGACAGAGAGAGAGAGAGAGAGAGAGAGAGAGAGAGAGAGAGAGAGAGAGAGAGAGAGAGAGAGAGAGAGAGAGAGAGAGAGAGAGAGAGAGAGAGAGAGAGACAGAGAGACAGAGAGACAGAGAGAGAGAGAGACAGAGAGAGAGAGACAGAGAGAGAGAGACAGAGAGAGAGAGACAGAGAGAGAGACAGAGAGAGAGACAGAGAGAGAGGTGTGATCAAGGCTGCACTCTGGATGTTCAGTAAGGAACAGGGGCTGCCCTCCCAAAGGCTTGAGCAAATCTGGATGTATGTTTTGAATTATTGATGCAATGTAGACTATGCATAATGCAAAATACATGGGCTGGGGAGACTGGGGCAAACACCACACAGGCTTGCAGTGTATCTTGGGCAAGACAGCCAGCAGCTTCCACCAGTTAAGTGCGTTCTACAGGCAAGAGCTGCTGCAGGGCAAAGAGTACTGCTGAGGATTCACTCCCATTATAAATCCATAATCCATTATAAATCCATAACACCTGTAATGTTAGCTGCAAGACCATGTTATAGTCAGTTGGAGTGGTTGTAGATGCCTATAGGTTCCACTTCTATGTTCTTTTGTTACATTTTTACTAAATGTAAAGCAATAACCCTTTATATATTTATTTATTTCCTTTTATACAGATTATGTTCTGGTCATCTTTTGCCTAAAAGTAAGAGACGAATAGGTCGTCTGTGTAAACATGAAGCAAAAAAAAAGAAATGCAAAATGATTAGGCATCTAATGAAAGCCTGACCACGCTTTCAAAACAAACAAAATGTAAACAAATCAATATTTGCTTTGACCATCAGTTGTCTTGAATCCAGGAGTCTTTCAGTCTTTTAGCGAAACCATCGTTCATTTGCTGAAGGTTTCTATAAACCTGTCATGCAGTTTTACAGAAAATATTTCATAGCTCGGTTGTTTCAGGAATCGTGCAGGACCTGCCACAGTTGTTTTGCAGACTCTCACTTGCCTCCTTCCAGGGTTGCCAGCAAAATCTCTCGGTAACATTTCTAGTTCAACTCCTCAAGAACTGCACAAACGACAAGAAGCTAACACAAATAATTTGGGGATTGGAAGAAGGAAATGTGGTTTTCTTCTCTTTTTTTTCAACCTTTGCGTGAGACACAAAAGTTCACCATGTTGTATATGCATTTCAGATTCACAGTATCTGCAGGATGGTACAAATTTTATCCATAATCCTGCTTTCCATCTCTCAACCTTTTCTCTATCTTACAACAGAAATTTTTCTGTACATCACTTTCATTTTTCCTTTGGGAGCCTGTATTTGCAGAAAGTGATCAGATTTAATCCCAGTTATTTGCTTTAATAAGCACGTTTTTGACAATCATGGACTATTTTTGAGGAAAAAAGGCTGATATAAGACTTTAATATACTTTAACGTACGAAAAATGTACTTGCTTTTTCCACCCAGAGCCACGTACCAAAACTATCGCATATTGGAATAAAAACCTTAACCCTGTTTCTCTCTGCAGGTCCCAGGCAGCTTTGATGATGTTGCTTATCACTTGAGACTGTTACTTTGCTTAATGACATACAAACATTTTTAACATTTTGGTTTTGGAAATGTTGTAAATAACAAACTTACATTTTTGTATTTCTTCTTCTTTCGGCTTTTCCCTTCAGGGGTCGCCACATCAGGGGTCAAATCATCTCTCTCCACCTATCCCTATCTTCTGCATCCTCAACACTTGCACCCACTAGCTTCATATCCTCATTAATTCCATCCATATACCTCCTTTTTGGCCTTCCTCTTTGCCTCCTGCCTGGCAGCTCCATGTCCAACATTCTCCTACCAATATACTCACTCTCCCTCCTCTGAACATGTCCAAACCTTCTTAATCTGGCCTCCCTAACTTTGTCCCACAAACGTCCAACATGAGCTGTCCCTCTGATGTACTCGTTCCTAATCCTGTCCAATCTTGTCACTCCCAAAGAGAACCTCAACATCTTCAGCTCTGCTACCTCTAGCTCTGACTCCTGCCTCTTCCTCAGTGACACTGTCTCTAAACCATACAGCATGGCCGGTCTCACCACTGTCCTGTACACCTTCCCCTTGATTCTCGCTGATATTTCCTATCACACAGAACTCCCGACACCTTTCTCCACCCATTAAACTTACATTTTTGTACTGATTCACTAAAATAGCATATCAAATCTATAATGAATTCAAGGGCGGCACGGCGGCTTAGTTCACTTCACATCTCCAGTGTCCTGGGTTCGTGTCTCGCTCTCGCTCCCGCTCACTGTGTGTGTGGAGTTTGCATGTTCTCCCTGTGATTGGTGGGTTGTGCTCTGGTTTCCTCCCATGCTTAGACATGATTCTAGGCTGATTGGAGTCTCTAAATTGTGTGTGTGTGTGCACTGCGATGGGTTGGCACTCCGTTCAGGGTGTATCCTGCCTTGATGCCCGATGACGCCTGAGCACAGGCTCCCCGTGACCCGAGAATAGATCAGCTAAGCGGCACAGACAATGGAAAATAATGAATTCAGAAATGATGCTCATACTTATAAGTTGCTCAAAAGCTCCTGGTCACAAAATTCCACTTTACTATATAGTTATAAAAAGGAAATGATTTCTAATCGCAATCACACAATCACAGGATGAGGTTCTTTTTTGAGTCTGGTTCCCCTCCAGCTTTCTTCATCATGTCATCTCAGGGAGTTTTTCCTCACCACTGTGGCCTCGGGCTTGCTCATTAGAGATAATTCTAAAATAAAATTTTAAACTTTAGCATTTTTAGATTTCTGTAATGCTGCTTTGTGACAAAGAATATAAATTTGAAGCATTGTCAGTTTTAGTGTCAGACTTTTGGACTCTTTGGACACTGGATATAAAGCCATGTTATGACTGAGTAGAAAGTTACAGCAGAGAAGAAAGGCAGCAGATTGTATTTCAGACTGTTATTTCTCTGAGTCACTGACTATGCAGATGTTAATATTTCCACTTGAGAACTGTCTCTGAACATTGGTTTGACCTCCACGTATAAGTCTACACTTCTCCACACTAACAATGAGACATGAGAAATCTCACGAGATGTCAATGAGCTGCAACAAAAAAAACTCTGTCTCTGTTGGCCCTACACCTATAAATCTAAATAACACTCATTTAATCATTGCAGGATCCTCAAACTTTCTTCAGCCAGGTACCTCCTCCACCTCCAGTGTGAAAGAAAAATGGACTTATTTTAAGAGAATAATGCAGTGACTAAAAACAGGCACATCAGGCTTTAATTTGCTCGAGGCATTAGAGCTTTTTATTTCTAAACTTTCCACCCATGGATACAGGTTAAAGTGTTATGCGTTCAAAAGGTTGTAAAATTGCGGCTTGACACCTAAGACTGGCATTGTTCATACTTGTTATTTTAAGATATGTAACGATTAGTTTAAGTCGATTAATTTCTGCTCAATTATTGACTTAAAAAAAAAAAAAACTATAAAAAATATTCTTAGAAATAGATCACAGTGTTAACAGGTTTCTTTGTTAAAGCTGTGATATTTAAGTAGTTAATAGTGATAGTCTTAATAGACTTAGTAGACTTAATAGAAAATAGATAGTCTTTGTAATAATAATAGCACACACATCATCATCGTCGTCATCATCATCATCATCATCATCATCATCATATGCAAGCATTATGCTGAAAAAAGTAGCCAAACATTTTCCTCTGGTTACTGAAATTAAGGTTTGGAGTTTCGGATTAGATTTAGGTATATACATTAGATGGATGTGTGTGTGTGTGTGTGTGTGTGTGTGTGTGTGTGTGTGTGTGTGTGTGTGTGTGTGTGTGTGTGTGTGTGTGTGTTTAATCCTAATAGAAAACATCAGTAGAGTATGAAAGTGAAGAAAATTCTATTTGCTAATAAAACAAAGAAACAAAATTTCCATTTCCATGTCTTCCACTGGACCTCACAGGTTTGTGAGACAATGCTAGTACACAGTGACATAAAGCCACAACCTTATTTGGGACAAAATGTAATAAAAAAGACGATGTCTTCTGGGAAAAACAAGCCGTCTTGGTCAATAGATTTTAGTGTCAAGCGAGTGTCCCGTTTCGGTTGGCAGAACGCATTGCTGCGGAATACAATTTTCACTTCTGGACCCCTACATGCGTGAATCCCCCGGATAGTTTGGTGAAGTGGAAAGAGAGGATGGTGAGTTCTGTGGAGCTGCTAAAGTGCTTTCATGCAGACAAAACTCTGACAGGAGTCTTTCTCCCACCTCCACCCAGGCACCTGACCATGTGACATGTGGCCTCCTGGATTCAACGCTCGCATCACTTCACTGGAATGGACCAGAACAGCATGTGAGAACTTTTAGCTACTTGCAGAATGAAGCCTTTGAGTTTCATCAAACATGTCCAGTCATCTCCTGGACCCTCGAAGCTAATTAGGAGACAGAAAAAAAAACAGATTTGCTCCATTTAATCCATCGAGTGTTATTACAGTGGGAGGATATCATAAGACCTTTTCAACAGATAGCAGGGAGTTGAGAAAGTTACAAAAACAAAAGCAAAACCTTATGAACATGTCAGCTGCCTAAGAACACAAATCACGTGCATGGGTGTGTGGGGGAATGTGAGTTTGTCCTTTTTTGTGTGGGAAAACTTTGCAAGGGCATTGTGGGTGAAAAGCAGTTGCGTGTTATAAACTGTAGGAATTACATAAACATAAATATTCCTAGTTAGAAGCTGGTCATGTGAGGTGTGCAGACTGGAGGGAACTGCTGTACACACCCTGAGACCTTTCATCCTGTGATTGTCCCCTTAGGCAGATAAATGCCTTGGCAGAAGTAGTTCATTCCAAAACAAAACTGAGAAATGCAATTTACACACAATGTCACAAGCTGTTTCAGGAACACAGCATCAAGATGCTATTATTATTAATTACATAACGTCTGGCAGGTAGTTCACTTCTGCATAATGCTAACCTGTTAAACAGTAGTCAGTTAAGCTAATAAATGGGGCATTGGTGGCTCAGTGGTAGGTTTCTCGCCTATCATGCGGAAGGACCGTGTTCGATTCCCAGCCACTGGATGCAGTGCCAGTCCCAAGCCCGGAAAAATGGGAGGGTTGCGTCAGGAAGGGCATCCGGCATAAAACATTTGCCAAGTTGTTGTGCGGACCAGTTGATCCGCTGTGGCGACCCCGAACAGGGAGTGGCCGAAAGCAACAGTTAAGCTAATAAAGTTTAAAGGATTCTTCCTGGATGATCTAATACTTATATACATATACACCAATCAGGCATAACATTATGACCACCTGCCTAATATTGTGTTGGTCCCCCTTTTCTGCCAAAACAGCCCTGACCCTGAAGGTGTGCTGTGGTATCTGGCATCAAGATGTTAGCAGCAGATCCTTTAAGTCCTGTAAGTTGCGAGGTGGGGCCTCCATGGATTGGACTCGTTTGTCCAGCACATCCCACAGATGCTCGATTGGATTGAGATCTGAGGAATTTGGAGGCTAAGTCAACACCACAAACTCGCTGTTGTGCTCATCAAACCATTCCTGAACCATTTTTGCTTTGTGGCATGGTGCATTATCCTGCTGAAAGAGGCCACAGCCATCAGTGAATACTGTTTCCATGAAAGGGTGTACATGGTCTGCAACAATGCTTAGGTAGGTGGTACATGTCAAAGTAACATCCACATGGATGGCAGGACCCAAGGTTTCCCAGCAGAACATTGCCCAAAGCATGAGGCTGCTTTTAGTTTTTACGCCCCAAAATTGTGTAACACTCTCCAACATAACATCACAGACTCTCCCATGACTTTAAACATACTTTTTTTTTTTTAAAGGCCTTGTCTTGTGTAACCACTTTATTTTATTTTTTTCTTTCTGTAAAGC